>CM026391.1:7229520-7325587 GCA_014843695.1 Archivesica marissinica
CAGTCACTCGGAGATATATACACACACAGTCACTCGGAGATATACACACAGTCACTCGGAGATATATACACACAGTCACTCGGAGATATATACACACACAGTCACTCGGAGATATATACACACACAGTCACTCGGAGATATATACACACAGTCACTCGGAGATATATACACAGTCACTCGGAGATATATACACACAGTCACTCGGAGATATATACACACAGTCACTCGGAGATATATACACAGTCACTCGGAGATATATACACACAGTCACTCGGAGATATATACACACAGTCACTCGGAGATATATACACACAGTCACTCGGAGATATACACACAGTCACTCGGAGATATATACACACAGTCACTCGGAGATATACACACACAGTCACGGAGATATAACAGGATATACACACAGTCACTCGGAGATATATACACACAGTCACTCGGAGATATACACACAGTCACTCGGAGATATATACACACAGTCACTCGGAGATATATACACACACAGTCACTCGGAGATATATACAACACAGTCACTCGGAGATATATACACACAGTCACTCGGAGATATATACACACAGTCACTCGGAGATATATACACAGTCACTCGGAGATATATACACACAGTCACTCGGAGATATATACACACAGTCACTCGGAGATATATACACAGTCACTCGGAGATATATACACACACAGTCACTCGGAGATAAACACACAGTCACTCGGAGATATATACACACAGTCACTCGGAGATATATACACAGTCACTCGGAGATATATACACACAGTCACTCGGAGATATATACACACAGTCACTCGGAGATATACACACACAGTCACTCGGAGATATACACACAGTCACTCGGAGATATACACACAGTCACTCGGAGATATATACACACAGTCACTCGGAGATATACACACACAGTCACTCGGAGATATACACACACAGTCACTCGGAGATATATACACAGTCACTCGGAGATATATACACACAGTCACTCGGAGATATATACACACAGTCACTCGGAGATATATACACACACAGTCACTCGGAGATATATACACACACAGTCACTCGGAGATATATACACACAGTCACTCGGAGATATATACACACAGTCACTGGGAGATATATACACACAGTCACTCGGAGATATATACACACACAGTCACTCGGAGATATATACACACACAGTCACTCGGAGATATACACACACAGTCACTCGGAGATATATACACACAGTCACTCGGAGATATATACACACAGTCACTCGGAGATATATACACACAGTCACTCGGAGATATATACACACAGTCACTGGGAGATATATACACACAGTCACTCGGAGATATATACACACAGTCACTCGGAGATATATACACACAGTCACTCGGAGATATACACACACAGTCACTCGGAGATATACACACACAGTCACTCGGAGATATACACACACAGTCACTCGGAGATATATACACACAGTCACTCGGAGATATATACACACAGTCACTCGGAGATATATACACACACAGTCACTCGGAGATATATACACACAGTCACTCGGAGATATATACACACACAGTCACTCGGAGATATATACACACAGTCACTCGGAGATATATACAACACAGTCACTCGGAGATATATACACACACAGTCACTCGGAGATATATACAACACAGTCACTCGGAGATATATACAACACAGTCACTCGGAGATATATACACACAGTCACTCGGAGATATATACACAGTCACTCGGAGATATATACAACACAGTCACTCGGAGATATATACACACAGTCACTCGGAGATATATACACAGTCACTCGGAGATATATACACACAGTCACTCGGAGATATATACACACAGTCACTCGGAGATATATACACACACAGTCACTCGGAGATATATACACACACAGTCACTCGGAGATATATACACACAGTCACTCGGAGATATATACACACACAGTCACTCGGAGATATAACACACAGTCACTCGGAGATATACACACAGTCACTCGGAGATATATACACACAGTCACTCGGAGATATACACACAGTCACTCGGAGATATATACACACAGTCACTCGGAGATATACACACACGTCACTCGGAGATATATACACAGTCACTCGGAGATATATACACACAGTCACTCGGAGATATATACACACAGTCACTCGGAGATATATACACACACAGTCACTCGGAGATATATACAACACAGTCACTCGGAGATATATACACACAGTCACTCGGAGATATATACACACAGTCACTGGGAGATATATACACACAGTCACTCGGAGATATATACACACACAGTCACTCGGAGATATATACACACACAGTCACTCGGAGATATACACACACAGTCACTCGGAGATATATACACACAGTCACTGGGAGATATATACACACAGTCACTCGGAGATATATACACACAGTCACTGGGAGATATATACACACAGTCACTGGGAGATATATACACACAGTCACTGGGAGATATATACACAAAGTCACTCGGAGATATATACACACAGTCACTCGGAGATATATACACACAGTCACTGGGAGATATATACACACAGTCACTGGGAGATATACACACAGTCACTCGGAGATATACACACAGTCACTCGGAGATATACACACACAGTCACTCGGAGATAATACACAGTCACTCGGAGATAATACACAGTCACTCGGAGATATATACACACAGTCACTCGGAGATATACACACACAGTCACTCGGAGATATATACACACAGTCACTCGGAGATATATACACACAGTCACTCGGAGATATATACACACACAGTCACTCGGAGATATATACACACAGTCACTCGGAGATATATACACACAGTCACTCGGAGATATATACACACAGTCACTCGGAGATATATACACACACAGTCACTCGGAGATATATACACACAGTCACTCGGAGATATATACACACAGTCACTCGGAGATATATACACACAGTCACTCGGAGATATATACACACAGTCACTCGGAGATATATACACACAGTCACTCGGAGATATATACACACACAGTCACTCGGAGATATATACACACACAGTCACTCGGAGATATATACACACACAGTCACTCGGAGATATATACACAGTCACTCGGAGATATACACACACAGTCACTCGGAGATATATACACACAGTCACTCGGAGATATATACACACACAGTCACTCGGAGATATACACACACAGTCACTCGGAGATATATACACACAGTCACTCGGAGATATATACACACAGTCACTCGGAGATATATACACACAGTCACTCGGAGATATATACACACAGTCACTCGGAGATATACACACAGTCACTCGGAGATATATACACACAGTCACTCGGAGATATATACACACAGTCACTCGGAGATATATACACACAGTCACTCGGAGATATATACACACAGTCACTCGGAGATATATACACACAGTCACTCGGAGATATACACACACAGTCACTCGGAGATATATACACACAGTCACTCGGAGATATACACACACAGTCACTCGGAGATATACACAGTCACT
Organism: Archivesica marissinica; assembly: GCA_014843695.1. Lineage (NCBI taxonomy): Eukaryota > Metazoa > Mollusca > Bivalvia > Venerida > Vesicomyidae > Archivesica > Archivesica marissinica. Next base: position 7,233,111 of record CM026391.1, read on the forward strand.
GGAGATAAACACAGTCACTCGGAGATATATACACACGTCACTCGGAGATATACACACACAGTCACTCGGAGATATATACACACAGTCACTCGGAGATATACACACACAGTCACTCGGAGATATACACACACAGTCACTCGGAGATATATACACACACAGTCACTCGGAGATATATCCACAGTCACTCGGAGATATACACACACAGTCACTCGGAGATATATACACACAGTCACTCGGAGATATATACACACAGTCACTCGGAGATATATACACACAGTCACTCGGAGATATATACACACAGTCACTCGGAGATATATACACACAGTCACTCGGAGATATATACACACAGTCACTCGGAGATATATACACACAGTCACTCGGAGATATATACACACAGTCACTCGGAGATATACACACACAGTCACTCGGAGATATATACACACAGTCACTCGGAGATATATACACACAGTCACTCGGAGATATATACACACAGTCACTCGGAGATATATACACACAGTCACTCGGAGATATATACACACAGTCACTCGGAGATATATACACACAGTCACTCGGAGATATATACACACAGTCACTCGGAGATATATACACACAGTCACTCGGAGATATATACAACACAGTCACTCGGAGATATATACACACAGTCACTCGGAGATATATACACACAGTCACTCGGAGATATACACACAGTCACTCGGAGATATATACACACAGTCACTCGGAGATATATACACACAGTCACTCGGAGATATATACACACAGTCACTCGGAGATATACACACAGTCACTCGGAGATATACACACAGTCACTCGGAGATATACACACACAGTCACTCGGAGATATACACACACAGTCACTCGGAGATATACACACAGTCACTCGGAGATATATACACACAGTCACTCGGAGATATATACACACAGTCACTCGGAGATATATACACACAGTCACTCGGAGATATATACACACAGTCACTCGGAGATATATACACACAGTCACTCGGAGATATATACACACAAGTCACTCGGAGATATATACACACAGTCACTCGGAGATATATACACACACAGTCACTCGGAGATATACACACACAGTCACTCGGAGATATACACACACAGTCACTCGGAGATATATACACACACAGTCACTCGGAGATATATACACACAGTCACTCGGAGATATATACACACACAGTCACTCGGAGATATATACACACAGTCACTCGGAGATATATACACACACAGTCACTCGGAGATATATACACACAGTCACTCGGAGATATATACACACACAGTCACTCGGAGATATATACACACAGTCACTCGGAGATATATACACACAGTCACTCGGAGATATACACACACAGTCACTCGGAGATATACACACATATACACACAGTCACTCGGAGATATATACACACAGTCACTCGGAGATATATACACACAGTCACTCGGAGATATACATACACACAGTCACTCGGAGATATACACACACAGTCACTCGGAGATATTCACAGTCACTCGGAGATATATACACACAGTCACTCGGAGAATATACACACAGTCACTCGAGATATATACACAGTCACTCGGAGATATATACAACAGTCACTCGGAGATATATACACGTCACTCGGAGATATATACACACAGTCACTGGAGATAACACACACAGTCACTCGGAGATATATACACACAGTCACTCGGAGATATACACACACAGTCACTCGGAGATATATACACACAGTCACTCGGAGATATATACACAGTCACTCGGAGATATATACACACAGTCACTCGGAGATATATACACACAGTCACTCGGAGATATATACACACAGTCACTCGGAGATATATACACACAGTCACTCGGAGATATATACACACAGTCACTCGGAGATATATACACACAGTCACTCGGAGATATATACACACACAGTCACTCGGAGATATATACACACACAGTCACTCGGAGATATACACACAGTCACTCGGAGATATATACACACAGTCACTCGGAGATATATACACAAGTCACTCGGAATACACACAGTCACTCGGAGATATATACACACAGTCACATAAAACAGCATGGAGATATATAACACAGTCACTCGGAGATATATACACACAGTCACTCGGAGATATATACACACAGTCACTCGGAGATATATACACACAGTCACTCGGAGATATATACACACAGTCACTCGGAGATATATACACACAGTCACTCGGAGATATATACACACAGTCACTCGGAGATATATACACACAGTCACTCGGAGATATATACACACAGTCACTCGGAGATATACACACACAGTCACTCGGAGATATATACACAGTCACTCGGAGATATATACACACAGTCACTCGGAGATATATACACACACAGTCACTCGGAGATATATACACACAGTCACTCGGAGATATACACACACAGTCACTCGGAGATATATACACACAGTCACTCGGAGATATATACACACAGTCACTCGGAGATATATACACACAGTCACTCGGAGATATATACACACAGTCACTCGGAGATATATACACACACAGTCACTCGGAGATATATACACACACAGTCACTCGGAGATATACACACACAGTCACTCGGAGATATATACACACAGTCACTCGGAGATATATACACACAGTCACTCGGAGATATATACACACAGTCACTCGGAGATATATACACACAGTCACTCGGAGATATATACACACAGTCACTCGGAGATATATACACACACAGTCACTCGGAGATATATACACACAGTCACTCGGAGATATATACACACACAGTCACTCGGAGATATATACACACAGTCACTCGGAGATATATACACACAGTCACTCGGAGATATACACACAGTCACTCGGAGATATACACACCAGTCACTCGGAGATATATACACACACAGTCACTCGGAGATAATACACACACAGTCACTCGGAGATATATACACACAGTCACTCGGAGATATATACACAGTCACTCGGAGATATATACACACAGTCACTCGGAGATATATACACACAGTCACTCGGAGATATATACACAGTCACTCGGAGATATATACACACAGTCACTCGGAGATATATACACACAGTCACTCGGAGATATATACACACAGTCACTGGGAGATATACACACAGTCACTCGGAGATATATACACACAGTCACTCGGAGATATACACACACAGTCACTCGGAGATATACACACACAGTCACTCGGAGATATATACACAGTCACTCGGAGATATATACACACAGTCACTCGGAGATATATACACACACAGTCACTCGGAGATATATACACACAGTCACTCGGAGATATATACACACACAGTCACTCGGAGATATATACACACAGTCACTCGGAGATATATCACACACAGTCACTCGGAGATATATACACACAGTCACTCGGAGATATATACAACACAGTCACTCGGAGATATACACACAGTCACTCGGAGATATATACAACACAGTCACTCGGAGATATATACACACACAGTCACTCGGAGATATATACAACACACAGTCACTCGGAGATATATACACACAGTCACTCGGAGATATATACACAGTCACTCGGAGATATATACACACAGTCACTCGGAGATATATACACACAGTCACTCGGAGATATATACACAGTCACTCGGAGATATATACACACAGTCACTCGGAGATATATACACACAGTCACTCGGAGATATATACACACAGTCACTCGGAGATATACACACAGTCACTCGGAGATATATACACACAGTCACTCGGAGATATACACACACAGTCACTCGGAGATATACACACACAGTCACTCGGAGATACATACACAGTCACTCGGAGATATATACACACAGTCACTCGGAGATATACACACACAGTCACTCGGAGATATATACACACAGTCACTCGGAGATATATACACACACAGTCACTCGGAGATATATACACACAGTCACTCGGAGATATATACACACAGTCACTGGGAGATATATACACACAGTCACTCGGAGATATATACACACAGTCACTCGGAGATATATACACACACAGTCACTCGGAGATATATACACACACAGTCACTCGGAGATATACACACACAGTCACTCGGAGATATATACACACAGTCACTCGGAGATATATACACACAGTCACTCGGAGATATATACACACAGTCACTGGAGATATATACACACAGTCACTCGGAGATATATACACACAGTCACTCGGAGATATATACACACAGTCACTCGGAGATATATACACAGTCACTCGGAGATATATACACACAGTCACTCGGAGATATATACACACAGTCACTCGGAGATATACACACACAGTCACTCGGAGATATACACACACAGTCACTCGGAGATATACACACACAGTCACTCGGAGATATACACACACAGTCACTCGGAGATATACACACACAGTCACTCGGAGATATATACACACAGTCACTCGGAGATATATACACACAGTCACTCGGAGATATATACACACACAGTCACTCGGAGATATATACACACAGTCACTCGGAGATATATACACACACAGTCACTCGGAGATATATACACACAGTCACTCGGAGATATATACACACAGTCACTCGGAGATATATACACACACAGTCACTCGGAGATATATACAACACAGTCACTCGGAGATATATACACACAGTCACTCGGAGATATATACACACAGTCACTCGGAGATATATACACAGTCACTCGGAGATATATACACACAGTCACTCGGAGATATATACACACAGTCACTCGGAGATATATACACAGTCACTCGGAGATATATACACACAGTCACTCGGAGATATATACACACAGTCACTCGGAGATATATACACACAGTCACTCGGAGATATATACACACAGTCACTCGGAGATATATACACACAGTCACTCGGAGATATATACACACAGTCACTCGGAGATATATACACACACAGTCACTCGGAGATATATACACACACAGTCACTCGGAGATATATACACACACAGTCACTCGGAGATATATACACACAGTCACTCGGAGATATATACACAGTCACTCGGAGATATAAACACAGTCACTCGGAGATATATACACAGTCACTCGGAGATATATACACAGTCACTCGGAGATATATACACAGTCACTCGGAGATATATACACAGTCACTCGGAGATATATACACACAGTCACTCGGAGATATATACACAGTCACTCGGAGATATATACACACAGTCACTCGGAGATATATACACAGTCACTCGGAGATATATACACACAGTCACTCGGAGATATATACACAGTCACTCGGAGATATATACACACAGTCACTCGGAGATATATACACAGTCACTCGGAGATATATACACACAGTCACTCGGAGATATATACACAGTCACTCGGAGATATATACACACAGTCACTCGGAGATATATACACAGTCACTCGGAGATATATACACACAGTCACTCGGAGATATATACACAGTCACTCGGAGATATACACACAGTCACTCGGAGATATATAATATATAATACTGCTCGCCAGGTCTTCCTCCACCAATAATAAGTCGGCATATGACCTAAATTATCGGTGCAACCGTGCCTGTAATACTGCTCGCCAGGTCTTCCTCCACCAATAATAAGTCGGCATATGACCTAAAGTATCGGTGCAACCGTGCCTGAAATACTGCTCGCCAGGTCTTCCTCCACCAATAATAAGTCGGCATATGACCTAAATTATCGGTGCAACCGTGCCTGTAATACTGCTCGCCAGGTCTTCCTCCACCAATAATAAGTCGGCATATGACCTAAAGTATCGGTGCAACCGTGCCTGTAATACTGCTCGCCAGGTCTTCCTCCACCAATAATAAGTCGTCATATGACATAAAGTATCGGTCCGTCCGTGCCTGTAATACTGCTCGCCAGGTCTTCCTCCACCAATAATAAGTCGTCATATGACCTAAAGTATCGGTCCGTCCGTGCCTGTAATACTGCTCGCCAGGTCTTCCTCCACCAATAATAAATCGTCATATGACCTAAAGTATCGGTCCGTACGTGCCTGTAATACTGCTCGCCAGGTCTTCCTCCACCAATAATAAGTCGTCATATGACCTAACGTATCGGTCCGTCCGTGCCTGTAATACTGCTCGCCAGGTCTTCCTCCACCAATAATAAGTCGGCATATGACCTAAAGTATCGGTGCGTCCGTGCCTGTAATACTGCTCGCCAGGTCTTCCTCCACCAATAATAAGTCGGCATATGACATAAAGTATCGGTGCGTTCGTGCCTGTAATACTGCTCGCCAGGTCTTCCTCCACCAATAATAAGTCGTCATATGACATAAAGTATCGGTCCGTCCGTGCCTGTAATACTGCTCGCCAGGTCTTCCTCCACCAATAATAAGTCGGCATATGACCTAAATTATCGGTGCAACCGTGCCTGTATTACTGCTTGCCAGGTCTTCCTCCACCAATAATAAGTCGTCATATAACCTAAAGTATCGATGCGACCATGCCTGTAATACTGCTCACCAGGTCTTCCTCCACCAATAATAAGTCGGCATATGACATAAAGTATCGGTGCGTCCGTGCCTGTAATACTGCTCGCCAGGTCTTCCTCCACCAATAATAAGTCGTCATATGACATAAAGTATCGGTGCGACCGTGCCTGTAATACTGCTCGCCAGGTCTTCCTCCACCAATAATAAGTCGGCATATGACCTAAATTATCGGTGCAACCGTGCCTGTATTACTGCTTGCCAGGTCTTCCTCCACCAATAATAAGTCGTCATATGACCTAAAGTATCGATGCGACCATGCCTGTAATACTGCTCGCCAGGTCTTCCTCCACCAATAATAAGTCGTCATATGACCTAAAGTATCGGTCCGTCCGTGCCTGTAATACTGCTCGCCAGGTCTTCCTCCACCAAACATAAGTCGTCATATGACCTAAATTATCGGTGCACCCGTGCCTGTAATACTGCTCGCCAGGTCTTCCTCCACCAATAATTAGTCGTCATATGACCGAAAGTATCGGTGCAACCGTGCCTGTAATACTGCTCACCAGGTCTTCCTCAACCAATAATAAGTCGGCATATGACCTAAATTATCGGTGCAACCGTGCCTGTAATACTGCTCGCCAGGTCTTCCTCCACCAATAATAAGTCGGCATATGACCTAAAGTATCGGTGCAACCGTGCCTGAAATACTGCTCGCCAGGTCTTCCTCCACCAATAATAAGTCGGCATATGACCTAAATTATCGGTGCAACCGTGCCTGTAATACTGCTCGCCAGGTCTTCCTCCACCAATAATAAGTCGGCATATGACCTAAAGTATCGGTGCAACCGTGCCTGTAATACTGCTCGCCAGGTCTTCCTCCACCAATAATAATTCGTCATATGACATAAAGTATCGGTCCGTCCGTGCCTGTAATACTGCTCGCCAGGTCTTCCTCCACCAATAATAAGTCGTCATATGACCTAAAGTATCGTTCCGTCCGTGCCTGTAATACTGCTCGCCAGGTCTTCCTCCACCAATAATAAATCGTCATATGACCTAAAGTATCGGTCCGTACGTGCCTGTAATACTGCTCGCCAGGTCTTCCTCCACCAATAATAAGTCGTCATATGACCTAACGTATCGGTCCGTCCGTGCCTGTAATACTGCTCGCCAGGTCTTCCTCCACCAATAATAAGTCGGCATATGACCTAAAGTATCGGTGCGTCCGTGCCTGTAATACTGCTCGCCAGGTCTTCCTCCACCAATAATAAGTCGGCATATGACCTAAAGTATCGGTGCGTCCGTGCCTGTAATACTGCTCGCCAGGTCTTCCTCCACCAATAATAAGTCGGCATATGACATAAAGTATCGGTCCGTCCGTGCCTGTAATACTGCTCGCCAGGTCTTCCTCCACCAATAATAAGTCGGCATATGACCTAAATTATCGGTGCAACCGTGCCTGTATTACTGCTTGCCAGGTCTTCCTCCACCAATAATAAGTCGTCATATGACCTAAAGTATCGATGCGACCATGCCTGTAATACTGCTCGCCAGGTCTTCCTCCACCAATAATAAGTCGGCATATGACATAAAGTATCGGTGCGTCCGTGCCTGTAATACTGCTCGCCAGGTCTTCCTCCACCAATAATAAGTCGTCATATGACATAAAGTACCGGTCCGTCCGTGCCTGTAATACTGCTCGCCAGGTCTTCCTCCACCAATAATAAGTCGGCATATGACCTAAATTATCGGTGCAACCGTGCCTGTATTACTGCTTGCCAGGTCTTCCTCCACCAATAATAAGTCGTCATATGACCTAAAGTATCGATGCGACCATGCCTGTAATACTGCTCGCCAGGTCTTCCTCCACCAATAATAAGTCGTCATATGACCTAAAGTATCGGTCCGTCCGTGCCTGTAATACTGCTCGTCAGGTCTTCCTCCACCAAACATAAGTCGTCATATGACCTAAAGTATCGGTGCAACCGTGCCTGTATTACTGCTCGCCAGGTCTTCCTCAACCAATAATAAGTCGGCATATGACCTAAATTATCGGTGCAACCGTGCCTGTATTACTGCTCGCCAGGTCTTCCTCCACCAATAATAAGTCGTCATATGACCTAAAGTATCGGTGCGATCGTGCCTGTAATACTGCTCGCCAGGTCTTCCTCCACCAATAATAAGTCGGCATATGACCTAAAGTATCGGTGCAACTGTGCCTGTAATACTGCTCGCCAGGTCTTCCTCCACCAATAATTAGTCGTCATATGACCTAAAGTATCGGTGCGATCGTGCCTGTAATACTGCTCGCCAGGTCTTCCTCCACCAATAATAAGTCGTCATATGAAATAAAGTATCGGTGCGACCGTGCCTGTAATACTGCTCGCCAGGTCTTCCTCCACCAATAATAAGTCGTCATATGACAGTATCGGTGCGACCGTGCCTGTAATACTGCTCGCCAGGTCTTCCTCCACCAATAATACGTCGTCATATGACAGTATCGGTGCGACCGTGCCTGTAATACTGCTCGTCAGGTCTTCCTCCACCAATAATAAGTCGTCATATGACAGTATCGGTGCGACCGTAAGCTCCCCTAAATCAAACATATCTTTATAGAATACTGATTAAATGTAGTTTATACAAACATATCTCTATAGAATACTGATTAAATATTGTTTAGTGTATACAAACATATCTCTATAGAATACTGATTAAATGTTGTTTATACAAACATATCTCTATAGAATACTGATAAATGTTGTTTATACAAACATATCTCTATAGAATACTGATTAAATGTTGTTTAGTGTATACAACATATCGTTATAGAATACTGATTAAATGTTGTTTTGTATACAAACATATCTTTATAGAATACTGATTAAATATTGTTTATACAAACATATCTCTATAGAATACTGATTAAATGTTGTTTATTGTATACAACATATCGTTATAGAATACTGATTAAATGTTGTTTAGTGTATACAAACATATCTTTATAGAATACTGATTAAATGTTGTTTATACAAACATATCTCTATAGAATACTTATTAAATGTTGTTTAGTGTATACAAACATATCTTTATAGAATACTGATTAAATGTTGTTTATACAAACATATCTCTATAGAATACTGATTAAATGTTGTTTAGTGTATGCAAACATATCGTTATAGAATACTGATTAAATGTTGTTTATACAAACATATCTCTATAGAATACTGATTAAATGTTGTTTATACAAACAACAACAACAACAACAACAACAACAACAACAACAATAATTTATTCAGTTTCAGTTTCAGAGTTTATTGGCATTAAACACAATTGTTCGTCGCCTATACAACATGTACGACGGACAGTACATAATATACAATTACAATATAATACATGAGAAAAGCATGAAAACAAAATTAAAATTAATGGGTATCGTAGTTTGAAAATATATAATAAATATACATACGTAAATGTGTTCATTGACAACTACCCTCTAATAACAGATGCTTGGTAAATATATTTTGATAATCTTTTTATAATACTACTTTGTGAACATTGTAACAATGACTTAAACTTATTCAAGTTAGGCCAATGACAATAATAATGTGGTAAACAGTTGTTTCTTACTTCTGTATAGAATGGACATACTAATAAAAAGTGATATTCAGTTTCAATACAATTCATATTGCATTTCGTACAAATTCTCTGGTTTCTATCAATATTTCTATGACGACCTTCTTCTATGAGTAAATTATGAGCAGAACATCGAAATCTAGACAAGTTAATTCTATAACTAACATTTTTAACACAGGATAAATACTTTTCTGGTTGGAAATATGTTTTAAACATGCAATAGGTTTCAAGTTTAGGTAGATTTCTAAGGTCTGAGAACCACTGCTGTAGATATTGATCATGTATACACTTTATTACACTCTGTATGTGTACATTTGTTACAACTGCACTATTCCATAAATAGGAAAACCCTAGGTTGTCTAAGAGTGTTTTAACATCGTTTGACCATTTATTTATATAATTACCATTCATATCACGCATATTATACAATTTATACACAAGACAATTTGGACATTTAGATATTTTATACCAATATCTAACTATTCTAACCTTACGAATTACAGATAATGGAACACGTCCAAACTCGCCATATACTGTTGCATTTGTTGTCTGCTGTCGCACTTGTAATATTTGTTTAAGAAATTTTAAATGCAAACGTTCGACGTCAGGAGCTTTATGGAAACCCCATACTTCACATCCATAGTTTAGAATTGAGGCGATCATGGAGTCAAATAACTTAACTTTTTCCGACAATTCAAAAGATAAAACATCAACATAAAACATTTATTGCATAAAACATAGTCATATGCTTATAGCAAATACACAATATATATGAGTAGACAGTCATGTGCTTATAGCAAATATACAATATATATGAGTAGACAGTCATGGATTTTCAGAGAAGTGCTTAGCAAATACAAATAATTTTAATTGTGTAATGAAGTTACTTTCTTAGTAAATTTGCAAAGTAAATAAATGTGGACAGTTTTAATAATAATTCTTTTGATTCGGATGTTAAAAGGTTGGTCAATTTTTGTAACGTAGACCAGGTATAGTAATATCTTTTAAAATACTTGTGTCTTAAAAGCCTGCAGTTTGACCCCGTCCAATTGTAAAGATTTATACTTTACTACCTGTTCCATGTGATTAGTGGCTTGTATCAACAATGTAGCAGTACATTCAGTATAATTTGGCGTATGTAGGTATTTTCTAACGGTTAATATGCACGATCACTCTGTGAGCTGAGAATTAGTCAAAATGAGGCCCTGACAATTTAAGTAAACGTATATTATTGATTGTAAAGAAAATTGATAGTTATGAGTATTCAAACTACATAATCCAGATCAGCCCAGGGACATAGATTACATGTTATGTAGGTGCCTCATCAGCCGTAGCGTAATCACTGAGACTGATAATTTGTATGCATGTATATAATATGTAGATTTAATCTTTATTTATGTCTCATCCATGTACATTACATAAAATATATACATAAAAGCTTACACATTAACAACAGTACATGGCCATTCTTCAAAGAATTATAAGAGACTATATATCACAGTACGACTATCACATAATTACAGTACAATTCACCAAGGTATTTACAACATAAAACCAAGAAACAGTTGCTAATTCTCTTGTTGAATATGAATTAAAATACATAAGTTTCGAACACTGAAATGGAAAAGAAGGCACTAATGTGCATATTAAGAAATATTTTAAAAGATCAATTATCAGCCTCGATCAGATCGAGAATGAACTAATTAGCAGCTGTTTCTTGTGATAAATAAAAGGTATCAACACATATATTTAAAAAATAAAAATAAATCATATATTATTTACAAAGGTAAAAGTAGCGTCGTTGAAGTATATTAAAACAGGTATTGGCACAAATTCTAATTAGATATGGATCAGTAAACAGAAAAATAAGTTGATCAGTTTTGCTTAAATTAAGGAAGTTGCGTTCATACAACACTGCCTTTTCAAAAAGAGCAGTTCTAAGGTCAGTGTATATGGTACATTCTAATAGTACATGGCGTTCATCTTCCAAAACACTACAAAACGGACATTTGCGATCTTCTAAATGTAGATTTTCATACCTTCCAGTTTCTATGCGAATTGGGGCAACTCCACACCTAAATTTACTATATGCAGACCTATGTCTTGTAGGTAAAATTAGGTTACAATATTCCTCAGTTCGAAAATCAGTTTTAAATGTACAATATGTTCTTAATTCATTGCGACCTCTTCCGGATGTACCAGAAACGCTAGTTATAGAGGAAGACCACTCTGCTACATATTTTACCATATCAGATTTTTCTACACGATCTACAAATGTGTGTTTAGATATGGGTACAGACAAATTACAAAATTCAACCAAATTATGATCTGCAAAATGCTTCTTGACGAAATAAAACCAGTTTTTGCAATTAGCAGATTTAATGTATGTATGTATTTATATGAATAAACTATATGTGTTCGTTATATGGTAACCTTCATACTTCATTTAATTATATATCTACAGTATTATTCGCAAGTTTTCTGTTATATTTTAAATATTTCTCTGTGTCAGTGTGTGTTTACCGATATTGATGCTACATAATAATCACAGTGAATGCTATGAGTACATGTATAATATTATAATTATAATCTCTTGAACATACGAGTATTACACATATTCTGCCGATTTCTACAAGATGCCATTGAGTAAAATAACAATGTATGTAACTGATGAGCAGAGAAAAGAATTGCTGACTTTCTTGCAAAATAAGAACTGGGACGTAGAGATGGAAATAGAAGAAACAGCCACCGCCATACCCGTTGCAGAGGCTGCTTACGTACCTCCCCTATGCCTCAGCATGCTGAAGGTGTTGCTGAGTGTCCACTGTGCTTGTGTTCCCCTTGCATAATAAATGAACAGAACAAACAACTTTGGTGGCCTGCTAATAATCGTCCACCGCATAATCTAAATTCACATGAGAGAAAGCTTCTATACAGGAGGTTTTGGGCAATGCTATATAATTGTGGCGCATGGAAAGATGTCAGATATATAGAGAGAAAAGTAGCGGCTAGAAGAGGAGACTGTACTTGGCATAAGAGGGAACTGATGCCTGAATGTGTGGTACAGCAATGCAGGAACTGGCTGCCTAACCCGCGCAACCAGCCTTATTTGGGCCATAAGTGGAGTTGAATTGTTTATACCAGTTGTAAGTACTATAAAAATACAGAACTTCAATTTCAGCAATTTATAACCTCTGATATGTACGTGGGTCATAATAGATATAAGTGGTGCTCATGTATTAGATGTATACCATGCAGGGCCTCGCATGTGGCAAATACGATGTGCGTCGACCGTCAGATTTGTACCGCTATTCCTCGTGTGTTTAGTGCGTCGACCGTCAGATTTGTACCGCTATTCCTCGTGTGTTTACAGTCAAATATAGGTCAACCTGCAGGCCTTTAAGTCAGTATATTTAGGGCATATTAGGAGAAAATGAATTTCACTTTCTATCATATTCATATTGCATTGAGTACATAGTCGTTGGTGCCTACAAACATAAAATTTCCATCTCGATCCCAACTTATAGAAATAATGGGATGTAAAGTATAACTGTTACGTAAACTGTTAATAACCGACCCCTACTAGTCACTTGACGGAGCAAATAAAAGGGGTTCTCCCTTGTTGAGCCAAAAGACAAAATAAAAAGAAAAGAAAAAAGAAAAACCATGAATTCGTGACAGAATGCAATAAACAATACCTACATCAAAGCCGGTACCCTTCAATGTTTAATTTAAACATTAGTTACATCAAAGCCGGTACCCTTCAATGTTTAATTTAAACATTATTTACATCAAAGCCGGTACCCTTCATTGTTTAATTTAAACATTAGTTATATCAAAGCCGGTACCCTTCAATGTTTAATTTAAACATTAGTTACATCAAAGCCGGTACCCTTCAATGTTTAATTTAAACATTATTTACATCAAAGCCGGTACCCTTCAATGTTTAATTTAAACATTAGTTACATCAAAGCCGGTACCCTTCAATGTTTAATTTAAACATTAGTTACATCAAAGCCGGTACCCTTCAATGTTTAATTTAAACATTATTTACATCAAAGCCGGTACCCTTCAATGTTTAATTTAAACATTAGTTACATCAAAGCCGGTACCCTTCAATGTTTAATTTAAACATTAGTTACATCAAAGCCGGTACCCTTCAATGTTTAATTTAAACATTAGTTACATCAAAGCCGGTACCCTTCAATGTTTAATTTAAACATTATTTACATCAAAGCCGGTACCCTTCAATGTTTAATTTAAACATTAGTTACATCAAAGCCGGTACCCTTCAATGTTTAATTTAAACATTATTTATATCAAAGCCGGTACCCTTCAATGTTTAATTTAAACATTATTTACATCAAAGCCGGTACCCTTCAATGTTTAATTTAAACATTATTTACATTAAAGCCGGTACCCTTCAATGTTTAATTTAAACATTATTTACATCAAAGCCGGTACCCTTCAATATTTAATTTAAACATTATTTACTTCAGAAATTGTTCCATGTAGAAATGAAATGAACATTTTACATATAATTTAACAGCAGTAGACTGAACGGGATTAGAAGAAAACATATCATTATACTGTCTTAGTGTCTCATGTATCATTGCATTCATGTCTCAGTGCATGCCTGTCTCAGTGCCCCTGTCTCAGTGCAGTCCTGTCTCAGTTCCTCCTGTCTCAGTGCAGTCTTGTCTCAGTGCCCCTGTCTCAGTGCAGTCCTGTCTCAGTACCTCCTGTCTCAATGCTCCCTGTCTCAGTGCAGTCCTGTATCAGTGCCTCCTGTCTCAGTGCATGCCTGTCTCAGTGCCTCCTGTCTCAGTGCATGCCTGTCTCGGTGCCTCCTGTCTCAGTTCCTCATGTCTCAGTGCATTCATGTCTCAGTGCCTACTGTCTCATTACATGCCTGTCTCAGTGCCTCCTGTCTCAGTGCATGCCTGTCTCAGTGCCTCATGTCTCAGTGCATTCATGTCTCAGTGCATAACTGTCTTAGTACCTGCATGTCTCAGTGCCCCTGTCTCAGTGCCCCCTGTCGCAGTTCATGCCGGTCTCAGTGCATGCCTGTCTCAGTACCTGTCTGCATCAGTGCCCCTGTCTCAGTGCATGCCTGTCTCAGTTCCTCCTGTCTCAGTGCATGCCTGTCTCGGTGCCTCCTATCTCAGTGTCTCATGTCTCAGTGCATTCATGTCTCAGTGCATGCCTGTCTCAGTACTGTACCCCTGTCTCAGTACATGCCTTTCTCAGTGCATGCCAGTCTCAGTGCCCCTGTCTCAGTGCAGTCCTGTCTCAGTTCCTCCTGTATCAGTGCCTGCCTGTCTCAGTGACTGTCTGTCTCAGTGCATGCCTGTTTTAGTGAATGTCTGTCTCATTGCCTGCCTATCTCAGTACCTCCTGTCTCAGTGCCTGTCTGTCTCAGTGCTTGCCTGTCTCATTGCCTGTCTGTTTTAGTGAATGTCTGTCTCAGTGCCTGCCTGTTTCAGTGACTGTCTGTCTCAGTGCATGCCTGTCTCAGTGCCTGTCTATCTCAGTGTGCCTGTCTGTCTCAGTGCATGCCTGTTTCAGTGCCTGTCTGTCTCAGTGCATGCCTGTTTCAGTGGCTGTCTATCTCAGTGTGCCTGTCTGTCTCAGTGCTTGCCTGCCTCAGTGCATGCCTGTTTCAGTGCCTGCCTATCGCAGTGCATGCCTGTTTCAGTGACTGTCTATCTCAGTGTGCATGCCTGTTTCAGTGACTGTCTATCTCAGTGTGCATGCCTGTTTCAGTGACTATCGCAGCAAATGCCTGTTTCAGTGACTGTCTGTCTCAGTGCTTGTCTGTCTCAGTGCATGCCTGTTTCAGTGACTGTCTGTCTCAGTGTGCCTGCCTGTCTCAGTGTGCCTGCCTATCTGAGTGTGCCTACCTGTCTCAGTGTGCCTGCCTATCGCAGTGCATGCCTGTCTCAGTGCCTGTCTGTCTCAGTGCATGCCTGTTTCAGTGACTGTCTATCTCAGTGTGCCTACCTGTTTGTCTCAGTGCCTGCCTCCCCCCCCCCCCGAAGAGTTGTGGGTGTATTTTGATCACACTGTGTGTATATATAGAGGGTGAGTCCATAAGGAAGTGCTTCGAGTTTGGGAGAAATTAGTCTAGTCATGTGGTTATGGCGGCTAGCCTAGCGAGGGCCGTTGCATCTCACTAATGTGAATATGTTTTGGAAGATATCTTTGTACGAGAATGCGTTTATTGTTGCTGAAAGGATACCTGATGACTCGTTCTTCGCAAAAATACAAGAAAATCCTGTAGTTTTCATTGTCCTAAATGCAAACATAGACTATGGAGAGTCCTCACCTGTTATTCGAGAAAGGGGTGTATTCATACAATCATCTAAACGTGAAGACTCGTAAAGCCACTCACCTTACATGATGTACCAGTGTGTATCGCTGAGGTTGTTTTAATGTTTGATAAAGGTGTCACTTCCAATAATTGCTTGACAAAGAAGTCTATATTGTTCAAATGATAAACCAGGATTACATTACAAAAGCATAATAAGTAACCAAATATTTAGATACACTTATGATCGGACTACTCTGTAGAACATTAACCTCGTCCAATGTGAAGTTACTCTCAGATGACATCGTCAGTGTAGATGAGCGTTCACGTATTGCTGAATACTGTACTTAACATGTAGTGTTTCGTTAATTAATATGTTTTCTATGTCATTGTATATATGTTGAGGGCCTTATTTGCATTAGCCATGTGTGTTGTAAGCTCCCTCGTAAAATCAAGTCTTATTAAGTTATTATTATTATTATTATTATTATTATTATTATTATTATTTTAACTGACCATTTTATAAGTGAATAAATGTTTTTTATTTTCCAATTTGAACCAAATCGTTCATCATTCTGTACATACAATCATTTACATGAATCATATGTCAATGAGTACAGTGCATATACATATACTACAGTACATTCTACATTATATATAATTTATATTCTCGTCATATCAAACATTATAAAATGCAGCAAAGTACTTAGGTATATAACTGCTCTTTGACAATATTAAATCTGATTTAAAGTTTCTTGGACAGATCCAAATAATTATTGAATGTATCGCGAGTTAATAGTTTCCATCGGGGTATGAACTACATTGGGCGTGTAAACGTGTGTGGTGCCTAATCTCAACAGACTTTCTGTTCCTCATTAAGTTAGTATATGATATGTCGTATCAACTGTATACTACAGTCAATCATGTGTTAGTGGTCACCTCTATAAAACAGCCACCCTGTATTACATACAGCCAATCCTATGTTAGTGGTCACCTCTATAAAACAGCCACCCTGTATTACATAGTCAATCATGTGTTAGTGGGCACCTCCATAAAACAGCCACCCTGTATTAAGCAGCCAGTTTACGGATTCCCAATATGTTTTTCTATTTATACATTTGACATCTATTAAGCAGCAATCATGTCTGCTTACGATAGGTTTGACTGTCAATGGATCGGTATTCCAGTGGTAAGACGCTGGACTCGTAATCCAGGGATCGCAGGTTCGATCCCCCGTCCAGTGGTAAGACGCTGGACTCGTAATCCAGGGATCGCAGGTTAGATCCCCGTCCAGTGGTAAGACGCTGGACTCGTAATCCAGGGATCGCAGGTTAGATCCCCGTCCAGTGGTAAGACGCTGGACTCGTAATCCAGGGATCGCAGGTTAGATCCCCGTCCAGTGGTAAGACGCTGGACTCGTAATCCAGGGATCGCAGGTTAGATCCCCGTCCAGTGGTAAGACGATGGACTCGTAATTCAGAAATCGCAGGTTCGATCCCCCCCCCCCATACCCTAATAAAATCTTTCAGATGGGACTTTAAATTGAGGTCTCGTGTCGGTGCTTTACACCGTGCACGTACAAGAACCAGAGGAAACTCTGGAATGGGTCTCTGTCTGTATCATTGCACTATCCTCCAACGTCGCTCATGGGCAACCGGTAGCGACGATAAATAAACGTAAAACTCATTCAATGCAATCTCGTTTTCTTAACAAGAAATAACAAGAATATATCAGTAATCTGTTATGTAGAATCAATTTCCATTACAATGAAATCTTCAATATACATTTCCCACCAACAATTTATTACCTCCTTTTTGGTCATAGTGTTAATGTTGTATTGCATGCCAGGCTGTAAGTGGCATTGTTACCCGCCCTTTCCCAGTCCGGCAGTAATCTTCGTATGACGTGTATCTACACATAAATATAATACCCTTTCATAGTCTAAGCCGCATGGAAATCATGCTATTGTAAAATAAGTAAAATGCTTTATTGATGTTCATTGAATTGAAATTGTGTCGTTTTATTGTTGTTGACAATGATGTTTATCAAAGCATTGTGCTTTTGAATAATTGCATGAACAACATTTCTGATGTTTATTATTTATCATAGTCACATTCATTTCTGAATATCGGACATAATCAACACTATGTGAATGATCAATGGGATGCTTTGTTCTTTGACAACCAGCGGTTGCCATGACGTTGCTCGTGTTTGTTTGTGTGTTTGTCACCAGCAAAATTGCTTGAACCATTTCGAATATCATTGTATAATAAATTTTGAGATACTATCTTGTTCAAGGTAAGGATTTAAAAAGCAATATACATACAGTCACTTCTATGAATCGATAGCGTAGCTTGATAAAGAGCCGTGGATTGTCTATCCCTAACTGTTGTAATTATAAATGTTGTACGTACTGTGCATTACACGATTCAATATTTTATTAAGCAACGTAAACATACAATGTATCTAGTTACATTATCAAATATATTAACATATAAGTTATCAACATGGCAACATTTTTTTTATGATACTATATGTATATACAATATAACTTGACACTGATTGTACATATGTGACGCGATTTATCAAAAAAAAAAATCAAAAGAGGCCCCCCCCCCCCCACACCGGGTGAAATTTTCAAAACGATTTTTCTCAGAATTATGTTTTTCAGTCATTTCCTTAAACGATTTTCAACATTTAAGTACATTTCGTTTAGTTTATTTGTTCTAAAAATAAATTTTAAACTTACATGTATAGCGCGAACGTTGCGTGACGTAACTTTAGACGTCATTTCTCGACGTAACGTCATCCACCCAGTGGGTCCCTTTTGGTAAATCGCATTACATATACTAGAGGACATAGAAAACGCACAGTTCGGATGAGTCTGTTTTTACATGAAAAACAATAACTATATAAACTTATTATAAATACATAGTTAAACATTATGGAATATTTTAGTTGTTCAGTTTGTGTTTTGTAATAAAGATGTGATATATCTTTGATGGAATCCTTCGTATTTCGTTTTCATGTAATAATAATTATATAATGTAGGTGTGCGTGTTCTGTGTCCTCTAGTATATAAGTAATAGGCTACAAGGACAATCACAGGAGGAAACAAGGAATACATGATACATGGTCAAGACTTGGCATTTGCCACGTTCAAAATTAGACAAATGCTTTATACAATTAAAGTTACGATTGCGAAGCAAGTTCTAACAACTTATATTAATCACTCTCGTTGGCTCGGATGAAAGCGTAAATGTGGTCAATCGTGTGGGAGGAAACCGGAGTACCCGGAGAAAACCCACATGTCAGATCTGGCGACCACCATACCATCTCACATACTTCCCGGTCCGAGGATCGAACCCGGGTTGCATTAGTGAGAAGATCGGACAGCCATACTTTATACAAGTATACTAATACGTGCGTCTTGATAGTATAGCACTGCATAGTTCCAACAGAATAGGAAGTTACAAGTGGTAAATAATACCGGTAGTCATAAGCATGGAGGAGTGCATACATGATAGTACGAGTATTCCAAAATATTGACAATGTTCTGTCGTATGATAAATGATTCGTATTTAAACATTTTAGTTTCAATGTTACGGTTATATGTCATCTTTATTTCAGTCTAAATAAGTATGCATATATGGGACCTCCGTGGCCGAGTGGCTAGAGTCGGTGTCTTCACTTGCTCCTCTCCACTGTGACCTCCGTGGCCGAGTGGCTAGAGTCGGTGACTCCACTTGCTCCTCTCCACTGTGACCTCCGTGGCCGAGTGGCTAGAGTCGGTGACTCCACTTGCTCCTCTCCACTGTGACCTCCGTGGCCGAGTGGCTAGGGTCGGTGTTTCACTTGCTCCTCTCCACTGTGACCTCCGTGGCCGAGTGGCTAGAGTCGGTGACTTCACTTGCTCCTCTCCACTGTGACCTCCGTGGCCGAGTGGCTAGAGTCGGTGACTCCACTTGCTCCTCTCCACTGTGTGTTCGAATCTCAGTGGGGTGTCGACACCACATAAACAGCTCACTTGTATATTGAGCGTTCATTTTTCGCTACAAATTTTAGAATTATGGAATTTACTATCATGAGTTGAAGAAAATAATCCTTCACTAATTGATCCAATATTTAAGCGCATATACGTCCGAATTGTGTAGTGAAATAATACAGACAGAGACCCATTCCATAGTCTCCTCTGGTTCTTTTACGTGCACGGTGTAAAGCACCGACACGAGACCTCGGTTTATATAGTCCCATCTGAAAGACTGTTAATTTTATTAGTGTCAGACAGTGGATCGAACCTGCGATCCCTGGATTACCAGTTCAACGTGTTACCACTGGACTACAGATCCGCCTGCTTGTAGTGATAACTAACTGCTCGCTACAGCAAATATAATAATGCTGTAAATATGTTCTTGTAATTCTATTTAAGAATAGTTATGTACATAATTAACTGTGGTACGTGTTAACTGTGAACAGATGAGAGTGAAATAAAGATCAAATACTAATCATCAACTCTCACATCAATTTATTATCGCATAAGCATAATCTACGTATCATCAGTTTACATGTTAATTTATTATCGCATAATCTACGTATCATCAGTTTACATGTTAATTTATTATCGCATAATCTACGTATCATCAGTTTACATGTTAATTTATTATCGCATAATCTACGTATCATCAGTTTACATGTTAATTTATTATCGCATAATCTACGTATCATCAGTTTACATGTTAATTTATTATCGCATAATCTACGTATCATCAGTTTACATGTTAATTTATTATCGCATAATCTACGTATCATCAGTTTACATGTTAATTTATTATCGCATAATCTACGTATCATCAGTTTACATGTTAATTTATTATCGCATAATCTACGTATCATCAGTTTACATGTTAATTTATTATCGCATAATCTACGTATCATCAGTTTACATGTTAATTTATTATCGATCATAACATGTGTGGCAAGTAACGTAATAGTACGGTAACACAGACAGTCGCAATGACCGTTGAATTTATTTTTAAAGCGACACTTTATCGGAATAAAAGGATTGTTTGAGTAAAAGCGAGACTTTATCGGAATAAAAGGATTGTTTGAGTAAAAGCGACACTTTATCGGAATACAACGATTGTTAAAGCGGGGATTGTTTGGGTAAAACGCCCAAGGTATTTAAAGAATATAATTTCTATCGACTGTATGTCTACAAAAATCCAATTATTCGCACAGAAATGAAAACATAATCTATTAAATATAGCATCGTCTTTGCGCATGTGTGACGCAATAACGAATGTTGAAATAGCTGTCTTAGATGTTTGTTCTGATTGCCGATAGAGGGCGATTCGTTTCGAAATGTACGAAATGGTGTCGCTTTAAGATCGTCTTGATATATAGATTACAATATCAACACCACAATTATGAACAGGACATTAATATATATATATATATGTAATTCATGTAATTCATAAGTTCTCAACAATCAGAAACGATCTTCAAACCCGATTCTTGTAAGTCAACAATAAGTGGCAACTGTGATTTATATCTCAATCTTGTCACTGAAATAATATCATTAATAACAACTAATTCCTTGATGCTACAGCTGATCAGTTGATATATTTTGATAGTTGAATGGACTGAAAAGACACCCAAAACCTTCGTGAGAGTGACATAGAATATAGTATAGAGCCAGTGAATGTTGAACTGACTACATCCATCAATGATACAATTAACATTCCACAAATACACATCAAGGCGTGGGTTCTTACTGCATTGTGTTATTTTGCATTTTGAAAAGTAGCATACAAATATAATGTATTACATTTTTGCAACATTTAATATGTATTTTAAATCTGCTACTTATTGCGAGGAACCTCCTCCGCCGAGTGGTTCAGGTCGTTACCCCCCCCCCCATCGCTGTAAGTTCGAATTCTACTGGGATTCGTTCATGTCAGCTATCCTGCTGGGCTTGCGGACAGTTGGTGGTTCTACCCGGATGCCCGTCCTGCTCGGACCCTGCGTGTACCTCAACCAATAATAGCTGGAGGGTCGTCACCTGACCTGTTAGTGCGACTAAAGCGATAGACATATAAAAGAATATTTATGTCAGTACTTCGATCAATAGAAAAACAATGTTTATGTCAGTACTTCGATCAATAGAAAAACAATGTTTATGTCAGTACTTCGATCAATAGAAAAATAATATTTATGTCAGTACTTCGATCAATAGAAAAATAATGTTTATGTCAGTACTTCGATCAATAGAAAAATAATGTTCACGTATTTAGAATGCTAAACAAATAATGTGTGTGTTTACATTTATTTATCGTCGCTACCGGTTGCCCATATGAGCGACACCTCCTGAAGATATTAGTCATTTTAGACTTTTGGAGGATAGTGCAATGATACAGACAGAGACCCATTCCAGAGTCTCCTTTGGTTCTTTTACGTACACGGTGTACAGCACCGACACGATACCTCGGTTTAACGTCCCATCTAAAAGACAGTTAAATTATTACGGTCAGCCGAGGAATCGAACCTGCGATCCACGAATTACCCGTCCAGCATGTTACTGGACTACAGATCCGCATGTTTTTTTTGGTTTAAACTTTATTTATTTTATAGCTAAACAAGCTGTAACAACTTCTATTAATCACTCTCGTCGGCGCAGGTGAAAGCATGCATTCGTGTTGAAGAAGGACTCGGAGAAAACCCACATGTCCGCCGCACCACCTCGCATACTGCCCGGAGAAAACCCACATGTCCGCCGCACAACTTCGCATACTGCCCGGAGAAAACCCACATGTCCGCCGCACCACCTCGCATACTGCCCGGAGAAAACCCACATGTCCGCCGCACAACTTCGCATACTGCCCGGAGAAAACCCACATGTCCGCCGCACCACCTCGCATACTGCCCGGAGAAAACCCACATGTCCGCCGCACCACCTCGCATACTGCCCGGAGAAAACCCACATGTCCGCCGCACCACCTCGCATACTGCCCGGAGAAAACCCACATGTCCGCCGCACCACCTCGCATACTGCCCGGAGAAAAACCCACACGTCCGCCGCACCACCTCGCATACTGCCCGGAGAAAACCCACATGTCCGCCGCACCACCTCGCATACTACCCGGAGAAAACCCACATGTCCGCCGCACCACCTCGCATACTGCCCGGAGAAAACCCACATGTCCGCCGCACCACCTCGCATACTGCCCGGAGAAAACCCACATGT
Organism: Archivesica marissinica; assembly: GCA_014843695.1. Classification (NCBI taxonomy): domain Eukaryota; kingdom Metazoa; phylum Mollusca; class Bivalvia; order Venerida; family Vesicomyidae; genus Archivesica; species Archivesica marissinica. The sequence continues at coordinate 7,256,859 of CM026391.1, forward strand.
CCGCCGCACCACCTCGCATACTGCCCGGAGAAAACCCACATGTCCGCCGCACAACCTCGCATACTGCCCGGAGAAAACCCACATGTCCGCCGCACAACCTCGCATACTGCCCGGAGAAAACCCACATGTCCGCCGCACAACCTCGCATACTGCCCTGTCGGATGGTCGATACCGGGTTGTATTGATGAGAAGCGAGCGTGCTAACCATTGCGCTAATAGGAGAGCCTGTATTTATAAATGTCTTGTTTGTTAAATAATGGAGCCATATATGTACTTTTAATGTTGAACACTGTTTACGTATTTATACAAATTAGGGCAGAACATAAGTCGGATATATAATTTAAAAAGTTACAGATATTTGAAGATTTAAGTAAATCAGTAGTGTTTCCTTGGCAACACAATGTTTCCAAGGATATGTCCATAGTCGGTAGTTGATGGTCGACGGTCGAACGTAGATAATCGATTGTCGGTAGTTGATGGGGTTGATAGTCAATGATTGATGGTCGATGAATGATAGACATTGGTCGAAGGTCGAGAGTCGATGTTCGAGAGCCGATGTTCGCGAGTCGATGTTCGAGAGTTGATGGTCGAGAGCCGATGTTCGCGAGTCGATGTTCGATAGCCGATGGTTATTGGTTATGATCGATGAATGATAGACATTGGTCGAAGGTCGAGAGTCGATGTTCGATAGTCGATGTTCGATAGCCGATGGTTATTGGTTATGATCGATGAATGATAAACATTGGTCGACGGTCGAGAGTCGATGTTCGAGAGTCGATGTTCGAGAGTCGATGTTCGAGAGTCGATGGTTATTGGTTATTGTCGTTGACTTCAAATATGTTGTCCCTCGTTTGATACCCAGTTGGGTTAGGGTTTGATACCCAGTTGGGTTAGGGTTTGATACCCAGTTGGGTTAGGGTTTGATACCCAGTTGGGTTAGGGTTTGATACCCAGTTGGGTTAGGGTTTGATACCCAGTTGGGTTAGGGTTTGATACCCAGTTGGGTTAGGGTTTGATACCCAGTTGGGATGCGGAAGGTCGGGTATTCTACCCGGGCGTCCATATGTGTCTGAAGCTTTGTTTGAGCTTCCTTCACCAATACTAACTTGAGAGTCACCACATGAATCTGACTGTTCGACTTTACACCCGGACATCAATCAATGTTCAATATACGAAGCTTGTATGAATCTGACTGTTCGACTTTACACCCGGACATCAATCAATGTTCAATGTACGAAGCTTGTATGAATCTGACTGTTCGACTTTACACCCGGACATCAATCAATGTTCAATGTACGAAGCTTGTATGAATCTGACTGTTCGACTTTACACCCGGACATCAATCAATGTTCAATGTACGAAGCTTGTATGAATCTGACTGTTCGACTTTACACCCGGACATCAATCAATGTTCAATGTACGAAGCTTGTATGAATCTGACTGTTCGACTTTACACCCGGACATCAATCAATGTTCAATGTACGAAGCTTGTATGAATCTGACTGTTCGACTTTACACCCGGACATCAATCAATGTTCAATGTACGAAGCTTGTATGAATCTGACTGTTCGACTTTACACCCGGACATCAATCAATGTTCAATGTACGAAGCCTGATTCTTGACGTAACTCTAACGGAACACCGTACAATAGTGGTTCTCGAATATTCGAATGTTCTAATAAATGATTAATACAGTCTTATCACCCTACCCTTCTAAAGGATTCAATTTCGTCATTAAATGTCAAGATTAAAACATAAAATAAACTGAGGATTATACATAGGCTAGTTATTGAAATTTCACCTTTTGTACACTAATACCGCTTGATAATCTGTATCAATTATATACATTTCTATTATACGCTTCAACACTGTTACGTGTCTTAAAATCCCCATACATGGCTGATTAATGAGTGATTAATGATTGATTAATGATTGATTAATCTGCTGTATGATTATAGTGAACACATATACTAGTACACACATCCATTGTATATACATATGTTTCAATCTATATTATAATCTCATCTATGTACATATACGTATTGGCATGTCTGTATTATAATCTCATCTATGTACATATACGTATTGGCATGTCTGTATTATAATCTCATCTATGTACATATACGTATTGGCATGTCTGTATTATAATCTCATCTATGTACATATACGTATTGGCATGTCTGTATTATAATCTCATCTATGTACATATACGTATTGGCATGTCTGTATTATAATCTCATCTATGTACATATACGTATTGGCATGTCTGTATGGCATAAAATCTAGACCCGGCTAAGGACAGACGGATCTGTAGTCCAGTGGTTAACACGTTGGACAAATCCGCCCAAACCAGTGTGCATGTTGTATTGAGCACGTCGTATTTAGGACTGATCACTGTTGATTAGATATGTATCACGGTCCCCAATGCTTCGGCGTCGGTCATCTTTTACAAATGTATACTAATTGATAACCTACACTTATGCTTCAATTTTGTACTGATCATGTTGTTACTTGCTTGTAACCTGATTGAAATAGAATGATATGTATGTATGTCACTTGGCTTATATCATGTTGTTACTGGCTTGTAACCTGATTGAAATAGAATGATATGTCTGTCTGTCACTTGGCTTAATAGCAAACAACATAGATCCTGATCAAACAGGTGTTACGCCGCGGCTGATATGGATCAATGTTGTTTGCAAATGTAATTGTATTTACTCAGTAGGCAACGGGTTAAAAGAAATTAGAATTTTAAATACACATCATGGTCGGTTAGACCATATACACATATCACCATGGTCGGTTAGACCATATACACATATCATGGTCGGTTAGACCATATACACATATCACCATGGTCAGTTAGACCATAGCCACATATCATGGTCGGTTAGACCATATACACATATCACCATGGTCGGTTAGACCATAGACACATATCATGGTCGGTTAGACCATATACACATATCACCATGGTCGGTTAGACCATATACACATATCACCATGGTCGGTTAGACCATAGACACATATCATGGTCGGTTAGACCATATACACATATCACCATGGTCGGTTAGACCATATACACATATCACCATGGTCGGTTAGACCATAGACACATATCATGGTCGGTTAGACCATAGACACATATCACCAGGGTCGGTTATACCATAGACACATATTATCATGGTCGGTTAGACCATAGACACATATCACCATGGTCGGTTATTACCAAATACATATTTATTTTTATTTTTTAATTTTATTTTTTACAGTATACATAGATAGCATATTCATTTATTTATTCTGTATAATAGTCTCGTCAATGTACACTAGAAACTAAAACATAATTATCACATACTACTATAATTCTGTATAATAGTCTCGTCAATGTACACTAGAAACTAAAACATAATTATCACATACTACTATAATTCTGTATAATAGTCTCGTCAATGTACACTAGAAACTAAAACATAATTATCACATACTACTATAATTCTGTATAATAGTCTCGTCAATGTACACTAGAAACTAAAACATAATTATCACATACTACTATAATTCTGTATAATAGTCTCGTCAATGTACACTAGAAACTAAAACATAATTATCACATACTACTATAATTCTTTATAATAGTCTCGTCAATGTACACTAGAAACTAAAACATAATTATCACATACTACTATAATTCTGTATAATAGTCTCGTCAATGTACACTAGAAACTAAAACATAATTATCACATACTACTATAATTCTGTATAATAGTCTCGTCAATGTACACTAGAAACTAAAACATAATTATCACATACTACTATAATTACTAGTACATTGTCATTCAAACATTGAATTATACGAGACTTATCACACACTATGTTATTTAACATTCTGTACATTACAGTTAAGAGCCAAGCAGACAGGTTAATCGTACCTTATTTTATAAAGGTTAAAAAAAAAACTTCATAAAACTAAGAAACTGAAATTCAAACCCGAGACTAAATACCACGAGAAACTAAAAAAAGTTCTAAAACACTTATCACCTGATTGATGTGACCTGAATAACATGGTCTGCATGTTTAAGCAATAAAACTTGCTTGACACTAAATTAAAAACACACAGACGGATCTGTAGTCCAGTGGTCACACGATGGATTGGTAATCCAGGGATCGCAGGTTCGATCCCCCGTCTGACCCTAATAAAATTAACAGTCTTTCAGATGGGACGTTAAACCGAGGTCTCGTGTCGGTGCTGTACACCGTGCAAGTAAAAGAACCAGAGGAGATTCTGGAATGGGTCTCTGTCTGTATCATTGCACTATCCTCCAAAAATCTAAATGACTAACCTCTTCACGAGGCGTCGCTCATATGTGCAACCGGTAGCGACGATAAATAAACGCAAAGCACAAATTAATTACACGGACATTATTTACAAATATTTATTTTGTTTGGTAATCCATGTATCTGTGTTCCTTAAGATAAAGATAATATGTCTGATAAACAGTCTTCTATTTAAAATATTAAAACAGGTTTTGGCACTTATGTATTTGCATAGTATAGAACAAGAGTATACTGGTCAGCGATTATACACGTTTGTACCAATTTAGCGACATATACTTTCAAATTATTTATTAATAAATAATTTCTTCAATATAGTGAAATTGCTAGGGCACTGCTGTAAATAAAAACAATGATGTTCTATGTGATATGTAAATAGTGCAGCGTGCAAAATGTACATTATATGTGATATGTAAATACTGCAGCGTATAAAATGTACATTCTATGTGATATGTAAATACTGCAGCGTGTAAAATGTACGTCCTATGTGATATGTAAATACTGCAGCGTGCAAAATGTACGTTCTATGTGATATGTAAATACTGCAGCGTGCAAAATGTACATTATATGTGATATGTAAATACTGCAGCGTATAAAATGTACATTCTATGTGATATGTAAATACTGCAGCGTGTAAAATGTACGTTCTATGTGATATGTAAATACTGCAGCGTGCAAAATGTACGTTCTATGTGATATGTAAATACTGCAGCGTGCAAAATGTACGTTCTATGTGATATGTAAATATTGCAGCGTGTAAACTGTACGTTCTATGTGATATGTAAATACTGCAGCGTGTAAAATGTACGCTCTATGTGATATGTAAATACTGCAGAGTGTAACATGTACATTCTATGTGATATGTAAATACTGCAGCGTGTAAAATGTACGTTCTATGTGATATGTAAATACTGCAGCGTGTAAAATGTACGCTCTATGTGATATGTAAATACTGCAGCGTGTAAAATGTACATTATATGTGATATGTAAATACTGCAGCGTGTAAAATGTACGTTCTATGTGATATGTAAATACTGCAGCGTGTAAAATGTACGTTCTATGTGATATGTAAATACTGCAGCGTGTAAAATGTACGCTCTATGTGATATGTAAATACTGCAGCGTGTAAAATGTACGCTCTATGTGATATGTAAATACTGCAGCGTGCAAAATGTACATTATATGTGATATGTAAATACTGCAGCGTGTAAAATGTACGTTCTATGTGATATGTAAATACTGCAGCGTGTAAAATGTACGTTCTATGTGATATGTAAATACTGCAGCGTGTAAAATGTACATTCTATGTGATATGTAAATACTGCAGCGTGTAAAATGTACGTGCTATGTGATATGTAAATACTGCAGCGTGTAAAATGTACGTTCTATGTGATATGTAAATACTGCAGCGTGTAAAATGTACATTCTATGTGATATGTAAATACTGCAGCGTGTAAAATGTACGTGCTATGTGATATGTAAATACTGCAGCGTGTAAAATGTACGTTCTATGTGATATGTAAATACTGCAGCGTGTAAAATGTACATTCTATGTGATATGTAAATACTGCAGCGTGTAAAATGTACGTGCTATGTGATATGTAAATACTGCAGCGTGTAAAATGTACGTTCTATGTGATATGTAAATACTGCAGCGTGTAAAATGTACATTCTATGTGATATGTAAATACTGCAGCGTGTAAAATGTACGTGCTATGTGATATGTAAATACTGTAGCGTGTAAAATGTACCTCATGTGTCATATGTAAATACTATAGATTACAAAACATACCTTTTATTCATCATGCATGCAAAATAACGTACAACAACGGCCAACCTAATGTCCAGCTTCCTGCTATCTATTCGCAAGAAGTGGACGTATGTCTCGTCGATGAGTGTATGTCCAGCTTCCTGCTATCTATTCGCAAGAAGTGGACGTTGGCCTCGTCGATAAGTGTATGTCCAGCTTCCTGCTATCTATTCGCAAGAAGTGGACGTTGGTCTCGTCGATGCGTGTATGTCCAACTTCCTGCTATCTATTCGCAAGAAGTGGACGTTGGTCTCGTCGATGAGTGTATGTCCAGCTTCCTGCTATCTATTCGCAATAAGTGGATGTTGGCCTCGTCGATAAGTGTATGTCCAGCTTCCTGCTATCTATTCGCAAGAAGTGGACGTTGGTCTCGTAGATGAGTGTATGTCCAGCTTCCTGCTATCTATTCGCAATATTCTAAATTATAAGAGAGAATGCCATTATCCTATCAATTGACCACTATTTTAAATAAATATAAATGCTATGCTTGTGGAGGAAGCTACGGAGTCCGCCTTGTACTAGAGAGGTTGTGATTTCGTGTGGAGGAAGCTACGGAGTCCATCTTGTACTAGAGAGGTTGTGATTTCGTGTGGAGGAAGCTACGCAGTCCGCCTTGTACTCGAGAGGTTGTGGTTTCAACCCCCACCAGAACCATGGTGGATATTGCTGCTATGCCTTCCAGTGAATGATAGAGTTCTTTCTCAGTGAAAGAAATAGAAGATAGCTAACATCACACATCTCGGTGACAACAAATCCTATCTTGCACTAATAAACACACCTATCCTATATGTCCTTACATGTAGGCAGGGTACTTAATTCCAGATTGACTCTTCTCTCTCCATTGTGGCGATGTACACCTTCAGTAATGAGGTGTTGAGAGCGATACATCTAATATTGTACACACATGTAACTTGTTTCTCAGTCGCGCTAAAGCATGGGTGCTTAACCTAAGCTATTGTTAGCTCTTTCAATAAATTGGTCAAAATATGAATTTATAGCAGCAGTTTTGCCTTTCAAAATCATTTGGACAAATAAATGAAATAGGTGATATGTTTCTCTTGAAAGTGTTTAATTACCCAATACAAGATGTTTTAATCGTCCAATATGATGTGATATTTGATAAGAAAATGTTTTTCATTCCGATCATATTACCCTTTTCACCCGACATAATTCATAAAAAAAATAATAGGTTTCTCAGATAAAAAGCCAGATCACATCAACAATGAAGAGTCCTTAATCAATAGTTTATTACCCATTCATCTTAATTGAAAATATTTCCGCCAAGTCGATTGAAAATCCTGTAAGCGGACGTACGTATTTAATTTGAAATAGAGTTGTTTCATTGGTCGGTAATGTCGGGATTTTCAGTCAATAGCTCGCGGAGCGGATTGGTTTTGGAATATAAATCAAGCGTTTCACAGAGTCTTGTCATTAAACCGCAATCTTAGCGAAGAGCAGATCTTTTAGTTCAGCTTATATCGATTACAGATAACGTTGAGTGTCGCTATTTTAGTGATATATATATACACACAGAAGTTGTTGATGAGGAACGTGTTGAATTGCACATACTGACAGAAGTTAACCAGATGGTTATTTTGCTGAGTTAAAAGAAAAGTTGGAAATTAAACTAAGTGTGTCGGGAAAATGTCTACACTGAAGTTGAATCAGAAGCAGACGATACCTCTCAGGGGATTCAACAAGCGTCAGACGACTTGGATCAGAAGCGAGGAGAAGCTGAAACATTGGCGAAAAGCCGTTACAAATCAGACGACAAAATTCCCAAGAATTTCTGGAACAGCTAGTACGGAGCGGAAAAGTGACGTCACAAGAAGTGGTCGGTTGTCGGACGGAACTCTTCATTCAACATCGACGGGTTCGTCGTCGGGTCTCACCTTCTTACGATTGCAAGATGTTGATGACGTTGAACAAAAAGAATCAATAGCGAAGTGTTTAAAATGGATGGAAACCTTACCGGACAAATTTTCAGGTATGCATATTTTTGTGCAGCCTTCATCGGGGGACGACCACGTCTCGTGAAACATTAGCTTTACGTTCGTATTAAACAAAGGTGCCAAAACTACGTCATTTGCAACGATTTCCACAGTAGTTACTTGTGATTTATTAATATAATCGTCCGCGATATTGACAAACCTGACAAACTACTCAGCGAGTTGTTGAAAATGTTTCTCGTTTGGATTGGCTGTTTGCATCGGCCATTCCATCCGGATATTCCCATATCGCCAGTGCTCTACTCTGTTGCGACTGTCACGGATCTATGTGTATCCCCGTGTACCGTCACGTTTGCTGGACGAACGGGCGCCAGATCTACGACCGCTGGTATGGAGTGTATGATTCTCGGAACGTTGCCAGAATGATGCCTCCATTATTCCGACGGTCAATGCGAGACTCTGGAGTGTACGATTCTCGGAACTATGCCAGAATGATGCCTCCATTATTCCGAAGGTCAATGCGAGACTCTGGAGTGTAAGATTATACTGTTTAATAGCATAACTTGTGTAAACGAATAGACTGCATCGATTAACCTGGACTAATTATTTCGCTTCTTGTGAGACAGTGATCAACTAGCACGACGGAATGCATGTTTAAAACACGAGCCATGATACGTCAATAGCACGACGGAATGCATGTTTAAAACACGAGCCATGATACGTCAATGATATTGCCTTCAAACAGTATACCATTTCTGCGTGGACATACAGCCATTAACATGATACCGATGAGACTATAGCTCCTCCTCTCACTAGTGACGACACCGATGAGACTATAGCTCCTCCTCTCACTAGTGACGACACCGATAAGACTATAGCTCCTCCTCTCACTAGTGACGACACCGATAATCGCGACACGTTGTCGAGGAAAATGACGGATCTGTAGTCCAATGGTAACACGCAGGACTGGTAATCCAGGGATCACAAGTTCGATCCCCCGTCTGACCCTAATAAAATTAACAGTCTTTCAGATGGGACATTAAACCTAGGTCTCGTGTCGGTGCTGTACACCGTGCACGTAAAAGAACCAGAGTAGACTCTCGAACGGGTCTCTGTCTGTATCATTGCACTATCCTTCAAAAATCTAAAAAGACTAATCTCTTCAGGAGGCGTCGCTCATATGGGCAACCGGTAGCGACGATAAATAAACGTAAAACACAAGAGGCGTCGCTCATATGGGCAACCAGTAGCGACGATAAATAAACGTAACACACAGGAGGCGTCGCTCATATGGGCAACCGGTAGCGACGATAAATAAACGTAAAACACAGGAGGCGTCGCTCATATGGGCAACCGGTAGCGACGATAAATAAACGTAAAACACAGGAGGCGTCGCTCATATGGGCAACCGGTAGCGACGATAAATAAACGTAAAACACAGGAGGCGTCGCTCATATGGGCAACCGGTAGCGACGATAAATAAACGTAAAACACAAGAGGCGTCGCTCATATGGGCAACCAGTAGCGACGATAAATAAACGTAAAACACAGGAGGCGTCGCTCATATGGGCAACCGGTAGCGACGATAAATAACGTAACACACAGGAGGCGTCGCTCATATGGGCAACCGGTAGCGACGATAAATAAACGTAACACACAGGAGGCGTCGCTCATATGGGCAACCGGTAGCGACGATAAATAAACGTAACACACAGGAGGCGTCGCTCATATGGACAACCGGTAGCGACGATAAATAAACGTAACACACAGGAGGCGTCGCTCATATGGGCAACCGGTAGCGACGATAAATAAACGTAACACACACCTAAGATACCTAAAGTTTGGACGAGACGCATAATTAGTGCTAGTGTATATTGTCTGACACAGTTGACTTCTACCTATTGTACATTTTATTCATCCTGTTCATACACAACCTATATTAACGCAGCTAGACTGGCATTCAACTATTTGCTCTAATAACCTTTGATTTATTGTTATTTTTATGAATCACTGTGACAATTGCAAAACAGATTACAATAGAAATAATTTGGGGGAATTATTTGATAAGATCGGTTGGCTGAGGTTTAATTAAGCTGCAACAATCCGTTAAATTGGCATGATGTATAATCGGTCATTGTGACCTTTTGCAATAACATCTGTATGATAATCTGCTTGTGAATGTGCCGTTAATCCGACTTATTCTTATTTACAAGGCTATGTATTTAGTTTGCAATCCGATACACATGTCACTTTATTTATTATTTTGATTTTGATTATTGTGTGATATAAATGTTATTATGTAATTCGGCTTTAGTTTATACGAATTTAGGTTAGCTCGATTACGAAACAAGTTCTTACAACTTATATTAATTACTCTCGATACCTCATTCCTGACGGACCCCATTGCCATGAGGGAGAGAGAAGAGGCAATGTGGAATTTAAATGCCTTGCCTAAGGGCACAATCGTAACGGCTCCAGCGGGGCTCGAACTATGGGCTTTCAATGCAGACATGCGTAATGTTTGCATACTATTAGCAGTATCATATATACATACTTGTTTTTGAGTTTCATCGTATATCACATGTATACACCTCAATGAGTATCGTATATCACATGTATACAGCTCAATGAGTATCGTATATCTCATGTATACACCTCAATGAGTATCGTATATCACATGTATACACCTCAATGAGTATCGTATATCTCATGTATACACCTCAATGAGTATCGTATATCACATGTATACACCTCAATGAGTATCGTATATCTCATGTATACACCTCAATGAGTATCGTATATCACATGTATACACCTCAATGAGTATCGTATATCTCATGTATACACCTCAATGAGTATCGTATATCACATGTATACACCTCAATGAGTATCGTATATCTCATGTATACACCTCAATGAGTATCGTATATCACATGTATACACCTCAATGAGTATCGTATATCTCATGTATACACCTCAATGAGTATCGTATATCTCATGTATACATCTCAATGAGTATCGTATATCTCATGTATACACCTCAATGAGTATCGTATATCACATGTATACATCTCAATGAGTATCGTATATCTCATGTATACATCTCAATGAGTATCGTATATCTCATGTATACACCTCAATGAGTATCGTATATCTCATGTATACACCTCAATGAGTATCGTATATCACATGTATACATCTCAATGAGTATCGTATATCTCATGTATACATCTCAATGAGTATCATATATCTCATGTATACATCTCAATGAGTATCGTATATCTCATGTATACACCTCAATGAGTATCGTATCTCAATGAGTATCGTATATCTCATGTATACATCTCAATGAGTATCGTATATCTCATGTATACATCTCAATGAGTATCGTATATCTCATGTATACATCTCAATGAGTATCGTATCTCAATGAGTATCGTATATCTCATGTATACACCTCAATGAGTATCGTATATCTCATGTATACATCTCAATGAGTATCGTATATCTCATGTATACATCTAAATGAGTATCGTATATCTCATGTATACATCTCAATGAGTATCGTATCTCAATGAGTATCGTATATCTCATGTATACATCTAAATGAGTATCGTATCTCAATGAGTATCGTATATCTCATGTATACATCTCAATGAGTATCGTATATCTCATGTATACATATCAATGAGTATCGTATATCACATGTATACATCTAAATGAGTATCGTATCTCAATGAGTATCGTATATCTCATGTATACATCTCAATGAGTATCGTATATCTCATGTATACATCTCAATGAGTATCGTATATCTCATGTATACATATCAATGAGTATCGTATATCTCATGTATACATCTAAATGAGTATCGTATATCTCATGTATACATCTCAATGAGTATTTCAATGAAAAACACCAAAGAAACTGGAAACAATTTGAGAGGAGCGGTTGTCTTGGAGCAAGTTAAATAGCTTGTATGCAATGCTATCTTATTCAAGTTAATGAACGCATACGCATCACTAACAGGGCCATTTGTATCTGACAAGAACCCAGCGCTTGTGAAATCATGGCATAGTTTATAAAACTCGTTTTGAATTTGCTATGAGCTCACCAAAAGGCTCTTTTGATAGTAACCAAAACTAGTTTCATAAGACATGGTATGAATCAAGCACTGATTTAAGATCAACAATCTCCACTCGTGATAGCGCAGTGGATGCGCGTTCGCTTCAGGTGCGAAAGGTCCGGAGTTCGAGCCCCACTGGAGCCGTTACGATTGTGCCCTTAGGCAAGGCATTTAAATTCCACGTTGCCTCTTCTCTCTCCCTCGTGGCGATGGATTCCATCAGGAATGAGGTCTCTAGAGTGATTTATATAAGTTGAAATAACTTGTTTCGCAATCGAGCTAAAATAAATTTGTATAATAAACAAAATCTCCACTTACCGTGGAACAATCTGTACCTACCGTGGAACAATATAAGATCAACACTCTCTACTTACCGTGGAACAATCTCTACTTACCGTGGAACAATCTCTACTTACCGTGGAACAATCTCTACTTACCGTGGAACAATCTCTACTTACCGTGGAACAATCTCTACTTACCGTGGAACAATATAAGATCAACAATCTCTACTTACCGTGGAACAATCTCTACATACCGTGAAACAATCTCTACTTACCGTGGAACAATCTCTACATACCGTGAAACAATCTCTACATACCGTGAAACAATCTCTACTTACCGTGAAACAATCTCTACTTACCGTGGAACAATCTCTACATACTGTGAAACAATCTCTACATACCGTGAAACAATCTCTACTTACCGTGGAACAATCTCTACTTACCGTGGAACAATCTCTACATACTGTGGAACAATCTCTACATACTGTGGAACAATCTCTACTTACCGTGGAACAATCTCTACATACTGTGGAACAATCTCTACATACCGTGAAACAATCTCTACTTACCGTGGAACAATCTCTACTTACCGTGGAACAATCTCTACATACTGTGGAACAATCTCTACATACTGTGGAACAATCTCTACTTACCGTGGAACAATCTCTACATACTGTGGAACAATCTCTACATACTGTGGAACAATCTCTACATACTGTGGAACAATCTCTACTTACCGTGGAACAATCTCTACATACTGTGGAACAATCTCTACTTACCGTGGAACAATCTCTACTTACCGTGGAACAATCTCTACTTACCGTGGAACAATATAAGATCAACAATCTCTACATACCGTGGAACAATATAAGATCAACAATCTCTACTTACCGTGGAACAATATAAGATCAACAATCTCTACTTACCGTGGAACAATCTCTACTTACCGAGGAACAATCTCTACATACTGTGGAACAATCTCTACATACCGTGGAACAATCTCTACTTACCGTGGAACAATCTCTACTTACCGTGGAACAATATAAGATCAACAATCTCTACTTACCGTGGAACAATCTCTACATACCGTGGAACAATCTCTACATACCGTGGAACAATCTCTACTTACCGTGGAACAATCTCTACTTACTGTGGAGCAATCTCTACTTACCGTGGAACAATCTTACATACCGTGGAACAATCTCTACATACCGTGGAACACTCTCTACTTACCGTGGAACAATCTCTACATACCGTGGAACAATCTCTACTTACCGTGGAACAATCTCTACTTACCGTGGAACAATCTTTACTTACCGGGGACATGGAACAATCTCTACTTACCGTGGAACAATCTCTACTTACCGTGGAACAATCTCTACATACCGTGGAACAATCTCTACATACCGTGGAACAATCTCTACATACCGTGGAACAATCTCTACTTACCGTGGAACAATCTCTACTTACCGTGGAACAATCTCTACATACCGTGGAACAATCTCTACATACCGTGGAACAATCTCTACTTACCGTGGAACAATCTCTACTTACCGTGGAACAATCTCTACTTACCGTGGAACAATCTCTACTTACCGTGGAACAATCTCTACTTACCGTGGAGCAATCTCTACTTACCGTGGAACAATCTCTACTTACCGTGGAGCAATCTCTACTTACCGTGGAACAATCTCTACTTACCGTGGAACAATCTCTACTTACCGTGGAACAATCTCTACTTACCGTGGAACAATCTCTACTTACCGTGGAACAATCTCTACTTACCGTGGAGCAATCTCTACTTACCGTGGAACAATCTCTACTTACCGTGGAACAATCTCTACTTACCGTGGAACAATCTCTACTTACCGTGGAACAATCTCTACTTACCGTGGAACAATCTCTACATACCGTGGAGCAATCTCTACTTACCGTGGAACAATCTCTACTTACCGTGGAACAATACAAACTAATCACATAGTTCTACGAGTATTGCTTCAGATGATATTGTACACATGTGTGCATTACCATTGCTATACATACTAGATTCTGTGAATGGGTGTCTATAAGCTGATTTCATACCTATTTTCAAGATACCCCTATAACTTGCTATTAGTGATATCTGCATGTTATTATTTAGATTTCTTGTCATTAATTGTCACATTCCAGTTTTCTACTCTACTTGCCAATTCCATGTCATTGTGTTGTATAATATTTGTTTGCTATAAACATGTATATTGTTTAATGCAATAAAATATATTGAAATATGCATTTTATCATCATATCCCATAACATAATTATTATATATAGTGTATCTCCTTTTCAGCTTTATAATTACAATGTGCAGTTTTCACTTATAGTCATATCTTTTGATTGCAGTTGATTTGTATATATGTTGATAAATTAACTTTTGTTAAATGAGTTCTCTCGTAAAATAAAGTATTTATTATTAATATATATATCGTAGTAATATAAGATTCTATATTTGTAAACATCGTGACGTCAGTTTGAACTGGAATATTACTGTAATGTAAATATTTGTTCGTACTATAATAAGTGTGTGTGTTGTCAAATGAACAACAGTGCCCATCGGTGATCTGTTGTTATAACAGAACATAGTTTTATGATAGTTGTAGCCAACTAATAATCATACAGTATAACTAGTTTCATGTTGTCAGTTAATGCATTCCACGTGATTATACAGCAACTTATTGCATCTGTAGTAACATGTATCAAATTCGATGCTATAACGTTGATTCTATATTGTTTGTTCAAATGACTGTAAAACACCCGGCGATCGAGTAAGTGTATTTGTGCGTTGTATCAGTTATTGTTTAATAAAATAATAATTATTTGAAATAGTATATTTATTTGATGTTTATGTCTGTTTATTTCTATGCCACATTTATTGTTCACAAGCACCTGTGATAAATGGTTCCGGTATTTGTTGTCTGCTGAATAACTGTAAATATATATCTCACGTGTAATGTCATGGTAGCAGTATTATAGCACGACAACATCGTTGTTTAATCTATTTATATTAATAAATAATTAACTCTGAACAATTCTTAGTAATTTCCAAAATTTAATTATAAACATATACCATTAACTTTGTTAATTTAACCATATTAATCCTTAACCTGCCGACCATGATGATATGTGTCTATGGTCTAACCGACCATGATGATATGTGTCTATGGTCTAACCGACCATGATGATATGTGTCTATGGTCTAACCGGCCCTGGTGATATGTGTTTATGGTCTAACCGACCATGATGATATGTGTTTATGGTCTAACCGGCCCTGGTGATATGTGTTTATGGTCTAACCGACCCTGGTGATATGTGTCTATGGTCTAACCGACCATGATGATACGTGTCTATGGTCTAACCGACCATGATGATATGTGTCTATGGTCTAACCGACCATGATGATACGTGTCTATGGTCTAACCGACCTTGGTGATATGTGTTTATGGTCTAACCGACCTTGGTGATATGTGTCTATGGTCTAACCGACCTTGGTGATATGTGTCTATGGTCTAACCGACCTTGGTGATATGTGTCTATGGTCTAACCGACCTTGGTGATACGTGTCTATGGTCTAACCGACCATGGTGATATGTGTCTATGGTCTAACCGACCTTGGTGATATGTGTCTATGGTCTAACCGACCTTGGTGATATGTGTTTATGGTCTAACCGATCCTGGTGATCTGTATTTTTTAAAATCTTATTTCTTTTAACCCTTTGCCTACTGAGTAAATGAAATCACATTTGCAAACAACATTGATCCATATCAGCCGCGGCGTCCGCGGCGTAAGGCCGCGTCTGATCAAGATCTATGTTGTGTACTATTCAGACAAGTTTTGTTTAGCTCCACTATCCAAATAGTAAGCAACATATAGCCTGATCACCACGCTCTGTGTCCTCTGATCTGGTTCTATGCTGTTTGCAAAAGCGACTTTAGTCGTGATTGGCAGCTTAGGGTTAATACAGTACGCATGTGACCTTTGTGAAGAGAAATGTGGCTAGTTTATTATCCAAGAGACACCATATATCCAAACAATGTCCATGGGGATATATGAAAGTGACAAGATTCGCGAATGTATTATTATACGAAACGGAGAGGGTTCATACAACCTGTGGGTGCTTTATATTATACGAAACGGAGAGGGTTCATACAACCTGTGGGTGCTTTATATTATACGAAACGGAGAGGGTTCATACAACCTGTGGGTGCTTTATATTATACGAAACGGAGAGGGTTCATACAACCTGTGGGTGCTTTATATTATACGAAACGGAGAGGGTTCATACAACCTGTGGGTGCTTTATATTATACGAAACGGAGAGGGTTCATACAACCTGTGGGTGCTTTATATTATACGAAACGGAGAGGGTTCATACAACCTGTGGGTGCTTTATATTATACGAAACGGAGAGGGTTCATACAACCTGTGGGTGCTTTATATTATACGAAACGGAGAGGGTTCATACAACCTGTGGGTGCTTTATATTATACGAAACGGAGAGGGTTCATACAACCTGTGGGTGCTTTATATTATACGAAACGGAGAGGGTTCATACAACCTGTGGGTGCTTTATATTAATATATATGTTTCTATTGTCACATATTGGTACAGCTACGAATTCCAATCAAATGGACATTCCTTTGATCTTTAAATAGTTTTATTTAATCACTGTTATCTCAGTTGTTCCAAAATTGTTTAACAAAGTAAATTGATATATATATATTGTTAAATACGTAGTTCTGTGCACTGAACCACAGACGCGTGTGGTCGGGACAAACTATTTTTTGTTTTCTTTGTTTTTTAAGAACACTATGATACACTATAGGCGTGACACTATACATACAACTTGTTTGTATCCAATCCAAGCAAGTATTAAAGTAACACCCCGTCACTACCAAGGCTATCAGTATATAGCTTTGATAGTAACGGGGTGTCATTTTAAAACTTGCTTGGAATGGCTTAAAATGTATGTATAGTGTCAAGCATATTGTGTATCATAATGTTCTTAAAAACCAAACAAGTTTCTTACTTTTGTTATTTTGAAGCCGCAAACATTTGTCCAAACCCCAGCGTCTGTGCACTGAACTATCATTGTTGATTTGTTGATTGTACAATGGTAGGTATACGCGTACTAGTGTTGCACGTGTATTTCCCTGAAAGTTCATTTTGTTAAAATCCCAATTACTCGGGAAATAAAGAGAATATGGCTGAATATATATATCCACATCACTCTTCTCTCTCCCTCTTCTCTCTCCCACATGCCTCTTCTCTCTCCCCCGTGGCGATGGATTCCATCAGGAATGAGGTCTCGAGAGTGATTAGTATAAGTTATAAGAACTTGTTTCACAATCGAGCTAAAATAAATTTGTATAAACTAAAGAGAATATAACAAACATAGTTTGGTGCGACATTTTATTCCTGTTTGTCATGTGTAATTTATTAACTTAAATGTTCTTAATCTGTGTTTCATCGGTGTATGGAAACTGTCAGTGTTTTACACCTAATTTGTATAAAAACCAAAATTGTGATTTTGATTAAAATGACTAATATCTTCAGGAGGCGTCGTTCATACGGGCAACCGGTAGCGACGATAAATAAACGTAAAACACAAACGTTGATTCTATATATCTTCAGGAGGCGTCGCTCAGATGGGCAACCGGTAGCGACGATAAATAAACGTAAAACAAACACGTTGATTCGTCAGCATTTTCATACAGTACATGATCATTACCGCTGTACACGTTCCTATTGTGTTGGAACGAACTGTAACTATGCGCAGTCGTGCATTAATAATCACCTTGGATACATAGAAACTAGACCGATTTTGCGTCACATGGGCTGAATCAGCCAATCAGAAATGCCACATTGCAAGAAGTTGTCATTATTATAAATATACATATTGATCGTCAATGAAACCGAACCCTGTTCCTCACGGCAGCATGTCGCGGTCGGTCGGGACACATCCCAGTAGCAGCAGCATGTCGCGGTCGGTCGGGACACATCCCAGTAGCAGCAGCATGTCGTGGTCGGGACACATCCCAGTAGCAGCAGCATACTGACCCTGAGGTTATAAACCGAATCCGGTTCCTCACGGCTGCATGTCGCGGTCGGTCGGGACACATCTCAGTAGCAGCAGCAGCATGTCGCGGTCGGTCGGGACACATCCCAGTAGCAGCAGCATGTCGCGGTCGGTCGGGACACATCTCAGTAGCAGCAGCAGCATGTCGCGGTCGGTCGGGACACATCCCAGTAGCAGCATGTCGCGGTCGGTCGGGACACATCCCAGTAGCAGCAGCAGCATGTCGCGGTCGGTCGGGACACATCCCAGTAGCAGCAGCAGCATGTCGCGGTCGGTCGGGACACATCTCAGTAGCAGCAGCAGCATGTCGCGGTCGGTCGGGACACATCCCAGTAGCAGCAGCAGCAGCATGTCGCGGTCGGTCGGGACACATCCCAGTAGCAGCAGCATGTCGCGGTCGGTCGGGACACATCCCAATAGCAGCAACATGTCGCGGTCGGTCGGGACACATCTCAGTAGTAGCAGCAGCATGTCGCGGTCGGTCGGGACACATCCCAGTAGCAGCAGCATGTCGCGGTCGGTCGGGACACATCTCAGTAGCAGCAGCAGCATACTGGCCTTGAGGTTATAAACCGAACCCGGTTCCTCACGGCTGCATGTCGCGGTCGGTCGGGACACATCTCAGTAGCAGCAGCAGCATACTGGCACTGAGGTTATAACCGACCCGGTTCCTCACGGCTGCATGTCGCGGTCGGTCGGGACACATCTCAGTAGCAGCAGCAGCAGCAGCAGCAGCAGCAGCAGCAGCAGCAGCAGCAGCAGCAGCAGCAGCAGCCAGCAGCAGCAGCAGCAGCAGCATGTCGCGGTCGGTCGGGACACATCCCAGTAGCAGCAGCATGTCGCGGTCGGTCGGGACACATCTCAGTAGCAGCAGCAGCATACTGGCCCTGAGGTTATAAACCGAACCCGGTTCCTCACGGCTGCATGTCGCGGTCGGTCGGGACACACCTCAGAGGCAGCAGCAGCATACTGGCACTGAGGTTATAAACCGAACCCGTTCCTCACGGTTGCATGTCGCGGTCGGTCGGGACACATCTCAGTAGCAGCAGCAGCAGCATACTGGCCCTGAGGTTATAAACCGAACCCGTTCCTCACGGCTGCATTCCGCGGTCGGGACACATCTCAGTAGCAGCAGCAGCATACTGGCCCTAAGGTTATAAACCGAACCCGGTTCCTCACGGCTGCATGTCGCGGTCGGGACACATCTCAGTAGTAGCAGCAGCATACTGG
Organism: Archivesica marissinica; assembly: GCA_014843695.1. Classification (NCBI taxonomy): domain Eukaryota; kingdom Metazoa; phylum Mollusca; class Bivalvia; order Venerida; family Vesicomyidae; genus Archivesica; species Archivesica marissinica. Next base: position 7,276,703 of record CM026391.1, read on the forward strand.
CCCTGAGGTTATAAACCGAACCCGGTTCCTCACGGCAGCATGTCGCGGTCGGGACACATCTCACTAGCAGCAGCAGCATACTGGCCCTGAAGTTATAAACCGAACCCGGTTCCTCACGGCTGCATGTCGAGGTCGGGACACATCTCAGTAGCAGCAGCAGCATACTGGCCCTGAGGTTATAAAACTGTTCTCAGATCTAAAACTTAAGCTCAAGTGATCTGATTGGTTAATTCTGAGTGTTACTGTCAGCTGAACCAATCAGTCGATTGAGACTGAGTTTTGAGATTGGAGAATAGTTTTATAACGTCCAGGCCTGGACTCGTTTGGTTGTCGAACATGCGACACGGGACACTCGCTCCAGTACTTTTACCTCATTCACCAGAGGTAGTGGTGGTTAGGGTTAGGGACTGGCCAGGGAGCGACCTAGACTACAACGCATTACATTTACTGGAATTGTGCGGCGGTTCAGCCAGGATAGTAGGACACAGCCGGAATGGTACGGTCTAGCCGGAATGGTACGGCTCAGCCGGAATAGTACGGTTCACCCAGAATGGTACGGCCGGATGCGTTGGTGTCCAACACAAGCACCAGTTACTTTAAGAGCATCACACTATATGACTCACTACTTGTTGAAGATGCCTCCTCCAGTTGTATTGTACACCACCACCACCTGTTACTTTAAGAGCACCACACTATATGACTCACTACTTGTTGAAGATGCCTGCTCCAGTTGTATTGTACACTATAACCAGTCACTTTAAGAGCATCACACTATATGACTCACTACTTGTTGAAGATGCCTCCTCCAGTTGTATTGTACGCCACCAGTTACTTTAAGAGCATCACACTATATGACTCACTACTTGTTGAAGATGCCTCCTCCAGTTGTATTGTACACCACCACCACCTGTTACTTTAAGAGCACCACACTATATGACTCACTACTTGTTGAAGATGCCTGCTCCAGTTGTATTGTACACTATAACCAGTCACTTTAAGAGCATCACACTATATGACTCACTACTTGTTGAAGATGCCTCCTCCAGTTGTATTGTACGCCACCAGTTACTTTAAGAGCATCACACTATATGACTCACTACTTGTTGAAGATGCCTCCTCCAGTTGTAGTGTACACCACCACCACCTGTTACTTTAAGAGCACCACACAATATGACTCACTACTTGTTGAAGATGCCTCCTCCAGTTGTATTGTACACCACCACCTGTTACTTTAAGAGCATCACACTATATAACTCACTACTTGTTGAAGATGCCTCCTCCAGTTGTATTGTACACTATAACCAGTTACTTTAAGAGCACCACACTATATGACTCACTACTTGTTGAAGATGCCTCCTCCAGTTGTAGTGTACACTATAACCAGTCACTTTAAGAGCATCACACTATATGACTCACTACTTGTTGAAGATGCCTCCTCCAGTTGTATTGTACACCACCAGTCACTTTAAGAGCATCACACTATATGACTCACTACTTGTTGAAGATGCCTCCTCCAGTTTTATTGTACACCACCACCAGTCACTTTAAGAGCATCACACTATATAACTCACTACTTGTTGAAGATGCCTCCTCCAGTTGTATTGTACACTATAACCAGTCACTTTAAGAGCATCACACTATATGACTCACTACGATAACTCTTCATTACTTACGAATAATCGACGTTGCTACTAGTATTATATATGCACGTATTAATAATCAACATGGAATGCTCGCCCACATGAACATTGGTTGGCCGATGGCGAGGTAAATAAGCGCAATCATCACCACCTAAAGCTAGTACACATTCATACAGTTTAGTTTAATCATATTTTATTGCATATATCATTTACATGTATAATACTAAACGTTATAGATACAATATATAAAATGATGCTACATGCAAATTAATAAAACAAAAGGTTTGGGCAACAAGTTTTGCCAACAATAGTAAACGGCCTGCACCAGAAAGTTACAAAAACGTTTAATTAAACTAAATGACGGAGTATTGATTTGCACAATTTATTTTTAAAAAAATGACAAAATGGGGAAATTTTATACATACATGTACATGTATAATATACGGTATTAAAAGAAAAACAACATTAAATTAGAAGAAGGAAAATGTGAATATAACATATATGTTCCACCAATTACTCGTCATCACCACGCCAAAACCCGCTGTTCCACCAATTACACCGCATCACCACGCCAAAGCCCGCTGTTCCACCAATTACTCCGCATCACCACGCCAAAACCCGCTGTTCCACCAATTACTCCGCATCACCACGCCAAAACGCGCTGTTCCACCAATTACTCCGCATCACCACGCCAAAACGCGCTGTTCTACCAATTACTCAGCATCACCACGCCAAAACCCGCTGTTCCACCAATTACTCCGCATCACCACGCCAAAACGCGCTGTTCCACCAATTACTCCGCATCACCACGCCAAAACTCGCTGTTCCACCAAATACTCCGCATCACCACGCCAAAACCCGCTGTTCCACCAAATACTCCACATCACCACGCCAAAACCCGCTGTTCCACCAAATACTCCACATCAACAAAGCCCGCTGTTCCATCAATTACTCAGCATCACCACGCCAAATACTCCGCATCACCACGCCAAAACCCGCTGTTCCACCAATTACTCTGCATCACCACGCCAAAACCCGCTGTTCCATCAATTACTCCGCATCACCACGCCAAAACCCGCTGTTCCATCAATTATTCCGCATCACCACGCCAAAACTCGCTGTTCCATCAATTACTCCGCATCACCACGTCAAAGCCCGCTGTTCCACCAAATAATCCGCTTCACCACGTCAAAACCCGCTGTTCCACCAAATACTCCGCATCACCACGCCAAAACCCGCTGTTCCACCAAATACTCCACATCAACAAAGCCCGCTGTTCCATCAATTACTCAGCATCACCACGCCAATTACTCTGCATCACCACGCCAAAACCCGCTGTTCCATCAATTACTCCGCATCACCACGCCAAAACCCGCTGTTCCATCAATTATTCCGCATCACCACGCCAAAACTCGCTGTTCCATCAATTACTCCGCATCACCACGTCAAAGCCCGCTGTTCCACCAAATAATCCGCTTCACCACGTCAAAACCCGCTGTTCCACCAAATACTCCGCATCACCACGCCAAAACCCGCTGTTCCACCAAATACTCCACATCAACAAAGCCCGCTGTTCCACCAAATAATCCGCTTCACCACGTCAAAACCCGCTGTTCCACCAAATACTCCGCATCACCACGCCAAAACCCGCTGTTCCACCAATTACTCTGCATCACCACGCCAAAACCCGCTGTTCCATCAATTACTCAGCATCACCACGCCAAAACCCGCTGTTCCATCAATTACTCCGCATCACCACGTCAAACCCCGATCCAAAGGCACCACCAACGTCTTATTAATTCCCGAGGGCAATACGCTCAAAACGACATATGTTTGTACCTTTAAGATTAAAGATTGGTTCTCCTCATTTGATAGCGACTCAATGGCATGTAGTAATTTGTGGGAGCTAAGTGGCTGGTATGCCCGAGTATTGGTAAATAATAAATGGCATGTAGTAATTTGTGGGAGCTAAGTGGCTGGTATGCCCGAGTATTGGTAAATAATAAATGGCATGTAGTACTTTGTGGGAGCTAAGTGGCTGGTGGTATGCCCGAGTATTGGTAAATAATAAATGGCATGTAGTAATTTCTGGGAGCTAAGTGGCTGGTATGCCCGAGTATTGGTAAATAATAAATGGCATGTAGTAATTTGTGGGAGCTAAGTGGCTGGTATGCCAGAGTATTGGTAAATAATAAATGGCATGTAGTACTTTCTGGGAGCTAAGTGGCTGGTATGCCCGAGTATTGGTAAATAATAAAATACGCTCATTCCTATAACGATTACATTTCAAGAAGAAGTGTTCATCATCTTCAATACCATTGTTGCAAGAACAGTCGGGATACTCCCTTATGTGGTTGTAGAAGAGATCGTTATTCAAAGTACTGCATTTAACTCTAATACATGCCTGAATTACCGTATAATATCTTTCCCTTGTGTAATAGGAGGGAACTCTAGGAGATTTGAACTTATGTTTCAGTTTGTTCTTAAACGAGTGTAGTGGCCTTGTATTGCGTATTGATAATACTAGATCATTCCATAATGTTATCGAATCCGGTATAACAGATCTTAAGTACAATTCAAGTCTCCTTGGCAAGGTAATAAAATGATCATTAAAACGCAATGAATATGCATTTGAATCTCCTATAGGAGGCGGGAAAAGATCACGAAGTTTAATAGGAAGAAGACCATGTTTGTGCTTATAAGTTAGTATTAATTATTATATAGATCTACGATGTGAACCCCAACCAATTTCGCTCAGATGATTATGTATTGAGACGGATCGAGTTAAACATTCATACATACAAACATGATGTGTCGAATTCGTTCAAGTTAGCAAGCTACCCAGGCTTGTGGAAGGCCGGTGGTTCTACCCAGTTGCCAATCCGTGCCTATAGCAGCACCCAGTGTCTTCCTCCTCCAATAATAATCTAAGTTGTTGGGTCGACTTTAAACCCAAACACAATCCCTACACACGTGTAGGCATTTGCCGTGGTCCTAGTCTATATGTACCGCTTCCCAAACACAACCCCTACACAGGTGTAGGCATTTGCCGTGGTCCTAGTCTATATGTACCGCTTCCCAAACACAACCCCTACACAGGTGTAGGCATTTGCCGTGGTCCTAGTCTATATGTACCGCTTCCCAAACACAACCCATACACACGTGTAGGCATTTGCCGTGGTCCTCTTCTATATGTACCGCTTCCCAAACACAACCCCTACACACGTGTAGGCATTTGCCGTGGTACTACACTATATGTACCGCTTCCCAAACACAACCCCTACACACGTGTAGGCATTTACCGTGGTCCTAGTCTATATGTACCGCTTCCCAAACACAACCCCTACACACATGTAGGCATTTGCCGTGGTCCTAGTCTATATGTACCGCTTCCCAAACACAACCCCTATACACGTGTAGGCATTTGACGTGGTCCTAGTCTATATGTACCGCTTCAAGTAGGCTTTGATACCCAAACGCAATCGTTATATGAAGAACATAGTATTAGTCCATCATTATATTGACAAGTTTAAGTATATAAATAATGTTTTATTTACATTTGAGAAAGGTAATGTTTACTCGTTTTTCGACCGATTGTCACCACCCAACGTTATTTTGAAAAGGAATACAATAAATTATATATCTCTGCTTTCCGGATTAGAAATTTATAATTCTTTAATAAGAAATATACATGTGTTAACCTTGAATATGTGAATGAGAGACATCGGTCAATTACTTCCCCTGAATAGTCCCTAAAAGTAGAAAGGTTCTATTAAGTGATTACCTCTGTTTTTATCGTTGTTTCCATTTCACAACATGCTAGCAATTTTAATTACCTTTCTCATCTTATAATTATTAAATGTACTGTATCCCGACAGATATCATACAGTATATGCATTGGGTACTTATTTGCAAGTATTGATTAACAGGATTTTGATAAAATCACATTTATCAGACCGCGACATTTGGCTAAGGAACAACAGTAAAAACAAAGGAATCAAACTAAAATGACCTATTTACATTTCGCGATAAACGGACTTTATTTGCCAAGGGAGGTAATAGAAAAACCAGCGGTGTAGTAATTTAATCATCACCAGAAGCAGCGACTGTAGCACTATGTCCAAGATGGATGTTGGGGTTGAAATTAAATTGTGGCCTCGGGTCACAAGTCATTGGCTTCAATTGTTCAAGACCCGCTCTCTCATATCGACATGAGGGCGAGACTGTCGCCGATATTAGCGGCAACGTTCGACATGAGGGCGAGACAGCCGCCGTATTGTGGACAACGTGAGGGCGAGACAGACGCCGTATTATGAACAACGTTCGACGTGAGGGCGAGACTGCCGCCGTATTGTGGGCAACGTTCGGCGTGAGGGCGAGACAGCCGCCGTATTGTGGACAACGTGAGGGCGAGACAGCCGCCGTATTATGGACAACGTTCGACGTGAGGGCGAGACAGCCACCGTATTATGGACAACGTTCGACGTGAGGGGGAGACAGCAGCCGTATTGTGGGCAACGTTCGACGTGAGGGCGAGACAGCCGCCGTATTATGAACAACGTTCGACGTGAGGGCGAGACAGCAGCCGATATTATGGACAACGTTCGACGTGAGGGCGAGACAGCAGCCGATATTATGGACAACGTTCTACGTGAGGGGGAGACAGCCACCGTATTGTGGGCAACGTTCGACGTGAGGGGGAGACAGCCACCGTATTGTGGACAACGTTCGACGTGAGGGCGAGACAGCCACCGTATTGTGGGCAACGTTCGACGTGAGGGCGAGACAGCCGCCGATATTATGGACAACGTTCTACGTGAGGGGGAGACAGCCACCGTATTGTGGGCAACGTTCGACGTGAGGGCGAGACAGCCGCCGATATTATGGACAACGTTCTACGTGAGGGGGAGACAGCAGCCGATATTGGGGGTAACGTTCGACGTGAGGGGGAGACAGCCGCCGATATTATGGACAACGTTCGATGTGAGGGCGAGACAGCCGCCGGTATTGGGGGTAACGTTCGACGTGAGGGCGAGACAGCCGCCGTATTGGACAACGTTCGACGTGAGGGCGAGACAGCCGCCGTATTGGGGGTAACGTTAAACGTGAGGGGGAGACAGCCACCGATATTGTGGACAACGTTCGACGTGAGGGCGAGACAGCCGCCGGTATTGGGGGTAACGTTCGACGTGAGGGCGAGACAGCCGCAGGTATTGGGGGTAACGTTCGATGTGAGGGCGAGACAGCCGCCGGTATTGGGGGTAACGTTCGACGTGAGGGCGAGACAGCCACCGATATTGGGGGTAACGTTCGACGTGAGTGCAAGACAGCCACCGATATTGGGAGTAACGTTCGACGTGAGGGCGAGACAGCCACCGGTATTGGGGGTAACGTTCGACGTGCGGGCGAGACAGCCACCGATATTGGGGTTAACGTTCGACTTGAGGGCGAGACAGCCACCGGTATTAGGGGTAACGATCGACGTGAGGGCGAGACAGCCACCGGTATTGGGGGTAACGTTCGGCGTGAGGGCGAGACAGCCATCAGTATTGGGGGTAGCGTTCGACGTGAGGGCGAGACAGTCGCCGGTATTGGGGGTAACGTTCGACGTGAAGGCGAGACAGCCGTCGGTATTGGGGGTAACGTTCGACGTGAGGGCGAGACAGCCGCCGATATTGGGGGTAACGTTCGAGGTGAGAGCGAGACAGCCGCCGATTATTGGGGGTAACGTTCGACGTGAGGGCGAGACAGCCGCCGGTATTGGGTGTAACGTTCGACGTGAGGGCGAGACAGCCGCAGGTATTGGGGGTAACGTTCGACGTGAGGGCGAGACAGCCGCCGGTATTGGGGGTAACGTTCGACGTGAGGGCGAGACAGCCACCGATATTGCGGGAAGGCCTTCCTAAAACAGTAAGCTCCATAGAACAGCACAGTAAACGCCATAGAACAGCACCGTAAACTCCATAGAACAGCACAGTAAACTCATAGAACAGCCCCGTAAACTCCATAGAACAGCACAGTAAACTGCATAGAACAGCACAGTATACTCCATAGAACAGCACAGTAAGCTGCATAGAACAGCACAGAAAACGCCATAGAACAGCACAGTAAACTCCATAGAACAGCACAGTAAACGCCATAGAACAGCACAGTAAACTCCATAGAACAGCACAGTAAACTACATAGAACAGCACAGTAAACTACATAGACCAGCACAGTGAACTCCATATAACAACACAGTAAACGACATAGAAAAGCACAGTAAACGCCATAGAACAGCACAGTATACTCCATAGAACAACACAGTAAACTCCATAGAACAGCACAGTAAACTCCATAGAACAGCACTGTAAACGCCATAGAACAGCACAGTAAATGCCATAGAACAGCACAGTAAACTCCATAGAACAGCACTGTAAACGCCATAGAACAGCACAGTAAACTCTATAGAACAACACAGTAAATGCCATAGAACAGCACAGTAAACTCCATAGAACAGCACTGTAAACGCCATAGAACAGCACAGTATACTCCATAGAACAGCACAGTAAATGCCATAGAACAGCACTGTAAACTCCATAGAACAGCACTGTAAACGCCATAGAACAGCACAGTAAACTCCATAGAACAACACAGTAAACGCCATAGAACAGCACAGTACATTCCATAGAACAGCACAGTAAAGGCCATAGAACAGCACAGTAAACTGCATAGAACAGCACATTAAACGCCATAGAACAGCACAGTAAACTCCATAGAACAGCACAGTAAACTCCATAGAACAACACAGTAAACTGCATAGAACAGCACAGTAAACGCCATAGAACAGCATAGTAAACTGCATAGAAGAGCACAGTAAACTCCATAGAACAGCAGAGTAAACTGCATAGAACAGCACAGTAAACTCCATAGAACAGCACAGTAAGCTGCATAGAACAGCACAGTAAATGCCATAGAACAGCACAGTAAACTCCATAGAACAGCACAGTAAACGCCATAGAACAGCACAGTGAACTGCATAGAAAAGCACAGTAAACGCCATAGAACAGCACAGTACACTGCATAGAACAGCACAGTAACTCCATAGAATAGCACAGTACACTCCATAGAACAGCAAGGTAAACGCCATAGAACAGCACAGTAAACTCCATAGAACAGCACAGTAAACGCCATAGAACAGCACAGTAACTCCATAGAACAGCACAGTAAACTACATAGAACAGCACAGTAAACTCCATAGAACAGCACAGTAAACTCCATAGAACAGCACAGTAAACGCCATAGAACAGCACAGTATAGTCCATAGAACAGCACAGTAAACGCCATAGAACAGCACAGTAAACTCCATAGAACAGCACAGTAAACTACATAGAACAGCACAGTAAACTACATAGAACAGCACAGTAAGCTACATAGAACAGCACAGTAAACGCCATAGAAGAGCATAGAACAGCACAGTAAACTACATAGAACAGCACAGCAAACTCCATAGAACAGCACAGTAAACTCCATAGACCAGCACAGTAAACTACATAGACCAGCACAGTAATCTCCATAGAACAGCACAGTAAACTCCATAGACCAGCACAGTAAACTACATAGACCAGCACAGTACACTACATAGAACAGCACAGCAAACTCCATAGAACAACACAGCAATCTACATAGAACAGCACAATAAACTACATAGAACAGCACAGTAAACTATAGAGACCAGCACAGTAAACTCCATAGAACAGCACAGTAAACTACATAGAACAGCACAGCAAACTCCATAGAACAGCACAGCAAACTACATAGAACAGCACAGTAAACTCCATAGAACAGCACAGTAAACTACATAGACCAGAACAGTAAACTCCATAGAACAGCTCAGTAAACTCCATAGACCAGCACAGTAAACTACATAGACCAGCACAGTAAACTACATAGAACAGCAAAGAAAACTCCATAGAACAGCACAGTAAACTACATAGAACAGCACAGCAAACTCCATAGAACAGCACAGCAAACTACATAGAACAGCACAGTAAACTCCATAGAACAGCACAGTAAAGTACATAGACCAGCACAGTAAACTCCATAGAACAGCACAGTAAACTCCATAGACCAGCACAGTAAACTACATAGACCAGCACAGCAAACTACATAGAACAGCACAGTAAACTCCATAGAACAGCACAGTAAACTACATAGACCAGCACAGTAAACGCCATAGAACAGCACAGTAAACTCCATAGAACAGCACAGTAAATGCCATAGAACAGCACAGTAAACGCCATAGAACAGCACAGTAAACCCCATAGAACAGCACAGTAAACTCCATAGAACAGCACAGTAAACGCCATAGAACAGCACAGTAAACTGCATAGAACAGCACAGTAAACGCCATAGAACAGCAGAGTACACTGCATAGAACAGCACAGTAACTCCATAGAATAGCACAGTACACTCCATAGAACAGCAATGTAAACGCCATAGAACAGCACAGTAAACTCCATAGAACAGCACAGTAAACGCCATAGAACAGCACAGTAACTCCATAGAACAGCACAGTAAACTCCATAGAACAGCACAGTAAACTACATAGAACAGCACAGTAAACTACATAGAACAGCACAGTAAACTCCATAGAACAGCACAGTAAACTCCATAGAACAGCACAGTAAACGCCATAGAATAGCACAGTAAACGCCATAGAACAGCACAGTAAACTGCATAGAAGAGCACAGTAAACGCCATAGAACAGCACAGTAAACTGCATAGAAGAGCACAGTAAACTGCATAGAACAGCACAGTAAACTCCATGGAACAGAAGAGTAAACTCCAAAGAACAGCACAGTAAACTCCATAGAACAGCACAGTAAACTCCATAGAACAGCACAGTAAACGCCATAGAACAGCACAGTAAACTCCATAGAATAGCACAGTAAACTACATAGAACAGCACAGTAAACTAGATAGAACAGCACAGTAAACTACATAGAACAGCACAGTAAACGCCATAGAAGAGCATAGAACAGCACAGTAAACTACATAGAACAGCACAGTAAACTCCATAGAACAGCACAGCAAACTCCATAGAACAGCACAGTAAACTACATAGAACAGCACAGCAAACTCCATAGAACAGCACAGCAAACTACATAGAACAGCACAGTAAACTACATAGAACAGCACAGCAAACTCCATAGAACAGCACAGTAAACTCCATAGACCAGCACAGTAAACTACATAGACCAGCACAGTAATCTCCATAGAATAGCACAGTAAACTCCATAGACCAGCACAGTAAACTACATAGGCCAGCACAGTAAACTACATAGAACAGCACAGCAAACTCCATAGAACAGCACAGCAAACTACATAGAACAGCACAGTAAACTCCATAGAACAGCACAGTAAACTACATAGACCAGCACAGTAAATGCCATAGAACAGCACAGTAAACGCCATAGAACAGCACAGTAAATGCCATAGAACAGCACAGTAAACGCCATAATACAGCACAGTAAACCCCATAGAACAGCAGAGTAAACTCCATAGAACAGCACAGTAAACGCCATAGAACAGCACAGTAAACTACATAGAACAGCACAGCAAACTACATAGAACAGCACAGTAAACTCCATAGACCAGCACAGTAAACTACATAGACCAGCACAGTAATCTCCATAGAACAGCACAGTAAACTCCATAGACCAGCACAGTAAACTACATAGGCCAGCACAGTAAACTACATAGAACAGCACAGCAAACTCCATATAACAGCACAGCAATCTACATAGAACAGCACAGTAAACTACATAGAACAGCACAGTAAACTATAGAGACCAGCACAGTAAACTCCATAGAACAGCACAGTAAACTACATAGAACAGCACAGCAAACTCCATAGAACAGCACAGCAAACTACATAGAACAGCACAGTGAACTCCATAGAACAGCACAGTAAACTACATAGACCAGAACAGTAAACTCCATAGAACAGCACAGTAAACTCCATAGACCAGCACAGTAAACTACATAGACCAGCACAGTAAACTACATAGAACAGCAAAGAAAACTCCATAGAACAGCACAGTAAACTACATAGACCAGCACAGCAAACTACATAGAACAGCACAGTAAACTCCATAGAACAGCACAGTAAACTACATAGACCAGCACAGTAAACGCCATAGAACAGCACAGTAAACTCCATAGAACAGCACAGTAAATGCCATAGAACAGCACAGTAAACGCCATAGAACAGCACAGTAAACCCCATAGAACAGCACAGTAAACTCCATAGAACAGCACAGTAAACGCCATAGAACAGCACAGTAAACTCCATAGAACAGCACAGTAAACGCCATAGAACAGCATAGTACACTGCATAGAACAGCAGCACAGTAACTCCATAGAATAGCACATTACACTCCATAGAACAGCAATGTAAACGCCATAGAACAGCACAGTAAACTCCATAGAACAGCACAGTAAACCTCATAGAACAGCACAGTAACTCCATAGAACAGCACAGTAAACTCCATAGAACAGCACAGTAAACTACATAGAACAGCACAGTAAACTACTAGAAAGCACAGTAAACTCCATAGACAGCACAGTAAACTCCATAGAACAGCACAGTAACTCCATAGACCAGCACAGTAAACTACATAGACCAGCACAGCAAACTACATAGAACAGCACAGTAAACTCCATAGAACAACACAGTAAACTACATAGACCAGCACAGTAAACTCCATAGAACAGCACAGTAAACTCCATAGACCAGCACATTAAACTACATAGACCAGCACAGCAAACGCCATAGAACAGCACAGCAAACTACATAGACCAGCACAGTAAACTACATAGAACAGTACAGCAAACTACATAGAACAGCACAGAAAACTACATAGAACAGCACAGCAAACTACATTGAACAGCACAGTAAACTCCATAGAACAGCACAGTAAACTCCATAGACCAGCACAGTATACTACATAGAACAGCACAGAAAACTCCATAGAACAGCACAGCAAACTACATAGAACAGCACAGCAAACTACATAGAACAGCACAGTAAACTACATAGAACAGCACAGCAAACTACATAGAACAGCACAGCAAACTACATAGAACAGCACAGTAAACTCCATAGAACAGCACAGTATACTACATAGAACAGCACAGTAAACTACCTAGGCCAGCACAGTGACCACCACATATCATTGGCATTTTCCCTATAACGACCACCACATATCATTGGCCGTTTCCCTATAACGACCACCACATTGCATTGGCATTCTCCCTATAGCGACCACCACATATCATTGGCATTTTCCCTATAACGACCACCACATATCAGTAGCATTCTCCCTATAACGACCACCACATTACAGTAACATTCTCCCAATAGTGACCACCTGATATCAGTAGCATTTTCCATATAGCGACCACCACATATCAGTAGCATGTTACCTATAGCGAACATTTCATATCAGTGGCAGTCTGGTCATTCATTCGCCCACCTGAGTAATAACATTCGCAATGCATTCATGTTTTACTGTTCTGTTATCAATATATCTAACAGTCTGAATCAACTTCTGTTTACCATACATTCAATTCATATTTCTATGACAAGAAAGTCATTAAACGACATTTTGCCTTTTGTACTTAAATACCACTGTACGTCTACAATGCTCTCTTTAAATATATCAATAATTTTCAGAAGACATGCATTTATTTGTAATTATTCCCTAATTCGCTCCGCTCAAACGTAAATAAATCATTTATCCCATAATCAAGTAATTCTAGGGGGGAAAGAATCACAAACAAGATTTTAGGATGAGCCATTTGCATTACCATGTTAATCATTTATTATATACATGTATAAACATTCTCATCAAGTTTAAACCTGCGACCATAAAAATAACTCTGTGCGAATATTGATGCTTAAAAACCTCACAACATAAATAAATCAGTGTGTGATGTAAAGTACACCTTACTCTGTGTTAAAAGTATACATCTCGATATAAGAAAGCCACGTAAATACGAAACTGTAGTGCCGGCTGCCCCAACCCACTCCCCTAATTATATTATATATAATATAATCTCCTCATCTTTTTCTATTATTTCTTTTTTGTGGAGGAGGAGGGGGGGGGGGAGGTAGAAAGAAACCATGCAACTATCCAGTGTGAAAAGGCCTTCTTTGCTGCCCCGTGACTTTCCCAACGAGCAGTATAACAATAAATGGTATCATAAATTAAGAGGCTAAAAACTGTTAACATCTATTATATCATTTTCGTTTTCGGCTCAAATCGGTACCGCAACGTAGATTAAACCTAATATAACATGTCTGAACTAACAGTCTTAGAACTTAAATCACATACATTTTAATTGAGAGTAGCTAGGTGACAAAGTAAAAACATAAAGCTAAAATCCGAAATTAATTTCCTAAGCCGCCATTTATGTAGATGCCATTCCTCTGAGTCTCTTTGTAATCAATCACTGGATATAAACGCTTGGATAATCCTGGTATAGGGCGTCGAACCTGTCGATAAATAAATTCCGATTTTAATAGAATTACCAGGTACCCCAAGATCTGCAACGATCAATACCCTCCACTTGCTGCCATTGCAAACAGAATATTTTCATCAAAAACAGAACCTTACTCTTTCGAGACTGACGTATTCAATTCAGGGTGGGTGGGCTGGGGCCAATAAACTGACGTGTATAGTGTAATGCAAACGACTTCGAATGGAGATAACTATCTACATTCCACTATTTATACTAACCGAAAATGCACGGAATAATCGTGCATATAAACACAACACTTGATTACACACCATTACCCGAATTACTGTAAACCTAGGATAAATATATTTATTATATTATTACAGAACATTTACAAACTGGCTTATATTGAAATGGGGTATATCAATTCCAGTCATAATTAGTTGTAATTCATTGTAATCGATTGAGAGATTGTTATATTAAGAATAAAACATTTAAGTTGTCATCTATGTCTATTTACGCTGTCATCTATGTCTATTTACGCTGTCGACGACGACTACTGATATAAGTTGTCATCTATGTATATTAACGCTGTCGACGACGACTACTGATACACGCTGTCAACGACTACTGATATACGTTGTCGATGACGACTACTGATATACGCTGTCAACGACTACTGATATACACTGTCGACGACGACGACTACTGATATACGCTGTCGACGACGACGACTACTGATATACGCTGTCGCTGTGTTGTGCTGTATGTACTGTGCTGTATGTGCTATGCTGTATGTGCTGTGCTGTATGTGATGTGCTGTATGTGTTGTGCTGTATGTGCTGTGCTGTATGTGCTGTGCTGTATGTGATGTGCTGTATGTGTTGTGCTGTATGTGCTGTGCTGCATGTGTTGTGCTGTATGTGATGTGCTGTATGTGTTGTGCTGTATGTGCTATGCTGTATGTGCTGTACTGTATGTGCTGTGCTGTATGTGATGTGCTGTATGTGATGTGCTGTATGTGTTGTGCTGTATGTGATGTGCTGTATGTGTTGTGCTGTATGTGATGTGCTGTATGTGATGTGCTGTATGTGTTGTGCTGTATGTGATGTGCTGTATGTGTTGTGCTGTATGTGTTGTGCTGTATGTGTTGTGCTGTATGTGCTATGCTGTATGTGCTGTACTGTATGTGCTGTGCTGTATGTGATGTGCTGTATGTGATGTGCTGTATGTGTTGTGCTGTATGTGATGTGCTGTATGTGTTGTGCTGTATGTGCTATGCTGTATGTGCTGTATGTGTTCTGCTGTATGTGTTATGCCGTATGTGATGTGCTGTATGTGTTGTGCTGTATGTGTTGTGCTGTATATGCTGTGCTGTAGGTGCTGTTATGATTGTGCTGTATGTGCTGTGCTGTATGTGCTGTGCTGTATATGCTATGATGTAGGTGCTGTGCTGTATGTGCTGTGTTGTATGTGCTGTGCTGTAGGTGATGTGCTGTATGTACTGTGCTGTATGTGCTGTGCTGTAGGTGCTGTGCTGTATGTGCTGTGCTGTATGTGCTGTGCTGTATGTGCTGTGCTGTATATGCTGTGCTGTATGTGATGTGCTGTAGGTGCTGTGCTGTATGTGCTGTGCTGTATGTGCTGTGCTGTATGTGCTGTGCTGTATGTGCTGTGCTGTAGGTGCTGTGCTGTATGTGCTGTATGTGCTGTGCTGTATGTGTTGTGCTGTAGGTGATGTGCTGTAGATGCTGTGCTGTAGGTGCTGTGCTGTAGATGCTATGCTGTATGTGATGTGCTGTATGTGCTGTGCTGTAGGTGCTATGCTGTAGGTGCTGTGCTGTAGATGCTGTGCTGTATGTGCTATGCTGTATGTGCTGTAGGTGATGTGCTGTAGATGCTGTGCTGTATATGCTGTGCTGTAGGTGCTGTGCTGTATGTGTTGTGCTGTATGTGTTGTGCTGTATATGCTGTGCTGTATGTGCTATGATGAGTGTGCTGTATGTGCTGTGCTGTATGTGCTGTGCTGTATGTGATGTGATGTAGGTGCTATGCTGTAGGTGCTGTGCTGTATGTGCTGTGCTGTATGTGATGTGCTGTATGTGATGTGCTGTATGTGTTGTGCTGTATGTGCTGTGCTGTATGTGTTGTGCTGTATGTGATGTGCTGTATGTGTTGTGCTGTATGTGCTATTCTGTATGTGCTGTACTGTATGTGATGTGCTGTATGTGATGTGCTGTATGTGATGTGCTGTATGTGTTGTGCTGTATGTGCTGTGCTGTATGTGTTGTGCTGTATGTGATGTGCTGTATGTTATGTGCTGTATGTGTTGTGCTGTATGTACTGTGCTGTATGTGTTGTGCTGTATCTGTTCTGCTGTATGTGTTATGCTGTATGTGATGTGCTGTATGTGTTGTGCTGTATGTGTTCTGCTGTATGTGTTGTGCTGTATGTGTTGTGCTGTATGTGTTGTGCTGTATATGCTGTGCTGTAGGTGCTGTTATGATTGTGCTGTATGTGCTGTGCTGTATGTGATGTGCTGTATATGCTGTGATGTAGGTGCTGTGCTGTAGGTGCTGTGCTGTATGTGCTGTGCTGTATATGCTGTGATGTAGGTGCTGTGTTGTATGTGCTGTGCTGTAGGTGATGTGTTGTATGTACTGTGCTGTATGTGCTGTGCTGTAGGTGCTGTGCTGTAGGTGCTGTGCTGTATGTGCTGTGCTGTATGTGCTGAGCTGTATATGCTGTGCTGTATGTGCTGTGCTGTAGGTGCTGTGCTGTATGTGCTGTGCTGTATGTGCTGTGCTGTATGTGCTGTGATGAGTGTGCTGTATGTGCTGTGCTGTATGTGCTGTGCTGTATGTGATGTGATGTAGGTGCTATGCTGTAGGTGCTGTGCTGTATGT
Source organism: Archivesica marissinica (assembly GCA_014843695.1). Lineage (NCBI taxonomy): Eukaryota > Metazoa > Mollusca > Bivalvia > Venerida > Vesicomyidae > Archivesica > Archivesica marissinica. The sequence continues at coordinate 7,293,753 of CM026391.1, forward strand.
GCTGTGCTGTATGTGATGTGCTGTATGTGATGTGCTGTATGTGTTGTGCTGTATGTGCTGTGCTGTATGTGTTGTGCTGTATGTGATGTGATGTATGTGTTGTGCTGTATGTGCTATTCTGTATGTGCTGTACTGTATGTGATGTGCTGTATGTGATGTGCTGTATGTGATGTGCTGTATGTGTTGTGCTGTATGTGCTGTGCTGTATGTGTTGTGCTGTATGTGATGTGCTGTATGTTATGTGCTGTATGTGTTGTGCTGTATGTACTGTGCTGTATGTGTTGTGCTGTATCTGTTCTGCTGTATGTGTTATGCTGTATGTGATGTGCTGTATGTGTTGTGCTGTATGTGTTCTGCTGTATGTGTTGTGCTGTATGTGTTGTGCTGTATGTGTTGTGCTGTATATGCTGTGCTGTAGGTGCTGTTATGATTGTGCTGTATGTGCTGTGCTATATGTGATGTGCTGTATATGCTGTGATGTAGGTGCTGTGCTGTAGGTGCTGTGCTGTATGTGCTGTGCTGTATATGCTGTGATGTAGGTGCTGTGTTGTATGTGCTGTGCTGTAGGTGATGTGTTGTATGTACTGTGCTGTATGTGCTGTGCTGTAGGTGCTGTGCTGTAGGTGCTGTGCTGTATGTGCTGTGCTGTATGTGCTGAGCTGTATATGCTGTGCTGTATGTGCTGTGCTGTAGGTGCTGTGCTGTATGTGCTGTGCTGTATGTGCTGTGCTGTAGGTGCTGTGATGATTGTGCTGTATGTGCTGTGCTGTATGTGCTGTGCTGTATGTGCTGTGCTGTAGATGCTGTGCTGTATGTGATGTGCTGTATGTGCTGTGCTGTAGGTGCTATGCTGTAGGTGATGTGCTGTAGATGCTGTGCTGTAGGTGCTATGCTGTATGTGCTGTAGGTGCTGTGCTGTAGATGCTGTGCTGTATATGCTGTGCTGTAGGTGCTGTTATGATTGTGTTGTATGTGCTGTGATGTATGTGTTGTGCTGTATGTGATGTGCTGTATGTGATGTGCTGTATGTGTTGTGCTGTATGTACTGTGCTGTATGTGTTGTGCTGTATGTGTTCTGCTGTATGTGTTATGCTGTATGTGATGTGCTGTATGTGTTGTGCTGTATGTATTGTGCTGTATATGCTGTGCTGTAGGTGCTGTTATGATTGTGATGTATGTGCTGTGCTGTATGTGCTGTGCTGTATATGCTGTGATGTAGGTGCTGTGCTGTATGTACTGTGCTGTATGTGTTGTGCTGTAGGTGCTGTGCTGTAGGTGCTGTGCTGTATGTGCTGTGCTGTATGTGCTGTGCTGTATATGCTGTGCTGTATGTGCTGTGCTGTAGGTGCTGTGCTGTATGTGCTGTGCTGTATGTGCTGTGCTGTAGGTGCTGTGATGATTGTGCTGTATGTGCTGTGCTGTATGTGCTGTGCTGTATGTGCTGTGCTGTAGGTGCTGTGCTGTATGTGCTGTGCTGTATGTGTTGTGCTGTAGGTGCTGTGCTGTAGTGCTGTGCTGTATGTGCTGTGCTGTAGGTGCTGTGATGATTGTGCTGTATGTGCTGTGCTGTATGTGCTGTGCTGTATGTGCTGTGTTGTAGGTGCTGTGCTGTATGTGCTGTGCTGTATGTGTTGTGCTGTAGGTGATGTGCTGTAGATGCTGTGCTGTAGGTGCTGTGCTGTAGATGCTGTGCTGTATGTGATGTGCTGTATGTGCTGTGCTGTAGGTGCTTTGCTGTAGGTGCTGTGCTGTAGATGCTGTGCTGTAGGTGCTGTGCTGTAGATGCTATTCTGTATATGCTGTGCTGTAGGTGATGTTATGATTGTGCTGTATGTGCTGTGCTGTATGTGTTGTGCTGTATGTGTTGTGCTGTATGTGTTGTGCTGTATATGCTGTGCTGTATGTGCTATGATGAGTGTGTTGTATGTGCTGTGCTGTATGTGCTGTGCTGTATATGATGTGATGTAGGTGCTATGCTGTAGGTGCTGTGTTGTATGTGCTGTGCTGTATGTGATGTGCTGTATGTGATGTGCTGTATGTGTTGTGCTGTATGTGCTGTGCTGTATGTGTTGTGCTGTATGTGATGTGCTGTATGTGTTGTGCTGTATGTGCTATGCTGTATGTGCTGTACTGTATGTGATGTGCTGTATGTGATGTGCTGTATGTGATGTGCTGTATGTGTTGTGCTGTATGTGCTGTGCTGTATGTGTTGTGCTGTATGTGATGTGCTGTATGTGAGGTGCTGTATGTGTTGTGGTATATGTACTGTGCTGTATGTGTTGTGCTGTATGTGGTCTGCTGTATGTGTTGTGCTGTATGTGTTGTGCTGTATATGCTGTGCTGTAGGTGCTGTTATGATTGTGATGTATGTGCTGTGCTGTATGTGCTGTGCTGTATATGCTGTGATGTAGGTGATGTGCTGTAGGTGCTGTGCTGTATGTGCTGTGCTGTATGTGCTGTGCTGTTGGTGATGTGCTGTATGTGCTGTACTGTATGTGCTGTGCTGTAGGTGCTGTGCTGTAGGTGTTGTGCTGTAGATGCTGTGATTTAGGTGCTATGCTGTATGTGCTGTAGGTGCTTTGCTGTAGATGCTGTGCTGTATATGCTGTGATGTAGGTGCTGTGCTGTATGTGCTGTGCTGTATGTGTTGTGCTGTATGTGTTGTGATGTATATGCTTTACTGTATGTGCTATGATGAGTGTGCTGTATGTGCTGTGCTGTATGTGCTGCGCTGTATGTGTTGTGCTGTATGTGCTGTGCTGTATATTCTGTGCTGTAGGTGCTGTGCTGTAACTGCTGTGCTGTAGGTGTTGTGCTGTAGATGCTATGATGTAGGTGCTATGCTGTATGTGCTGTATATGCTGTGATGTAGGTGCTGTGATGTATGTGTTGTGCTGTATGTGTTGTGCTGTATGTGTTGTGATGTATATGCTGTACTGTATGTGCTATGATGAGTGTGCTGTATGTGCTGTGCTGTATGTGCTGTATGTGCTGTGCTGTATGTGATGTGCAGTAGGTGCTATGCTGTAGGTGCTGTGCTGTATGTGCTGTGATGTATGTGTTGTGCTGTATGTGTTGTGCTGTATGTGCTGTGCTGTATGTTCTGTGATGTAGGTGCTGTGCTGTAGGTGCTGTGATGAGTGTGCTGTATGTGATGTGCTGTATGTGTTGTGCTGTATGTGCTGTGTTGTATGTGCTGTGCTGTATGTGTTGTGCTGTATGTGCTGTGCTGTATGTGCTGTGCTGTATGTGCTGTGCTGTAGGTGCTGTGATTTAGGTGCTGTGCTGTATGTGCTGTGCTGTATGTTGATGTGCTGTATTGCTGTGCTGTATGTGCTGTGCTGTATGTGATGTGCTGTATCTGTTCTGTGCTGTATGTGTTATACTGTAGGTGCTGTGCTGTATGTGCTGTGCTGTATGTGCTATATTGTAGGTGCTGTGATGTATGTGCTGTGCTGTATGAGTTGTGCTGTATGTGCTGTGTTGTAGTGCTGTTGTATTGTGCTGTATGTGCTGTATGTGATGTGCTGTATGTGCTGTGCTGTATGTGCTGTGCTGTATGTGCTGTGCTGTATGTGCTGTGTTGTATATGTTGTGTTGTTGCTGTGCTGTATGTGATGTGTTGTATTGTGCTGTGCTGTATGTGCTATACTGTAGGTGTTGTGCTGTATGTGTTGTGCTGTAAGTGCTAGTCTGTATGTGTTGTGCTGTATGTGCTGTGCTGTATTTGTTGTGTTGTATGTGTTGTGCTTTATGTGTTGTGCTGTATGTGCTGTACTGTATGTGTTGTGCTGTATGTGCTGTGCTGTATGTGCTGTGCTGTATGTGCTGTATGTGCTGTGCTGTAGGTGATATGCTGTATGTGCTGTGCCGTATGTGTTGTGCTGTATGTGATGTGCTGTATGTGCTGTGCTGTATGTTGTGTGCTATATGTGCTGTGCTGTATTTGTTGTGCTGTATGTGTTGTTCTGTATGTGTTGTTCTGTATGTGTTGTGATGTAGGTGCTGTGATGATTGTGCTGTATGTGATGTGCTATATGTGATGTGCTGTATTTGTTGTCCTGTATGTGCTGTGCTGTATGTGCTGTATGTGTTGTGCTGCATGTGTTGTGCTGTATGTGGTGTGCTGTATGTGCTGTGCTGTACGTGCTGTGCAATATATGTTGTGCTGTATGTACTGTGCGGTATGTGTTGTGCTGCATGTGTTGTGCTGTATGTGGTGTGCTGTATGTGTTGTGCTGTATGTGGTGTGATGTATGTGCTGTGCTGTATGTGTTGTGCTGCATGTTTTGTGTTGTATGTGGTGTGCTGTATGTGTTGTGCTGTATGTGGTGTGCTGTATGTGCTGTGCTGTATGTACTGTGCTGTATTTGTTGTGCTGTATGTGCTGTGCAGTAGGTGTTGTGCTGTATGTATTGTGCTGTATGTATTGTGCTGTAAGTGCTGTGCTATAGGTGTTGTGCTGTATATGTTGTGCTGTAGGTGCTGTGATGATTATGCTGTAGGTTATGTGCTTTATGTGTTGTGCTGTATGTGTTATGCTTTATGTGATGTGGTGTATGTGCTGTGCTGTATGTGCTGTGATTTAGGTGTTGTGCTGTATGTGTTGTGCTGTATGTGTTGTGCTGCATGTGTTTGGCTGTATGTGCTGTGCTGTATGTGCTGTGCTGTATGTGCTGTGCTGTATGTGTTGTGCTGTATGTGATGTGCTGTATATGTTGTGCTTTATATGCTGTGATGATTATGCTGTAGGTGCTGTGCTGTATGTGCTGTGCTGTAAGTGCTGTGCTGTATGTGCTGTGCTATAGGTGATGTGCTGTGTATGTTGTGCTGTAGGTGCTGTGATGATTATGCTGTAGGTGATGTGCTATAGGTGCTGTGCTGTATATGTTGTGATGTAGGTGCTGTGATGATAAGGATGTATGTGCTGTATGTGTTGTGCTGTATGTGCTGTGCTGTATGTGCTGTATGTGCTGTATGTGCTGTGCTGTAGGTGCTGTGATGATTATGCTGTATGTGCTGTGCTGTATGTGCTGTGTTGTAGGTGATGTGATGTATGTGCTGTATGTGCTGTGATTTATGTGCTGTGCTGTATGTGCTGTGCTGTAAGTGCTGTGCTGTATGTATTGTGCTGTTAGTGCTGTGCTATAGGTGTTGTGCTGATTGTGCTGTGATGATTATGCTGTTGGTTCTGTGGTGTATGTGTTGTGCTGTATGTGCTGTGGTGTATGTGTTGTGCTGTATGTGCTGTGCTGTATGTGCTGTGCTGTATGTGTTGTGCTGTATATGCTGTGCTGTATGCGCTGTGCTGTAGTGTTGTGTTGTGCTGTGCTGTATGTGCTGTGCTGTATATGTTGTGCTGTATGTGCTGTGATGAGTATGCTGTAGGTGCTGTGCTGTAAGTGCTGTGCTGTATGTACTGTGCTATAGGTGCTGTGCTGTATATGTTGTGCTGTAGATGCTCTGATGATTATGCTGTAGGTGCTGTGCTGTATGTGTTGTGATGTAGGTGCTGTGATGATTATGCTGTATGTGCTGTATGTGTTGTGCTGTATGTGTTGTGCTGTATGTGCTGTATGTGATGTGCTGTATGTGCTGTGTTGTATGTGATGTATGTGCTGTATGTGTTGTGCTCTATTTGCTGTGCTGTATGTGCTGTTCTGTATGAGCTGTGCTGTAGGTGCTGTGATGATCATGCTGAATGTGCTTTGCTGTATATGCTGTGCTGTATGTGCTGTGCTGTAGGTGTTGTGATGTATGTGCTGTGCTGTACGTGTTGTGATGTATGTGCAGTGTTGTAGGTGCTGTGATGATTATGCTGTATGTGCTGTGCTGTATGTGCTGTGTTGTAGGTGATGTGATGTATGTGCTGTATGTGCTGTGATGTATGTGCTGTGTTGTAGGTGCTGTGCTGTATGTGCTGTATGTGCTGTGCTGTATGTGCTGTCCTGTATATACTGTATGTGCTGTATGTGCTGTATGTGCTGTATATGCTGTGCTGTATGTGCTGTGCTGTAGGTGATGTGCTGTATGTGCTATGCTGTAGGTGCTGTGCTGTATGTGCTGTGCTGTATGTGATTTGCTGTATATGCTGTGATGTAGGTGCTGTGATGGTTGTGCTGTATGTGCTGTGCTGTATGTGCTGTGCTGTATGTGCTGTGCTGTATGTGCTGTGATGTAGGTGTTGTGCTGTATGTCTGTGCTGTAGGTGCTGTGATAAGTGTGCTGTATGTGCTGTGCTGTATGTGCTGTGCTGTATGTGATGTGCTGTAGATGATGTGCTGTATGTGCTGTGCTGTAAGTGCTATGCTGTAGTTGCTGTGCTGTAGATGCTGTGCTGTAGGTGCTATGCTGTATGTGCTGTAGGTTATGTGCTGTAGATGCTGTGTGTATATGCTGTGCCGTAGGTACTGTGATGATTGTGCTGTATGTGCTGCGCTGTATATGTTGTGCTGTATGTGTTGTGCTGTATGTGTTGTGCTGTATGTGCGGTGCTGTATATGCTGTGCTGTAGGTGCTATGATGATTGTGCTGTATGTGCTGCGCTGTATATGTTGTGCTGTATGTGCTGTGCTGAATGTACGTGCTGTAGCTGCTGTATGTGCTGTATGTGCTGTATGTGCTGTGCTGTATGTGCTGTGCTGTATGTGCTGTGCTGTATGTGCTGTGCTGTAGGTGCTGTATGTGATGTGCTGTGATGATTGTACTTTATTTGTTGTGCTGTATGTGCTGTGCTGTATGTGTTGTGCTGTATGTGATGTGCTCTATGTGCTGTGCTGATTGTGCTGTTCTGTATGAGCCGTGCTGATTGTGATGTATGTGTTGTGCTGCATGTGCTGTGCTGTATGTGCTGTGCTGTAGGTGATGAATGTGCTGTGCTGTATGTGCTGTGCTGATGTGCTGTGCTGATTGTGCTGTGCTGTATGTGCTGTGCTGTATGTGCTGTGCTGTATGTGCTGTGCTTCATGTGCTGTGCTGTATGTGCTGTGCTGTAGGTGATGTATGTGCTGTGCTGTAAGTGCTGTGCTGATTGTGCTGTGATTTATGTGCTGTGCTGTATGTGCTGTGCTGTAAGTGCTGTGCTGTATGTATTGTGCTGTTAGTGCTGTGCTATAGGTGTTGTGCTGATTGTGCTGTGATGATTATGCTGTTGGTTCTGTCGTGTATGTGTTGTGCTGTATGTGCTGTGGTGTATGTGTTGTGCTGTATGTGCTGTGCTGTGCTGTACATGCTGTGCTGTATGTGCTGTGCTGTAGTGTTGTGTTGTGCTGTGCTGTATGTGCTGTGCTGTATATGTTGTGCTGTATGTGCTGTGATGATTATGCTGTAGGTGCTGTGCTGTAAGTGCTGTGCTGTATGTACTGTGCTATAGGTGCTGTGCTGTATATGTTGTGCTGTAGATGCTCTGATGATTATGCTGTAGGTGCTGTGCTGTATGTGTTGTGATGTAGGTGCTGTGATGATTATGCTGTATGTGCTGTATGTGTTGTGCTGTATGTGTTGTTCTGTATGTGCTGTATGTGATGTGCTGTATGTGCTGTGTTGTATGTGCTGTATGTGCTGTATGTGCTGTATGTGTTGTGCTCTATTTGCTGTGCTGTATGTGCTGTTCTGTATGAGCTCTGCTGTAGGTGCTGTGATGATCATGCTGAATGTGCTTTGCTGTGTGTGCTGTGCTGTATGTGCTGTGCTGTATGAGCTGTGATGTAGGTGCTGTGATGATCATGCTGTATGTGCTCTGCTGTATTTGCTGTGCTGTAGGTGCTGTGATGTATGTGCTGTGCTGTAGGTGCTGTGATGTATGTGCTGTGCTGTAAGTGTTGTGTGCTGTATGTGCTGTGCTGTATGTGTTGTGCTGTATGTGCTGTGCTGTAGGTGATGTGCTGTATATGCTGTGCTGTATGTGCTGTGCTGTAGGTGCTGTGCTGTAGGTGCTGTGCTGTATGTGCTGTGCTGTATGTGATTTGCTGTATATGCTGTGATGTAGGTGTGTGATGGTTGTGCTGTATGTGCTGTGCTGTATGTCCTGTGCTGTATGTGATGTGCTGTATGTGCTGTGCTGTATGTGCTGTGATGTAGGTGTTGTGCTGTATGTCTGTGCTGTAGGTGCTGTGATGATTGTGCTGTATGTGCTGTGCTGTATGTGCTGTGCTGTATGTGATGTGCTGTAGGTGCTGTGCTGTAGGTGATGTGCTGTATGTGCTGTGCTGTAAGTGCTATGCTGTAGTTGCTGTGCTGTATATGCTGTGCTGTAGGTGCTATGCTGTATGTGCTGTAGGTTCTGTGCTGTAGATGCTGTGTGTATATGCTGTGCTGTAGGTACTGTGATGATTGTGCTGTATGTGCTGCGCTGTATATGTTGTGCTGTATGTGTTGTGCTGTATGTGTTGTGCTGTATGTGCGGTGCTGTATATGCTGTGCTGTAGTTGTTATGATGATTGTGCTGTATGTGCTGCGCTGTATATGTTGTGCTGTATGTGCTGTGCTGAATGTACGTGCTGTAGCTGCTGTATGTGCTGTATGTGCTGTGCTGTATGTGCTGTGCTGTATGTGCTGTGCTGTAGGTGCTGTATGTGATGTGCTGTGATGATTGTGCTGTATTTGTTGTGCTGTATATGCTGTGCTGTATGTGTTGTGCTGTATGTGATGTGCTCTATGTGCTGTGCTGATTGTGCTGTTCTGTATGAGCTGTGCTGATTGTGATGTATGTGTTGTGATGTATGTGTTGTGCTGCATGTGCTGTGCTGCATGTGCTGTGCTGTAGGTGATGTATGTGCTGTGCTGTAAGTGCTGTGCTGATTGTGCTGTGATTTATGTGCTGTGCTGTATGTGCTGTGCTGTAAGTGCTGTGCTGTATGTATTGTGCTGTTAGTGCTGTGCTATAGGTGTTGTGCTGATTGTGCTGTGATGATTATGCTGTTTGTTCTGTGGTGTATGTGTTGTGCTGTATGTGCTGTGGTGTATGTGTTGTGCTGTATGTGCTGTGCTGTATGTGCTGTGCTGTATGTGTTGTGCTGTATATGCTGTGCTGTATGTGCTGTGCTGTAGTGTTGTGTTGTGCTGTGCTCTATGTGCTGTGCTGTATGTGCTGTGATGATTATGCTGTAGGTGCTGTGCTGTAAGTGCTGTGCTGTATGTACTGTGCTATAGGTGATGTGCTGTGTATGTTGTGCTGTAGATGCTCTGATGATTATGCTGTAGGTTCTGTGCTGTATGTGTTGTGATGTAGGTGCTGTGATGATTATGCTGTATGTGCTGTATGTGTTGTGCTGTATGTGTTGTGCTGTATGTGATGTGCTGTATGTGCTGTGTTGTATGTGCTGTATGTGCTGTATGTGTTTTGCTCTATTTGCTGTGCTGTATGTGCTGTTCTGTATGAGCTGTGCTGTAGGTGCTGTGATGATCATGCTGAATGTGCTTTGCTGTATGTGCTGTGCTGTATGTGCTGTGCTGTATGAGCTGTGATGTAGGTGCTGTGATGATCATGCTGTATGTGTTGTGCTGTATGTGCTGTGCTGTAGGTGCTGTGATGTATGTGCTGTGCTGTAGGTGCTATGATGTATGTGCTGTGCTGTAAGTGCTGTGTGCTGTATGTGCTGTGCTGTATGTGCTGTGCTGTAAGTGCTGTGTGCTGTATGTGCTGTGCTGTATGTGTTGTGCTGTATGTGATGTACTGTAGGTGCTGTATGTGATGTGCTGTATGCGATGTGCTGTACATGCTGTGCTGTATGTGCTGTGCTGTAGTGTTGTGTTGTGCTGTGCTGTATGTGCTGTGCTGTATATGTTGTGCTGTATGTGCTGTGATGATTATGCTGTAGGTGCTGTGCTGTAAGTGCTGTGCTGTATGTACTGTGCTATAGGTGCTGTGCTGTATATGTTGTGCTGTAGATGCTCTGATGATTATGCTGTAGGTGCTGTGCTGTATGTGTTGTGATGTAGGTGCTGTGATGATTATGCTGTATGTGCTGTATGTGTTGTGCTGTATGTGTTGTTCTGTATGTGCTGTATGTGATGTGCTGTATGTGCTGTGTTGTATGTGCTGTATGTGCTGTATGTGCTGTATGTGTTGTGCTCTATTTGCTGTGCTGTATGTGCTGTTCTGTATGAGCTCTGCTGTAGGTGCTGTGATGATCATGCTGAATGTGCTTTGCTGTATGTGCTGTGCTGTATGTGCTGTGCTGTATGAGCTGTGATGTAGGTGCTGTGATGATCATGCTGTATGTGCTGTGCTGTATTTGCTGTGCTGTAGGTGCTGTGATGTATGTGCTGTGCTGTAGGTGCTGTGATGTATGTGCTGTGCTGTAAGTGCTGTGTGCTGTATGTGCTGTGCTGTATGTGTAGTGCTGTATGTGCTGTGCTGTAGGTGATGTGCTGTATATGCTGTGCTGTATGTGCTGTGCTGTAGGTGCTGTGCTGTAGGTGATGTGCTGTATGTGATGTGCTGTATGTGATTTGCTGTATATGCTGTGATGTAGGTGTGTGATGATTGTGCTGTATGTGCTGCGCTGTATATGTTGTGCTGTATGTGTTGTGCTGTATGTGTTGTGCTGTATGTGCGGTGCTGTATATGCTGTGCTGTAGGTGCTATGATGATTGTGCTGTATGTGCTGCGCTGTATATGTTGTGCTGTATGTGCTGTGCTGAATGTACGTGCTGTAGCTGCTGTATGTGCTGTATGTGCTGTGCTGTATGTGCTGTGCTGTATGTGCTGTGCTGTATGTGCTGTGCTGTATGTGCTGTGCTGAATGTACGTGCTGTAGCTGCTGTATGTGCTGTATGTGTTGTGCTGTATGTGATGTGCTCTATGTGCGGTGCTGATTATGCTGTTCTGTATGAGCTGTGCTGATTGTGATGTATGTGTTGTGCTGCATGTGCTGTGCTGTATGTGCTGTGCTGTAGGTGATGTATGTGCTGTGCTGTATGTGCTGTGCTGATGTTCTGTGCTGATTGTGCTGTGCTGTATGTGCTGTGCTGTATGTGCTGTGCTTCATGTGCTGTGCTGTATGTGCTGTGCTGTAGGTGATGTATGTGCTGTGCTGTAAGTGCTGTGCTGATTGTGCTGTGATTTATGTGCTGTGCTGTATTTGCTGTGCTGTAAGTGCTGTGCTGTATGTATTGTGCTGTTAGTGCTGTGCTATAGGTGTTATGCTGATTGTGCTGTGATGATTATGCTGTTGGTTCTGTGGTGTATGTGTTGTGCTGTATGTGCTGTGGTGTATGTGTTGTGCTGTATGTGCTGTGCTGTATGTGCTGTGCTGTATGTGTTGTACTGTACATGCTGTGCTGTATGTGCTGTGCTGTAGTGTTGTGTTGTGCTGTGCTGTATGTGCTGTGCTGTATATGTTGTGCTGTATGTGCTGTGATGATTATGCTGTAGGTGCTGTGCTGTAAGTGCTGTGCTGTATGTACTGTGCTATAGGTGCTGTGCTGTATATGTTGTGCTGTAGATGCTCTGATGATTATGCTGTAGGTGCTGTACTGTATGTGTTGTGATGTAGGTGATGTGATGATTATGCTGTATGTGCTGTATGTGTTGTGCTGTATGTGTTGTGCTGTATGTGCTGTATGTGATGTGCTGTATGTGCTGTGTTGTATGTGCTGTATGTGCTGTATGTGTTGTGCTCTATTTGCTGTGCTGTATGTGCTGTTCTGTATGAGCTCTGCTGTAGGTGCTGTGATGATCATGCTGAATGTGCTTTGCTGTGTGTGCTGTGCTGTATGTGCTGTGCTGTATGAGCTGTGATGTAGGTGCTGTGATGATCATGCTGTATGTGCTGTGCTGTATTTGCTGTTCTGTAGGTGCTGTGATGTATGTGCTGTGCTGTAGGTGCTGTGATGTATGTGCTGTGCTGTAAGTGTTGTGTGCTGTATGTGCTGTGCTGTATGTGTTGTGCTGTATGTGCTGTGCTGTAGGTGATGTGCTGTATATGCTGTGCTGTATGTGCTGTGCTGTAGGTGCTGTGCTGTAGGTGCTGTGCTGTATGTGATTTGCTGTATATGCTGTGATGTAGGTGTGTGATGGTTGTGCTGTATGTGCTGTGCTGTATGTCCTGTGCTGTATGTGCTGTGCTGTATGTGCTGTGCTGTATGTGCTGTGATGTAGGTGTTGTGCTGTATGTCTGTGCTGTAGGTGCTGTGATGATTGTGCTGTATGTGCTGTGCTGTATGTGCTGTGCTGTATGTGATGTGCTGTAGGTGCTGTGCTGTAGGTGATGTGCTGTATGTGCTGTGCTGTAAGTGCTATGCTGTAGTTGCTGTGCTGTATATGCTGTGCTGTAGGTGCTATGCTGTATGTGCTGTAGGTTCTGTGCTGTAGATGCTGTGTGTATATACTGTGCTGTAGGTACTGTGATGATTGTGCTGTATGTGCTGCGCTGTATATGTTGTGCTGTATGTGTTGTGCTGTATGTGTTGTGCTGTATGTGCGGTGCTGTATATGCTGTGCTGTAGTTGTTATGATGATTGTGCTGTATGTGCTGCGCTGTATATGTTGTGCTGTATGCGCTGTGCTGAATGTACGTGCTGTAGCTGCTGTATGTGCTGTATGTGCTGTGCTGTATGTGCTGTGCTGTATGTGCTGTGCTGTAGGTGCTGTATGTGATGTGCTGTGATGATTGTGCTGTATTTGTTGTGCTGTATATGCTGTGCTGTATGTGTTGTGCTGTATGTGATGTGCTCTATGTGCTGTGCTGATTGTGCTGTTCTGTATGAGCTGTGCTGATTGTGATGTATGTGTTGTGCTGTATGTGCTGTGCTGTATGTGCTGTGCTGTAGGTGATGTATGTGCTGTGCTGTAAGTGCTGTGCTGATTGTGCTGTGATTTATGTGCTGTGCTGTATGTGCTGTGCTGTAAGTGCTGTGCTGTATGTATTGTGCTGTTAGTGCTGTGCTATAGGTGTTGTGCTGATTGTGCTGTGATGATTATGCTGTTTGTTCTGTGGTGTATGTGTTGTGCTGTATGTGCTGTGGTGTATGTGTTGTGCTGTATGTGCTGTGCTGTATGTGCTGTGCTGTATGTGTTGTGCTGTATATGCTGTGCTGTATGTGCTGTGCTGTAGTGTTGTGTTGTGCTGTGCTCTATGTGCTGTGCTGTATGTGCTGTGATGATTATGCTGTAGGTGCTGTGCTGTAAGTGCTGTGCTGTATGTACTGTGCTATAGGTGATATGCTGTGTATGTTGTGCTATAGGTGATGTGCTGTGTATGTTGTGCTGTAGATGCTCTGATGATTATGCTGTAGGTTCTGTGCTGTATGTGTTGTGATGTAGGTGCTGTGATGATTATTCTGTATGTGCTGTATGTGTTGTGCTGTATGTGTTGTGCTGTATGTGATGTGCTGTATGTGCTGTGTTGTATGTGCTGTATGTGCTGTATGTGTTTTGCTCTATTTGCTGTGCTGTATGTGCTGTTCTGTATGAGCTGTGCTGTAGGTGCTGTGATGATCATGCTGAATGTGCTTTGCTGTATGTGCTGTGCTGTATGTGCTGTGCTGTATGAGCTGTGATGTAGGTGCTGTGATGATCATGCTGTATGTGTTGTGCTGTATGTGCTGTGCTGTAGGTGCTGTGATGTATGTGCTGTGCTGTAGGTGCTATGATGTATGTGCTGTGCTGTAAGTGCTGTGTGCTGTATGTGCTGTGCTGTATGTGCTGTGCTGTAAGTGCTGTGTGCTGTATGTGCTGTGCTGTATGTGTTGTGCTGTTTGTGATGTACTGTAGGTGCTGTATGTGATGTGCTGTATGCGATGTGCTGTATATGCTGTGATGTATGTGCTTTGCTGTATGTTCTGTGCTGTATGTGCTGTGCTGTTTGTGCTGTGCTGTATGTGCTGTAATGATTATGCTGTAGGTGCTGTGCTGTATGTGCTGAGCTGTATGTGCTGTGCTGTATGTGCTGTGCTGTAGGTGTGTGATTAGTGTGCTGTATGTGCTGTGCTATATGTGCTGTGCTGTATGTGCTGTGCTGTATGTGCAGTGCTGTATGTGCTGTGCTGTATGTGTTGTGCTTTATGTGCTGTGATGTAGGTGCTGTTTGTGCTGTGCTGTATGTGCTGTGCTGTATGTGCTGTGCTGTATGTGCTGTGCTATATGTGATGTGCTGTATGTGCTGTGCTGTATGTGCTATGCTGTGCTGTATGTGCTGTGATGTAGTGTTGTGCTGTGCTGATTATGCTGCGCTGTATGTGATGTACTGTATTTGCTGTGCTGTATGTGCTGTTTGCTGTGTGTGCTGTGATGTATATGCTGTGTGTGCTGTGCTATATGTGCTGTGCTGTAGTGTTGTGTTGTGTTGTGCTGTATGTGATGTGTGTGCTGCGCTGATTGTGCTGTGCTGTATGTGCTGTGCTGTATGTGCTGTGCTGTTCTGTATGTTCTGTGTATGCTGTGCTGTATGTGCTGTGCTGTAGTGATGTGTTGTGCTGTGCTGTATGTGCTGTGCTGTATGTGCTCTGCTGTATGTGCTGTGCTGTATGTGCTGTGCTGTATGTGCTGTATGTGCTATGCTGTAGTGTTGTGTTGTGTTGTGCTGTATGTGCTGTGTGTGCTGTGCTGATTGTGCTGTGCTGTATGTGCTGTGCTGTAGTGTTGTGCTGTGCCCTATGTGCTGTGCTGTATGTGCTGTGCTGTATGTGCTGTGCTGTATGTGCTGTGCTGTATGTGCTGTGCTGATTGTGCTGTGCAGTATGTGCTGTGCTGTATGTGTTGTGCTGTATGTGTTGTGCTGTATGTGGTGTGCTGTATGTGTTGTGCTGTATGTGCTGTGCTATATGTGGTGTGCTGTATGTGTTGAGCTTTATGTGATGTGCTATATGTGGTGTGCTGTATGTGCTCTGCTGTATGTGTTGTGCTGTATGTGCTGTGCTGATTATGCTGTGCTGTATGTGCTGTGCTGTAGGTGCTCTTCTGTATGTGCTATGCTGTATGTGCTTTGCTATGTGTGCTGTGATGTGTGTGCTGATTGTGCTGATTGTGCTGTACTGATTGTGCTTTATGTGCTGTGCTGAGCTAATTGTGCTGTATATGCTGTGCTGTATGTGCTGTGCCGATTGTGCTGTGCTGTACTGATTGTGCTGTGCTGTACTGTGCTGATTGTGCTGTGCTGTGCTGTGTGTGCTGTGTTATTGGTGCTGTGCTGTGCTGTTTGTGCTGTGCTTTGTATAATGTGCTGTGTTGTGTTGTGCTGTGCTGTTTGTGCTGTGTTATTGGTGCTGTGTTGTGCTGTTTGTGCTGTGTTATTGGTGATGTGCTGTGCTGTGCTGTTTTTGCTATGCTGTGTGTAATACGTTGTGTTGTGTTGTGCTGTGCTGTTTGTGCTGTGTTATTAGTGCTGTGCTGTGCTGTGTTTGCTGTTCTGTGTGTAATGTGTTGTGTTGTGCTGTGCTGTATGTGTTGTGCTGTATGTGCTGTGCTGTATGTGCTGTGCTGCATGTGCTGTGCTGTATGTGCTGTGCTGTAGGTGATGTATGTGCTGTGCTGTAGTGTTTTGTTGTGCTGTATGTGCTGTGTGTGCTGTGCTGATTGTGCTGTGCTGTATGTGCTGTGCTGTAGTGTTGTGTTGTGCTGTGCCCTATGTGCTGTGCTGTATGTGCTGTGCTGTATGTGCTGTTCTGTATGTGCTGTGCTGTATGTGTTGTGCTGATTGTGCTGTGCAGTATGTGCTGTGCTGTATGTGTTGTGCTGTATGTGTTGTGCTGTATGTGGTGTGCTGTATGTGTTGTGCTGTATGTGCTGTGCTATATGTGGTGTGCTGTATATGTTGTGTTGTATGTGATGTGCTATATGTGGTGTGCTGTATGTGCTGTGCTGTATGTGTTGTGCTGTATGTGCTGTGCTGATTATGCTGTGCTGTATGTGCTGTGCTGTAGGTGCTCTTCTGTATGTGCTATGCTGTATGTGCTTTGCTATGTGTGCTGTGATGTGTGTGCTGATTGTGCTGATTGTGCTGTACTGATTGTGCTTTATGTGCTGTGCTGAGCTAATTGTGCTGTAGATGCTGTGCTGTATGTGCTGTGCCGATTGTGCTGTGCTGTACTGATTGTGCTGTGCTGTACTGTGCTGACTGTGCTGTGCTGTGCTGTGTGTGCTGTGTTATTGGTGCTGTGCTGTGCTGTGCTGTTTGTGCTGTGCTGTGTATAATGTGCTATGTTGTGTTGTGCTGTGTTATTGGTGCTGTGTTGTGCTGTTTGTGCTGTGTTATTGGTGATGTGCTGTGCTGTTTGTGCTATGCTGTGTGTAATATGTTGTGTTGTGTTGTGTTGTGCTGTGCTGTTTGTGCTGTGTTATTAGTGCTGTGCTGTGCTATGTGTGCTGTTCTGTGTGTAATGTGTTGTGTTATGTTGTACTGTGCTGTATGTGTTGTGCTGTATGTGCTGTGCTGTATGTGCTGTGCTGCATGTGCTGTGCTGTATGTGCTGTGCTGTAGGTGATGTATGTGCTGTGCTGTAAGTGCTGTGCTGATTGTGCTGTGATTTATGTGCTGTGCTGTATGTGCTGTGCTGTAGGTGATGTATGTGCTGTGCTGTAAGTGCTGTGCTGCATGTGCTGTGCTGTATGTGCTGTGCTGTAAGTGCTGTGCTGATTGTGCTGTGATTTATGTGCTGTGCTGTATGTGCTGTGCTGTAGGTGATGTATGTGCTGTGCTGTAAGTGCTGTGCTCTATGTGCTGTGATTTATGTGCTATGCTGTATGTGCTGTGCTGTAAGTGCTGTGCTGTATGTATTGTGCTGTTAGTGCTGTGCTATAGGTGTTGTGCTGATTGTGCTGTGATGATTATGCTGTTGGTTCTGTGGTGTATGTGTTGTGCTGTATGTGCTGTGGTGTATGTGTTGTGCTGTATGTGCTGTGCTGTAAGTGCTGTGCTGTATGTGCTCTGCTGTATGTGCTGTGCTGTATGTGCTGTGCTGTATGTGCTGTATGTGCTGTGCTGTAGTGTTGTGTTGTGTTGTGCTGTATGTGCTGTGTGTGCTGTGCTGATTGTGCTGTGCTGTATGTGCTGTGCTGTGCCCTATGTGCTCTGCTGTATGTGCTGTGCTGTATGTGCTGTGCTGTATGTGCTGTGCTATATGTGCTGTGCTGATTGTGCTGTGCAGTATGTGCTGTGCTGTATGTGTTGTGCTGTATGTGTTGTGCTTTATGTGGTGTGCTGTATGTGGTGTGCTGTATGTGCTGTGCTGTATGTGTTGTGCTCTATGTGCTGTGCTGATTATGCTGTGCTGTATGTGCTGTGCTGTAGGTGCTCTTCTGTATGTGCTATGCTGTATGTGCTTTGCTATGTGTGCTGTGATGTGTGTGCTGATTGTGCTGATTGTGCTGTACTGATTGTGCTTTATGTGCTGTGCTGAGCTAATTGTGCTCTAGATGCTGTGCTGTATGTGCTGTGCCGATTGTGCTGTGCTGTACTGATTGTGCTGTGCTGTACTGTGCTGATTGTGCTGTGCTGTGCTGTGTGTGCTGTGTTATTGGTGCTGTGCTGTGCTGTTTGTGCTGTGCTGTGTATAATGTGCTGTGTTGTGTTGTGCTGTGCTGTTTGTGCTGTGTTATTGGTGCTGTGTTGTGCTGTTTGTGCTGTGTTATTGGTGATGTGCTGTGCTGTGCTGTTTGTGCAATGCTGTGTGTAATATGTTGTGTTGTGTTGTGCTGTGCTGTTTGTGCTGTGTTATTAGTGCTGTGCTGTGCTGTGTGTGCTGTGTTATTGGTTCTGTGCTGTTTGTGCTGTGCTGTGTATAATGTGCTGTGTTGTGTTGTGCTGTGCTGTTTGTGCTGTGTTATTGGTGCTGTGTTGTGCTGTTTGTGCTGTGTTATTGGTGATGTGCTGTGCTGTTTGTGCTATGCTGTGTGTAATATGTTGTGTTGTGTTGTGCTGTGCTGTTTGTGCTGTGTTATTAGTGCTGTGCTGTGCTGTGTGTGCTGTTCTGTGTGTAATGTGTTGTGTTGTGTTGTGCTGTGCTCTATGTGTTGTGCTGTATGTGCTGTGCTGTATGTGCTGTGCTGCATGTGCTGTGCTGTATGTGCTGTAGGTGATGTATGTGCTGTGCTGTAAGTGCTGTGCTGATTGTGCTGTGATTTATGTGCTGTGCTGTATGTGCTGTGCTGTAAGTGCTGTGCTGTATGTATTGTGCTGTTAGTGCTGTGCTATAGGTGTTGTGCTGATTGTGCTGTGATGATTATGCTGTTGGTTCTGTGGTGTGTGTGTTGTGCTGTATGTGCTGTGGTGTATGTGTTGTACTGTATGTGCTGTGCTGTATGTGCTGTGCTGTATGTGTTGTGCTGTATATGCTGTGCTGTATGTGCTGTGCTGTAGTGTTGTGTTGTGCTGTGCTGTATGTGCTGTGCTGTATGTGCTGTATGTGCTGTGCTGTATGTGCTGTGCTGTATATGTTGTGCTGTATGTGCTGTGATGATTATGCTGTAGGTGCTGTGCTGTAAGTGCTGTGCTGTATGTACTGTGCTATAGGTGCTGTGCTGTATATGTTGTGCTGTAGATGCTCTGATGATTATGCTGTAGGTGCTGTGCTGTATGTGTTGTGATGTAGGTGCTGTGATGAATATGCTGTATGTGCTGTATGTGTTGTGCTGTATGTGATGTACTGTATGTGCTGTGTTGTATGTGCTGTATGTGCTGTATGTGTTGTGCTCTATTTGCTGTGCTGTATGTGCTGTTCTGTATGAGCTGTGCTGTAGGTGCTGTGATGATCATGCTGAATCTGCTTTGCTGTATGTGCTGTGCTGTATGTGCTGTGCTGTATGAGCTGTGATGTAGGTGCTGTGATGATCATGCTGTATGTGCTGTGCTGTATGTGCTGTGCTGTAGGTGCTGTGATGTATGTGCTGTGCTGTAGGTGCTGTGATGTATGTGCTGTGCTGTAAGTGCTGTGTGATGTATGTGCTGTGCAGTATGTGCTGTGCTGTAAGTGCTGTGTGCTGTATGTGCTGTGCTGTATGTGTTGTGCTGTATGTGATGTACTGTAGGTGCTGTATGTGATGTGCTGTATGCGCTGTGCTGTATATGCTGTGATGTATGTACTTTGCTGTATGTGCTGTGCTGTATGTGCTGTGCTGTTTGTGCTGTATGTGCTGTAATGATTATGATGTAGGTGCTGTGCTGTATGTGCTGAGCTGTATGTGCTGTGCTGTATGTGTTGTGCTGTATGTTATGTATTGTATGTGCTGTGCTGTAGGTGTTGTGATGAGTGTGCTGTATGTGCTGTGCTATATGTGCTGTGCTTTATGTGCTGTGCTGTATGTGCAGTGCTGTATGTGCTGTGCTGTATGTGCTGTGCTGTATGTGCTGTGCTGTAAGTGCTGTGCTGTATGTGCTGTGCTGTATGTGATGTGCTGTATGTGCTGTGCTGTATGTGTTGTGCTCTATGTGCTGTGATGTAGGTGCTGTTTGTGCTGTGCTGTATGTGCTGTGCTGTATGTGCTGTGCTGTATGTGCTGTGCTGTAAGTGATGTGCTGATTGTGCTGTGCTGTATGTGCTATGTGTGATGTGCTGTATATGCTGTGCTGTATGTGTTGTGTTGATGGTGCTATGCTGTGCTGTATGTTCTGTGCTGATTGTGCTGTGCTGAATGTGCTGTGCTGATTGTGCTGTGCTGTATGAGCTGTGTTGATTGTGATGTGCTGTAGGTGCTGTGCTGTGTGTGCTGTGTGTGCTGTGCTGTAGTGTTGTGTTGTGCTGATTGTGATGTGCTGATTGTGATGTGCTGTAGGTGCTGTGCTGTGTGTGCTGTGCTGTAGTGTTGTGTTGTGCTGATTGTGATGTGCTGTAGGTGCTGTGCTGTGTGTGCTGTGCTGTAGTGTTGTGTTGTGCTGATTGTGATGTGCTGTATGTGATGTGCTGTATGTGCTGTGCTGTATGTGCTGTGTTGTATGTGCTGTGCTATATGTGATGTGCTGTATGTGCTGTGCTGTATGTGCTGTGTTGTATGTGCTGTGCTATATGTGATGTGCTGTATGTGCTGTGCTGTATGTGCTATGCTGTGCTGTATGTGCTGTGATGTAGTGTTGTGCTGTGCTGATTATGCTGTGCTGTATGTGATGTGCTGTATTTGCTGTGCTGTATGTGCTGTTTGCTGTGTGTGCTGTGATGTATATGCTGTGTGTGCTGTGCTATATGTGCTGTGCTGTAGTGTTGTGTTGTGTTGTGTTGTGCTGTATGTGATGTATGTGCTGCGCTGATTGTGCTGTGCTGTATGTGCTGTGCTGTATGTGCTGTGCTGTGCTGTATGTTCTGTGTATGCTGTGCTGTATGTGCTGTGCTGTAGTGTTGTGTTGTGCTGTGCTGTATGTGCTGTGCTGTAAGTGCTGTGCTGTATGTGCTCTGCTGTATGTGCTGTGCTGTATGTGCTGTGCTGTATGTGCTGTATGTGCTGTGCTGTAGTGTTGTGTTGTGTTGTGCTGTATGTGCTGTGTGTGCTGTGCTGATTGTGCTGTGCTGTATGTGCTGTGCTGTAGTGTTGTGCTGTGCCCTATGTGCTGTGCTGTATGTGCTGTGCTGTATGTGCTGTGCTGTATGTGCTGTGCTGTATGTGCTGTGCTGATTGTGCTGTGCAGTATGTGCTGTGCTGTATGTGTTGTGCTGTATGTGTTGTGCTGTATGTGGTGTGCTGTATGTGTTGTGCTGTATGTGCTGTGCTATATGTGGTGTGCTGTATGTGTTGTGCTGTATGTGCTCTGCTGTATGTGCTGTGCTGTATGTGCTGTGCTGTATGTGCTGTATGTGCTGTGCTGTAGTGTTGTGTTGTGTTGTGCTGTATGTGCTGTGTGTGCTGTGCTGATTGTGCTGTGCTGTATGTGCTGTGCTGTAGTGTTGTGTTGTGCTGTGCCCTATGTGCTGTGCTGTATGTGCTGTGCTGTATGTGCTGTGCTGTATGTGCTGTGCTGTATGTGCTGTGCTGATTGTGCTGTGCAGTATGTGCTGTGCTGTATGTGTTGTGCTGTATGTGTTGTGCTGTATGTGGTGTGCTGTATGTGTTGTGCTGTATGTGCTGTGCTATATGTGGTGTGCTGTATGTGTTGTGCTGTATGTGATGTGCTATATGTGGTGTGCTGTATGTGCTGTGCTGTATGTGTTGTGCTGTATGTGCTGTGCTGATTATGCTGTGCTGTATGTGCTGTGCAGTAGGTGCTCTTCTGTATGTGCTATGCTGTATGTGCTTTGCTATGTGTGCTGTGATGTGTGTGCTGATTGTGCTGTACTGATTGTGCTTTATGTGCTGTGCTGAGCTAATTGTGCTGTAGATGCTGTACTGTATGTGCTGTGCCGATTGTGCTGTGCTGTACTGATTGTGCTGTGCTGTACTGTGCTGATTGTGCTGTGCTGTGCTGTGTGTGCTGTGTTATTGGTGCTGTGCTGTGCTGTTTGTGCTGTGCTGTGTATAATGTGCTGTGTTGTGTTGTGCTGTGCTGTTTGTGCTGTGTTATTGGTGCTGTGTTGTGCTGTTTGTGCTGTGTTATTGGTGATGTGCTGTGCTGTGCTGTTTGTGCTATGCTGTGTGTAATATGTTGTGTTGTGTTGTGCTGTGCTGTTTGTGCTGTGTTATTAGTGATGTGCTGTGCTGTGTGTGCTGTTCTGTGTGTAATGTGTTGTGTTGTGTTGTGCTGTGCTATTTGTGCTTTGTTATTGGTGTTGTGCTGTGCTGTGCTGTGCTGTGCTGTGCTGTGCTGTGCTGTGCTGTGCTGTGCTGTGCTGTGTGTAATGTGTTGTGTTGTGTTGTGCCGTGCTGTTTGTGCTGTGTTATTGGTGCTGTGCTGTTTGTGTTGTTCTGTTTGTACTATGCTGTGTTGTTTGTATTGTGTTTGTGCTGTGTTGTGTGTACTATGTTGTTTGTATTGTGTTGTGCTGTATTGTTTGTACTATGTTGTTTGTATTGTGTTGTGCTGTATTGTTTGTGCTGTGTTGTGTGTACTATGTTGTTTGTATTGTGTTGTGCTGTATTGTTTGTACTATGTTGTTTGTATTGTGTTGTACTGTATTGTTTGTGCTGTGTTGTGTGTACTATGTTGTTTGTATTGTGTTGTGCTGTATTGTTTGTGCTGTGTTGTGTGTACTATGTTTTTTGTATTGTGTTGTGCTGTATTGTTTGTGCTGTGTTGTGTGTACTATGTTTTTTGTATTGTGTTGTGCTGTATTGTTTGTGCTGTGTTGTGTGTACTATGTTGTTTGTATTGTGTTGTGCTGTGTTGTTTGTGCTGTGTTGTTTGTGCTGTGTTGTTTGTGCTGTGCTGTTACTGCTGTTTGTACTGCACTGTTTGTGTCAAGTTATAGACACAGCAAATCAATTCATATCCAAACATAACAGACCATAACACGAGATCAATACCGTCTAGTACCATTGTCTGGATTGCACGGGGGACTTGTGGTTGCATATAAAGTGTTGTAATGTGATCAATAGCATCTAGTACCATTGTCTGGATTGTAAGGGGGACTTGTGGTTGCATATAAAGTGTTGTACTGTGATCAATAGCGTCTAGTACCATTGTCTGGATTGTACGGGGGACTTGTGGTTGCATATAAAGTGTTGTACTGTGATCAATAGCGTCTAGTACCATTGTCTGGATTGCACGGGTGACTTGTTGTTGCATATAAAGTACCATTGTCTGGATTGTACGGGGGACTTGTGATTGCATATAAAGTGTTGTACTGTGATCAATAGCGTCTAGTACCATTGTCTGGATTGCACGGGTGACTTGTGGTTGCATATAAAGTGTTGTACTGTGATAAATAGCGTATAGTACCATTGTCTGGATTGCACGGGTGACTTGTGGTTGCATATAAAGTGTTGTAATGTGATCAATAGCGTCTAGTACCATTGTCTGGATTGCACGGGGGATTTGTGGTTCCATATAAAGTGTTGTAATGTGATCAATAGCGTCTAGTACCATTGTCTGGATTGCACGGGTGACTTGTGGTTGCATATAAAGTGTTGTACTGTGATCAATAGCGTCTAGTACCATTGTCTGGATTGCACGGGGGATTTGTGGTTCCATATAAAGTGTTGTACTGTGATCAATAGCGTCTAGTACCATTGTCTGGATTGCACGGGTGACTTGTGGTTGCATATAAAGTGTTGTACTGTGATAAATAGCGTATAGTACCATTGTCTGGATTGCATGGGTGACTTGTGGTTGCATATAAAGTGTTGTAATGTGATCAATAGCGTCTAGTACCATTGTCTGGATTGCACGGGGGATTTGTGGTTCCATATAAAGTGTTGTAATGTGATCAATAGCGTCTAGTACCATTGTCTGGATTGCACGGGTGACTTGTGGTTGCATATAAAGTGTTGTACTGTGATCAATAGCGTCTAGTACCATTGTCTGGATTGCACGGGGGATTTGTGGTTGCATATAAAGTGTTGTACTGTGATCAATAGCGTCTAGAACCATTGTCTGGATTGCACGGGGGATTTGTGGTTGCATATAAAGTGTTGTACTGTGATCAATAGCGTCTAGTACCATTGTCTGGATTGCACGGGTGACTTGTTGTATATAAAGTACCATTGTCTGGATTGCATGGGTGACTTGTGGTTCCATATAAAGTGTTGTACTGTGAGCAATAGCGTCTAGTACCATTGTCTGGATTGTACAGGGGACGTGTTGTATATAAAGTGGTGTACTGTGATCAATAGCGTCTAGTACCATTGTCTGGATTGTACAGGGGACGTGTTGTATATAAAGTGTTGTACTGTGATCAATAGCGTCTAGTACCATTGTCTGGATTGTACGGGGGACTTGTTGTTGTATATAAAGTACCATTGTCTGGATTGTACAGGGGACTTGTTGTTGTATATAAAGTGTTGTACTGTGTTTTCAACTCAAATGGAAACGCCGACAGTAAATAAAAATTGATTTGATGTATGTCGAACATTTAGTCATTTCAAAAAGATATGGATCTGAAAACTTGACAAATATTCTTACGCCCCCCCCCCCTAACTCCCCCCCCCCTTAACTTGCAATCAACTGAAACCGCCACTGAATAGTTTCTCAGCTGTTTGCAATATAACACAGGGCCCACGCTAGCATTCGCAACTTGAGCCATTTGCGATAAAAAAATTTGGAATTTTGTTGAGCCATTATTCTTTTTTTATCGCAAATGGCTCAACAAAATTCCAATTTGCGAAAATACAAAAATCCACTCAAAATATGAATATATAAATTGTTCATTATAATTTTTGACTGGTAGCCTGGTTTCCTAGATCGGCTTGAGGAGTGTGAAAACGCGCGTAAATCAATAGACACAGTCCGAATGTTTTGCTGTCGATAGGTATTGCATTAATTATTCAAATCTTATTACATATACTTACCACTTTATGGTTCGCAAAAATTGATAATCCATAACGAAAGTATAATTAACCCTACTGAAATTCATCATTAGATTCATATTGTGATATTTAAAAACGCCTGATACATATACTCTTGCCGAATATTATACAAAACCTCATTATATTCCACAAACGGGAAGAAAATCCAACAAAAGCTATAATCACAAAACTATAGATACATTTTATCCCGTACTCTATGACCGTGGGAAAAATATTAGACTCATTACGAGACCAATTTACCCAACTCATAAATACTAATCCGCACGATGGGATTATGTTGTCTACTACGTGAGTCAGTATGATAGTAAAATTATTTTCATTCATTACACGTCACCAGGCCAATAACAATCGATTGACCTTTCATCCCAAAATGACAAACAATCCGACAGAGAATAAGTATATTAACTATTATATCCCACACTCTTTAAATATTATATTTGTCTTTCGTTTTATATCATTTAGACGTAATAGTGGAACTATGTCGTGAATAATATTGTATTTGTATATACAATTTGGATACATGAAGAAGAATCCCCCAGCATATTTCTATACATTATTATGCATGATATGATTGTTTATACAACTACTTTCATTTCAGGTCATTCCCGGAAGCACCACGTGGCTAAATATTTGTTTCTGTTATATACCCTCATGTTGTACACATGTACCTGAGAGAATAAAAGTATATGTCTGTCTGTCTGTCTGTCTGTCTGTCTGTCTACAATTGTCGGTCAAGGACGCATAATGTGTGAATAACAATCTTTTTGACACGCGAGGGGCCAATTTGCAATATTAAATTGGCTGTTTAATCGTACCGATGATTGGATTATCGACTCGGCAATTAAAGTATGATGAATTATTGTTTATTCTGGTCCATGATTGCTGGGGGATAATTGACTGAAAATTGCTTCGGCGGCCGTTTGAACCTCAAACATGTAAAATGTGCGCAAATGGAGCAAACGTTAGCAACCACCACGCATCTTTACGCATTATTGCGCAATCGGTGTTCCGATAAAAAACTGACCCCAAAATATGTCCTGTGTATTACGGTCTTGTATGAACAGAGCAAAGGCTTTCCAATTGAAATATTTGCATAAGTGGGAGGAGATATGACCAAATATGGCGTATATGCCCATTTGGCTGTTACACAGTATATATTTACAGTTCAAAACCGAAAGTGAAAATTTCAAATATCATAAATGTGTCCAAAACGGCCATATACGCTAATGAAATTGGTATTTTATAATAGATATATCAGTATTCTTTTCATTCTGGGCACTTCCAAGAATGTAATTTAACGTATATCCTGTTTATCCATGCATCCGAGTGACATGACAAGTCTCACCGGACAAGGGAAGTAATCAAACTTAACCATTACCATTATTCCACTTCCGCCGTCCCGAATCGTAATTTTAATCTTCGTAGCAACCTCGATACTGCTGTGCACTATACAAGGTAAACGGGCACCTGCCATATCTCTTTCTCGTTTGCGCGAACGTAAAATGTTCAATTGTTTGTTTACATTTGCAGAGGTCATTCAGTGCACATTCCTGAGCGCTCGTTTTTCTTTGCTCAGGGGCACCTGCTATTTTTCACACCGGTTCGTGCGACTAGTTAACTATTCGCCATTAGGTCTTACTTTTAATTTTCGTAGTAATATCTTTATTGATATTTATTAGTACAACCCTCAACGGGCAACGCAGTCTATATGTTGCAGGTTTGACTAGGTGTTATTAGGGATCTTGGGATATATGAAACCTATGAGCTGTCGACTTTCTTCTGACAGACAGTGTCCTTCTACCTTCTTACTACTGTAATTTAATCTATCTCTACCTTATGCAACCCATTATAAATCACCTACTCTAAATACATGTTGGTGATGGGGTATGCTGATATAAAAATATACCCGAAGATCCCTAATTAAGGTCAAACCTGTCTCTATATTATTTATCTGCTGTTATGGTTAAACTAGTTTATTTTTAAGTGATATATTTTCTAACAATCCCTCCTACATATCGCTAAAATGTCAACATATTCATAAACAAAATAGAAATATTTCAAACTGGGGAGGGGACACCCCCACCCTCCCCATTTCACGCGCCATGATAATGGCTCAAACTTTTTTCAGCCCAGTGTGGGCCCTGATAACACAAATGTTACTCCCCTTAGATCAATGTTGTTATTGATTCTTCCCATTTCAGTTTTAAATGAAAATATATAGTTAATTATATACCGTTGTTTATACATTGAGACGAGATGGTAGGGTGGTCACCAGATTGGACAGGTGGGGTTTCTACTCCGGTACTTCGGTTTCCTTCCATACGAATGACCACATATACACATTCACTCACACCAACGAGAGCGAGTTGTTAAAGCTTGTTTCGCAATCATTTAGAATAGCATTCATGTAAATGACATAGAATAACAATATGTACATACACACATGCATTCACATGTAAATGACATAGAAGGTATAAGTCTATAATAATATGTACATGCACACATGCATTCACATGGAAATGGCATAGAAGATATAATTCTATTACAATATGTACATGCACACATGCACTCACATGAGAGACACGATTCGGTGTTCGTATGGTAACGGAGAGGTTGGGAGTTCGATGGTGCTCCGTCAGAACCCAGGTGATGTATGCAAAACACTTAAAGCGACACTACATCAGTGAAAACACAAATTTCTATAGAATGTGATTTCCTATTATATGGTATAATTTATTTCCAAATATTGGCCTTAAAAGCAGGTATTTCAACTAAGAAACAAACGTTGAATACGCGGTTTGTTGACATAACTAAATACTGTAAATACGGTCATAATACAACGCGTGTATCCTGAATGGCACGATTTATGGTACATATTTACCGTTATATCTCACATTTGTGCATATGCATAATTATTTATTTGTAGACGAATCTTAGTTCAATTATCTCTAAACGACAGTATCACGCGTTTAGTATTGACTCCAATGACAAACAAAATCAAATGCAGGAGCATGGATGACCTTTATATGAAATCCTACTTTCATTTTTGAGAGTTTGTAGACCACAAAAACATTGACTGATTCAATGTTAGTGTTCGAATGTATTCGGGAGAAGTTGTAGTAGCAATGCATGGATACATGTAAACTTGCATTTTGTTTGCGTTTTGGGATGTAATGTCGCTTTAAATCCACATTACCTATTGCCGCTTCCCTCTCCCTCATGACGATGGAGTCCATGCGGAATGGCGGTCTCGAGAGATTAATCAGAGTTATAAAAGCTTGTTTCGCAATCGAGCTCAAATAAATATGTAAAACCAAAATACACTGACATTATATTTATACCAGTAATTACGAATGAAATGGCAGTACGTTGGCCCTGGTGCTATTGTTGTTAATATATTAGCCTTTCCTTTGTGTTTTACTATATAATTTATATAAAGTTGTATAACTGTGTTTATATAATTATTTCATAATTTAGTAGAGTATACGATCCTATTATATTGCCTACAATGAAGTAAGCCTAACTTTAAGTTAATTGTGTCACGAGGTAAGATAAGAAGCCGGAATATAAAGTTTTATTGAAAATATGACCTGGCAATAAACTACCACAATCTTAAAGTCCAGTTTTGTTTATACACATTTCTTATTCTTATAGTTCTTATAACTTATAGTTATCACTCTAGAGACTTCATTCCTGATGGAATGCATCGCAATGAGGGAGAGAGAGAGGGAGAGAGAAGAGGGAGAGAGAGAAGAGTCATGTGGAATTTAAATGCTAAGAGCACGCTAGTAAATGCTCCAGCGGGGCTCGAAATCCGGGCCTTTCGCACACGAAGCGAACGCGCTACCACTGAGCTATTACGACTTCCAAGTCCCTATTACGCTTAGTTATAGTCTGTACACACTTACTGGGTGGATCTGTACACACTTACTGGGTGGATCTGCATACACTTACTGGGTGGATCTGTACACACTTACTGGGTGGATCTGTACACACTTACTGGGTGGATCTGTACACACTTACTGGGTGGATCTGTACACACTTACTGGGTGGATCTGCATACACTTACTGGGTGGATCTGCACACACTTACTGGGTGGATCTGTACACACTTACTGGGTGGATCTGTACACACATACTAGGTGGATCTGTACACACTTACTGGGTGGATCTGTACACACTTACTGGGTGGATCTGCATACACTTACTGGGTGGATCTGCACACACTTACTGGGTGGATCTGTACACACTTACTGGGTGGATCTGTACACACATAATGGGTGGATCTGTACACACTTACTGGGTGGATCTGTACACACTTACTGGGTGGATCTGTACACACTTACTGGGTGGATCTGTACACACTTACTGGGTGGATTGTACACACATAC
Source organism: Archivesica marissinica (assembly GCA_014843695.1). Lineage (NCBI taxonomy): Eukaryota > Metazoa > Mollusca > Bivalvia > Venerida > Vesicomyidae > Archivesica > Archivesica marissinica. The sequence goes on from CM026391.1 coordinate 7,322,468, forward strand.
TGGGTGGATCTGTACACACTTACTGGGTGGATCTGTACACACATACTGGGTGGATCTGTACACACATACTGGGTGGATCTGTACACACTTACTGGGTGGATCTGTACACACATACTGGGTGGATCTGTACACACTTACTGGGTGGATCTGTACACACTTACTGGGTGGATCTGTACACACATACTGGGTGGATCTGTACACACATACTGGGTGGATCTGTACACACATACTGGGTGGATCTGTACACACATACTGGGTGGATCTGTACACACATACTGGGTGGATCTGTACACACATACTGGGTGGATCTGTACACACATACTGGGTGGATCTGTACACACATACTGGGTGGATCTGTACACACATACTGGGTGGATCTGTACACACATACTGGGTGGATCTGTACACACTTACTGGGTGGATCTGTACACACTTACTGGGTGGATCTGTACACACTTACTGGGTGGATCTGTACACACATACTGGGTGGATCTGTACACACTTACTGGGTGGATCTGTACACACATACTGGGTGGATCTGTACACACATACTGGGTGGATCTGTACACACATACTGGGTGGATCTGTACACACTTACTGTGTGGATCTGTACACACATACTGGGTGGATCTGTACACATATACTGGGTGGATCTGTACACACTTACTGGGTGGATCTGTACACACATACTGGGTGGATCTGTACACACTTACTGGGTGGATTTGTACACACTTACTGGGTGGATCTGTACACACTTACTGGGTGGATCTATACACACTTACCATGTGGATATGTACACACATACTGGGTGGATCTGTACACACTTACTGGGTGGATCTGTACACACATACTGGGTGGATCTGTACAAACATACTGGGTGGATCTGTACACACATACTGGGTGGATCTGTACACACATACTGGGTGGATCTGTACACACATACTGGGTGGATATGTACACACTTACTGGGTGGATCTGTACACACATACTGGGTGGATCTGTACACACTTACTGGGTGGATTTGTACACACTTACTGGGTGGATCTGTACAACAAGTAGTACATGCGTCTCTTTGTATGTTGTGTATACGTCATCACTTGTTGCGTATACGTCACCACTACAGAGCTCTTTACTTGTTGTGTATACGTCATCACTTGTTGCGTATACGTCATCACTATAGAGCCTATTGATGATATATCGCGCAACTACCGATCTCTTTGGTTGTTGCGTATACGCCACCACTACCGAGCTCTTTGCTTTTTCTATTTATAGTAACTCATTTGCATATATGGTAATATAAAGTAGGTCACGCGCGTGCGCGTTTATTTTTAGTCACCTGATGCCGTAAAATAATCGAGTACAAATACGATCGTTCCGTCTCGAGACGAACCATTTTACCATAGGCGTGAAGATGAAAACACCGTTTATACTTTCGACCCACGCGGTCGAAAAACACTTGAATGTGTACGATTTCGACACCTCCGCGTTTCTTAACGGGCGACTCTGGTAATAGCTTTATAAATAGCGATCTCGTACCATTCTATAAATATAGACTACGAACCGATCCATAAATAACCAACGCTTCTATATAAATATAGTCCTATTAGAACGGTCTTAGTACTCAAGCGGCTTCAACGAATATACGGGTAAGTTCAGTATATTATTCGAGCTAGGCGTACGTTTTTATCGAGTAAGAAATCCTAATTACAAACTTAACCTATGTACGAACATGAATAATATATATCTTACCTCGTTACGTATAATTCCATAAAAACGCGATATATTATTAATAATCCGTAATGTACGTTTTAGAGGGCCATGTCACTAGACACCTCATAGCCATAGCGTATATGAAACACGAATAAAGTACACGTATTTTATCGTATAGAGTGATTCAATGATTAATATAAATGTCCGATTAGTCGTTGTTCCATGCCCGTCTTCAAGACACGGAGCACAGCTACAACCGTACGATACATCTCAGTTTAGGCACCTCACCCAACACCAGCAGTACACAAAATGAAGGCTAAATTCGTTTACATCAGTATTTACTACAAAATACGTCATTAGTTGCCTGGAATGCCATAGAAATACTTAAGCACTGAATCAAACACTGACGCAGGTAATTATAAAACCCGTCTGATGGCTATCTCCGAATAAATCCTATGATTTAGTATGACCCCCGTTAATTCTCTGCTCGGAATGCCTCCAATAATGAATCCAAACTGTATGAGGTTATATGGTTACCAGTTGACCCTAAATAACCTTATCTGGGAAATGCGAGAACAATTTATAACCATCACCATCTCAGTAGGTACGCGACATGACATCGAAGTAATTAACGCGTGTACATACCACGGTTGTCATCTCTGAGCTGCAACATAACTGATTAACTGATAAGCGCAGAGTGCGCACATACCATGTATCCAACAACATTTCTCTAAGCTACCACATAGAGGGTTATCTGATAAGCCCTGAGTGCCTACATAACTTAATCACCAGGTCATCCACACCTAATCAGTTGTTTGGTCCATGTAGCTTGTATAAACCTCAATAATGCAGTAACTTAGATAAACAGACTCTTGCCGTAGTGTGTATACGTTACAAATCAAAATCCAGGTAACTGTCTATTTAATGAATGGAAATGCTCTCTCAGTGGCAAGCAGATCCGCTGTCTGCCTGCCTGCCGGTTTAAATAAAAAAAATAGTACAGACCACAAACGCCTGTGTCTGTTAGTTGTGGGGGAATACCCAGGGTGCCCTCGATACATATCTGTCTGTCTGTCCGTCCGTCCGTCCGTCTGTCTGTCTGTCTGTCCGTCCGTCCGTCCGGCGGTCTGTCTGTCGGTGGAGCATCTTCTGCCTCGTGTACTATCCGCCAAAACAACGGCTTTGCTGTTTTTATGATGTTTTCCGACGCTACCCTTCATTTTGATCTATCATTATTCGATATATCTATAATACTGATTATGTCCCTTTAATCGTAAATAAGTTTGAAGAAAAATGAACTTTCTAGGAAACTGGCCGTGTTTGGTATCGTCGGAAAGATAGTTTAAACCGGTATTGCTATTATCATTTATCCAATGACGATATAACCGACCAATCAGAATCCAGGATAGC
>CM026391.1:7326587-7427510 GCA_014843695.1 Archivesica marissinica
CACAATACATCCACACAATACATCCACACACAATACATCCACACAATACATCCACACACAATACATCCACACACAATACATCTGCACACAATACATCCACACACAATACATCCACACACAATACATCCACACACAATACATCCGTACACAATACAAATACATCCACACAATACATCCACACAATACATCCACACACAATACATCCGTACACAATACATCCACACACAATACATCCACACACAATACATCTCACACAATACATCCACACACATACATCCACACCAATACATCCCACACACTACATCCACACAATACATCCACACACATACATCCACACACAATACATCCACACACAATACATCCACACAATACATCCACACAATACATCCACACACAATACATCCACACAATACATCCACACACAATACATCCACACAATACATCCACACACAATACATCCACACACTACATCCACACACAATACATCCACACAATACATCCACACAATACATCCACACAATACATCCACACACAATACATCCACACACAATACATCCACACAATACATCCACACAATACATCCACACACAATACATCCACACACAATACATCCACACAATACATCCACACAATACATCCACACAATACATCCACACACAATACATCCACACACAATACATCCACACAATACATCCACACACAATACATCCCACAATACATCCACCAATACATCCACACACAATACATCCACACACAATACATCCACACACAATATCCACACATACATCCACACACAATACATCCACACACAATACATCCACACACAATACATCTGCACACAATACATCACACACATACATCCACAAATACATCCACACAATACATCCACACACAATACATCCACACACAATACATCCACACACAATACATCCACACACAATACATCCACACAATACATCCACACACAATACATCCACACACAATACATCTGCACACAATACATCCACACACAATACATCCACACAATACATCCACACACAATACATCTGCACACAATACATCCACACACAATACATCCACACAATACATCCACACACAATACATCCACACACAATACATCCACACAATACATCTACACAATACTAACCCTAACCCTGCATGAGTGTATATACAATACATGTGTTCTAGCCCCCAAAGTACCACCTGGACTTATGAGTCAGTGTATATAAATAGTTGCATTTCCACAGGAATAGTTACATTTCCACAGGAATAGTTACATTTCCACAGGAATAGTTACATTTCCACAGGAATAGTTACATTTCCACAGGAATAGTTACATTTCCACAGGAATAGTTACATTTCCACAGGAATAGTTACATTTCCACAGGAATAGTTACATTTCCACAGGAATAGTTACATTTCCACAGGAATAGTTACATTTCCACAGGAATAGTTACATTTCCATAGGAATAGTTACATTTCCACAGGAATAGTTACATTTCCACAGGAATAGTTACATTTCCACAGGAATAGTTACATTTCCACAGGAATAGTTACATTTCCACAGGAATAGTTACATTTCCACAGGAATAGTTACATTTCCACAGGAATAGTTACATTTCCACAGGAATAGTTGCATTTCCATAGGAATAGTTACATTTCCACAGGAATAGTTACATTTCCACAGGAATAGTTACATTTCCACAGGAATAGTTGCATTTCCACAGGAATAGTTACATTTCCACAGGAATAGTTACATTTCCACAGGAATAGTTACATTTCCACAGGAATAGTTACATTTCCAAGGAATAGTTACATTTCCACAGGAATAGTTACATTTCCACAGGAATAGTTGATTTTCTACTGGGGCAAGGAGATCAAGTTGCTCATTTTCTTAGAAACTCCTTTGTCACATTATACTCGTCACACTTTCTGGATAACCAAATTAATTCTAGCCATCTATCTAACTATTCTCTTGGATTACATTTCGAACATTTCCTTAAATTAACTGCTTGAAAACTCATTTATATGAAATGTGTTCATTTGCAATGAAGTGTTCTCATTTGCATGTAATCTGTCTAGTTCAGTGACTTATTCCAAGCAGTCTTAATTAGTAGTGTGCTACATTGAATATCAATGAGTTTCTATAATCACAAAATGTTTAAAGCCTAATAGAAACATTTATGATTTTTCCATTACCTTTCCTTGGCAGATTCCTCATCATATTTGCATGGCCTTACAGGAAGAAGATGAAGTTTAACCGTAAAGCAGAAAGTAGGTTAATTTGGCAATTTTTATAAGTTTGAGTGATTTTGAGTTTTTGATAGAATTATATCGAATATTCGAATACCTTCCCGACCAAATATTCGAATACCAAAATCGCTATTCGTTGCCATCCCTAGATTAAAATGGTTATTTCCTCTTTAATACAGGCAATAGGTTTGGGTAATCCACATTAGAAATTGGCCCTCACCACAACAATTTAATATATAAAAGGAGACCAAAACACACTAGTAACATGTTTTAGTCCACCTCCATGGTCAAGTGGTTACGGTCGCTGATTTGTATACCTCTGTAACCTTTCATCACTGATGGTCACAGGTTTGAGCCCCGCTCAGGCCGTGTCTCGTTTATATGAAAAAGTTGGCAGCTTCTTACGGAGGTTGGTGCACGAAGTACTGGTTAACCGCTGGAGCATGCCAAGGAAAGGTGTTGTTAGGTAAACTGCCCATCGCTCAAATAGGCAGGCAAACTGTAGCAACTTTAAATAAACTTAAATAAAAAAATAATAGTAACCATTAATCAAGGTATATATGTAAAAGAGATTGTGGAATGCCGAGCACCTTACCAATGCGATCAATTGAAGCACATTCAAATACTACAACATTTCTGGAAATCCACGAGTATCATTGATGCAACGTTTATCGTTGATGCAACGTTGAACATTTACGAAAATAAATATATTTAATATAGGTATAATTGAAATAGTGCAAATCACATTAGCAATCGACCTTCACAAAAATTGGAATCCTTTGTTTATTATTGTTGTTTCATTATTAACCCCCTTGTTGTGGTATAATTACTGGGCTATATCAAAATCATGTTCATTAACTCTTTGCATGCTGGGTAAAATAAAGGCTATAAATAGTTCAAATAATTGTAGCAGGTCTAAATGGACTATGTAATACACAGCTCCTCTCAGCGAAGTAACAATCCAGTCTACATGGATTATGTAATACACGGCTCCTCTCAGCAAAGTTACAATCTGGTCTACATGGACTATGTAATACACAGCTCCTCTCAGCGAAGTAACAATCCAGTCTACATGGATTATGTAATACACGGCTCCTCTAAGGAAAGTTACAATCCGGTCTACATGGACTATGTAATACACGGCTCCTCTCAGTGAAGTTACAATCTGGTCTACATGGACTATGTAATACACAGCTCCTCTCAGCAAAGTTACAATCTGGTCTACATGGATATTGTAATACACGGCTCATCTAAGCAAAGTTACAATCCGGTCTACATGGACTATGAATACACGGCTCCTCTCATCAAAGTTACATTCTGGTCTACATGGACTATGTAATACACGGCTCCTCTCAGCAAAGTTACAATCTGGTCTACATGGATATTGTAATACACGGCTCATCTAAGCAAAGTTACAATCCGGTCTACATGGACTATGTAATACACGGCTCCTCTCAGCAAAGTTACAATCTGGTCTACATGGATTATGTAATACATGGCTCCTCTACGCAAAGTTACAATCTGGTCTACATGGACTATATAATACATGGCTCCTCTCAGCAAAGTTACAATCCGGTCTACATGGACTATGTAATACATGGCTCCTCTACGCAAAGCTACAATCTGGTCTACATGGACTATGTAATTCACGGCTCCTATCAGCAAAGTTACAATCAGGTATACATGGACTATGTAATACATGGCTCTTCTACGCAAAGCTACAATCCGGTCTACATGGACTATGTAAAACACGACTCCTCTCAGGGAAGTTACAATCAGGTCTACATGGACTATGTAATACACGGCTCCTCTACGCAAAGTTACAATCTGGTCTACATGGACTATGTAATACACGGCTCCTCTCAGCAACGTTACAATCTGGTCTACATGGACTATGTAATACACGGCTCCTCTCAGCAAAGTTACAATCCGGTCTACATGGACTATGTAATTCACGGCTCCTCTCAGCAAAGTTACAATCCAGTCTACATGGACTATGTAATACATGGCTCCTCTCAGCAAAGTCACAATCCGGTCTACATGGACTATGTAATACACGGCTCCTCTACGCAAAGCTACAATCTGGTCTACATGGACTATGTAATTCACGGCTCCTCTCAGCAAAGTTACAATCAGGTATACATGGACTATGTAATACATGGCTCTTCTACGCAAAGCTACAATCCGGTCTACATGGACTATGTAAAACACGGCTCCTCTCAGGGAAGTTACAATCAGGTCTACATGGACTATGTAATACACGGCTCCTCTATGCAAAGTTACAATCTGGTCTACATGGACTATGTAATACACGGCTCCTCTCAGCAACGTTACAATCTGGTCTACATGGACTATGTAATACATGGCTCCTCTCAGCAAAGTCACAATCCGGTCTACATGGACTATGTAATACACGGCTCCTCTCAGCAAAGTTACAATCTGGTCTACATGGATTATGTAATACACGGCTCCTCTCAGCGAAATTACAATCAGGTCTACATGGACTATGTAATACATGGCTCCACTCAGTGAAGTCACAATCAGGTCTACATGGATTATGTAATACATGGCTCCTCTCAGCGAAGTCACAATCAGGTCTACATGGACTATGTAATACATGGCTCCTCTCAGCGAAGTTACAATCAGGTCTACATGGACTATGTAATACACGGCTCCTCTCAGCAAAGTTACAATCTGGTCTACATGGATTATGTAATACACGGCTCCTCTCAGCGAAATTACAATCAGGTCTACATGGACTATGTAATACATGGCTCCACTCAGTGAAGTCACAATCAGGTCTACATGGATTATGTAATACATGGCTCCTCTCAGCGAAGTTACAATCTGGTCTACATGGACTATGTAATACATGGCTCCTCTCAGCAAAGTTACAATCAGGTATACATGGACTATATAATACATGGCTCCTCTCAGCAAAGTTACAATCAGGTCTACATGGACTATGTAATACATGGCTCCTCTACGCAAAGTTACAATCAGGTCTACATGGACTATGTAATACACGGCTCCTCTCAGCAAAGTCACAATCAGGTCTACATGGACTATGTAATACACGGCTCCTCTCAGCAAAGTCACAATCTGGTCTACATGTACTATGTAATACATGGCTCCTCTCAGCAAAGTTACAATCTAGTCTACATGGACTATATAATACACGGCTCCTCTAAGCAAAGTTACAATCAGGTCTACATAGATTATGTAATACACGGCTCCTCTCAGCGAAGTTACAATCAGGTCTACATGGACTATGTAATACATGGCTCCACTCAGCGAAGTCACAATCAGGTCTACATGGACTATGTAATACATGGCTCCACTCAGCGAAGTCACAATCAGGTCTACATGGACTATGTAATACATGGCTCCTCTCAGCAAAGTTGCAATCTGGTCTACATGTACTATGTAATACACGGCTCCTCTCAGCAAAGTTACAATCTAGTCTACATGTACTATGTAATACACAGCTCCTCTCAGCAAAGTTACAATCTAGTCTACATGGACTATGTAATACATGGCTCCTCTCAGCGAAGTTACAATCCGGTATACATGGATTATGACTCAGTAGTCGAGTGGAACGTGGGTTGGCTTATTTTATCGAACAACACAATATCTAGAAAAAAACCGGAGCTGGAATACAGACATTTGTCCATCTATCTGAATGTGTATCATGGCTGGAATACAGACATTTGCCTATCCATCTGAATGTGTATCATGGCTGGAATACAGACATTTACCCATCTGAATGTGTATCATGGCTGGAATACAGACATTTACCTATCTATCTGAATGTGTATCATGGCTGGAATACAGACATTTGTCCATCTATCTGAATGTGTATCATGGCTGGAATACAGACATTTGCCCTGAATGTGTATCATGGCTGGAATACAGACATTTGCCCATCTATCTGAATGTGTATCATGGCTGGAATACAGACATTTGCCCATCTGAATGTGTATCATGGCTGGAATACAGACATTTGCCCTGAATGTGTATCATGGCTGGAATACAGACATTTGCCCATCTATCTGAATGTGTATCATGGCTGGAATACAGACATTTGCCCATCTGAAGTGTATCATGGCTGGAATACAGACATTTGCCCATCTGAATGTGTATCATGGCTGGAATACAGACATTTGTCCATCTATCTGAATGTGTATCATGGCTGGAATACAGACATTTGTCCATCTATCTGAATGTGTATCATGGCTGGAATACAGACATTTGTCCATCTATCTGAATGTGTATCATGGCTGGAATACAGACATTTGCCCATCCATCTGAATGTGTATCATGGCTGGAATATAGACATTTGCCCATCTATCTGAATGTGTATCATGGCTGGAATAGGCGCTATATATATGTATGATATACCAGCTAGGCCTTTAAGCTTACACAGACTTGTGATATATGATTGTAAAACTCATACATCTGGAACTGTCAAGTCAACATTAAAACCTGCAAATTGTTTACATTATTGAGTGTCTACTATTTCCCTGTAGCCTAATATCAGAGAGATTGGTTGCATATTGCATGTCACAACGTATATATTTGGTTGCATTATGCATGTCACAATGTATATATTTGGTTGCATTCTGCATGTCACAACGTATATATTTGGTTGCATATCGCATGTCACAACGTATATATTTGGTTGCATTCTGCATATTACAACGTATATATTAGGTTGCATTCTGCATGTCACAACGTATATATTTGGTTGCATTCCACATGTCATAATGTATATATTTGATTCTATTCTGCATGTCACAACGTATATATTTGATTCTATTCTGCATGTCACAATGTATATATTTGGTTATATTCTGCATGTCACAACGTATATATTTGATTCAATTCCGCATGTCACAACGTATATATTTGATTCTATTCTGCATGTCACAACGTATATATTTGATTCTATTCTGCATGTCACAACGTGTATATTTGGTTATATTCTGCATGTTGCAATGTGCATATTTGGTTATATTCTGCATGTCACAACGTATATATTTGGTTATATTCTGTATGTCACAACGTATATATTTGGTTGCATTCTGCATGTTACAACGTATATATTTTTGGTTATATTCTGCATGTCACAACGTGTATATTTGGTTATATTCTGCATGTCACAACGTATATATTTGGTTATATTCTGTATGTCACAACGTATATATTTGGTTGCATTCTGCATTTTACAACATATATATTTTTGGTTATATTCTGCATGTCACAACGTATATATTTGGTTATATTCTGTATGTCACAACGTATATATTTGGTTATATTCTGTATGTCACAACATAGATATTTGGTTGCATTCTGCATGTTACAACATATACATTTTTGGTTATATTCTGCATGTCATAACGTATATATTTGGTTATATTCTGCATGTCACAACGTATATATTTGGTTGCATTCTGCATGTCACAACGTATATATTTGGTTATATTCTGCATGTCACAACGTATATATTTGGTTATATTCTGCATGTCACAACGTGTATATTTGGTTATATTCTGCATGTCACAACGTATATATTTGATTCTATTCTGCATGTCACAACGTATATATTTGGTTATATTCTGCATGTCACAACATATATATTTGGTTATATTCTGCATGTCACAATGTATATATTTGATTCAATTCCGCATGTCACAACGTATATATTTGATTCAATTCCGCATGTCACAACGTATATATTTGATTCTATTCTGCATGTCACAATGTATATATTTGATTCTATTCTGCATGTCACAATGTATATATTTGATTCTATTCTGCATGTCACAACGTGTATATTTGGTTATATTCTGCATGTTGCAATGTATATATTTGGTTATATTCTGCATGTCACAACGTATATATTTGGTTATATTCTGTATGTCACAACATATATATTTGGTTGCATTCTGCATGTTACAACGTATATATTTTTGGTTATATTCTGCATGTCACAACGTATATATTTGGTTGCATTCTGCATGTTACAACGTATATATTTTTGGTTATATTCTGCATGTCACAACGTGTATATTTGGTTATATTCTGCATGTCACAATGTATATATTCTGTATGTCACAACGTATATATTTGGTTATATTCTGCATGTCACAACGTATATAATTGGATTCTATTCTGCATGTCACAACGTATATATTTGGTTATATTCCGCATGTCACAACGTATATATTTGGTTATATTCTGCATGTCACAACGTATATATTTGGTTATATTCTGCATGTCACAACGTATATATTTGGTTATATTCTGCATGTCACAACGTGTATATTTGGTTATATTCTGCATGTCACAACGTATATATTTGATTCTATTCTGCATGTCACAACATATATATTTGGTTATATTCTGCATGTCACAATGTATATATTTGATTCAATTCCGCATGTCACAACGTATATATTTGATTCAATTCCGCATGTCACAACGTATATATTTGATTCAATTCCGCATGTCACAACGTATATATTTGATTCTATTCTGCATGTCACAATGTATATATTTGATTCTATTCTGCATGTCACAATGTATATATTTGATTCTATTCTGCATGTCACAACGTGTATATTTGGTTATATTCTGCATGTCACAATGTATATATTCTGTATGTCACAACGTATATATTTGGTTATATTCTGCATGTCACAACGTATATAATTGGATTCTATTCTGCATGTCACAACGTATATATTTGGTTATATTCCGCATGTCACAACGTATATATTTGGTTATATTCTGCATGTCACAACGTATATATTTGGTTATATTCTGCATGTCACAATGTATATAATTGGATTGTATTCTGCATGTCACAACGTATATATTTGGTTATATTCCGCATGTCACAACGTATATATTTGGTTATATTCTGCATGTCACAACGTATATATTTGGTTATATTCTGCATGTCACAATGTATATATTTGGTTATATTCTGCATGTCACAACGTATATAATTGGATTCTATTCTGCATGTCACAACGTATATATTTGGTTATATTCCGCATGTCACAACATATATATTTGGTTATATTCTGCATGTCACAACGTATATAATTGGATTCTATTCTGCATGTCACAACATATATATTTGGTTATATTCTGCATGTCACAAAATATATTTGGTTATATTCCGCATGTCACAACGTATATATTTGGTTATATTCTGCATGTCACAACGTATATATTTGGTTATATTCTGCATGTCACAACGTTTTTAGAATTTAATTTCTATGTACATGTAAACTTTCTTCTAGCGATATATATATACATGAACTGCAGATTAATACATGAACCTGTGACAAAATGGATTCATTGATTGTCTAGTGCATAAACTCATTTAAAGCGACATTACATCACAAAAACCAAATACAATGCATTTGTTCGCGTATAAATGCATTGCTATTACAAATTCATCCGAATACATTCGAACACTAACATTGAATCAATAAACAGTGTTTTTGTGGTCTATAAACTTTCAAAAGTGAAAGTAGGATTTCATATAACGATCATCCATGCTCCTGAATTGACGTTTGTTTGTCATCGGAGTCAATACTAAAAGCGTGATAATGTCGTTCAGAGATAATGTAACTAAGATTAGTCTACAAATAAATATGCATAGGCACACATGTGAGATATAACGGTAAATCTGTACCATAAATCGTGTTATTCGAGATACACGCGTTGTATTACGCATGGATGTTGACCTTATTTACATTATTTTGTTATGTCAACAATCCGCGTATACGATGTTTGTTTATTAGTTGAAATACTCAGATTTTGAGGGAAACATTATACCATATAATAAGTAATTACATTCTGTAGAAATTTGCATTTTCGCCGATGTAGTGTCGCTTTAATGAAATTGTCACCTTAATGAAATTAATAAATATATATCATGGAATTGAACGTTAATTATTAAAATTGCATACATATATAGGATTAGAATAAACTTTATTTAATTTACAATGATTGCGAAACAAGCTGTAACAACTTATATTAATCGCTCTCGTTGACTCGATTGAAAGCGTATAATTGTGGTCATTCGTGGGGGGGGAGGGGGGGGGAAACCGGAGAAAACCCACCTGTCCGATCTGGTGACCACAGTACCATCTCACATACTTGCCGGTACGAGAGGTTGCATTGATGAGAAGCGAGCGTGCTTACCACTGAGCTAATCGAGCAGCCGCTATATATAGGGTTGCATTTCGTTTGAGTTGAAGTATACAGATTAGGGTTATAATTGATTTAATGTGTCAATATATACCGGGGGGGGGGGGGGAATGTAGATCTGAAATCTTCTTTCCAAATCATCGACATCTTGCAATTCTTCAATGATGAAAATAACGAAGGTTTGAAACTTTAAATGACATATATTTAAGGAATGAATCGCGGGTTAATAGTTTCCATTGGGGTATGAATTACATTGGGCGTTGTTAAAGTGTGTGAAGACCGAAGGTATATGAGTATACAACTTTTATGCCGTATCTTAAATATCTACAACACTAATTCCCAGGAGTGTCTTTATACAATTCTATTAATCACTCACTCCATCAAATTTTATTACAGTCAGAGATAAATCAAATTTTATTTCCATTTGGAGACAGTATGGAAATCGTGGGCTTGTGAAATATTGTCATAGAAACAAAAAGTGAATAGTTTTAAGCGAACAATAGCAACATATTGTAGGTGAGTTAGTTGGTACCGCACACAAACACTCTTCAGGTTATAATAAATGGCACATGATACAACAGTAAATATTTTGGTTTCATATCTCATTTGCTTTGAAATGAAATATCGAACCAAAACTTTCCAAACTGTTAAGATTGACGGAGATGCAATAATTTCAAAGTGTTCATAACAGTGCTGCTAACATTTTCAAAACCACCCACAACGGTCTGGGTTGAAGTCTCTTCGCCACCCATGATGACCTTTCAATATTTTAAGTAGAGTTCCCCCCCCCCGCCCATTCAGCAAATAAATCGAACAGAAGACGTACACTATCCAAATAAACTGCATCTAACATCAACGTAGCAATGGAACAACTATAGCAGTACCTAAATAGTTCATTAACAAACTGGAGAGTAAGAGTCAATTCAGAATTATAATACATATCCGAATATTTACCTATCCGAAATGTAACTACTCAATGAGGTCCTATAATACGCGAGTTACAGTCAAAATTCATGTCAAATATCTGGATAACACAACGTTAAATTTGTTTAAAGTAATCGAATGGATTGATAAATTGCTAAATGCCATTTTTGTCTACAGCCGACAAATATTGCTTTTGTACGGAATACATTTGTGCTTAAATTGTTCCCTATAATCGTGGGTCCTCTCGCGTACATAATAAATATATGAAATTAATGCATTTAACTGAATGAATAGCATTTAAAGCAGAAGTTTAAAATATTCAGACCTTCGTATTTGTACAATTATAACAATACATCCCATTCATCTTTCACACTCGTCATCCACTGAAGGCAAGTTACTGTAAGGAAACCCAGTGAATACCCACTAACATGCAAATCTATAAATTCTATTGATATACCCAGTAGACACAATCTCAGTCCCTCTCCACAGTCTCAGTCCCCCCCCAGTCTCAGTTCCCCCCACAATCTCAGTTCCCCCCAAGTCTCAGTTCCCCACACAATCTCAGTTCCCCCCAAGTCTCAGTTCCCCACACAATCTCAGTTCCCCCCAAGTCTCAGTTCCCCCCCCCCAAGTCTCAGTTCCCCACACAATTTCAGTTCCCCACACAATCTCAGTTCCCCCCCCAAGTCTCAGTTCCCCACACAATCTCAGTTCCCCCCTCAATTCTCAGTTCCCCACACAATCTCAGTTCCCCCCACAATCTCAGTTCCCCACACAATCTCAGTTCCTCCCCAAGTCTCAGTTCCCCCCCAAGTCTCAGTTCCCCCCCACAATCTCAGTTCCCCACACAATCTCAGTTCCCCCCCAAGTCTCAGTTCCCCACACAATCTCAGTTCCCCAGTCCAGTTCCCCCAGTCTCAGTTCCCCCAAGTCAGTTCCCCCCAGTCTCCCCCCCCATCTCAGTTCCCCACCCAAGTCTCAGTTTGCCCAGTCTCAGTCCCCCCAGTCTCAGTTCCCCCCCAAGTCTCAGTTCCCCACACAATTTCAGTTCCCCCCCCAAGTCTCAGTTCCCCACACAATCTCAGTTCCCCCTCAAGTCTCAGTTCCCCACACAATCTCAGTTCCCCCAGTCTCAGTTCCCCCCAAGTCTCAGTTCCCCCAAGTCTCAGTTCCCCCAGTCTCAGTTCCCCCCAAGTCTCAAGTCTCCCAGCCCAGTCTCAGTTCTGCCCAGTCTCAGTTCCCCCAGTCTCAGTTCCCCCCAGTCTCAGTGCCCAGTCTCAGTTCCCCCAGTCTCAGTTCCCCCAGTCTCAGTCCCCCCAGTCTCAGTTCCCCCCAAGTCTCAGTCCCCCCAGTCTCCCCAGTCTCAGTCCCCCAGTCTCAGTCCCCCCAGTCTCAGTCCCCCAGTCTCAGTCCCCCCAGTCTCAGTTCCCCCCAGTCTCAGTTCCCCCCCAGTCTCAGTCCCCCAGTCTCAGTCAGTCAGTTCCCCCAGTCTCAGTCCCCCAGTCTCAGTCCCCCCCAGTCTCAGTCCCCCAGTCTCAGTCCCCCCCAGTCTCAGTCCCCCCCAGTCTCAGTCCCCCCCCAGTCTCAGTCTCAGTCCCCCCAGTCTCAGTCCCCCCAGTCTCAGTCCCCCCAGTCTCAGTCCCAGTCTCAGTTCCCCCAGTCTCAGTCCCCCCAGTCTCAGTCCCCCCCAGTCTCAGTCCCCCCAGTCTCAGTTCCCCCCCCAGTCTCAGTCCCCCCAGTCTCAGTCCCCCCAGTCTCGTCCCCCCAGTAGTCTCAGTCCCCCCAGTAGTCTCAGTTCCCCCCAGTAGTCTCAGTCCCCCAGTAGTCTCAGTCCCCCAGTAGTCTCAGTCCCCCAGTAGTCTCAGTCCCCCCAGTAGTCTCAGTCCCCCCAGTAGTCTCAGTCCCCCCAGTTCTCAGTTCCTCCCAGTCTCAGTCCCCCAGTCTCAGTTCCCCCAGTCAGTTCTCAGTTCCCCCAGTAGTCTCAGTCCCCCCAGTCTCAGTCCCCCCAGTAGTCTCAGTCCCCCCAGTAGTCTCAGTCCCCCCAGTAGTCTCAGTTCCCCCCAGTCTCAGTTCCCCCAGTCTCAGTCCCCCCAGTCTCAGTCCCCCCAGTCTCAGTCCCCCCAGTCTCAGTCCCCCCAGTCTCAGTCCCCCCAGTCTCAGTTCCTCCCCCATAATATTTATTATTTTGAAGCTGATTCTAGAATACAATTAAACCAGTCTGAAACATAAAATTTGAAGACCTAACTAACACAGACTGACTACCTACAACTGGTTAATCATATCTATTGTTTATAAGACATCAGGTGGCTACATGTGACAGTTCGTTGCTTAAGTGGCTTCTGAAATCAATGAATTCTTTGCTATTATTGTAACAGGTGTATTATGACTGGATACAGTTGCTTTCTTCACACACGTCTTTGAAGGTTGTATAATATTTTAGTGACCACTTTTCGAGAAAAACATTTAGTTTTAGAATCAGTGTTCCGAGCCCAATATAGCATTTAAGCAGTCCACCAGGTCAACTTCAGACCGTATTTAAGCAGGCAGCCCATGTCAACTTCAGACCATATTTAAGCAGGCAGCCCATGTCAACTTCAGCCCATATTTAAGCAGCCCACCAGGTCAACTTCAGACCGTATTTAAGCAGCCCAGGTCAACTTCAGACCATATTTAAGCAGGCAGCCCATGTCAACTTCAGCCCATATTTAAGCAGCCCAGGTCAACTTCAGACCATATTTAAGCAGCCCACCAGGTCAACTTCAGCCCATATTTAAGCAGCCCAGGTCAACTTCAGCCCGTATATAAGCAGCCCAGGTCAACTTCAGCCCATATTTAAGCAGCCCAGGTCAACTTCAGACCTTATTTAAGCAGCCCAGGTCAACTTCAGACCATATTTAAGCAGCCCAGGTCAACTTCAGACTGTATTTAAGCAGGGTATGTACATTAATTTACACATTCAATGTTTGCATGGCAGCTGCAGAGCATTGAACATGAAAGCTGGCCCTGCAGAACAGCGCCACCTGCAATTTAGCAAGGTCTGAAAGCACTTTATAAGTTTCAGTATATTAATTGTGGCCTGTGATACAATATGAGGTTGAGCAGCTGGTAACAGAACACTGGATGTTGCATTGAGAGACACATTTCTAATGAAATTCCATAACATATTTTACTGTTATTTTCGCCGCTAATGTGCGTTAAGCAGTAATGAAATAGAAGGAATCGTTAGTTCGTTACTAATTAAGCGCGATCTCGAATAGGTATGTGCTTTTACTTTTTTACTTGTAATGGCACTACCCCGACTTATTCCAATTTTAGCGGTGCCAGTCTGTGTGGTGGGATTATCTGCTATGTCAGTCCCTGTATTCAGTTCTTGTGAATAAATAAAATACTATTATCTCATATCATAAAATTAGTTATTACAGACAGACAAATATGATATTGGGTATTAAATTTGCTTAGCAGCAAGAATAAATTTGATCTATAGATTTTCTTAGATTTATAGCTGGGTCAATCAATGTGATTAGGCACAGACACTCTGAGCAAAATGTTGACTATTTGCATGCTGGGTAAAAAAAAAGGCAACAAATAGTTAAAATAATTGTGTGTATCAGCTGACAATTCATTAATGAATTTTTCTTATTTTCTAACGACACAATTCTAATGTCGTCCATGACATATTTGACTGTTATTTTCATATCTTTAGTTTAACCATATTTTATTGCAAATCAATAGTACATAATTTATGTCATACACATAAAGATCAATACATAGCATGAATATACAAATGGTTTGGGCCACAAACTTTACAACATTAGGCAGCGGCCCGCACACAAACTTTACAACATTAGGCAGCGGCCCGCTCACAAAGGTTTACAACATTAGGCAGCGGCCCGCACACAAACTTTACAACATTAGGCAACGGCCCGCACACAAACTTTACAACATTAGGCAGCGGCCCGCACACAAACTTTACAACATTAGGCAGCGGCCCGCTCACAAAGGTTTACAACATTAGGCAGTGGCCCGCACACAAACTTTACAACATTAGGCAGCGGCCCGCACACAAACTTTACAACATTAGGCAGTGGCCCGCTCACAAAGGTTTACAACATTAGGCAGCGGCCTGCACACAAACTTTACAACATTAGGCAGCGGCCCGCACACAAACTGTTCACAACTAGCGTGCAGAGAGTTAAATGAAATTGTGATTATAATATTATACAATAATCACAGATATTATTAAATCTGACAACTTTCTTCTATCCTTTCAGTGTTTGGTTATAACGTAACATGTTTGTTTATTTATAGTGTCACCCCTATTTAAAGGGCCAGCCCTATTTGACTTATGAGACACCTCTTTTTATGAATATTAGTACTTCCCGAATCCTGTGGTGTATACCAGGTGCCAGGCTGGTAGGCAATCGGTAACCATTATTTAACTAGCTGGCGGCTCACCAATCAGCCATATCACCAACCTCGACTGTACGCTCTGTAGGCGAACGCTTTAACCACTAGGCCACAGAGACGGTATTGCTCATATAATTTGCTTGATATAAGTTTATATGATATGACGACGGCAGCATTCATGTGTTTTGAAGTAGACAAAGGCAGCACTCATGTGCTTTGAAGTAGACAAAGGCAGCATTCATGTGTTTTTAAGTAGACAAAGGCAGCACTCATGTGTTTTGAAGTAGACAAAGGCAGCACTCATGTGCTTTGAAGTAGACAAAGGCAGCATTCATGTGTTTTGAAGTAGATGAGTGCTGCATTCATGTGTTTTGAAGTAGACAAAGGCAGTATTCATGTGTTTTGAAGTAGACAAAGGGCAGCATTCATGTGTTTTGAAGCAGACGAAGGCAGCACTAATGTGTTTTGAAGTAGACAAAGGCAGTAGTCATGTGTTTTGAAGTAGACGAAGGAAGCATTCATGTGTTTTGAAGTAGACGAAGGCAGCACTCATGTGTTTTGAAGCAGACAAAGGCAGCATTCATGTGTTTTGAAGCAGACGAAGGCAGCAGTCATGTGTTTTGAAGTAGACAAAGGCAGCACTCATGTGTTTTGAAGCAGACAAAGGCAGCATTTTCATGTGTTTTGAAGTAGACAAAGGCAGCACTCATGTGTTTTGAAGTAGACAAAGGAACCACTCATGTGATTTGAAGTAGACAAAGGCAGCATTCATGTGTTTTGAAGCAGACAAAGGCAACATTCATGTTGTAGAAGTAGACGAAACAACTATATAATTTATACTATTTTGCTTGTACATGTATTTAAATATTTTCTCTCAAATATGCAAACATAATAATAAAGGCATATTCACAAATTCCTTTAGACAATTCTAATATATTCAGTGGAAGTCGTGATAGCAGTGGTAGTATGTTTGCTTCAGGTGCGAAAGGCATGGAGTTCGAGCCCCGCTAGAGCCATTACGATTGTGCCCTTAGGCAAGGCATTTAAATTCCACATTGCCTCTTCTCTCTCCCTCATGGCTATGGATTCCATAAGGAATGAGGTCTCAAGAGTGATTAAACTCGAACTCAGGGTCTTTACACCTGAAGCGAATGGGCTACCACTGCACCATCACAACCATAGAGAGAATTTGACCACCCCCAGTGGGATTAGAAAATACAGCAATCAGAGGGCAACACAAGTGATTTCAAATCAATGACCTCAAATTATGTTCGTTTGTTTTAGGGGTTATAACAACAGCGTAGCACTAGGTCATAAGGCGACTCTCCAGCTACTGGTGGAGGAAGATCCACAGTGCAGCTCCGAGCAGTATTGCTGGCACGGATAGGCACAAGGGTAGAACCACTGGCCTACCACATGCAACCTGGATAGCTTCATTACTTGAGATTCGAATCGACGGCGGTGAGGGCCAAGTGAGTTGAGGTAAACGAGAGGGCCAAGTGAGTTGAGGTAAACGAGAGGGCCAAGTGAGTTGAGGTAAACGAGAGGGCCAAGTGAGTTGAGGTAAACGAGAGGGCCAAGTGAGTTGAGGTAAACGAGAGGGCCAAGTGAGTTGAGGTAAACGAGAGGGCCAAGTGAGTTGAGGTAAACGAGAGGGCCAAGTGATTGAGGTAAACGAGAGGGCCAAGTGAGTTGAGGTAAACGAGAGGGCCAAGTGAGTTGAGGTAAACGAGAGGGCCTAGTGAGTTGAGGTAAACGAGAGGGCCAAGTGAGTTGAGGTAAACGAGAGGGCCAAGTGGTAGAACTATCAATGAATACAGATGGTAGAACTATTAATGAATACAGATGGTAGAACTATTAATGAATACAGATGGTAGAACTATCAATGAATACAGATGGTAGAACTATCAATGAATACAGATGGTAGAACTAAACAATGAATACAGTGGTAGAACTAAACAATGAATACAGATGGTAGAACTATCAATGAATACAGATGGTAAAACTAAACAATGAATACAGATGGTAGAACTATCAATGAATACAGATGGTAGAACTATCAATGAATACAGATGGTAGAACTAAACCATGAATACAGATGGTAGAACTAAACAATGAATACAGATGGTAGAACTATCAATGAATACAGATGGTAGAACTAAACAATGAATACAGATGGTAGAACTATCAATGAATACAGATGGTAGAACTAAACAATGAATACAGATGGTAGAACTAAACAATGAATACAGATGGTAGAACTAAACCATGAATACAGATGGTAGAACTATCAATGAATACAGATGGTAGAACTAAACAATGAATACAGATGGTAGAACTAAACAATGAATACAGATGGTAGAACTATCAATGAATACAGATGGTAGAACTAAACAATGCATACAGACGGTAGAACTATCAATGAATACAGATGGTAGAACTAAACAATGAATACAGATGGTAGAACTATCAATGAATACAGATGGTAGAACTATCAATGAATACAGATGGTAGAACTATCAATGAATACAGATGGTAGAACTATCAATGAATACAGATGGTAGAACTATCAATGAATACAGATGGTAGAACTAAACAATGAATACAGATGGTAGAACTAAACAATGAATACAGATGGTAGAACTAAACAATGAATACAGATGGTAGAACTATCAATGAATACAGATGGTAGAACTATCAATGAATACAGATGGTAGAACTATCAATGAATACAGATGGTAGAACTATCAATGAACACAGATGGTAGAACTATCAATGAATACAGATGGTAGAACTAAACAATGAATACAGATGGTAGAACTATCAATGACTACAGATGGTAGAACTATCAATGAATACAGACGGTAGAACTATCAATGAATACAGATGGTAGAACTATCAATGAATACAGATGGTAGAACTATCAATGACTACAGATGGTAGAACTATCAATGAATACAGACGGTAGAACTATCAATGAATACAGACGGTAGAACTATCAATGAATACAGACGGTAGAACTATCAATGAATACAGATGGTAGAACTAAACAATGAATACAGATGGTAGAACTATCAATGAATACAGACGGTAGAACTATCAATAAATACAGATGGTAGAACTATCAATGAATACAGATGGTAGAACTAAACAATGAATACAGATGGTAGAACTATCAATGAATACAGATGGTAGAACTATCAATGAATACAGATGGTAGAACTATCAATGAACACAGATGGTAGAACTATCAATGAATACAGATGGTAGAACTAAACAATGAATACAGATGGTAGAACTATCAATGACTACAGATGGTAGAACTATCAATGAATACAGACGGTAGAACTATCAATGAATACAGATGGTAGAACTATCAATGAATACAGATGGTAGAACTATCAATGACTACAGATGGTAGAACTATCAATGAATACAGACGGTAGAACTATCAATGAATACAGACGGTAGAACTATCAATGAATACAGACGGTAGAACTATCAATGAATACAGATGGTAGAACTAAACAATGAATACAGATGGTAGAACTATCAATGAATACAGACGGTAGAACTATCAATAAATACAGATGGTAGAACTATCAATGAATACAGATGGTAGAACTATCAATGACTACAGATGGTAGAACTATCAATGAATACAGATGGTAGAACTATCAATGAATACAGATGGTAGAACTATCAATGAATACAGATGGTAGAACTATCAATGAATACAGATGGTAGAACTATCAATGAATACAGATGGTAGAACTATCAATGAACACAGATGGTAGAACTATCAATGAATACAGATGGTAGAACTAAACAATGAATACAGATGGTAGAACTATCAATGACTACAGATGGTAGAACTATCAATGAATACAGATGGTAGAACTATCAATGAATACAGATGGTAGAACTATCAATGAATACAGATGGTAGAACTATCAATGAATACAGATGGTAGAACTATCAATGACTACAGATGGTAGAACTATCAATGAATACAGACGGTAGAACTATCAATGAATACAGACGGTAGAACTATCAATGAATACAGACGGTAGAACTATCAATGAATACAGATGGTAGAACTAAACAATGAATACAGATGGTAGAACTATCAATGAATACAGACGGTAGAACTATCAATAAATACAGATGGTAGAACTATCAATGAATACAGATGGTAGAACTAAACAATGAATACAGATGGTAGAACTATCAATGAATACAGATGGTAGAACTATCAATGACTACAGATGGTAGAACTATCAATGAATACAGATGGTAGAACTATCAATGAATACAGATGGTAGAACTATCAATGAATACAGATGGTAGAACTATCAATGAATACAGATGGTAGAACTTGAACAAAGGTCTAGAAATAAGTATCATGTTAAATGTTTTGTATAAAAGTTCAACCATCATTTTAATACCAAATTTGGGGTAATTTTAACCCTTTGCACGCTAGCGGCAGATAAAATCACTTTTACAAACAGCATAGATTAGCGATATAGAGCCAGATCAGACGGAACAGAGCAATCTATGCTGTTTGCTATTCTGATAGTGGAGCTAAAACACTTGGCTGAATAGCAAACAACATAGATTCTGATCAGACGCGGTGCTATCCCGTGGCTGATCTGGATCTATGGTGTTTGCCAATGTGATTTTATTCACTCAGCAGGCAAAGGGTTAAAGTTTGATTTTAAAGTAAATATACTGTGAAGTATGTACAATTGTGCAACAGGAAATGCTTCCATCACTAGTAATAATAATAATAGTGTCACCAATACCAAGTGTCAATGGATTGCATCAGGTATGATGTCAGGTATGATGTCAGGTATGATGTCAGGTATGATGTCAGGTATGATGTCAGGTATGATGTCAGGTATGATGTCAGGTATGATGTCAGGTATGATGTCAGCTAGAGAGCTGAATGGTCAGTACATACTTATACATCTAAACTCATTCAATCAGAAAACGCAGGAAATCGTTTCTATGCCCCAACAATTTGAATGGGGAACATGCCCCTGGACCCCCTTATATTGAACATGCCCCTGGACCCCCTTATATTGAACATGCCCCTGGACCCCCTTAGATTGAACATGCCCCTGGACCCCCTTAGATTGAACATGCCCCTGGACCCCCTTAGATTGCCACGGTTGGAATGTAAGAAGTATGCAGAGTTAATGAGGTACTGTTGGTTCAAAAACCGATGACAAAATGTATATTTCAATTTATTACACACAAAGAATACAAAGATCATAATCTGCTATATACAAGGAACTACATACTGTAATCTACATACTGTAATCTACATACTGTAATCTACTGTAATCTACATACTGTAATCTACTGTAATCTACATACTGTAAACTACTGTAATCTACTGTAATCTACATACTGTAATCTACTGTAATCTACATACTGTAATCTACTGTAATCTACATACTGTAATCTACATACTGTAATCTACATAATGTAATCTACTGTAATCTACTTTTAATCTACATACTTTACTCTACATACTTTACTCTACATACTTTACTCTACATACTGTAATCTACATACTGTAATCTACTGTAATCTACATATTGTAATCTACTTGTAATCTACATACTGTAATCTACATACTGTAATCTACATACTTTACTCTACATACTTTACTCTACATACTGTAATCTACATACTGTAATCTACAATTATATTATAAATGTCCTTGCATGTCGACTCGGGTGAATTCCTTACAAACAGAAATACTATGGGGGTCATTCTGCCAGGGACAGGGATACTATGGGGGTCATTCTGTCAGGGACAGGGATACTATGGGGGTCATTCTGCCAGGGACAGGGATACTATGGGGGTCATTCTGCCAGGGACAGGGATACTATGGGGGTCATTCTGTCAGGGACAGGGATACTATGGGGGTCATTCTGTCAGGGACAGGGATACTATGGGGGTCATTCTGTCAGGGACAGGGATACTATGGGGGTCATTCTGTCAGGGACAGGGATACTATGGGGGTCATTCTGTCAGGGACAGGGATACTATGTGGGTCATTCTGCCAGGGACAGGGATACTATGGGGGTCATTCTGCCAGGGACAGGGATACTATGGGGTCATTCTGTCAGGGACAGGGATACTATGGGGGTCATTCTGCCAGGGACAGGGATACTATGGGGGTCATTCTGCCAGGGACAGGGATACTATGGGGGTCATTCTGTCAGGGACAGGGATACTATGGGGTCATTCTGTCAGGGACAGGGATACTATGGGGGTCATTCTGTCAGGGACAGGGATACTATGGGGGTCATTCTGTCAGGGAGAGGGATACTATGGGGGTCATTCTGTCAGGGACAGGGATACTATGGGGGTCATTCTGCCAGGGACAGGGATACTATGGGGGTCATTCTGCCAGTGACAGGGATACTATGGGGGTCATTCTGCCAGTGACAGGGATACTATGGGGGTCATTCTGCCAGTGACAGGGATACTATGGGGGTCATTCTGTCAGTGACAGGGATACTATGGGGGTCATTCTGCCAGGGACAGGGATACTATGGGGGTCATTCTGCCAGGGACAGGGATACTATGGGGGTCATTCTGCCAGGGATACTAGTTGCATGCCAGACATATTTAACTAAACAGTACAATTCAAGTAAATTGACCATTTGTGTGCATGATGAAACAATCCCTAGTAGTGAAGAGGTAACAATGATGTGCCCTCAGAGGACACAGCAAAGCTATGTGCAGAGAAAGCACCATTGACAACAGTAATTACTGATGACATCATACTCTCCCGGGAGATTTAGACAATAGAGTATGCAGCTTGTGAAAAATGAAAGCTGTCATCACACTAGATATTCTTCTCCAAACACAATTTGTCCTGTATTTGTGAGTGAAGGAGAGCCGACTAGAATGTCCTGTATGTGTGAGTGAAGGAGAGCTGACTAGAATGTCCTGTATGTGTGAGTGAAGGAGAGCTGACTAGAATGTCCTGTATTTGTGAGTGAAGGAGAGCTGACTAGAAGTGTCAAGTCTAAGTACCCAGCTAGTACTCATCAACAAGTTTAGTAGAGGTCATTATAGCCAGGTTGCTTTTGATCAAATGCCCATTAGTTTCAGAGGAGTCATCATTTTTAAGGTTTTTCAATAATTTGTTTGAGTTTGTGATCAAGGGTTTTCTTGAAAATAAGACTGGTGAATAGAGCAAGTACAATTACCAGGGAAGTTGAACTCGACGACTACGAGATGTTTAAAGACTCTTAATTATTATGCTTTTTTTCTTTCTTCAACCGGAAAAATAAAGCTATAATTACTGCACAAATTTATCCTAGATTAACTTCATTCAACAACTACAAGTTACAAGTTATTCGGAGATTTTGGATATAAATATTTATAAAAGTGAGGTAATTTCACAATTGTTCATTTGTGGGCATATCTTCAACTTTTTACTTAAAAATGCATTGAAAATAATACTAAAAAATGGAAATATTATACAGCAATAATGATATCTGTTTATCCCCTCCTTAGAATATCTCTCTGTGTGCTGCACACTATACACATTCTTTAACACATGAATCATCCCAATCACCCATCCTTTTGGGGCTTTAACACAAAATCATCCCGATCACCCATCCTTTATGGGGCTTTAACACTAGAAATAAAATCATCCCAATTACCCATCATATATGGGGCTTTAACACTAGAAATAAAATCATCCCAATTACCCATCATATATGGGGCTTTAACACTAGAAATAAAATCATTCCAATTACCCATCATTCATGGGGCTTTAACACTAGAAATAAAATCATCCCAATTACCCATCATTTATGGGGCTTTAACACTAGAAATAAAATCATTCCAATTACCCATCATTCCTCAGCCATTTCATTGTGTTTTTTTGGCATCATATCAAATATCATACAATCATAGCCATCATTTTACCATATAAGCTTCTGTAAATAACTAGTTATTCCCATTAGCTTTATCTTCGTGATAATTTGTATATATAACACTCTTGCAAACTTCAAGATGCTGCCAAGATATAATTGATGTCAACATATCTTGATTGTGAAGTTGTCAAAGTGTCCACACATCCAAATTTTAATACTCACGAAAAAGAAACGGACACAATAAATGGCGAAAACACTCTCACGCTAAAATGAAGTTATTTACAGTACACAAAGAGACAATATTCTTATTATTCTGGACAAAACAGTTTCCATAAAGAACATACTGCTTCCCAAGAACTTAATCCATTCCCAGTAATATAAATCTACGGAAACAAGCCTTTATGTTGCTCAATTCCACATGTCAACCTAGTTGATGAATTCTGTAATGTTTTGTCATTTGTTATTATTTTGACATCTCATTCACAATAGATCTGAAACATAGAAAATCGGTCACCATTATATGATGTCCTTTATACATTGTTGTTATAAGCCATCAATTCAGGGTACCGTATTTAGCTGTGTATAGTGCGCTACCGTGTATAGTGCGCACCCACGATCTGGCACGAAAATCGGCGGAAAAACTGAGTTCCTATGTATACTGCGCACGTGAAAAACGCAATTTTCCAAGTCAAAATTAAACATTTATCAATATTCGCTAAATATTGTGCTCCGTGATTTTTACAACTTATATTAATCACTCGAGATACCTCATCGAAAAACGGTAACGCACCCATAATTTCATGAAAAAAGAGAATGTTTACTGCTTGTCTGATGACAGCTTCGATGACATGGCATTAAATTGACAAGTTGAGTGATAATTAATTTCTCAAACTTAACACCTGCTCAAACATCTCAGCAGATGCTCAAACTTCTCAACACGTGTAGCCTACCTAATTAACTGGGACCCATTGTGAAAGGTTTGTCGAAATTAATTATCGCTACAAACAATTGAAATACTGCACCCAAAAAAAAGTGTGTCGCTTTATGCGGCGAAGTACGCGAAAAGTACGGGAAATATTACATACGATAAAACCACGTGATGTTATCAAATAGCCATTTTAACTTTCAATTAAATTCTTCAAAGTTTGCCAAAATAAACGCAATATATGCTAATTTTATGGTCTTATTCATTTCATTTATTGATATAGACTATCGGCAACTGGTTTTAATAGCTAGTTTATAACGTTTGTCGAATGTAACACATTATAGAATGACTGCGGGGCCGTTCGGGTCGAATTTCATGAAATATTGGTCAATTTTGGTCCGGAAAAAAATGTCCTGATGTCTGTACTGGTGTATAATGCGCAGTAGATAAAATGGATGAGGATTTCAGTAAGAAATGTGCGCACTATACACAGCTAAATACGGTAACTCCATTTAATTGCTTTGTATGTATGTACAGGGGAAAAAATGTGGTGACCTGAAAGGGGCCTCAACATTAACAAAAAAACAACAACAAAACACCAAGTGTTGGTTCAGATTTACCGCTATATTTCACCGTTACACCTGCATATAATTATTTTCCGAATCTGAACTAATCTATCTGTAACCAGTAGCATTGTTTGGCAATATTAAACTGAGACAAATTAATCTCCACCAAAGCCGTCGTAAGTTTTCGTGAATTACCTACCACCAGGACATACGTTAGGTTTTTACCGTTAATATTTGAATCAAGTAAGTAAATGTACCATAATCTAAAGCTCATATTTTACTTCGGAAATCGAATAACGAATATAAGTTGTAAGAACTTGTTTTGCAATCGACCTAAAATAAATTTGTATAAACTATAATGCATTTCCATAACATATTTCCCGTTTTCATATAAAAATAAGAAAACAACATAAATGAATTGTCACATGTTACAATTATTTGAACTATTAATAACATTAAGAAGTATGCAGAGTTAATGAGGTATTTCTTACCGAAATAAGTGACGCATATTCTACACTGAACAAAACTTATAAACCGACACTTTATTAATTGCAATTTCTTGGAAATAACTTTATAGATCTTCACAAAAATTGGCAAATCTTTAATGAACACCCATATCTACCCATGTATCCAATGCCATGGTAGTACAAGAGGAACAACACTAAAACATGTATCCAATGCCATGGTAGTACAAGAGGAACAACACTAAAACATGTATCCAATGCCACGGTAGTCCAAGCGGAACAACACTAAAACATGTATCCAATGCCATGGTAGTACAAGAGGAACAACACTAAAACATGTATCCAATGCCACGGTAGTCCAAGAGGAACAACACTAAAACATGTATCCAATGCCATGGTAGTACAAGAGGAACAACACTAAAACATGTATCCAATGCCATGGTAGTCCAAGAGGAACAACACTAAAACATGTATCCAATGCCATGGTAGTACAAGAGGAACAACACTAAAACATGTATCCAATGCCATGGTAGTACAAGAGGAACAACACTAAAACATGTATCCAATGCCATGGTAGTCCAAGAGGAACAACACTAAAACATGTATCCAATGCCATGGTAGTCCAAGAGGAACAACACTAAAACATGTATCCAATGCCATGGTAGTACAAGAGGAACAATGCTAAAACATGTATCCAATGCAATGGTATTCCAAGAGGAACAACACTAAAACATGTATCCAATCCATGGTAGTACAAGAGGAACAACACTAAAACATGTATCCAATGCCATGGTAGTACAAGAGGAACAACACTAAAACATGTATCCAATGCCATGGTAGTACAAGAGGAACAACACTAAAACATGTATCCAATGCCATGGTAGTCCAAGAGGAACAACACTAAAACATGTATCCAATGCAATGGTAGTCCAAGCGGA
The DNA here is from genome assembly GCA_014843695.1 of Archivesica marissinica. NCBI lineage: Eukaryota > Metazoa > Mollusca > Bivalvia > Venerida > Vesicomyidae > Archivesica > Archivesica marissinica. The sequence goes on from CM026391.1 coordinate 7,353,204, forward strand.
ACAACACTAAAACATGTATCCAATGCCATGGTAGTCCAAGAGGAACAATGCTAAAACATGTATCCAATGCAATGGTAGTCCAAGCGGAACAACGCTAAAACATGTATCCAATGCCATGGTAGTACAAGAGGAACAATGCTAAAACATGTATCCAATGCCATGGTAGTCCAAGCGGAACAACGCTAAAACATGTATCCAATGCCACGGTAGTCCAAGCGGTTTTGAAAATCTGACTCGAAAATCCTGTGCATATCATGAAAATGGACATAACACGTTTCAAGCGAATCGTTGTTTTATGCACTAAAGTAAAAACATCAATTATGGCAAGAATGTCGGTTGAAGAACGCGGTAGAGCCGTCGGAATGCTCCAAATGGGAATATCAGCGAGACAGATAAGTTGTAAATTGTGAATTATCTTTCTTTAAGCGATTTTGTGCATTAACACAGTATTTCTTGTTTTTTGTCTAGTATTTTAAGAGTTTTCTTAAACTTATTTTGGGTTGCAAGATTCTTCAATAGGCATCATACCAGCATCGTTCAGTTATGGGCGAAATTTCAAAGAACCGGAAGTGTTGCCAATGAACCACGCCGACCTCGAGGGCGAGTAACGACACTCCGCCAAGACAGGTACATTGTCTTATCACATTTACGGAACCGTTTTATACCTGCAACCGTCCTGTCGCCACACAGACCATTTGTAATCGCCTCAGGGCCGTTGGTGTGCGATGCCGTCGTCCACGTAAGGTTCAATGTCTCACCACTAGACACCGACAAGCAAGATTAGCATGGGCACGGCGTCATTTTAAGGTTTACCAGGGCTGACTGGGCAAACGTCTTGTTTGTTGATGAGGTTTGGATCAAACTGTGTGGTACTAATGGCCGAACGCGCATCTATCGCTGACGAGGAGCACGGAATAGTGAAAACTGTCTTGTAGAAATTGATCGTTTTGGGGGCGGATCAGTTATGATGTGGGCAGGGGTTTCTTTCCATACTAAGACCCCGATAGTCCATATCCAAGGAAATCTCAATGCACGAAAATACCAGGATGACATTATCCAACCTGTGCTTGTTCCGCACATCCATGCCAATCGCGGAATGATTTTAGCCCAGGATAACGCTCCTTGCCATACTGCCCGGGGTACCCGAGACATGCTCGTTCAAAGTAACGTGAGAATCCTGCCATGGCCAGCAAAAAGTCCTGATCTCAACCCCATAGAACATGTGTGAGACTTACTGAAGAGAAGGGTCAGGGACTTGCAACAGCAGCAAAATCTCGCCGAACTCTCGCGTGATGTTACTACTGTTTGGGCAAATATTATGCACCATGAAATTCGTAATTACATTTTGTCTATGAGAGCGAGGCGTCGTGCCATTATTGCTGCAAATGGAGGACACATGCGATACTGACATCAAGGACACATCAGAATACACATCAGAATAACGAAGTTTGTGACTTTTTGTTTTGATGGTGAAGATTTCAAACTACCTGTTTTCTTGTACATTCTTTGTTTTTAATGAAATTTCACTGGCGTGTTTGCAATAAATAGAGGATATTTGTTTGTTTTGAGTGAATACGGAATATATCTCACCTCGAAGTGAAAATATTTGAAATTTTCGCACTTCTCAATGAGATATATTCCATATTCACTCAAAACAAACACATTTTCTTTTTATTTTATGCTAATTGGTGAAAAACAAACACAAAATGAAGAAATTAAAATAGCTGGCCACCGTGTTTTTGCGCGGATGAATACATTGACGAATATACGTCGCGAGTCGATACACAAATCTGCCGCCATCTTGAATTTAAAGTTGAATCGAGGAAAAATACATGAAAATATTTATTGGATTTATTGTTACAATTTGCAGTGACAAAAATTCGAGACATTGTCAGTTGTATTTCGCTTTTGATTTGTTTCATAACAAAAACAATAATACAGGTAAATAGTGTCATTCAAGGTAAACGGTGAAAATTAAATGACACGTGTGACACGGTGAAGAATAGTGTATTGGGAAGGGAGATAATAAAAAATGTAGTCCGGCAAAATACAGTGAGTGATATGCAGTGAGTGATATGGATTATATCTCACTGATAGAACACTGTATTTCATCAATTAGCATAAAATAAATTGTATTAACCATGCATATGATTATTTTTTGTTTTTCATAGAAATTACTCTTAGAATACCTCAAACTATCTAGTGTCGGTTTATAAGTTTTGTTCAGTGTATATGGATTGTTACGTTATTTTTTGATGTACTACCAACATGAAATTCCACGACATATATTTTCACCGCTAATGTGCAAACAGTTAAATAATGCTAGATCTGATGCAAAGGCTACTTGCTGTGAGTTGTCCTTTCTCATGTAACTTAAAGCGACACTATATGAAATAAAAATATAAAATCTGAAATTTCACGTACAAATAACAATGCTATCCATTCTGAATAATTCAGTAAGTCAGTAAGCAGTGTTTTTTGGCAACCAAACAGAAAGTGAAAGTAGGATTTTCCTGAATCACAAACAGAAAGTGAAAGTAGGACTTTCCTGAATCACAAAGTGAAAGTAGGACTTTTCTGGATCACAAACAGAAAGTGAAAGTAGGACTTTTCTGGATCACAAACAGAAAGTGTCAGTAGGACTTTCCTGAATCACAAACAGAAAGTGAAAGTAGGACTTTCCTGAATCACAAACAGAAAGTAGGACTTTCCTGGATTAGGTTCTGCATACATTTGCGATGCATCGCTCTCTATCGGCAATCAGAACAAACACCTAAGACATGGTGCTTACATCCATTATTGTGTCATGTACATTAAGCATTTTGCTTATACGATGGTGCTTAGATATTTATATCATTTTCCCCCCCCCTCATTGAAAATCATATTCTTCAAATATATGGTACATTTTATCAAAAATCATCCTTTATTGTGATATAGTTTCGCTTTAAAACCCTCTTTGTAATGTCAATTTCTGTTTCAAATATTGAGGTGGTTATTGAATTATAGATGGAAAACAATATCTTAGGGAGCATTTATAAGGTTAAATAGGGTAAACACTGTGAATACAGTACACCATGTGCAAATATTGCCTTGCAAGGGAGCGTTTATAAGGTTAAATAGGGTAAACACTGTGAATACAGTACACCATGTGCAAATATTGCCTTGCAATCAGATAAATGAGCTGGTACTATGTATTGTCCAGTTTGCTCGAAGACATTGATTACTAATTGATGTGCCAACCGCTAAACCATCGGCCAGAGCGTGAATTAGCACTATGTCTAAGGTCAGGAATGATTGTCATAAGAAATTAAGTAATGTCAATTGGGTTGACATAGCTTCAAATTAAATCCTTGCTTGATAGACGACATAGTCTGGATTGTACTAACAAGGGCCCATCCTAGGTTGTGCCCGGAATAATGAAGGCCAGATAATCCCTGATGATTATTCAGAGAGTGGTAAAACTACAACAACAATAAGGGAATGCTAGTGGAAAGTAAGTTAAATTATCAGCAAGATTGTTTAGACAAATCTAAGAACAGGCTTAGTGTCATTTTTTATCTGTAGGTTTTGATACAGAAAGTGATAGTTTCATGTTATTCTTGTCATTTTTTATCTGTAGGTTTTGATACAGAAAGTGATAGTTTCATGTTATGTTATTCTATGTTTATAGGTTACATAGAGTGATAGTTTCATGTTATTCTATGTTAATAGGTTACAGAAAGTGATAGTTTCATGTTATTCTATGTTTATAGGTTACAGAAAGTGATAGTTTCATCTTATTCTATGTTTATAGGTTACAGAGAGTGATAGTTTCATCTTATTCTATGTTTATAGGTTACATAGAGTGATAGTTTCATGTTATTCTATGTTAATAGGTTACATAAAGTGATAGTTTCAGGTTATTCTATGTTAATAGGTTACATAGAGTGATAGTTTCATGTTATTCTATGTTTATAGGTTACAAAGAGTGATAGTTTCATGTTATTCTATGTTTATAGGTTACAGAGAGTGATAGTTTCATGTTATTCTATGTTTATAGGTTACAGAGAGTGATAGTTTCATGTTATTCTATGTTTATAGGTTACAGAGAGTGATAGTTCATGTTATTCTATGTTAATAGGTTACAGAGAGTGATAGTTTCATGTTATTCTATGTTTATAGGTTACAGAGAGTGATAGTTTCATGTTATTCTATGTTTATAGGTTACAGAAAGTGATAGTTTCATGTTATTCTATGTTAATAGGTTACAGAGAGTGATAGTTTCATGTTATTCTATGTTTATAGGTTACAGAAAGTGATAGTTTCATGTTATTCCATGTTTATAGGTTACAGAGAGTGATAGTTTCATGTTATTCCATGTTTATAGGTTACAGAGAGTGATAGTTTCATGTTATTATATGTTTATAGGTTACAGAAAGTGATAGTTTCATGTTATTCTATGTTAATAGGTTACAGAGAGTGATAGTTTCATGTTATTCTATGTTTATAGGTTACAGAGAGTGATGGTTTCATGTTATTCTATGTTTATAGGTTACAGAGAGTGATAGTTTCATGTTATTCTATGTTTATAGGTTACAGAAAGTGATAGTTTCATGTTATTCTATGTTTATAGGTTACAGAGAGTGATAGTTTCATGTTATTCTATGTTTATAGGTAACAGAAAGTGATAGTTCCATGTTATTCTATGTTTATAGGTTACAGAAAGTGATAGTTTCATGTTATTCTATGTTTATAGGTTACAGAGAGTGATAGTTCATGTTATTCTATGTTAATAGGTTACAGAGAGTGATAGTTTCATGTTATTCTATGTTTATAGGTTACATAAAGTGATAGTTTCATGTTATTCTATGTTAATAGGTTACAGAGAGTGATAGTTTCATGTTATTCTATGTTTATAGGTTACAGAAAGTGATAGTTTCATGTTATTCCATGTTTATAGGTTACAGAGAGTGATAGTTTCATGTTATTCTATGTTTATAGGTTACAGAGAGTGATAGTTTCATGTTATTCTATGTTTATAGGTTACAGAGAGTGATGGTTTCATGTTATTCTATGTTTATAGGTTACAGAGAGTGATAGTTTCATGTTATTCTATGTTTATAGGTTACAGAAAGTGATAGTTTCATGTTATTCTATGTTTATAGGTTACAGAGAGTGATAGTTTCATGTTATTCTATGTTTATAGGTTACAGAAAGTGATAGTTCCATGTTATTCTATGTTTATAGGTTACAGAAAGTGATAGTTTCATGTTATTCTATGTTTATAGGTTACAGAAAGTGATAGTTCCATGTTATTCTATGTTTATAGATTACAGAAAGTGATAGTTTCATGTTATTCTATGTTTATAGGTTACAGAGAGTGATAGTTTCATGTTATTCTATGTCTGTAGGTTTATCCAGATAGTGATAGTTGCTTCTTGTTATTTTATGTCTGTAGGTTTTCACAAAGTGACAGTTTCTGGATTTCTGTCGTTGTATTTCTTGTTTTTCTAGGTCTGCCTTCTGTTCCTAAGTCTGGGACTAAAGGTCGCTCACTGGTTGAGGCGTGACCAGGACATGAAGACCCTTGAGGTGTGACCAGGACATGAAGACCCTTGAGGCGTGACCAGGACATGAAGATCCTTGAGGCGTGACCAGGACATGAAGACCCTTGAGACGTGACCAGGACATGAAGACCCTTGCGGCGTGACCAGGACATGAATACCCTTGAGGCGTGACCAGGACATGAAGACCCTTGAGGCGTGACCAGGACATGAAGACCCTTGAGGCGTGACCAGGACATGAAGACCTTTGAGGCGTGAGCAGGACATAAAGATCATTGAGGTATGACCAGGACATGAAGACCCTTAAGGCATGACCAGGGCAGGAAGATCCTTGAGGCGTGACCAGGACATGAAGACCCTTCACGTCAAAAGCAGTTTTCAAGGATTATATGGAGTAAATTTCGATATTCTTTTTTGAATTTTATTGTCTAAATTTAATGAGTTAATATGGTCGCATTGTTGGTTGATGAAACCTGTTAGATTGTGCTTACAGCTGCCATTGTTAGATGACCGGGTGCCCCTCCAAGCTGAATGTCAGACACAAGTTACACATGCCCACCAATGGTGCCCCTCCAAGCTGAATGTCAGACACAAGTTACACATGCCCACCAATGGTGTCTCACCATGGTTGATTGACTGTACAAGTTATACATGCCCACCAATGGTGCCCCTCCAAGCTGAATGTCAGACACAAGTTATACATGCCCACCAATGGTGTCTCACCATGGTTGATTGACTGTACAAGTTATACATGCCTACCAATGGTGCCCCTCCAAGCTGAATGTCAGACACAAGTTACACATGCCCACCAATGGTGCCCCTCCAAGCTGAATGTCAGACACAAGTTACACATGCCCACCAATGGTGTCTCACCATGGTTGATTGACTGTACAAGTTACACATGCCCACCAATGGTATCTCACCATGGTTGATTGACTGTACAAGTTACACATGCCCACCAATGGTGTCTCACCATGGTTGATTGACTGTACAAGTTACACATGCCCACCAATGGTGTCTCACCATGGTTGATTGACTGTACAAGTTACATATGCACACCAATGGTGCCTCTCCAAGCTGAATGTCAGACACAAGTTACACATGCCCACCAATGGTGCCCCTCCAAGCTGAATGTCAGACACAAGTTACACATGCCCACCAATGGTGCCCCTCCAAGCTGAATGTCAGACACAAGTTACACATGCCCACCAATGGTGCCCCTCCAAGCTGAATGTCAGACACAAGTTACATATGCCCACCAATGGTGCCCCTCCAAGCTGAATGTCAGACACAAGTTATACATGCCCACCAATGGTGCCCCTCCAAGCTGAATGTCAGACACAAGTTACACATGCCCACCAATGGTGCCCCTCCAAGCTGAATGTCAGACACAAGTTACACATGTCCACAAATGGTGCCTCTCCAAGCTGAATGTCAGACACAAGTTACACATGCCCACCAATGGTGCCCCTCCAAGCTGAATGTCAGACACAAGTTACACATGCCCACCAATGGTGTCTCACCATGGTTGATTGACTGTACAAGTTATACATGCCCACCAATGGTGCCCCTCCAAGCTGAATGTCAGACACAAGTTACACATGCCCACCAATGGTGCCCCTCCAAGCTGAATGTCAGACACAAGTTACACATGCCCACCAATGGTGTCTCACCATGGTTGATTGACTGTACAAGTTACACATGCCCACCAATGGTGTCTCACCATGGTTGATTGACTGTACAAGTTACACATGCCCACCAATGGTGTCTCATCATGGTTGATTGACTGTACAAGTTATACATGCCCACCAATGGTGTCTCACCATGGCTGATTGACTGTACAAGTTACACATGCCCACCAATGGTGTCTCACCATGGTTGATTGACTGTACAAGTTATACATGCCCACCAATGGTGTCTCACCATGGTTGATTGACTGTACAAGTTACACATGCCCACCAATGGAGTCTCACCATGGTTGATTAACTGTACAAGTTACACATGCCCACCAATGGTGTCTCACCATGGCTGATTGACTGTACAAGTTACACATGCCCACCAATGGTGTCTCACCATGGCTGATTGACTGTACAAGTTACACATGCCCAATGCCCACTAATGGTGTCTCACCATGGTTGATTGACTGTACAAGTTACACATGCCCACCAATGGTGTCTCACCATGGTTGATTGACTGTACAAGTTACACATGCCCACCAATGGTATCTCACCATGGTTGATTGACTGTACAAGTTACACATGCCCACCAATGGTGTCTCACCATGGTTGATTGACTGTACAAGTTACACATGCCCACCAATGGTGTCTCACCATGGTTGATTGACTGTACAAGTTACATATGCACACCAATGGTGCCTCTCCAAGCTGAATGTCAGACACAAGTTACACATGCCCACCAATGGTGCCCCTCCAAGCTGAATGTCAGACACAAGTTACACATGCCCACCAATGGTGCCCCTCCAAGCTGAATGTCAGACACAAGTTACACATGCCCACCAATGGTGCCCCTCCAAGCTGAATGTCAGACACAAGTTACATATGCCCACCAATGGTGCCCCTCCAAGCTGAATGTCAGACACAAGTTATACATGCCCACCAATGGTGCCCCTCCAAGCTGAATGTCAGACACAAGTTACACATGCCCACCAATGGTGCCCCTCCAAGCTGAATGTCAGACACAAGTTACACATGTCCACAAATGGTGCCTCTCCAAGCTGAATGTCAGACACAAGTTACACATGCCCACCAATGGTGCCCCTCCAAGCTGAATGTCAGACACAAGTTACACATGCCCACCAATGGTGTCTCACCATGGTTGATTGACTGTACAAGTTATACATGCCCACCAATGGTGCCCCTCCAAGCTGAATGTCAGACACAAGTTACACATGCCCACCAATGGTGCCCTCCAAGCTGAATGTCAGACACAAGTTACACATGCCCACCAATGGTGTCTCACCATGGTTGATTGACTGTACAAGTTACACATGCCCACCAATGGTGTCTCACCATGGTTGATTGACTGTACAAGTTACACATGCCCACCAATGGTGTCTCATCATGGTTGATTGACTGTACAAGTTATACATGCCCACCAATGGTGTCTCACCATGGCTGATTGACTGTACAAGTTACACATGCCCACCAATGGTGTCTCACCATGGTTGATTGACTGTACAAGTTATACATGCCCACCAATGGTGTCTCACCATGGTTGATTGACTGTACAAGTTACACATGCCCACCAATGGAGTCTCACCATGGTTGATTAACTGTACAAGTTACACATGCCCACCAATGGTGTCTCACCATGGCTGATTGACTGTACAAGTTACACATGCCCACCAATGGTGTCTCACCATGGCTGATTGACTGTACAAGTTACACATGCCCAATGCCCACTAATGGTGTCTCACCATGGTTGATTGACTGTACAAGTTACACATGCCCACCAATGGTGTCTCACCATGGTTGATTGACTGTACAAGTTACACATGTCCACCAATGGTGTCTCACCATGGCTGATTGACTGTACAAGGTACACATGCCCACCAATGGTGTCTCACCATGGTTGATTGACTGTACAAGTTACACACGCCCACTAATGAATGGTGTCTCACCATGGCTGATTGACTGTACAAGGTACACATGCCCACCAATGGTGTCTCACCATGGTTGATTGACTGTACAAGTTACACATGCCCACCAATGGTGTCTCACCTTGGTTGATTGACTGTACAAGTTATACATGCCCACCAATGGTGTCTCACCATGGCTGATTGACTGTACAAGTTACACATGCCCACCAATGGTGTCTCACCATGGTTGATTGACTGTACAAGTTACACATGCCCACCAATGGTGTCTCACCATGGTTGATTGACTGTACAAGTTACACATGCCCACCAATGGTGTCTCACCATGGTTGATTGACTGTACAAGTTACACACGCCCACTAATGAATGGTGTCTCACCATGGCTGATTGACTGTACAAGTTATACATGCCCACCAATGGTGTCTCACCATGGCTGATTGACTGTACAAGTTACACATGCCCACCAATGGTGTCTCACCATGGTTGATTGACTGTACAAGTTACACATGCCCACCAATGGTGTCTCACCATGGTTGATTGACTGTACAAGTTACACATGCCACCAATGGTGTCTCACCATGGTGATTGACTGTACAAGTACACAGCCCACCAATGGTGTCTCACCATGGTTGATTGACTGTACAAGTTACACACGCCCACTAATGAATGGTGTCTCACCATGGCTGATTGACTGTACAAGTTACACATGCCCACCAATGGTGTCTCACCATGGTTGATTGACTGTACAAGTTACACATGCCCACCAATGGTGTCTCACCTTGGTTGATTGACTGTACAAGTTATACATGCCCACCAATGGTGTCTCACCATGGCTGATTGACTGTACAAGTTACACATGCCCACCAATGGTGTCTCACCATGGTTGATTGACTGTACAAGTTACACATGCCCACCAATGGTGTCTCACCATGGTTGATTGACTGTACAAGTTACACATGCCCACCAATGGTGTCTCACCATGGTTGATTGACTGTACAAGTTATACATGCCCACCAATGGTGTCTCACCATGGCTGATTGACTGTACAAGTTATACATGCCCACCAATGGTGTCTCACCATGGTTGATTGACTGTACAAGTTATACATGCCCACCAATGGTGTCTCACCATGGCTGATTGACTGTACATTTACAATTTGACAGTTGTTGAGAAATAATATTGTATGTTATTTTACGCATAAATAATTTTGGAAATTGTACTATATTTGGCCAAGAATGAGAGATGGTATATATATATATACGCTTTCCTCCATGCCAACGATATCAGTTGTTAAAACTTGTTTCGCAATCGTTGTAAATAAATACAGTTTTCACTAGCATTTATTTGACCCAGCATGCAAAGAGTTAAAAATCTCTAGTGTCTCTTCTCTCTGAAGTCCGTCGGAAATGAGGTTCTTGGAGCGATATGTTGTAGAAATATCCGTGGCCAAATATAGTACAGGTTTAATAATATAGTACAGTTTTAATAATATAGTACAGTTTTAATAATATAGTACAGTTTTAATAATATAGTACAGTTTTAATAATATAGTACAGTTTTAATAATATAGTACAGGTTTAATAATATAGTACAGTTTTAATAATATAGTACAGTTTTAATAATATAGTACAGTTTTAATAATATAGTACAGTTTTAATAATATAGTACAGTTTTAATAATATAGTACAGTTTTAATAATATAGTACAGGTTTAATAATATAGTACAGTTTTAATAATATAGTACAGTTTTAATAATATAGTACAGTTTTAATAATATAGTACAGTTTTAATAATATAGTACAGGTTTAATAATATAGTACAGTTTTAATAATATAGTACAGTTTTAATAATATAGTACAGGTTTAATAATATAGTACAGTTTTAATAATATAGTACAGTTAGTACAGTTTTAATAATATAGTACAGGTTTAATAATATAGTACAGTTTTAATAATATAGTACAGGTTTAATAATATAGTACAGTTTTAATAATATAGTACAGTTTTAATAATATAGTACAGTTTTAATAATATAGTACAGTTTTAATAATATAGTACAGTTTTAATAATATAGTACAGTTTTAATAATATAGTACAGGTTTAATAATATAGTACAGTTTTAATAATATAGTACAGTTTTAATAATATAGTACAGTTTTAATAATATAGTACAGTTTTAATAATATAGCACCATTATATACATTGTACTATATGGTATTGTTTCCGATGTTCATGTTGGGCATAAATAATTTCCCAAACAACCAATCACTCGACATCCTCATCCCGTATGCAGGGAGATGCAGTATAAACATGAAGCCACGTACACCATGCCTGCGTTTCCTCGATAGATACATCATACCAGTTTGGGTCGGACTTGATCATGTTCCTCCGTTGGACATACAAGTTATTCTGCAGTACCAGAAGGGAGAAGCTACACAAGACTGGACTGGGAGAGTCCGTCCCACTTAATGACCTGGTGATCGAGACTGGACATTGAGAGTCCCACTTATGGACCTGGTGATCGAGACTGGACTGGGAGAGTCCCACTTATGGACCTGGTGATCGAGACTGGACTGGGAGAGTCCCACTTATGGACCTGGTGATCGAGACTGGACTGGGAGAGTCCCACTTAATGACCTGGTGATCGAGACTGGACTGAGAGAGTCCCACTTAATGACCTGGTGATCGAGACTGGACTGGGAGAGTCCCACTTAATGACCTGGTGATCGACCGGTGAAATCATTCTTCTCCACGATTACTCCGGTCATTCAATGTCTACTGTGACAGTTGAGGTAAGTCAACGTTTTCGATTTCCGAGCTTTCATTTTTGGACGAAAACTCCAGATCGCTCTGAAGATTGTCAGAATTAAGCCAAGAAAAGTCACTGTCGTCACTATCTGATCGAAAAATATCGTCAATGTTCATATTTTCATCAGAATCGGCAGCCAGTGTAACAAAATTCAAAATATTCTCTTCGTTTTCAATGCTATTTTTCTGATTTGAGTTATCACAGAATGTTTGAAATCTTGCGCAGATGTTAAATTATTCTTTTATAAACTCGTTTTTCATTGGTTTGTTTTGAAAATAGTACAGGAAGCCTCCAACGTTAAGCCAATGAAATGAGACGTTAATAAACATTGCTCGTACATCAGGATTCAGTATAATACGCCACCGATATTCGGCTCTCGGAAAGCGATGCATGCACTTCGATAAATAATCACGTTTTGATGGGAAATGAAACAACAACCTTTCTCTATTTGATCAGACTTTTAATTGTAAGTTAAGAAAAGTGTGATAACTCAATTAAGGCTGACCTTCAACCATCGTCGATGGTTGATAATCATGCACTCCTAAGATTAGAACATGACTGTAATAAACAAACATGTAATCCAGTGACCTAATCAAACAGGCCGATAATCCGGGGACATACGCATCGTCTAATTGTTTACAAATCGATGCACTAGCGACCACTTATTTTTCACACCTTTGATTTGTGAACGATGATGACACACGGTCGTTGTTAGAAGTACATTTTGGCTTGCCGGGAATGTTTTGAGTGGGCGCTGACTGGTGGTCGTTATTCACGGCCTATTAAATAACGATTATGGATGGGGGGATTTGAACTGGTCTCTGTGGACAGGTGGTTGCTATTAACAGGTGGTCGTTAGCACAGGTTTGACTGTCTATAATGTCTCAAATTCAATTAAGACTTATTAGAGGTGATAACATTAATGCAAAACAGCCCCAAAACATTCTCAATGTCTCATCTTCGGAGCAATTAACAAATTAGGAACTGATGGGATTTGGGATACAACATAATTTGATTTTGCCGAGTCAAATCTCCGTAGGCGGGGAGGGTGTGATAATTGAATTGGAGATCAACTGTGCTCTTGGTAAGTCAATATCTTCTGCATGCTGGTGGATGTCTTGTCAGTTGAATGGTGACAAGTCCATCATTAGATACGAAGTACATTCTATGTTTGTTAGTATATCTTTGTCATGTTGGATTATATAATTTTGATTTGATATTGTCAGGTTTATTTTAATTGTTTTAGACCAATACGAATTAAGCATTAGTTTAGTGGAAGTCGTGCGAAAGGCCCGGAGTTCGAGCCTCACTGGATTCATTACGATTTTGCCCTTAGGCAAAGCATTTAAAGCAGCATTACATCGTATGGAATAAAAGATATTTGAAAAATTCAATTTTTACGTATGGGTAGCAATGCTGCTACACATTCTAACATTATACTTTGTATGCTAATGTTCATTTGGTAAACAGTGTTTTTTTGCGATAAAACAAACTCGAAACCGAAAGTAGGACTTTCCTAGTCGATTGGTCACGCACTTGTTTACAATCAGAACGCATCGTCCGCACTTGTTTACATTTGGAATGCATCGTCCCCATTTGTCCCACATTGTCTTTTTTTTTTGAATGTTGATTCATGCCTCTGTTAGTTAAGTCTTTAGGGACATTTCTACATCCCCGCGAGGGGTTCGACATTAGAGGAAGACAGATAGATAGTCTTTCATGTTCAAAATATATACGTTGTTTTCTACATCCTCTGTTGTTTCACGCATGCGCGCTGTGCGTGTTTACATTTCGTGTGTTGATAAACAAATTTGCGTATACGATGGTTTAAATTTATTGGAATTTTATCGTTTCTGAACAACTATTTCGATTTTTGTTAACACACACACATTAGTATTTATATTTTACCCAAAACATCCTTTTTTACGATGTAATGCTGCTTTCAATTCCATATTGCTTCGTGGCAATGGATTCCATCAGGAATGAGGTCTCAAGGGTGATTAGTTGTAAGAACGTGTTTCGTAATCTAGCTAAAATAAAATAAATTTGTATAAACTAAGCATTAGTTTTGTTAATATCCTTATTTATATGTTTTTACAATTATATTGTCAAACACCCTTGAGTAATTCAATAAAAAAGCTGTTTCCTATTTCACGAAACATTTTTTTCTAAGAAAGAGTATTTTTCACTTTTACATACAGTTGAATATTTATTAATAGTCATGAAATCCAGTCATCATTTTATGATAACTTAGTATATGACTGTCTGTTATTTGTTTCTGGTGAGGGAATATCACTCCTGGCCACCACTATATACTCATATACCCTGTCAATAAACCAAATAGCTCATATACCCTGTCAATAACTCTGTCAATAAACCAAATAATGCATATACCCTGTCAATAAACCAAATAACTCTGTCAATAAACCAAATAACTCATATACCCTGTCAATAACTCTGTCAATAAACCAAATAACGCATATACCCTGTCAATAAACCAAATAACTCATATACCCTGTCAATAAACCAAATAACTCATATCCCTGTCAATAAACCAAATAGCTCATATACCCTGTCAATAAACCAAATAACTCATATACCCTGTCAATAAACCAAATAACTCATATACCCTGTCAATAACTGTCAATAAACCAAATAACTCATATACCCTGTCAATAAACCAAATAACTCATATACCCTGTCAATAAACCAAATAACTCATATACCCTGTCAATAAACCAAATAACTCATATCCTATGGGACACACACTAATCTCTTCAGGAGGTGTCGTTCCTATGCGCGCGGTTTAAAGTCCCATCTGAAAGATTTCATTTTATTAGTCAGATGGGGGATCTGTGATCCCTGGATTACTAGTCCAACGTGATAACCACTGGACTACAGATCCGTCTGTTTAACAACATGTAATGCCACGGAGGACATTTATTACAATAATTCGGTATTGATAGGCTTGATGCATGGTCTGTAGAGTCTAAATAACAGCTTTCTACAACATTCATTCCAGAACATTCAACAACATTCATTCTGGACCTTTCTACAACATTTATTTCAAAATCTTCGACAATATTTATTTCAAAATCTTCGACAACATTACATATATTTTCAGAGCCTTCTACAACATTCATTTCAGAACTGTCTACATCATTATTTCAGGAACCTCTACAACATATTCATTTCACAACTTTAAATCTACTATTCTTTCCAGAATTATCTACAATTTGAGAACCTTCAACATCATTCTATAATATAGGAACAATAAACATATAATTTATAGTTTAGAAGGTAAAACAACACTCCGCATCAATAATACGGTATTTGGGTTTTTGGACAAATAATGGATTAATCATTTTCTTTGTTATTTGAAGACTGAAATTTACAAACTAAGCAATCCAAATTGATTCACTGATTGATTTTGAGCCACACAAGGAGCACCAGTAGACCCAGGAGAAACATTTTCAATGTTCCTAAAGCTACTAATACTTTCATTATGGATATCAGCAAATATTACTGACTTCTTTTTGTACTAAAAAGCATATGAAATGAAGCCTTGCTTTTGGATTTAGGTTCATTATCAGGCTGTTTCTGATTAGTAAGCTATCTTCTGCTACATTTTGTAGTTTGTCAATCATGATGATGAATGACTGGCATAATCGGAGATCAATATGGAATCTGATGGAGGAAACAAGAGGTATCAATTTGCAGGATGACTTCTAACTAGATATCTAATTGCACTCCCTGATGACAGGGATCAAGTAAACAACCTCAGTACAGTTTCATTAAACACATTTCTCATTAATTTGTTGGTTATGCATGTTAGAGACATTTTTCTCACCTTCAGACAGGCTTTTCGGGCTGTTTTGGGGTGTGAGATAAATCTGACTAAGGTAGACAACGGGACTATTTTATGCTAATTAGATATCACAAACAAGTCTAGGAGTTTCCATTTATTTCTGCGTCAAAATTTATTTAATTTCATTGGATAATGGTAAACTCCGAACACTGCTGTTAAGTTACGTCATTATAATAACAGTGATACTTTTAAATGACAATCAACATCAATGTGAGTAAACTGCCACATTTCAATGACCTCATCACTTCTAATAAATTCATATGCCTTTGATGGCATAATTTGTAAAGTGCATCAAAAGCAAGGTGAGAAAATAAATTTGCACACATCCTTAGCCCTCCGGTGGGATTTCCTTATTTGCAACTCTTGGAGGTGCTAGATTCACTTTGTCCTAAACTCGACAGACACATGCAATAAATATCTTAGTATAACATGTTTAATTGTGCTTAAAAAATCGATGTGTTCCATGTCTGTCACGCACCTACTCTAAATTACAGTGTCTGTGTTTTTAAGTTATAAGACTGTTATTTCCGATATGATTTAGTCTGTCTAATCTACATGGAGGAATGGATTCCAGTCCGATATGATTTAGTCTGTCTAATCTACAGGGAGGAATCGATTCCAGTCCGATATGATTTAGTCTGTCTAATCTACGTGGAGGAATGGATTCCAGTTCGATATGATTTAGTCTGTCTAATCTACGTGGAGGAATGGATTCCAGTCCGATATGATTTAGTCTGTCTAATCTACGTGGAGGAATGGATTCCAGTCCGATATGATTTAGTCTGTCTAATCTACGTGGAGGAATGGATTCCAGTCCGATATGATTTAGCCTGTCTACGTGGAGGAATGGATTCCAGTCCGATATAATTTAGTCTGTCTAATCTACATGGAGGAATGGATGCCAGGCAGATATGATTTAGTCTGTCTAATCTACGTGGAGGAATGGATTCCAGTCCGATATGATTTAGTCTGTCTAATCTACGTGGAGGAATGGATGCCAGGCAGATATGATTTAGTCTGTCTAATAATCTACATGGAGGAATGGATTCCAGGCAGATATGATTTAGTCTGTCTAATCTATGTGGAGGAATGGATTCCAGTCCGATATGATTTAGTCTGTCTAATCTACATGGAGGAATGGATTCCAGGTAGATATGATTTAGTCTGTCTAATCTACTTGGAGGAATGGATTCCAGTCCGATATGATTTAGTCTGTCTAATCTACGTGGAGGAATGGATTCCAGTCCGATATGATTTAGTCTGTCTAATCTACATGGAGGAATGGATTCCAGGTAGATATGATTTAGTCTGTCTAATCTACGTGGAGGAATGGATTCCAGGCAGATATGATTTAGTCTGTCTAATCTACATGGAGGAATGGATTCCAGGTAGATATTATTTAGTCTGTCTAATCTACGTGGAGGAATGGATTCCAGACAGATATGATTTAGTTTGTCTAATCTACGTGAAGGAATGGATTCCAGTCCGATATGATTTAGTCTGTCTAATCTACATGGAGGAATGGATTCCAGGCAGATATGATTTAGTCTGTCTAATCTACGTGGAGGAATGGATTCCAGGCAGATATGATTTAGCCTGTCTACGTGGAGGAATGTATTCCAGGCAGATATGATTTAGTCTGTCTAATCTACGTGGCGGAATGGATTCCAGTCCGATATGATTTAGTCTGTCTAATCTACAGGGAGGAATCGATTCCAGACAGATATGATTTAGTCTGTCTAATCTACGTGGAGGAATGGATTCCAGTCCGATATGATTTAGTCTGTCTAATCTACAGGGAGGAATCGATTCCAGACAGATATGATTTAGTCTATCTAATCTACGTGGAGGAATGGATTCCAGTCCGATATGATTTAGTCTGTCTAATCTACATGGAGGAATGGATTCCAGTCTGATATGATTTAGTCTGTCTAATCTACAGGGAGGAATCGATTCCAGACAGATATGATTTAGTCTGTCTAATCTACGTGGAGGAATGGATTCCAGTCCGATATGATTTAGTCTGTCTAATCTACGTGGAGGAATGGATTCCAGTCCGATATGATTTAGTCTGTCTAATCTACGTGGAGGAATGGATTCCAGTCCGATATGATTTAGTCTGTCTAATCTACGTGGAGGAATGGATTCCAGGCAGATATGATTTAGTCTGTCTAATCTACGTGGAGGAATGGATTCCAGTCCGATATGATTTAGTCTGTCTAATCTACGTGGAGGAATGGATTCCAGTCCGATATGATTTAGTCTGTCTAATCTACATGGAGGAATGGATTCCAGGTAGATATGATTTAGTCTGTCTAATCTACGTGGAGGAATGGATTCCAGGCAGATATGATTTAGTCTGTCTAATCTACATGGAGGAATGGATTCCAGGTAGATATTATTTAGTCTGTCTAATCTACGTGGAGGAATGGATTCCAGACAGATATGATTTAGTCTGTCTAATCTACGTGAAGGAATGGATTCCAGTCCGATATGATTTAGTCTGTCTAATCTACATGGAGGAATGGATTCCAGGTAGATATGATTTAGTCTGTCTAATCTACGTGGAGGAATGGATTCCAGGCAGATATGATTTAGTCTGTCTAATCTACATGGAGGAATGGATTCCAGGTAGATATTATTTAGTCTGTCTAATCTACGTGGAGGAATGGATTCCAGACAGATATGATTTAGTCTGTCTAATCTACGTGAAGGAATGGATTCCAGTCCGATATGATTTAGTCTGTCTAATCTACATGGAGGAATGGATTCCAGGTAGATATGATTTAGTCTGTCTAATCTACGTGGAGGAATGGATTCCAGGCAGATATGATTTAGCCTGTCTATTCGTGGAGGAATGTATTCCAGGCAGATATGATTTAGCCTGTCTACGTGGAGGAATGGATTCCAGTCAGATATGATTTAGTCTGTCTAATCTACTGGGGAATGGATTCCAGCGATATGATTTAGTCTGTCTAATCTACATGGAGGAATGGATTCCAGTCAGATATGATTTAGTCTGTCTAATCTACATGGAGGAATGGATTCCAGTCAGATATGATTTAGTCTGTCTAATCTACGTGGAGGAATGGATTCCAGTCCGATATGATTTAGTCTGTCTAATCTACATGGAGGAATGGATTCCAGACAGATATGATTTAGTCTGTCTAATCTACGTGGAGGAATGGATTCCAGGCAGATATGATTTAGTCTGTCTAATCTACATGGAGGAATGGATTCCAGGTAGATATATTTAGTCTGTCTAATCTACGTGGAGGAATGGATTCCAGACAGATATGATTTAGTCTGTCTAATCTACGTGAAGGAATGGATTCCAGTCCGATATGATTTAGTCTGTCTAATCTACATGGAGGAATGGATTCCAGGCAGATATGATTTAGTCTGTCTAATCTACGTGGAGGAATGGATTCCAGGCAGATATGATTTAGCTCTACGTCCAGATATGATTTAGTCTGTCTACGTGGGGTGGTTGGTTGTTTGTGTTGTTGTTTGTTGTTTTTGGAGGAATGGATTCCAGTCGATATGATTTAGTCTGTCTAATCTACAGGGAGGAATCGATTCCAGACAGATATGATTTAGTCTGTCTAATCTACGTGGAGGAATGGATTCCAGTCCGATATGATTTAGTCTGTCTAATCTACGTGGAGGAATGGATTCCAGTCCGATATGATTTAGTCTGTCTAATCTACGTGGAGGAATGGATTCCAGTCCGATATGATTTAGTCTGTCTAATCTACGTGGAGGAATGGATTCCAGGCAGATATGATTTAGTCTGTCTAATCTACGTGGAGGAATGGATTCCAGTCAGATATGATTTAGTCTGTCTAATCTACGTGGAGGAATGGATTCCAGTCCGATATGATTTAGTCTGTCTAATCTACATGGAGGAATGGATTCCAGGTAGATATGATTTAGTCTGTCTAATCTACGTGGAGGAATGGATTCCAGGCAGATATGATTTAGTCTGTCTAATCTACATGGAGGAATGGATTCCAGGTAGATATTATTTAGTCTGTCTATTCGTGGAGGAATGGATTCCAGACAGATATGATTTAGTCTGTCTAATCTACGTGAAGGAATGGATTCCAGTCCGATATGATTTAGTCTGTCTAATCTACATGGAGGAATGGATTCCAGGCAGATATGATTTAGTCTGTCTAATCTACGTGGAGGAATGGATTCCAGGCAGATATGATTTAGTCTGTCTAATCTACATGGAGGAATGGATTCCAGGTAGATATTATTTAGTCTGTCTAATCTACGTGGAGGAATGGATTCCAGACAGATATGATTTAGTCTGTCTAATCTACGTGAAGGAATGGATTCCAGTCTGATATGATTTAGTCTGTCTAATCTACATGGAGGAATGGATTCCAGGCAGATATGACTTAGTCTGTCTAATCTACGTGGAGGAATGGATTCCAGGCAGATATGATTTAGCCTGTCTACGTTTTACGTGGAGGAATGGATTCCAGTCAGATATGATTTAGTCTGTCTAATCTACATGGAGGAATGGATTCCAGGCAGATATGATTTAGTCTGTCTAATCTACGTGGCGGAATGGATTCCAGTGATATGATTTAGTCTGTCTAATCTACAGGGAGGAATCGATTCCAGACAGATATGATTTAGTCTGTCTAATCTACGTGGAGGAATGGATTCCAGGATATGTTTGTTGATATGATTTAGTCTGTCTAATCTACGTGAAGGAATGGATTCCAGTCCGATATGATTTAGTCTGTCTAATCTACATGGAGGAATGGATTCCAGGTAGATATGATTTAGTCTGTCTAATCTACGTGGAGGAATGGATTCCAGGCAGATATGATTTAGTCTGTCTAATCTACATGGAGGAATGGATTCCAGGTAGATATTATTTAGTCTGTCTAATCTACGTGGAGGAATGGATTCCAGACAGATATGATTTAGTCTGTCTAATCTACGTGAAGGAATGGATTCCAGTCTGATATGATTTAGTCTGTCTAATCTACATGGAGGAATGGATTCCAGGCAGATATGATTTAGTCTGTCTAATCTACGTGGAGGAATGGATTCCAGGCAGATATGATTTAGCCTGTCTACGTGGAGGAATGTATTCCAGGCAGATATGATTTAGCCTGTCTACGTGGAGGAATGGATTCCAGTCAGATATGATTTAGTCTGTCTAATCTACATGGAGGAATGGATTCCAGGCAGATATGATTTAGTCTGTCTAATCTACGTGGCGGAATGGATTCCAGTCCGATATGATTTAGTCTGTCTAATCTACAGGGAGGAATCGATTCCAGACAGATATGATTTAGTCTGTCTAATCTACGTGGAGGAATGGATTCCAGTCCGATATGATTTAGTCTGTCTAATCTACAGGGAGGAATCGATTCCAGACAGATATGATTTAGTCTGTCTAATCTACGTGGAGGAATGGATTCCAGTCTGATATGATTTAGTCTGTCTAATCTACATGGAGGAATGGATTCCAGGTAGATATGATTTAGCCTGTCTACGTGGAGGAATGTATTCCAGGCAGATATGATTTAGTCTGTCTAATCTACGTGGAGGAATGGATTCCAGTCCGATATGATTTAGTCTGTCTAATCTACGTGGAGGAATGGATTCCAGTCCGATATGATTTAGTCTGTCTAATCTACGTGGAGGAATGGATTCCAGGATATGATTTAGTCTGTCTAATCTACGTGAAGGAATGGATTCCAGTCCGATATGATTTAGTCTGTCTAATCTACATGGAGGAATGGATTCCAGGCAGATATGATTTAGTCTGTCTAATCTACGTGGAGGAATGGATTCCAGGCAGATATGATTTAGCCTGTCTACGTGGAGGAATGTATTCCAGGCAGATATGATTTAGCCTGTCTACGTGGAGGAATGGATTCCAGTCAGATATGATTTAGTCTGTCTAATCTACATGGAGGAATGGATTCCAGGCAGATATGATTTAGTCTGTCTAATCTACGTGGCGGAATGGATTCCAGTCCGATATGATTTAGTCTGTCTAATCTACAGGGAGGAATCGATTCCAGACAGATATGATTTAGTCTGTCTAATCTACGTGGAGGAATGGATTCCAGTCCGATATGATTTAGTCTGTCTAATCTACAGGGAGGAATCGATTCCAGACAGATATGATTTAGTCTGTCTAATCTACGTGGAGGAATGGATTCCAGTCTGATATGATTTAGTCTGTCTAATCTACATGGAGGAATGGATTCCAGACAGATATGATTTAGTCTGTCTAATCTACGTGGAGGAATGGATTCCAGTCTGATATGATTTAGTCTGTCTAATCTACAGGGAGGAATCGATTCCAGACAGATGTTGACCTACTGGTGGCTACATATGGCAAGACGGGTGCGACGTTAACCAGTGTTGACCTACAGGTGACTACATATGGCAAGATGGGTGCGACATTAACCAGTGTTACAGGTGGCTACGATGCCTTTGACCTACTGGTGGCTATGATGCTTTGACCTACTGGTGGCTATGATGCTTTGACCTACTGGTGGCTATGATGCTTTGACCTACTGGTGGCTACAATGCTTTGACCTACTGGTGGCTACGATGCTTTGACCTACTGGTGGCTACAATGCTTTGACCTACTGGTGGCTACAATGCTTTGACCTACTGGTGGCTATGATGCTTTGACCTACTGGTGGCTATGATGCTTTGACCTACTGGTGGCTACGATGCTCCGCACCGAGTGCCATTAAATTTGACCAAGCGGTTCAGATGAAGAATGTAGTCATTATTTACCATGCCTAGGCATAACAAGAAAAACTATTACATATAAATATTTAATAAACTCACTCTGCATAATACACACTCGGATAGTGTATTGAGTGAATGTATATAAATTATAGAGTGCATAATTTAGTAATTAAATGCAAACATGTTGACAATTATGAATAACATGAAAACCGTGTCCAGTCCAACATAATACTACATGTATGTACAACATCCCTGCTGGAACATCCACTAATCCTATGGGAACCAATTATTGTTGCAGAATTTCAACTATGTAAATAGAACCTGGCCATTTCTGGATTCCAACTCAAACCTTTATTTCTATGATCACACAAGTGAAAGCTTGGAACTACAGACCCACCTCCACAAACGTCACCTCCCAAGAGCGACACCCTCTTTATAACGTCACCATTATTCCCACCCGTTGTGTTTTAATACAATTTCACCTCTCATGAACGACACCTCCCAACAACACACGGCAGTCAATTTCCCACCCAGCGATGCAGAAAACCTCCCAAGAACAGACAAAAATGTGGCTGAAAAAAGAAACAGTCTGTACATGTATGTGTCATCGGACGCAAATAATCGCTAATTGTTCCTTTCAATTTTCAATAAACAGTAATTATCTTAATCTGTGGCCATATCCGGGGGGGGGGGGGGGGGCAATAATCTACAGACTGGACCGTAAGTGTGAAAATAATAATTGTTTACGGGTATTCTTTCAATAAACAGCTTGACTTGACATGATTGGCAGGTTGTTTTACTGTGTATATTTTTTAATCTCTTAAGATGAAGAAAAAAGGAATTTTGCAGGTGCATACCATATATGGCCATGCCTCGTCTGTCAATGGAGGAGACTGTTTATAAACTTTATTATTTTGTTTAATAATTATCTCATTAAATGAGTAAAGTATTTTTCATTCCCCCCCCCCCCCCCGGGTTTGCTTTATTACAATGCAATCTTTTTATCACATACCGTAATAAGATAATTTAGCATCAGTTTTCGGACACGCCTCATCCGAAATACTTACCAAATATCTGAAATTAAATCAAACATACGATCCCAAAAATCATTTGATCCAAGCACTCTTGTACTCGATCGGAACTGTGTCCGAGTACTCGAGTAATCGATCGGAACTGTATCCGAGTACTTGAGTAATCGATCGGAACTGTGTCCGAGTACTCGAGTACTCGATCGGAACTGTGTCCGAGTACTTGAGTAATCGATCGGAACTGTGTCCGAGTACTCGAGTACTCGATCGGAACTGTGTCCGAGTACTTGAGTAATCGATCGGAACTGTGTCCGAGTACTCGAGTAATCGATCGGAACTGTGTCCGAGTACTTGAGTAATCGATCGGAACGGTGTCCGAGTACTTGAGTAATCGATCGGAACTGTGTCCGAGTACTTGAGTATCAAAATTGCTAGTCATTGCCATCCTTAATTTTATATAATTGAAATGCGTTATTTATCAGACTTTAACTTTGATGTATTGAAAACATTAATTAATGTACACAATTGTCATCAATTTGCATATTTGGCAATTTTAACACATTGCATCCTCAGATATTGAATCTTAGTTCAATCTATCGTACAAGTATAATGAAAGTAGTATCGCCATTCTGTATACTCTATATTCAAATCAGTATGAGCAATTATAACTGACTTCCCGCAATTTCCAAACTTCAAAATGTTGAACCTCCCTAGAACAACAACCTCTCTACAACAACACTATTGTGTGTATCCGGATGGTGCTTGCTCTGGAGAGGTTTGACTGTAGTTCCCTGAAATTGGACAATTTTAATACCTATAATAAGAATACACAGCACTAATTCTTATCCCTCCCGTCCAGAAAAGCACAAATCTAAATAGGCATTGCTGGCAAATTCTCATTAGTAAAGTCAGTAAATTCATTGAAATTATAGCAATTTGAACATAAGGCTCTTTCAAATTTACACATTGTGGATCATCTTTGTACAGGAACTTATTGTGGATCATCTTTGTACAGGAACTTATTGTGGATCATCTTTGTACAGGAACTTATTGTGGTCATTGCATCAGATATAGAATGGTTCAACCGTGACATCATTGACTGGCTCACAAAATGTACTTTGTGGACATTGACCGACTGACCAAAACTTTAGTGCACACATCTCATATCATGTTTCATTAGCAGTATTATAAATAAATAATCCGCTTATCATATAGCATTGATTCATTTTACATTTAATTATAACGGTACCAGGGCTCATTCTAGGGTCCTAGGGAACCGTGACTGCGCCCCCTGGGGGCCCCACTTCTCCGTCTTTTGTCTCATCATTGACGTTATGTACCAAATCACCTAGTATTTATCATGTATAATTTAAAGTTTAATTTACAAATTATAGGATTATTCTCTCAACCAATCAGAATCCATACAGGTGTTATTACACGTGTACATGATGGAGTGTGTACATATAAGAAAATATTCCCAACATTGAGCAGTTCTTTAAACTACTTGAAAATGAGAATTTCTCTTGAAAAGGAGATTGCAATAATGCATGATAAAGTAAATTATCATAATTATGTTCAAATGGTCTTTTTTTAATTTGTAGTAACATCTAAACCGTTGTAAGAGAACTACACATCGCAATTTGAACTTTAAGTGCTAAATTGTGGACATTATGATCATTGGGAGTTTTAATAACGTTATCTTTTTAAACATTGTCCATGTATTCTAAAACCCCTTTTCATGATGTTTATATACCTTAACAATTTATCCGTCAAGCATGGGAGTGTCACATTTAAGACGGACACCTTTTATGGCATCCATGCATCAGATGCAAGAATTTTGAAATAGGAAATATTTGTAACTGTCAGCACAAAGTCATATTAAATAGATAAGAATTATAATATGTTCATTAAGTACTATGTATAGTGTTAACATGTGACAATTATGTTGTGTATGCCATAAAAGGAAAATAATAATTTTTTTTAAAAAACCCACTACTACCCCCCCCCCCCTACAAGTACAAGGAAAGGTTGTTCCTGAATTGTTCAATCAATAACTAAGCAGACACACTATCATGTAGCACAAATCACACTGTCTTCACATTTCAAATGATGCTGAGCACATATACTACTGGGGGCCTGATTTATGGCTCTTCAATTTACAATAAATACATCTTAGGGGCATAAATGCTGAGAATTTCCAAGAAATTCTGAGAATGTTTGTTGACTAGAAATGGATTTAATCAGGCACACACTGAATATTATTTCTAAAAGCATTGAACCTACAATGGTAATTGCTGTACCAGAACACAGTTGATGGTGTACAAGGTCTCAACAATTGATGGTGTATATCGTGGGTCATAATTGATGGTGTACAAGGTCACAACAATTCATGGTGTACAAGGTCATATAATTGATGGTGTACAAGGTCACATTTGATGGTGTACAAGGTCATAATTGATGGTGTACAAGGTCACAACAATTGATGGTGTATATTGTGGGTCATAATTCATGGTGTACAAGGTCATAATTGATGGTGTACAAGGTCATATAATTGATGGTGTACATGGTCACAACAATTGACAAGGTCACATTTGATGGTGTACAAGGTCATAATTGATGGTGTACAAGGTCACACTTGACAAGGTCACATTTGATGGTGTACAAGGTCATAATTGATGGTGTACAAGGTCACACTTGACAAGGTCACATTTGATGGTGTACAAGGTCATAATTGATGGTGTACAAGGTCACACTTGACAAGGTCACATTTGATGGTGTACAAGGTCATAATTGATGGTGTACAAGGTCACACTTGACAAGGTCACATTTGATGGTGTACAAGGTCATAATTGATGGTGTACAAGGTCACACTTGACAAGGTCACACTTGATGGTGTACAAGGTCATAATTGATGGTGTACAAGGTCACACTTGACAAGGTCACATTTGATGGTGTACAAGGTCATAATTGATGGTGTACAAGGTCACACTTGACAAGGTCACACTTGATGGTGTACAAGGTCATAATTGATGGTGTACAAGGTCACACTTGACAAGGTCACATTTGATGGTGTACAAGGTCATAATTGATGGTGTACAAGGTCACACTTGACAAGGTCACATTTGATGGTGTACAAGGTCATAATTGATGGTGTACAAGGTCACACTTGACAAGGTCACATTTGATGGTGTACAAGGTCACACTTGACAAGGTCACATTTGATGGTGTACAAGGTCACACTTGATGGTGTACAAGGTCACACTTGACAAGGTCACATTTGATGGTGTGATCATGCCTGAAGCGAAAGCGCTACCACTGCGCTACGCGCTACCACTGCGCTATCATGACTTCCCATAATATTACAAACATTCCGACACCCAGATACATTCCAGTTCTGTAATGTAATATTACGCTGCATGCAAGGAAATTGTTCTGTAATGTGATAGTACGCTGCATGTGAGGAACTTGTTCTGTAATGTGATATTACGCTGCATGTGAGGAACTTGTTCTGTAATGTGATATTACGCTGCATGCGAGGAACTTGTTCTGTAATGTGATATTACGCTGCATGTGAGGAACTTGTTCTGTAATATGATATTACGCTGCATGCGAGGAACTTGTTCTGTAATGTGATATTACGCTGCATGTGAGGAACTTGTTCTGTAATGTGATATTACGCTGCATGCGAGGAACTTGTTCTGTAATGTGATATTACGATGCATGCGAGGAACTTGTTCTGTAATGTGATATTACGCTGCATGCGAGGAACTTGTTCTGTAATGTGATATTACGCTGCATGCGAGGAACTTGTTCTGTAATGTGACATTACGCTGCATGCAAGCATCTTGTTCTGTAATGTCACATTATGCTGCATGCAAGCATCTTGTTCTGTAATGTCACATTACGCTGCATGCAAGCATCTTGTTCTGTAATGTCACATTACGCTGCATGCAAGCATCTTGTTCTGTAATGTGACATTATGCTGCATGCAAGCATCTTGTTCTGTAATGTCACATTATGCTGCATGCAAGCATCTTGTTCTGTAATGTGACATTATGCTGCATGCAAGCATCTTGTTCTGTAATGTGATATTACACTGCATGCGAGCATCTTGTTCTGTAATGTGATATTATGCTGCATGCAAGCATCTTGTTCTGTAATGTCACATTACGCTGCATGCAAGCATCTTGTTCTGTAATGTGATATTATGCTGCATGCGAGGAACTTGTTCTGTAATGTGATATTATGCTGCATGCGAGGAACTTGTTCTGTAATGTGATATTATGCTGCATGCGAGGAACTTGTTCTGTAATGTGATATTACGCTGCATGCGAGGAACTTGTCATTGTGATATTATGCTGCATGCGAGGAACTTGTTCTGTAATGTGATATTACGCTGCATGCGAGGAACTTGTCATTGTGATATTATGCTGCATGCAAGCATCTTGTTCTGTAATGTGACATTACGCTGCATGCAAGCATCTTGTTCTGTAATGTGACATTACGCTGCATGCAAGCATCTTGTTCTGTAATGTGACATTACGCTGTATGCGAGCATCTTGTTTGTTTATACTATGCCAAAAATGTCTTGCACATATTCAATTCTTCGCTACTGTGATCATTTGAATCCCCAACCATTGACAAGTCAGTCGGGAAAGCTCGGATACGATCGCCGATACCAATTTGCATACGGTTTGTTATTTTAAAAGTTATTTAAATTACGATCTCGTGATCAGAATGCGAATGGCTGTGGAAAATACAAATCGATTTTAGGCCAAATTCGGGATAAACATAAACTAGATTAGTCAAAATAGATTCTATTATTTTCGAATAGATCTAAAATGTCTTTTATTTCATTTGCTTACTGAGACACTTAATAGTCATGAAATAATGGTCGTATAACGAGTATAAAACTAGAACCTTCGTTGCCTCGAACGCAATTAACTAGAACCCCCGTTTGCTCGAACACATCGTCTGGTCCCGGGGATAATCTCTATATAATGCATATTGTTCTACCTTCGATGATTCGAACACATCGTCTGGTCCCGGGGATAATCTCTATATAATGCATATTGTTCTACCTTCGATGATTCGAACACATCGTCTGGTCACGGGGATAATCTCTATATAATGCATATTGTTCTACCTTCGATGATTCGAACACATCGCCTGGTCCGGGCAATAATCTCTATATAATGCATAGTGTTCTACCGTCGATGATTCGAACACATCGCCTGGTCCGGGCAATAATCTCTATATAATGCATAGTGTTCTACCGTCGATGATTCCAACACATCGCCTGGTCCGGGCAATAATCTCTATATAATGCATAGTGTTCTACCGTCGATGATTCCAACACATCGCCTGGTCCAGGTCTAATTATAATGCTAGTGTTCTCGTGTGATTCAACACATCGCCTGTCGATAATCTATATATAATGCATAGTGTTCTACCGTCGATGATTCCAACACATCGCCTGGTCCGGGCAATAATCTCTATATAATGCATAGTGTTCTACCTTTGATGATTCCAACACATCGCCTGGTCGGGGCAATAATCTCTATATAATGCATATTGTTCTACCGTCGATGATTCCAACATGGATGACTGGAACTCTCAAACCAGATCACTGGTCCACGAAATCAATTAAAACTTCAATTAACATCTTTGGGTCAAACACAGTCAATCGGCTGAGGTGCCCAGGTCACTGTGTCTCAGAAAATGTAAACAAAAAACGTTTTTCCCGCCTTTCTCTCGTATCTCTTTACATCGGTACACACATAATTTACACGTCGTGAAATTGGCAATTACTATTCTTTAATTAATTATTTTCGCCCACGGCAGCTATTTATCATATTTTAAATTGGTATTAGACATAATTATGCATAGAACAAACATATTACGCACTTATTGAGCTATAGAATGATGCGGCGCTCCGCATACAAGTCGTTGCTCAAATCAGACTTTAACCATTTGCCTGCTGAGTAAATAAAATCACATTTGTAAACAACATAGATCCAGATCAGCGTTACATCAGCCGTGATGTAATGCAACATCTGATCAGGATCTATGTTGTTTGAGAATGTGCCATCTGATCTGGCTCTATGCTGTTTGAGAATGTGCCATCTGATCAGGATCTATGCTGTTTGAGAATGTGCCATCTGATCAGGCTCTATGCTGTTTGAGAATGTGCCATCTGATCAGGATCTATGCTGTTTGAGAATGTGCCATCTGATCAGGCTCTATGCTGTTTGAGAATGTGCCATCTGATCAGGATCTATGCTGTTTGAGAATGTGTCATCTGATCAGGATCTATGCTGTTTGAGAATGTGCCATCTGATCAGGCTCTATGCTGTTTGAGAATGTGCCATCTGATCAGGATCTATGCTGTTTGAGAATGTGTCATCTGATCAGGATCTATGCTGTTTGAGAATGTGCCATCTGATCAGGATCTATGCTGTTTGAGAATGTGCCGTCTGATCAGGGTCTATGCTGTTTGAGAATGTGTCATCTGATCAGGATCTATGCTGTTTGAGAATGTGTCATCTGATCAGGATCTATGCTGTTTGAGAATGTGTCATCTGATCAGGATCTATGCTGTGAGAATGTGTCATCTGATCCGGCTCTATGCTGTTTGAGAATGTGCCATCTGATCCAGCTCTATGCTGTTTGCAAGTGATTTTATCTGCCGATAGTGTGCAATGGATTAATGGACATAATACGGCAAAGCAGACGACAATTAAAGATGTATGTAACATGTCCAGGTCATAATCTCTATATAATGCAGTGTTCTACCGTCGATGATTCGAACACATCGCCTGGTCCGGGCAATAATCTCTATATAATGCATATTGTTCTACCGTCGATGATTCCAACACATCGCCTGGTCCGGGCAATAATCTCTATATAATGCATAGTGTTCTACCGTCGATGATTCGAACACATCGCCTGGTCCAGGTCATAATCTATATATAATGCATAGTGTTCTACCGTTGATGATTCGAACACATCGCCTGGTCCGGGCAATAATCTCTATATAATGCATATTGTTCTACCGTCGATGATTCGAACACATCGCCTGGTCCGGGCAATAATCTCTATATAATGCATAGTGTTCTACCGTCGATGATTCCAACACATCGCCTGGTCCGGGCAATAATCTCTATATAATGCATAGTGTTCTACCGTCGATGATTCCAACACATCGCCTGGTCCGGGCAATAATCTCTATATAATGCATAGTGTTCTACCGTCGATGATTCCAACACATCGCCTGGTCCGGGCAATAATCTCTATATAATGCATAGTGTTCTACCGTCGATGATTCCAACACATCGCCTGGTCCGGGCAATAATCTCTATATAATGCATAGTGTTCTACCGTCGATGATTCCAACACATCGCCTGGTCCGGGCAATAATCTCTATATAATGCATAGTGTTCTACCGTCGATGATTCCAACACATCGCCTGGTCCGGGCAATAATCTCTATATAATGCATAGTGTTCTACCGTCGATGATTCCATCATGGATGACTGGAACTCTCAAACCAGATCACTGGTAGACGAAATCAATTATAACTTCAATTAACATCTTTGGGTCAAACACAATTGGCTGAGGTGCCCAGGTCACTGTGTCTCAGAAAATATAAACAAAAAACGTTCCCCCCCCCCCCCGCCTTTCTCTCATATCTCTTTACATCGGTACACACATAATTTACACGTCATGAAATTGGCAATTACTATTCTAGTGTTAATTATATTCACCCACGGCAGCTTCTTATCCATATTTTAAATTGGTATTAGACATAATTATGCACAGAACAAACATATTACGCACTTATTGAGCTATAGAATGATGCGCCCCGCATACAAGTCGTTGCTCAAATCAGACTTTAACCCTTTGCCTGCTGAGTAAATAAAATCACATTTGTAAACAACATAGATCCAGATCAGCGTTACATCAGCCATGATGTAATGCAACATCTGATCAGGATCTATGCTGTTTGAGAATGTGCCATCTGATCTGGCTCTATGCTGTTTGAGAATGTGTCATCTGATCAGGATCTATGCTGTTTGAGAATGTGTCATCTGATCCGGCTCTATGCTGTTTGAGAATGTGTCATCTGATCAGGATCTATGCTGTTTGAGAATGTGCCGTCTGATCTGGCTCTATGCTGTTTGAGAATGTGTCATCTGATCAGGATCTATGCTGTTTGAGAATGTGTCATCTGATCAGGATCTATGCTGTTTGAGAATGTGTCATCTGATCAGGATCTATGCTGTGAGAATGTGTCATCTGATCCGGCTCTATGCTGTTTGAGAATGTGCCATCTGATCCAGCTCTATGCTGTTTGCAAGTGATTTTATCTGCCGATAGTGTGCAATGGATTAATGGACATAATACGGCAAAGCAGACGACAATTAAAGATGTATGTAACATGTCCAGGTCATAATCTCTATATAATGCAGTGTTCTACCGTCGATGATTCGAACACATCGCCTGGTCCGGGCAATAATCTCTATATAATGCATATTGTTCTACCGTCGATGATTCCAACACATCGCCTGGTCCGGGCAATAATCTCTATATAATGCATAGTGTTCTACCGTCGATGATTCGAACACATCGCCTGGTCCAGGTCATAATCTATATATAATGCATAGTGTTCTACCGTTGATGATTCGAACACATCGCCTGGTCCGGGCAATAATCTCTATATAATGTGCATATTGTTCTACCGTCGATGATTCGAACACATCGCCTGGTCCAGGTCATAATCTATATATAATGCATAGTGTTCTACCGTTGATGATTCCAACACATCGCCTGGTCCGGGCAATAATCTCTATATAATGCATAGTGTTCTACCGTCGATGATTCCAACACATCGCCTGGTCCGGGCAATAATCTCTATATAATGCATAGTGTTCTACCGTCGATGATTCCAACACATCGCCTGGTCCGGGCAATAATCTCTATATAATGCATAGTGTTCTACCGTCGATGATTCCAACACATCGCCTGGTCCGGGCAATAATCTCTATATAATGCATAGTGTTCTACCGTCGATGATTCCAACACATCGCCTGGTCCGGGCAATAATCTCTATATAATGCATAGTGTTCTACCGTCGATGATTCCATCATGGATGACTGGAACTCTCAAACCAGATCACTGGTAGACGAAATCAATTATAACTTCAATTAACATCTTTGGGTCAAACACAATTGGCTGAGGTGCCCAGGTCACTGTGTCTCAGAAAATATAAACAAAAAACGTTCCCCCCCCCCCCCGCCTTTCTCTCATATCTCTTTACATCGGTACACACATAATTTACACGTCATGAAATTGGCAATTACTATTCTAGTGTTAATTATATTCACCCACGGCAGCTTCTTATCCATATTTTAAATTGGTATTAGACATAATTATGCACAGAACAAACATATTACGCACTTATTGAGCTATAGAATGATGCGCCCCGCATACAAGTCGTTGCTCAAATCAGACTTTAACCCTTTGCCTGCTGAGTAAATAAAATCACATTTGTAAACAACATAGATCCAGATCAGCGTTACATCAGCCATGATGTAATGCAACATCTGATCAGGATCTATGCTGTTTGAGAATGTGCCATCTGATCTGGCTCTATGCTGTTTGAGAATGTGTCATCTGATCAGGATCTATGCTGTTTGAGAATGTGTCATCTGATCCGGCTCTATGCTGTTTGAGAATGTGTCATCTGATCAGGATCTATGCTGTTTGAGAATGTGCCGTCTGATCTGGCTCTATGCTGTTTGAGAATGTGTCATCTGATCAGGATCTATGCTGTTTGAGAATGTGCCGTCTGATCTGGCTCTATGCTGTTTGAGAATGTGTCATCTGATCAGGATCTATGCTGTTTGAGAATGTGTCATCTGATCTGGCTCTATGCTATTTGAGAATGTGCCATCTGATCAGGATCTATGCTGTTTGAGAATGTGTCATCTGATCTGGCTCTATGCTATTTGAGAATGTGCCATCTGATCTGGCTCTATGCTGTTTGAGAATGTGTCATCTGATCAGGCTCTATGCTGTTTGCAAAAGTGATTTTATCTGCCGATAGCGTGCAATGGATTAATGGACATAATACGGCAAAGCAGACGACAATTAAAGATGTATGTAACATGTCCATGTGTTAAATCGCTGTACAATATTATCATTACATACTGATTGACATGTTCTATTTTTAGAATATATAACACTACCTGACATGATATTATATGTAGATAGAAATCATTGGTCATTGAATTGCATAACATATTTACCAAATTATCGATATTCTTAGAGATATAATACCATCTAATTCTTATAGATTATAATATCATCTAACATGATTATGAAACGCTGTCGTATAAACACGGATTTGTATCAAACCACGAGAGAAGGGTGTATTGGATGTTTAACCAGTATACAACAATAAGCTGCTCATTTCTAAATATCATGGTTCATTCTAGACCCACTATCCTTGACTCGAACCAACCATAACTCTAACCCCATTATTCATGAACCCGTCGAGTTTGACACAACACAGTTCGACTGTACATGACAACAACCTTCTTAGAACAGGAATATATGTTCCAGTAAATAGAGTTCAGTTCTAGAATTATTTCAATGCCAGCTAGATGTATATAAAATGTTCACATCTATTGTACAGTCAATTACTGTTCCTGATAAGGACAGAGGAACAGTGAACACAATTAACCCCCATGTTAGACTAGGTAATCAAGAGAACAATCTACAGTCTGTGGATTCCATCCAAACACGAAGGATTGATTGATTATACACGATTTATTAATGCTTCAAAGCACCAGATTCCTTTCTTTTGTCTGTTAATTAATGCATGTATACTGAATGCTGTAACATACAGTATTGGCTTTCATTTAATAGTTACCATGACTTATATAACTGTTCATTTATAGGGACTATGGCTTATATAACCTTTCATTTAATAGTGACAACCACGACTTATATAACCATACATTTATAGTTACCACGACTTATATAACCGTTCATTTATAGGGACTGTGGCTTATATAACCGTACATTTATAGTGACTGTGGCTTATATAACCATACATTTATAGTTACCACGACTTATATAACCGTTCATTTATAGGGACTGTGGCTTATATAACCGTTCATTTATAGTGACTGTGGCTTATATAACCGTACATTAATAGAGACTATGGCTTATATAACCATTCATTTATTGTGACTGTGGCTTATATAACCGTTCATTTATAGTGACTGTGGCTTATATAACCGTACATTTATAGTGACTGTGGCTTATATAACCATACATTTATAGTGTCTGTGGCTTATATAACCATACATTTATAGTGTCTGTGGCTTATATAACCATACATTTATAGTGACTGTGGCTTATATAACCATACATTTATAGTGTCTGTGGCTTATATAACCATACATTTATTAGTGACTGTGGCTTATATAACCATACATTTATAGTGACTGTGGCTTATATAACCGTACATTTATAGTGTCTGTGGCTTATATAACCGTTCATTTATAGTGACTGTGGCTTATATAACCGTACATTTATAGTGACTGTGGCTTATATAACCATACATTTATAGTGACTGTGGCTTATATAACCGTACATTTATAGGGACTGTGGCTTATATAACCGTTCATTTATAGGGACTGTGGCTTATATAACCGTACATTTATTGTGACTGTGGCTTATATAACCATACATTTATAGGGACTGTGGCTTATATAACCGTTCATTTATAGTGACTGTGGCTTATATAACCGTACATTTATAGTGACTGTGGCTTATATAACCATACATTTATAGGGACTGTGGCTTATATAACCGTACATTTATAGTGTCTGTGGCTTATATAACCATACATTTATAGTGACTGTGGCTTATATAACCGTACATTTATAGTGACTGTGGCTTATATAACCATACATTTATAGTGACTGTGGCTTATATAACCATACATTTATAGTGACTGTGGCTTATATAACCGTACATTTATAGTGACTGTGGCTTATATAACCATACATTTATAGTGACTGTGGCTTATATAACCGTTCATTTATAGTGACTGTGGCTTATATAACCATACATTTATTGTGACTGTGGCTTATATAACCATACATTTATAGTGACTGTGGCTTATATAACCATACATTTATTGTGACTGTGGCTTATATAACCATACATTTATAGTGTCTGTGGCTTATATAACCGTTCATTTATAGGGACTGTGGCTTATATAACCGTTCATTTATAGGGACTGTGGCTTATATAACCGTACATTTATTGTGACTGTGGCTTATATAACTGTTCATTAATTGTGACTGTGGCTTATATAACTGTTCATTAATTGTGACATATATTTTATATACACTCACTCATAAGTCCAGGTGGTACTTTGGGGGTTAGAAAACATATATTTTATATACACTGACTGTCATGAAATATTTGTGCACAAAACAAATTGTAAATTATATCCCTTTAGGCTTTTTTGCTATACAGAATCAGCAGGAAGATTATAAAACAGAGGCTAACAAAATGATAGATATTCATTGAATAATTGTAGTTTCTATTTTTCTAGTCAACAAAATGAATTATAACACATATACAATAGAATACACCACTCATGATAATACACTATGTCTGAGCTCACTTAAACACATATCCTGCAATCAGTTCTAGCGGATGTCTGAGCTCACTTAAACACATATTCTGCAATCAGTTCTAGCGGATGTCTGAGCTCACTTAAACACATATCCTGCAATCAGTTCTAGCGGATGTCTGAGCTCACTTAAACACATATCCTGCAATCAGTTCTAGCGGATGTCTGAGCTCACTTAAACACATATCCTGCAATCAGTTCTAGCGAATGTCTGAGCTCACTTAAACACATATCCTGCAATCAGTTCTAGCGGATGTCTGAGCTCACTTAAACACATATCCTGCAATCAGTTCTAGCGGATGTCTGAGCTCACTTAAACACATATCCTGCAATCAGTTCTAGCGGATGTCTGAGCTCACTTAAACACATATCCTGCAATCAGTTCTAGCGGATGTCTGAGCTCACTTAAACACATATCCTGCAATCAGTTCTAGCGGATGTCTGAGCTCACTTAAACACATATCCTGCAATAAGTTCTAGCGGATGTCTGAGCTCACTTAAACACATATCCTGCAATAAGTTCTAGCGGATGTCTGAGCTCACTTAAACACATATCCTGCAATCAGTTCTAGCGAATGTCTGAGCTCACTTAAACACATATCCTGCAATCAGTTCTAGCGAATGTCTGAGCTCACTTAAACACATATCCTGCAATCAGTTCTAGCGGATGTCTGAGCTCACTTAAACACATATCCTGCAATCAGTTCTAGCGGATGTCTGAGCTCACTTAAACACATATCCTGCAATCAGTTCTAGCGAATGTCTGAGCTCACTTAAACACATATCCTGCAATCAGTTCTAGCGAATGTCTGAGCTCACTTAAACACATATCCTGCAATCAGTTCTAGCGGATGTCTGAGCTCACTTAAACACATATCCTGCAATCAGTTCTAGCGGATGTCTGAGCTCACTTAAACACATATCCTGCAATCAGTTCTAGCGAATGTCTGAGCTCACTTAAACACATATCCTGCAATCAGTTCTAGCGGATGTCTGAGCTCACTTAAACACATATCCTGCAATCAGTTCTAGCGGATGTCTGAGCTCACTTAAACACATATCCTGCAATAAGTTCTAGCGGATGTCTGAGCTCACTTAAACACATATCCTGCAATAAGTTCTAGCGGATGTCTGAGCTCACTTAAACACATATCCTGCAATCAGTTCTAGCGAATGTCTGAGCTCACTTAAACACATATCCTGCAATCAGTTCTAGCGAATGTCTGAGCTCACTTAAACACATATCCTGCAATCAGTTCTAGCGGATGTCTGAGCTCACTTAAACACATATCCTGCAATCAGTTCTAGCGGATGTCTGAGCTCACTTAAACACATATCCTGCAATCAGTTCTAGCGAATGTCTGAGCTCACTTAAACACATATCCTGCAATAAGTTCTAGCGAATGTCTGAGCTCACTTAAACACATATCCTGCAATCAGTTCTAGCGGATGTCTGAGCTCACTTAAACACATATCCTGCAATCAGTTCTAGCGGATGTCTGAGCTCACTTAAACACATATCCTGCAATCAGTTCTAGCGAATGTCTGAGCTCACTTAAACACATATCCTGCAATCAGTTCTAGCGGATGTCTGAGCTCACTTAAACACATATCCTGCAATCAGTTCTAGCGGATGTCTGAGCTCACTTAAACACATATCCTGCAATCAGTTCTAGCGAATGTCTGAGCTCACTTAAACACATATCCTGCAATCAGTTCTAGCGGATGTCTGAGCTCACTTAAACACATATCCTGCAATCAGTTCTAGCGGATGTCTGAGCTCACTTAAACACATATCCTGCAATAAGTTCTAGCGGATGTCTGAGCTCACTTAAACACATATCCTGCAATAAGTTCTAGCGGATGTCTGAGCTCACTTAAACACATATCCTGCAATCAGTTCTAGCGAATGTCTGAGCTCACTTAAACACATATCCTGCAATCAGTTCTAGCGAATGTCTGAGCTCACTTAAACACATATCCTGCAATAAGTTCTAGCGAATGTCTGAGCTCACTTAAACACATATCCTGCAATCAGTTCTAGCGAATGTCTGAGCTCACTTAAACACATATCCTGCAATCAGTTCTAGCGAATGTCTGAGCTCACTTAAACACATATCCTGCAATAAGTTCTAGCGGAGAGAATTTTCTAAAATTTTGCATGCACATACTATGAGATATAATAGACTGAAAACAGGCTTCATAATAATAGGTCACCATAGTGACTTTTGTACTGTGTCTAATTTTAGAACACAACTATTCGGCATTTTCACGAAACATGGGCGACTAATACACAGCAATATAAATCATAGAAACCACATAAAATGAATACATTGTTTGGTCAAAATTATGTATTATTATACCTTATAATATAAGTGCAAAGTAATAATCTTCCAAGATCAATGATAATATTTAATTTGCTAAAATTTTAATTTCAGTCTCACAGGCAGCGAGATGTAAAATATGTAAAATATTAACGTTTTCATGATTAATAAAATATTACTGTTATTTGTGTTTTTACATTTATTTATCGTCGCTACCGGTTACCACTGGACTACATATCCATCTGTCATATTACTGTTACAGATATTGGTCAATATATCAGAAAATACAATGAAAACTATATGTCGCCATATTTGTTTCGGAGATGTAACATTTAATTATCTCCCTTTATCAAAAAACTATGAAGATTTCAATGTGAGGCGTATTATTGGAACTGGTTCCAATAAACATATTTTGTCAGTATAAGTTTTTTTTACTCTTTATAAAGATAGATAATTGAAAACACTTTCAATAATACGCTTCAGATTTGTTACTCTAGGCTTTCCGTCTGATAATTTCTCCTTGAATAGTTGAGACAAAACATCTAAACCATTCCGAGTAATGGCCAGTTTAAAATGCTGACAAAGACAAAGACAAAGACCGCTAAACTTGCTATTTTTTCACCATTTCATTTGAGTCATAAATAGTGTGTCTGAATCCATGGCAACTGCATCATCACAGTTTTGGGCTGAAAATTGTTTTGTTCATTGAAACAAAGTAATTCTTTCAATACTATCCCTTCCTATTTTTGAAATGAAGAATCCTGATTTTCGTCTCTTCACTGACGGCATCGCAAATTCGCTTAAATTGTTATATTGCATTAGGAAACGCGAAAATGAAATCCGTTCAAGTTGGGTAACGTCATCATCATAATACAACACAATGCATCCCACGAAATACACGTGCAACCACCATTCAAACCTAGCTACACACAAACACATATTTGCATTGAAACTGAGATAATGGTCTCACCTGAAGCAAACGCACTACCACCTGGATATCACGACTATAATATATAATATTACTAAACATTAAAGAAACATTCCGACACCATATTAGAGATATATTCCAGTTGAGAAATATGATTTTGGGCTGCATGTTTCGCGTCTCGTTTTTTATACTTGCCAAGTTATAATATGACGTGCCAAAAATGACTTGCGCATATTCAATTCTTCGATTTACTAAGCAGATGCAACTGAATACAAATACTTTTGAATCCCCAATAATTGACGAGCCTCTCGGGAAAACCAGGAAACGATTGCTGATACTAATTTGCATACGGTGCACTATTTTTAGAAGTTATTTAAATTAACAAACACTCCTAGCTACATAATACTAAACAAACACTCCTAGCTACACAATACTAAACAAACACTCCTAGCTACACAATACTAAACAAACACTCCTAGCTACACAATACTAAACAAACACTCCTAACTACACAATACTAAACAAACACTCCTAGCTAAACAAACACTCCTAGCTACACAATACTAAACAAACACTCCTAAGTACACAATACTAAACAAACACTCCTAGCTACACAATACTAAACAAACACTCCTAAGTACACAATTCTAAACAAACACTCCTAGCTACACAATTCTAAACAAACACTCCTAGCTACACAATACTAAACAAACACTCCTAAGTACACAATACTAAACAAACACTCCTAAGTACACAATACTAAACAAACACTCCTAGCTACACAATACTAAACAAACACTCCTAGGTACACAATACTAAACAAACACTCCTAGCTACACAATACTAAACAAACACTCCTAGCTACACAATACTAAACAAACACTCCTAGCTACACAATACTAAACAAACACTCCTAGCTACACAATACTAAACAAACACTCCTAGCTACACAATACTAAACAAACACTCCTAGCTACACAATACTAAACAAACACTCCTAGCTACACAATACTAAACAAACACTCCTAGCTACACAATACTAAACAAACACTCCTAGCTACACAATACTAAACAAACACTCCTAGCTACACAATACTAAACAAACACTCCTAGCTACACAATACTAAACAAACACTCCTAGCTACACAATTCTAAACAAACACTCCTAGCTACACAATACTAAACAAACACTCCTAGCTACACAAACACTCCAAGCTACACAATTCTAAACAAACACTCCTAGCTACACAATACTAAACAAACACTCCTAGCTACACAATTCTAAACAAACACTCCTAGCTACACAATACTAAACAAACACTCCTAGCTACACAATTCTAAACAAACACTCCTAGCTACACAATACTAAACAAACATGCCTAGCTACACAATACTAAACACACACTCCTAGCTACACAATACTAAACAAACACTCCTAGCTACACAATACTAAACAAACACTCCTAGCTACACAATTCTAAACAAACACTCCTAGCTACACAATTCTAAACAAACACTCCTAGCTACACAATTCTAAACAAACACTGCTACACAAACACACCTAGCTACACAATACTAAACAAACACTCCTAGCTACACAATACTAAACAAACACTCCTAGCTACACAATACTAAACAAACACTCCTAGCTACACAATTCTAAACAAACACTCCTAGCTACACAAACATTCCTAGCTACACAATACTAAACAAACACTCCTAGCTACACAATACTAAACAACACTCCTAGCTACACAATACAAAAACACTCCTAGCTACACAATTCTAAACAAACACTCCTAGCTACACAATACTAAACAAACACTCCTAGCTACACAATACTAAACAAACACTCCTAGCTACACAATACTAAACAACACTCCTAGCTACACATTCCTAGCTACACAATACTAAACAAACACTCCTAGCTACACAATACTAAACAAACACTCCTAGCTACACAATACTAAACAAACACTCCTAGCTACACAATTCTAAACAAACACTCCTAGCTACACAATACTAAACAAACACTCCTAGCTACACAATACTAAACAAACACTCCTAGCTACACAATACTAAACAAACACTCCTAGCTACACAATTCTAAACAAACACTCCTAGCTACACAATACTAAACAAACACTCCTAGCTACACAATACTAAACAAACACTCCTAGCTACACAATACTAAACAAACACTCCTAGCTACACAATACTAAACAAACACTCCTAGCTACACAATTCTAAACAAACACTCCTAGATACATAATACTAAACAAACACTCCTAGCTACACAATTCTAAACAAACACTCCTAGCTACACAATACTAAACAAACACTCCTAGCTACACAATTCTAAACAAACACTCCTAGCTACACAATACTAAACAAACACTCCTAGCTACACAATACTAAACAAACACTCCTAGCTACACAATACTAAACAAACACTCCTAGCTACACAATTCTAAACAAACACTCCTAGCTACACAATACTAAACAAACACTCCTAGCTACACAATACTAAACAAACACTCCTAGCTACACAATATTAAGATATATTACTGTTCAGAACGTTGATATTACACTGCATTGCAAGTTTCTCGGGTTTTTATAATTGTTATAAGTTCCTTAAGTGTACAAATGCCAATTTGTTTGTGTGGTTTACGTTTATTTATTGTTGCTACCGGTTGCCCATATCAGCATCGCCTCCTGAAGAGATTAGATTTTGGAGGATAGTTCAACAATATAGAGAGACCCATTCCAGAGTCTCCTCTGGTTCTTTTACATGCACAATGTAAAGCAAGGACACAAGACCTCGGTTTAAAGTCTCATCCATTCAACGATTATGATACAAGTCATTTTAGTATGGTATAGCGGGGGATCAAACCTGTAGCCCCTGGCTTACAAGCTCAGCATGTTAACCACTGGACCACTGATCTGTCATTTTGATAAAAGGGAAGCAATTGTCTTTATCAGATTTGCCTTAAAGTGTAAGTACCATACATTCCCTATTTGACGCCCCCGGGATGATGCATTTGGTCAGGTGGGGAGTAAATTATGTTCTGTGATCTGGCTCTATGCCATGTGCAAAGGTGACTTTAGTTGTGATTGTGCCGTGTGCAAAGGTGACTTTAGTTGTGATTGTGCTGTGTGCAAAGGTGACTTTAGTTGTGATTGTGCCGTGTGCAAAGGTGACTTTAGTTGTGATTGTGCCATGTGCAAAGGTGACTTTAGTTGTGATTGTGCCGTGTGCAAAGGTGACTTTAGTTGTGATTGTGCCATGTGCAAAGGTGACATTAGTTGTGATTGGCAGGTTGAAATGAGTTTCTTCAATATTTAATACATACAGTCAAACCTGTGTTAGTGGTCACCTTCATTAAGCAGCCAACCTGTATTACATACAGTCAAACCTGTGTTAGTGGTCACCTTCATTAAGTAGCCAACCTGTATTACATACAGTCAAACCTGTGTTAGTGGTCACCTTCATTAAGCAGCCAACCTGTATTTAGCAGCCTGTTGCAACATTCCCAATATGCTGTTTTATTATACATTTGCCCTCTATTAAGCCCCACCCGTGCTAAGCTGCCACTTTTTATGATTCCCTTGTCTGGCTGCTTAACACAGGTTTGACTGTATATTTTACTTCTGATTCCCATGGAACACATTGTAACCTGAACTCGGGTAAAAACAACTCTTTCAAACCAGACATTGTCTTCCTTTTCCCTTCTTTAGTCATTGTATAAACAAAACACTGTAAATAGAAACAGTATCTCTATTCTGAACATCTGATAAGCACATTTTCATTGCAAATTAATTACCCCTCAATAAGGAGCGGTTGGCGGTGAAAATCGTGTTCCAAGAAACTTTTGTCTCGCATAAATTTAGCATCTTTCAGTCTATCCACACAAGATAAATAGTCGGTGCATTGTTTTACAAATGGTGTTAACATAATCACATGATAGATACAGATGGGAGTTGCGTGCATGTTCATAATTAGTAAACTGATTGTGCTTAGTAGAATTCTCTCTGCCCAGTATTTAATTGTGTCTTGGTATGGAATGGACGGTTTACTAACATGTTTGCATCCTTGAGTAAATTCTTTTTAATACGATCTAATTACACGTGAATAAGACTTGAGAAAGGTAAGCGATAATGGATTGCAAGCACACCATCTACCTTTGATGTTACAGCAAAATTAATATTCCCAATAATTATACTGATCAATTAAGGTAAATAAACAATATTAATAGTTACTTTCTGTCATTTCGTGCTTCTATATTTATACAAGTAAAATGTCAGCCACACCCACCTCCCTCACAACATTCGAAACAACTCCAAACCTCTCTTCTATGGAGAAGAGAGAAGCCGTTAATTTCAGAGCGTATCATCGTATGACTATTTGTCACGTTAAATTAGCGTAAATCTTATGACGGTTCATTAACAATTTAGCTTGGTGCAGTATTATATAAATTGCATGACACTCAACAGCTGATGATGTTTTTAACTTTTAACAATTTCCAAATTTGAAGAGAATTTGGAAGTCGGTCATTAGTGAAATAATTCAAAGTGATGCCAACATATGTTTTTGATCTTGCTCTCGATTGAACTTTGACCTGGAACGTATTACAAATGATATATAAGATAGGAACATATTACAAATGATATATAAGATAGGAACGTATTACAAATGATATATAAGATAGGAACGTATTACAAATGTTTGATCTATGACAGCTAGCAGTCCATTCACAACACAGTGATGTGAGTCCCGATGTTTGTTCTGTGACAGCTAGCAGTCCAGTGACAACTCAACGATGTGAGTCCCGATGTTTGATCTATGACAGCTAGCAGTTCATTCACAACACAGTGATGTGAGTCCTGATGTTTGATCTATGACAGCTAGCAGGCCATTCACAACACAGTGA
Source organism: Archivesica marissinica (assembly GCA_014843695.1). Taxonomy (NCBI): domain Eukaryota; kingdom Metazoa; phylum Mollusca; class Bivalvia; order Venerida; family Vesicomyidae; genus Archivesica; species Archivesica marissinica. Next base: position 7,397,711 of record CM026391.1, read on the forward strand.
TGTGAGTCCCGATGTTTGATCTATGACAGCTAGCAGACCATTCATAACACAGTGATGTGAGTCCCGATGTTTGATCTGCGACAGCTAGCAGACCATTCACAACACAGTGATGTGAGTTCCGATGTTTGATCTGCGACAGCTAGCAGGCCAGTGACAACACAGTGATGTGAGTTCCGATGTTTGATCTATGACAGCTAGCAGACCAGTGACAACACAGTGATGTGAGTTCCGATGTTTGATCTGCGACAGCTAGCAGGCCATTCACAACACAGTGATGTGAGTTCCGATGTTTGATCTGCGACAGCTAGCAGGCCATTCACAACACAGTGATGTGAGTTCCGATGTTTGATCTGCGACAGCTAGCAGGCCATTCACAACACAACGATGTGAGTCCCGATGTTTGATCTATGACAGCTAGCAGACCAGTGACAACACAGTGATGCGAGTTCCGATGTTTGATCTATGACAGCTAGCAGACCAGTGACAACACAGTGATGTGAGTCCTGATGTTTGATCTATGACAGCTAGCAGTCCATTCACAACACAGTGATGTGAGTTCCGATGTTTGATCTATGACAGCTAGCAGACCAGTGACAACACAGTGATGCGAGTCCCGATGTTTGATCTATGACAGCTAGCAGACCAGTGACAACACAGTGATGCGAGTCCCGATGTTTGATCTATGACAGCTAGCAGACCAGTGACAACACAGTGATGCGAGTCCCGATGTTTGATCTATGACAGCTAGCAGACCAGTGACAACACAGTGATGCGAGTCCCGATGTTTGATCTATGACAGCTAGCAGACCAGTGACAACACAGTGATGCGAGTCCCGATGTTTGATCTATGACAGCTAGCAGACCAGTGACAACACAGTGATGCGAGTCCCGATGTTTGATCTATGACAGCTAGCAGACCAGTGACAACACAGTGATGCGAGTCCCGATGTTTGATCTATGACAGCTAGCAGACCAGTGACAACACAGTGATGCGAGTCCCGATGTTTGATCTGCGACAGCTATTATAGTCGATTGACCAGTAATGTTCTACTTCCTAAACCAGGTTTCTTCAAGCATTTACCTCCAGTGGTCAATAACTATTCGCCAACGCAATGCCATTAATATATAAATGACATTTTATAGGAAGCCAGTTTGATATGTAGAGAACGTATCTACAACAATTTACAATTAATGTCTGTGATTTTGAGTTGCTAAGACTGTTCGTTTCTACAAGGTTTATTCAGCATAAGACTCTTAGAGGTATCACTTTTGCGTAATAGGATTGCTTGTCAGGAATACTGGAAGAGTTGATATCAGTTTGCAATGTTTATACGGATCGCTAGCAATATGGGGCGGGGATTTAGATATTCCATACTGGGTAGATTCGTCCCCTCCTTCACAAAAGAAAACACATGGATAGATGATTGAGGAGACTATATATAGCTGTATAGCTGAATAAGTGGAGACAAAATGTTGTCCAGTAAGATACATCAGCTCATTATAAAACACTCCTATTCAAATGTTCTATATAATTGGTCATACTGTGCAGTTTAACCATATTTTGTTGAAATTTATTAAATAACACCATTTAAAAATGCGAGTGCGCGCTTTCTTACTTCTCCCAAAAAATTCTGACCTAGAATGAACCCTGATTATCTATGATTAGACAACGACCAAGTCATATGGTCCAATGAAAAAGCCACATTTCTCGCTTCTAAATCATATAGACGCGACCTACTTATGTACGTTGTATAAGTCAGATAGATCAACTCATTGGCCCCTTGCTTCGCTCGGTGTATATTTTGTTAAAGACGGGCCAATTCGTGATCTATCATATACTTATATTGTCGTTAACATCGCAGGCATTATTGATCAGTATGACAGCGGTATTTATACATTATATTGATGCTAGTAACATCGCAGGCATTATTGATCAGTATGACAGCAGTATTTATACATTATATTGATGCTAGTAACATGCAGGCATTATTGATCAGTATGACAGCAGTATTTATACATTATATTGATGCTAGTAACATCGCAGGCATTATTGATCAGTATGACAGCAGTATTTATACATTATATTGATGCTAGTAACATCGCAGGCATTATTGATCAGTATACATCGCAGGCATTATTGATCAGTATACATCGCAAGCATTATTGATCAGTATGACAGCAGTATTTATACATTATATTGATGCTAGTAACATCGCAGGCATTATTGATCAGTATACATCGCAGGCATTATTGATCAGTATACATCGCAAGCATTATTGATCAGTATGACAGCAGTATTTATACATTATATTGATGCTAGTAACATCGCAGGCATTATTGATCAGTATACATCGCAGGCATTATTGATCAGTATACATCGCAAGCATTATTGATCAGTATGACAGCAGTATTTATACATTATATTGATGCTAGTAACATCGCAGGCATTATTGATCAGTATACATCGCAGGCATTATTGATCAGTATACATCGCAAGCATTATTGATCAGTATGACAGCAGTATTTATACATTATATTGATGCTAGTAACATCGCAGGCATTATTGATCAGTATACATCGCAGGCATTATTGATCAGTATACATCGCAAGCATTATTGATCAGTATACATCGCAAGCATTATTGATCAGTATACATCGCAAGCATTATTGATCAGTATACATCGCAGACATTATTGATCCGTATACATCGCAGGCATTATTGATCAGTATACATCGCAGGCATTATTGATCAGTATGACAGCAGTATTTATACATTATATTGATGCTAGTAACAACGCAGGCATTATTGATCCGTATACATCGCAGGCATTATTGATCAGTATACATCGCAGGCATTATTGATCAGTATGACAGCAGTATTTATACATTATATTGATGCTAGTAACATCGCAGGCATTATTGATCAGTATACATCGCAGGCATTATTGATCAGTATACATCGCAGGCATTATTGATCAGTATGACAGCAGTATTTATACATTATATTGATGCTAGTAACATCGCAGGCATTATTGATCAGTATGACAGCAGTATTTATACATTATATTGATGCTAGTAACATCGCAGGCATTATTGATCAGTATACATCGCAAGCATTATTGATCAGTATACATCGCAAGCATTATTGATCAGTATACATCGCAGGCATTATTGATCCGTATACATCGCAGGCATTATTGATCAGCATACATCGCAGGCATTATTGATCAGTATGACAGCAGTATTTATACATTATATTGATGCTAGTAACATCGCAGGCATTATTGATCAGTATACATTGCAGGCATTATTGATCAGTATGACAGCAGTATTTATACATTATATTGATGCTAGTAACATGCAGGCATTATTGATCAGTATGACAGCAGTATTTATACATTATATTGATGCTAGTAACATCGCAGGCATTATTGATCAGTATACATCGCAAGCATTATTGATCAGTATACATCGCAAGCATTATTGATCAGTATACATCGCAGGCATTATTGATCCGTATACATCGCAGGCATTATTGATCAGTATACATCGCAGGCATTATTGATCAGTATGACAGCAGTATTTATACATTATATTGATGCTAGTAACATCGCAGGCATTATTGATCAGTATACATTGCAGGCATTATTGATCAGTATGACAGCAGTATTTATACATTATATTGATGCTAGTAACATGCAGGCATTATTGATCAGTATGACAGCAGTATTTATACATTATATTGATGCTAGTAACATCGCAGGCATTATTGATCAGTATACATCGCAGGCATTATTGATCAGTATGACAGCAGTATTTATACATTATATTGATGCTAATAACATCGCAGGCATTATTGATCAGTATGACAGCAGTATTTATACATTATATTGATGCTAGTAACATCGCAGGCATTATTGATCAGTATGACAGCAGTATTTATACATTATATTGATGCTAGTAACATCGCAGGCATTATTGATCAGTATACATCGCAAGCATTATTGATCAGTATACATTGCAAGCATTATTGATCAGTATACATCGCAAGCATTATTGATCAGTATACATCGCAGGCATTATTGATCAGTATACATCGCAAGCATTATTGATCAGTATACATCGCAGGCATTATTGATCAGTAGGACAGCAGTATTTATACATTATATTGATGCTAGTAACATCGCAGGCATTATTGATCAGTATACACCGCAGGCATTATTGATCAGCATGACAGCAGTATTTATACATTATATTGATGCTAGTAACATGCAGGCATTATTGATCAGTATGACAGCAGTATTTATACATTATATTGATGCTAGTAACATCGCAGGCATTATTGATCAGTATACATCGCAAGCATTATTGATCAGTATACATCGCAAGCATTATTGATCAGTATACATCGCAGGCATTATTGATCCGTATACATCGCAGGCATTATTGATCAGTATACATCGCAGGCATTATTGATCAGTATGACAGCAGTATTTATACATTATATTGATGCTAGTAACATCGCAGGCATTATTGATCAGTATACATCGCAGGCATTATTGATCAGTATGACAGCAGTATTTATACATTATATTGATGCTAGTAACATGCAGGCATTATTGATCAGTATGACAGCAGTATTTATACATTATATTGATGCTAGTAACATCGCAGGCATTATTGATCAGTATACATCGCAGGCATTATTGATCAGTATGACAGCAGTATTTATACATTATATTGATGCTAGTAACATCGCAGGCATTATTGATCAGTATACATCGCAGGCATTATTGATCAGTATGACAGCAGTATTTATACATTATATTGATGCTAGTAACATCGCAGGCATTATTGATCAGTATGACAGCGGTATTTATACATTATATTGATGCTAGTAACATCGCAGGCATTATTGATCAGTATACATCGCAAGCATTATTGATCAGTATACATTGCAAGCATTATTGATCAGTATACATCACAAGCATTATTTGATCAGTATACATCGCAGGCATTATTGATCAGTATACATCGCAGGCATTATTGATCAGTATACATCGCAGGCATTATTGATCAGTAGGACAGCAGTATTTATACATTATATTGATGCTAGTAACATCGCAGGCATTATTGATCAGTATACACCGCAGGCATTATTGATCAGCATGACAACAGTATTTATACATTATATTGATGCTAGTAACATTGCAGGCATTATTGATCAGTATGACAGCAGTATTTATACATTATATGATTTTATCACATAACTCTGCTTGTATTTCGCTTTATACAGCCATCACATATTTTCTTGTATGTACACACGTGTAATACAACTTGGAATAATTCTGATTGGTCGTGGCACGACAGCTTACTTATGCACATTCGACAGAGTTTGTGTTCATGCTTTATTTGTTGAAAATCAACTGTTTATATAAATCAATAAATCAATAAAATGCTAAATATGCACTACACATAGTGGTATATAATTATGAACAACAAACAGTTTTAGGCCTACAAATAAAGCCTACCATATTCTCAGCTCCTACCAGTTTTACTGTATTTGAATTCTCCTCCATGGAATCTGCTGTATGTAAGAATATTTACTGTATTATATATTCCAAACATGTTTTAGTGGCTAGAGGTCACCTCTATTAAACAACCTGTTTTAAGCAGCCAGCTTTCACATTACCTAACTGGAATTTCATTAATGGTATATAGTATATAATGGTATAGAATATATTCTGGTATAGAATATATTATGGAATAGAATATATTAGGGTATAGAATATATAATGGTATAGAATATATTATAGTATAGAATATATTATGGAATAGAATATATTATGGTATAGAATATATTATGGTATAGAATATATTATGGTATAGAATATATAATGGTATAGCATATATAATGGTATAGAATATATTATGGAATAGAATATATTATGGTATAGAATATATAATGGTATAGCATATATAATGGTATAGAATATATTATGGAATAGAATATATTATGGTATAGAATATATAATGGTATAGCATATATAATGGTATAGAATATATTATGGAATAGAATATATTATGGTATAGAATATATAATGGTATAGCATATATAATGGTATAGAATATATTATGGTATAGAATATATTATGGTATAGAATATATAATGGAATATATAATGGTATATAGTATATAATGGTATAGAATATATTATGGTATAGAATATATAATGGAATATATAATGGTATAGAATATATTATGGAATAGAATATATTATGGTATAGAATATATAATGGAATATATAATGGTATATAGTATATTATGGTATAGAATATATTATGGTATAGAATATATAATGGAATATATAATGGTATATAGTATATAATGGTATAGAATATATTATGGTATAGAATATATTATGGAATAGAATATATAATGGTATAGAATATATTATGGTATAGAATATATAACATGTATATGATTTAGCATGCCCCCAGATCCCTCCACAACCATCGTACCTTTGGTGCAAAATTTAACAAGTCAATACTACCAATTCAAAATGGCTAGCTACTACCCTAATACCATCTATTGAAGTCATTCCCACTACTACCCTAATACCATCTATTGAAGTCATTCCCGCTACTACCCTAATACCATCTATTGAAGTCATTCCCGCTACTACCCTAATACCATCTATTGAAGTCATTCCCACTACTACCCTAATACCATCTATTGAAGTCATTCCCGCTACTACCCTAATACCATCTATTGAAGTCATTCCCACTACTACCCTAATACCATCTATTGAAGTCATTCCCGCTACTACCCTAATACCATCTATTGAAGTCATTCCCGCTAGGTTGTCGAGCTTCAGACAATTATTCTGGACCATATTAATAATGTATATTATATTCTTTAGCTTAGTTTAATCATATTTTATTGCATATCAAAGTTAAATGTTTTGCACAGAACAGAAAGATACAATACATAAACACATGTGTGGCTTATTCCTATGCGCCCGAACTCCAAAACCAGGTTTTATTCGCCAATAAATAACTGGAACACAAATATTTCTTAAATGGACATTACAGGAGCCGGTTCCTTAAGGCCCAGTCTCTAACTGTACACTGTCAAGATAAAAGTCTCACCAGTTCCCATGTTTTTGAAGCCTTCCCATAGCTCTTGTTAATGTTTTTTTAGTTTTTCAGACATGCTGTCCACCATATTGTTAAGAACTAACATGTTCTGCTCAGACCGACTACTGTGTATCGAGTAGTTGAGTGGGAGATAAAGTGTTTATTTATTGTCGCCTTGACAACACCTGCATTTATTTATTGTCGCCTTGACAACACCAGTGTTTATTTATTGTCGCCTTGACAACACCTGCAAAAGGAGCATAGTGACAGCTACAGAAGTCCAATAGCATCTCTGGTTTTCATACATGCCCCGTGTACTAGCCAGCCCCTATAGGGGCCTAGGTCAATAGCATCTCTGGTTTTCATACATGCCCCGTGTACTAGCCAGCCCCTATATGGGGCCTAGGTCAATAGCATCTCTGGTTTTCATACATGTCCTGTGTACTAGCCAGCCCCTATAGGGGCCTAGGTCAATAGCCCATTCCGGAAAACTAATTCCAGTAGTGTGTGAGGTCACCAATCATATACCAATGTGAAGTCACCAATCATATATCAATGTGAGGTCACTAATCATATACCAATGTGAAGTCACCAATCATATATCAATGTGAAGTCACTAATCATATATCAATGTGAAGTCACTAATCATATATCAATGTGAAGTCACCAATCTTATATCAATGTGAGGTAACCAATCATATATCAATGTATTCATATTGGAACGTAGATTATGAGGTCACCAATCGTATTTCATTGTATTTGTATATGGTATGTGGTGACCAATCACGTACAACAATGAAAATGACATAATAAATAAGTCGTACATCATAAAACACTATGGAGGCCTATTCATTAGCAGCAGAAATCATACATAACAGAAACAGTATTCAACATACAGTATAATGGGTGCAATTTTCACTGCAAAATGGGTTTTTGGGAGTTCAATTTACACTAATTTGTAAGCTCAATTTATTATTTTCATCTGTTATAAGTTTATTATGGATATATTTTTTTGACCTGATCATGTTGTTGACAGGTATTCACTATTATAAATATATACAAGTTTTCTCAAGATTGCAAATGGATGAATTTATCTAAGGGAGGTAACTAGGTCTTTTAAGTTACAAAACGGATAGATTTTAGGATTTTTATTAATTTTTCGTATTCATATTTACTATTTGTTTGCATATGACATATAACATGACTGTCTGTTACACAATTACAGTAAACAATTGATAGACATGGGTGACTTGATGAATGTGCTCAGGGTTGTGAAGACATCCGAGAATCAAAGGATAATAAAGATTCAGCGAGTTACGTCAGTCATGCAGATTGAATACAGCTATTTAACAAATATAGCATGCATGTTGGGAACATGTTTTATTGCAATGCAACTTACCAATAGTGCAAACACGGTCATAGTGTAAGAAAGCCATTCATTATCGGTCACCCATAATTACAGTTAAATTATATACAAAGAAACAAGAGCATAATGAAGTGAGGTGAGACATCATGATTGCTAAATTTGAAAGTACAATACATCAATCAGATATACTCGATTAAATTTACTTGTGCAAATTATATCAGTACTAATCAAGTGTACCGTATTGTTAGAGAAAATGACAAGACGATGTCACTCGAAATTAATCTTTAGACAAGAAATGAGATTTTTCTATTCACAAATTAGTGGCTCTCGTGAATATAGTGAAAATATTCATCTCGCAAAAATAACGTTATATGGTAAACAAATGCAGTTTGGTGAAAATCTAACAAGAGATATGTTATGCAGATGAAGAGCACTGACAATTAGGTAAAGAGGACAGATGGACGGCAATGGCAAAAACAATAATGTATACATGTATGCAGGCATGCAGTTTGCTTAATGTAATATATAATTATAATATATATACACGCCTGTACCTCACAGATGAGTCTGAATGCAAGTAGTTGACAGGGTGGATACGATAATGCAAGTAGTTGACTAAGGTGGATACGATAATGCAAGTAGTTGACAGGGTGGATACGATAATGCAAGTAGTTGACTAGGGTGGATACGATAATGCATGTAGTTGACTAGGGTGGATACGATAATGCAAGTAGTTGACAGGGTGGATACGATAATGCAAGTAGTTGACAGGGTGGATACGATAATGCAAGTAGTTGACAGGGTGGATACGATAATGCAAGTAGTTGACAGGGTGGATACGATAATGCAAGTAGTTGACAGGGTGGATACGATAATGCAAGTAGTTGACTAGGGTGGATACGATAATGCAGATTAGGGTGGATACGATAATGCAAGTAGTTGACTAGGGTGGATACGATAATGCAAGTAGTTGACTAGGGTGGATACGATAATGCAAGTAGTTGACAGGGTGGATACGATAATGCAAGTAGTTGACTAGGGTGGATACGATAATGCAAGTGTTGACTAGGGTGGATACGATAATGCAAGTAGTTGACTAGGGTGGATACGATAATGCAAGTAGTTGACTAGGGTGGATACGATAATGCAAGTAGTTGACTAGGGTGGAATACGATAATGCAAGTAGTTGACTAGGGTGGATACGATAATGCAAGTAGTTGACTAGGGTGGATACGATAATGCAAGTAGTTGACTAGGGTGGATACGATAATGCAAGTAGTTGACTAGGCTGGATACGATAATGCAAGTAGTTGACAGGGTGGATACGATAATGCAAGTAGTTGACTAGGGTGGATACGATAATGCAAGTAGTTGACTAGGGTGGATACGATAATGCAAGTAGTTGACTAGGGTGGATACGATAATGCAAATAGTTGACTATGGTGGATACAATAATGCAAGTAGTTGACTAAGGTGGATACGATAATGCAAGTAGTTGACTAGGGTGGATACGATAATGCAAGTAGTTGACTAAGGTGGATACGATAATGCAAGTAGTTGACTAGGGTTGATACGATAATGCAAGTAGTTGACTAGGGTGGATACGATAATGCAAGTAGTTGACTAGGGTGGATACGATAATGCAAGTAGTTGACTAGGGTGGATACGATAATGCAAGTAGTTGACTAGGGTGGATACGATAATGCAAGTAGTTGACTAGGGTGGATACGATAATGCAAGTAGTTGACTAGGGTGGATACGATAATGCAAGTAGTTGACTAGGGTGGATACGATAATGCAAGTAGTTGACAGGGTGTATACGATAATGCAAGTAGTTGACTAGGGTGGATACGATAATGCAAGTAGTTGACATGGGTGGATACTGGATACGATAATGCAAGTAGTTGACTAGGGTGGATACAATAATCTAACATTTCTCTGTATGGGAAAGTTTGAAGAAATAAACAAATTTACAATTTCAACAATTTGAATTACCGTATATTCCCGGTCATAAGTCGATCTTGTCCATAAGTCGATCTTGTCCATTAGTCGATCTTGTCCATAAGTCGATCTTGTCCATAAGTCGATCTTGTCCATAAGTCGATCTTGTCCATTAGTCGATCTTGTCCATAAGTCGATCTTGTCCATTAGTCGATCTTGTCCATAAGTCGATCTTGTCCATAAGTCGATCTTGTCCATAAGTCGATCTTGTCCATTAGTCGATCTTGTCCATAAGTCGATCTTGTCCATTAGTCGATCTTGTCCATAAGTCGATCTTGTCCATAAGTCGATCTTGTCCATAAGTCGATCTTGTCCATTAGTCGATCTTGTCCATAAGTCGATCTTGTCCATTAGTCGATCTTGTCCATAAGTCGATCTTGTCCATAAGTCGATCTTGTCCATAAGTCGATCTTGTCCATTAGTCGATCTTGTCCATAAGTCGATCTTGTCCATTAGTCGATCTTGTCCATAAGTCGATCTTGTCCATAAGTCGATCTTGTCCATAAGTCGATCTTGTCCATTAGTCGATCTTGTCCATAAGTCGATCTTGTCCATTAGTCGATCTTGTCCATAAGTCGATCTTGTCCATAAGTCGATCTTGTCCATAAGTCGATCTTGTCCATAAGTCAAGGGTAAAATTATATCTTGAAAATGTTGATTTTAAGCTGGATCCTCCCACATTGGATCCTCCCACATTGGATCCTCCTATACTGGATCCTCCCATACTGGATCCTCCCACATTGGATCCTCCTATACTGGATCCTCCTATACTGGATCCTCCCATACTGGATCCTCCTATACTGGATCCTCCTATACTGGATCCTCCCATACTGGATCCTCCCATACTGGATCCTCCTATACTGGATCCTCCTATACTGGATCCTCCTATACTGGATCCTCCTATACTGGATCCTCCCATACTGGATCCTCCCATACTGGATCCTCCCATACTGGATCTTCCTATACTGGATCCTCCTATACTGGATCCTCCCACATTGGATCCTCCTATACTGGATCCTCCTATACTGGATCCTCCCACATTGGATCCTCCTATACTGGATCCTCCCACATTGGATCCTCCTATACTGGATCCTCCTATACTGGATCCTCCCATACTGGATCCTCCCATACTGGATCCTCCTATCTGGTTGACATTGAGATATCTGGTTGACACTGAGGTATCTGGTTGACACTGAGGTATCTGGTTGACATTGAGGTATCTGGTTGACATTGAGGTATCTGGTTGACATTGAGATATCTGGTTGACACTGAGGTATCTGGTTGACACTGAGGTATCTGGTTGACATTGAGGTATCTGGTTGACATTGAGGTATCTGGTTGACATTGAGATATCTGGTTGACACTGAGGTATCTGGTTGACACTGAGGTATCTGGTTGACATTGAGGTATCTGGTTGACATTGAGGTATCTGGTTGACATTGAGATATCTGGTTGACACTGAGGTATCTGGTTGACACTGAGGTATCTGGTTGACATTGAGGTATCTGGTTGACATTGAGGTATCTGGTTGACATTGAGATATCTGGTTGACACTGAGATATCTGGTTGACACTGAGATATCTGGTTGACACTGAGATATCTGGTTGAAATTGAGATATCTGGTTGACATTGAGATATCTGGTTGACATTGAGATATCTGGTTGACACTGAGATATCTGGTTGACATTGAGATATCTGGTTGACATTGAGGTATCTGGTTGACATTGAGATATCTGGTTGACATTGAGATATCTGGTTGACACAGATATCTGGTTGACATTGAGGTATCTGGTTAACACTGAGATATCTGGTTGACATTGAGATTTCAACCATTGAGATATCTGACATTGAGATATCTGGTTGACACTGATGCACAAACACATAATCTAGCAGGTTTGTTCATCAGCTTTTCAATGGTTTATAATGTCAATAATTGTCTTAACAAATTGTTAAACTAAATCAAATACACACACAAAGAGACTAAATCAAGTTTGAAGAACAAAATAAAATTTCAAAATTGTTTTAACTTGTTTCTCATCCAAATGTCGACCTAGTACTTCCATAACTTCCTAGTACTTCCATAACTTCCTAGTACTTCCATAACTTCCTAGTACTTCCATAACTTCCTAGTACTTCCATAACTTCCTAGTACTTCCATAACTTCCATAACTTCCATGACTCCCATAACATTTCTCTATTTCTTATATGCATGGGATTCTAACAATTCAATCATTCTTATTGATTTCTTATAAATGAAATAAGGGCCCAAGATACGACCAAATTCCAGCAAGCATGCTAAATTAGATGTGTTCCAATTATTCAGTGCTTACAGAGTGGATCATCAGAATGCTGGTTGTCATCAGCCACACAACTATGGAACTTACGCATGCATCCGTGAGACAAGGTCATTATTGTACAAATCGAAATTAATAATGCCCCAGGAAGCAAGCTTCTGTGGACAATTAAGCTCTGTGGCTGAATCATATGGTATATGAAAGGTACCAACATACAAAACTAGTTTTTTGGAACATGAAGATACCACACATTTCACACAAAATTTAAAAAGGCTCCTAAAAATAAATGTGGGGATTGTGAGCGAACCTACAGAAATACAGGACTCATTCTAGAGGGCGACATCGGCAAAGTAGTTGCCACAAAGACTTCGACTACTCCCCCTGGGGATGCCATTCCCCCCAAAAACAACTACTGAATATTGTCCAGTACGCTACTATAACAGTCAGAGAGTTGCACTATAACAGTCAGAGAGTTGCACTATAACAGTCAGAGAGTTGCACTACAACAGTTGGAGAGTTGCACTATAACAGTCGGAGAGTTGCACTATAACAGTCGGAGAGTTGCACTATAACAGTCAGAGAGTTGCACTATAACAGTCAGAGAGTTGCACTATAACAGTCAGAGAGTTGCACTATAACAGTCAGAGAGTTGCACTATAACAGTCGGAGAGTTGCACTACAACAGTCGGAGAGTTGCACTATAACAGTCGGAGAGTTGCACTATAACAGCCAGAGAGTTGCACTATAACAGTCAGAGAGTTGCACTATCACAGTCAGAGAGTTGCACTATAACAGCCAGAGAGTTGCACTATAACAGTCAGAGAGTTGCACTATAACAGTCGGAGAGTTGCACTATAACAGTCAGAGAGTTGCACTATAACAGTCAGAGAGTTGCACTATAACAGTCGGAGAGTTGCACTATAACAGTCAGAGAGTTGCACTATAACAGTCAGAGAGTTGCACTATAACAGTCAGAGAGTTGCACTATAACAGTCGGAGAGTTGCACTATAACAGTCGGAGAGTTGCACTATAACAGCCAGAGAGTTGCACTATAACAGTCGGAGAGTTGCACTATAACAGCCGGAGAGTTGCACTATAACAGCCAGAGAGTTGCACTATATATAAGAGTTGCACTATAACAGCCAGAGAGTTGCACTATAACAGCCAGAGAGTTGCACTATAACAGTCAGAGAGTTGCACTATAACAGTCAGAGAGTTGCACTATAACAGCCAGAGAGTTGCACTATAACAGTCGGAGAGTTGCACTATAACAGCCGGAGAGTTGCACTATAACAGCCAGAGAGTTGCACTATATATAAGAGTTGCACTATAACAGCCAGAGAGTTGCACTATAACAGCCAGAGAGTTGCACTATAACAGTCAGAGAGTTGCACTATAACAGTCAGAGAGTTGCACTATAACAGTCAGAGAGTTGCACTAGAACAGTCAGAGAGTTGCACTATAACAGTCAGAGAATTGCACTATAACAGTCAGAGAGTTGCACTATAACAGCCAGAGAGTTGCACTATATATAAGAGTTGCACTATAACAGTCAGAGAGTTGTACTATAACAGTCAGAGAGTTGCACTATAACAGTCAGAATGGAATGTCAATGCAATGGTATCCTTGCACACCATAGAATCTGCCAGGACAATGGAATGTCAATGCAATGGTATCCTTGCACACAATAGAATCTGCCAGGACAATGGAATGTCAATGCAATGGTATCCTTGCCACTAATGCAATGGTATCCTTGCACACCATAGAATCTGCCAGGACAATAGAATGTCAATGCAATGGTATCCTTGCCACACCGTAGAATCTGCCAGGACAATAGAATGTCAATGCAATGGTACCCTTGCACACCATAGAATCTGCCAGGACAATAGAATTTCAATGCAAGAGCAGCATTTTGAATCAATATTGATTGTGCATCAGCCCATAGTCAGAGCATTATAGAGCATTATAGAGTATTATATTATGAGGCACTAATTTAATTTAAAAGAGATTAAGCACAGTAGAGACGAGTAATATTTAAGCAAGAAGACTGCAGTGGAAATTGAGCACGCAGATCTAAAGAATCTATTTTCCCTTTCGGCACCAAGTTTATAACATAAAGTTCTTGGCAGCGCCATGTGTATTTGGGCAGAAGAGCAGAAATAAACCAGTTACCACTGTCTGTCTGTCTGTCTGCACGCCTGTCCATCCGTCTGGCTGGTGAAGGTGAGCAGTCGTCTATGGTGCTTCACTTCTTGCACAGACACAAGTTTATTTTTGCCCTATGGTCATATAGTAAGTAATGTTTACTGAATGCAACCAACGGAAGCAAAACATGCCTGCAGGAACATCGACGCGAAACTAGGTAAACACGACCAGCAAAATCGACAACATCGCATTTCCTGCTGTTCACGATGAAACAATGTGCCATTCTGGTGATATATGACCAATCTCCATCAAATAATAAGTATTATCAGGTCGGGACCACAGGACATATCAGTGATCTGGTCGTGTGTACCTAGTTTCTCGATGTTTCTGCAGGCTTGTTTTATTTCCACTGGTTGCCTTCAGTAAACATTACTTACTATATGACCATAGGGCAAAAAAAATTGTTTGTGTTTGGTCAAATGCAGTCTCCTGCATTGCAGATTAGGTTAATGAAGGTTTATCCACACAAGGTGTATTATGATGATTAATTTTAAGCATTATTTAAAACAAGTATACCGGACTAATATATTCATTTTGAATATATGCATTCCGAAAAAACTGATATTCCATTAGAATATACGCATTCAGACCCGACTGATATTCCAGTAGAATTTAAGCTTTCAGACCGGACTGATATTCCAGTAGAATTTAAGCATTCAGACCAGACTGATATTCCAGTAGAATTTAAGCATTCAGACCGGACTGATATTCCAGTAGAATTTAAGCATTCAGACCAGACTGATATTCCAGTAGAATTTAAGCATTCAGAACAAACTCGTATTCCAGTAGAATTTAAGCATTCAGACCAGACTGATATTCCAGTAGAATTTAAGCATTCAGACCAGACTGATATTCCAGTAGAATTTAAGCATTCAGACCGGACTGATATTCCAGTAGAATTTAAGCATTCAGAACAAACTCGTATTCCAGTAGAATTTAAGCATTCAGACCAGTCTGATATTCCAGTAGAATTTAAGCACTCAGACCGGACTGATATTCCAGTAGAATTTAAGCATTCAGAACAAACTTGTATTCCAGTAGAATTTACGCATTCAGACCAGACTGATATTCCAGTAGAATTTAAACATTCAGACCGGACTGATATTCCAGTAGAATTTAAGCATTCAGACCAGACTGATATTCCAGTAGAATTTAAGCATTCAGACCAGACTGATATTCCAGTAGAATTTAATCATTCAGACCAGACTGATATTCCAGTAGAATTTAAGCATTCAGACCGGACTGATATTCCAGTAGAATTTAAGCATTCAGACCAGACTGATATTCCAGTAGAATTTAAGCATTCAGACCGGACTGATATTCCAGTAGAATTTAAGCATTCAGACCGGACTGATATTCCAGTAGAATTTAAGCATTCAGACCAGACTGATATTCCAGTAGAATTTAAGCATTCAGACCGGACTGATATTCCAGTAGAATTAAAGCATTCAGACCGGACTGATATTCCAGTAGAATTTAAGCATTCAGACCGGACTGATATTCCAGTAGAATTTAAGCATTCAGACCGGACTGATATTCCAGTAGAATTTAAGCATTCAGAACAAACTTGTATTCCAGTAGAATTTAAGCATTCAGACCAGACTGATATTCCAGTAGAATTTAAGCATTCAGACCGGACTGATATTCCAGTAGAATTTAAGCATTCAGACCGGACTGATATGCCAGTTAGAATTTAAGCATTCAGACCAGACTGGTATTCCAGTAGAATTTAAGCATTCAGACCGGACTGATATTCCAGTAGAATTAAAGCATTCAGACCGGACTGATATTCCAGTAGAATTAAAGCATTCAGACCGGACTGATATTCCAGTAGAATTTAAGCATTCAGACCGGACTGATATTCCAGTAGAATTTAAGCATTCAGAACAAACTTGTATTCCAGTAGAATTTAAGCATTCAGACCAGACTGATATTCCAGTAGAATTTAAGCATTCAGACCGGACTGATATTCCAGTAGAATTTAAGCATTCAGACCGGACTGATATGCCAGTTAGAATTTAAGCATTCAGACCAGACTGATATTCCAGTAGAATTAAAGCATTCAGACCGGACTGATATTCCAGTAGAATTAAAGCATTCAGACCGGACTGATAATTCAGTAGAATTAAAGCATTCAGACCGGAATAATGTGTGGATATGTAGGTTATAATTTTGATCTCTTATATAATAACATAATTATTACTTAGTACTACTATGTATGTGTAAGCTGCTTACAGGTAATGACTTATCATCTGTTATTAAATGGAAACATTGATTCTAACAGAACCATTTAATTCATACAGTTCAAACAGTAATCTTAGTCTCATTATGCGCATTTTTCTTTTCTTCTATCAGACAAATATTACAAGAATTCACTTTTTTATTATTTTATTTAAGTTTATTTATTGTCGCTACCGGTTGCCCATTTGAGTGACGGGCAGTTTACGTAACAACAACTTTCCTGGACAGGCTCCAGCAGTTAACAAGTAATTGGTGCACCAAGCTCTGTAAGAAACTGCCATATTTTTCATATAACGAGACACGGTCTGAGTGGGGCTTGCACCCGTGACAATCAGTGATGATAGGTTACAGTGGTATACAAGTCAGCGACCTTAACCACTCGATCACGGATGCGGACAAGGATTATCTGTGATGACCTAGATGTGACTGTATAACCTAGGTGTGACTGTATAATCTAGATGTGAATGTATAAACTAGGTGTGACTGTATAACCTAGGTGTGACTGTATAAACTAGGTGTGACTGTATAACCTAGGTATGACTGTATAACATAGGTGTGACTGTATAACCTAGGTATGACTGTATAACATAGGTGTGACTGTATAACCTAGGTATGACTGTATAACCTAGGTGTGACTGTATAACCTAGGTGTGACTGTATAACCTAGGTGTGACTGTATAACCTAGGTGTTACTGTATAATCTATATGTGACTGTATAACCTAGGTATGACTGTATAACCTAGGTGTGACTGTATAATCTATATGTGATTGTATAACCTAGGTGTGACTGTATAATCTATATGTGACTGTATAACCTAGGTATGACTGTATAATCTATATGTGACTGTATAATCTAGGTGTGACTGTATAATCTATATGTGACTGTATAACCTAGGTATGACTGTATAATCTATATGTGACTGTATAACCTAGGTATGACTGTATAACCTAGGTGTGACTGTATAACCTAGGTATGACTGTATAATCTAGGTGTGACTGTATAACCTAGGTGTGACTGTATAATCTATATGTGACTGTATAACCTAGGTATGACTGTATAATCTATATGTGACTGTATAACCTAGGTATGACTGTATAATCTATATGTGACTGTATAACCTAGGTATGACTGTATAATCTATATGTGACTGTATAACCTAGGTGTGACTGTATAACCTAGGTATGACTGTATAATCTAGGTGTGACTGTATAACCTAGGTGTGACTGTATAACCTAGGTGTGACTGTATAACCTAGGTGTGACTGTATAACCTAGGTGTGACTGTATGTGAAGGTCTGCACACAAATGAACTGTTTTATAAGTAAACAGTTGTGAAGGTCTGTGCACAAATGAACTGTTTTATAAGTAAACAGTTGTAAAGGTATGCGCACAAATGAACTGTTTTATAAGTAAACAGTTGTGAAGGTCTGTGCACAAATGAACTGTTTTATAAGTAAACAGTTGTGAAGGTCTGCACACAAATGAACTGTTTTATAAGTAAACAGTTGTGAAGGTCTGCACACAAATGAACTGTTTTATAAGTAAACAGTTGTGAAGGTCTGCACACAAATGAACTGTTTAATAAGTATACAGTTGTGAAGGTCTGCGCACAAATGAACTGTTTTATAAGTAAACAGTTGTGAAGGTCTGCACACAAATGAACTGTTTTATAAGTAAACAGTTGTGAAGGTCTGCGCACAAATGAACTGTTTTATAAGTAAACAGTTGTGAAGGTCTGCACACAAATGATACTGTTTTATAAGTAAACAGTTGTGAAGGTCTGCACACAAATGAACTGTTTTATTTTGTGAAATGACTAGGGTTAGGGTTAGGTTTATCGATATTTAATTACAGTCATTAATTACTTTGTGTGGTTGCTTACCATACAGTGAAACTATGGTAAATTTGCACATGCATCACATGTAGTTTTTTGTTCCAGCGCTCACCTGTATTAGGCAGCAAGTTATAACATTTCTAAGGTGGCAATATGTTCAACAATTAATGAATCAACAATCTCTACTGAGCAGCCACCATAACTGATCACTGAGCAGACACCATGACTGATCACTGAGCAGCCACCATGAATGATCACTGAGTAGCCACCATGACTGATCACTGAGCAGCCACCATGACTGATCACTGAGCAGCCACCATGACTGATCACTGAGCAGCCACCATGACTGATCACTGAGCAGCCACCATGACTGATCACTGAGCAGCCACCATGACTGATCACTGAGCAGCCACCATGACTGATCACTGAGCAGCCACCATGACTGATCAGCCATTTTTCATCACTCCATCAGCTGGCTGCTTAAGACAGGTTTGACTGTATATCAGCATTGTTTTCCCGGAAACACTGTCAAAAGATAAAACCATAACACAGTAGCAATAGACGTGGTTAATTCCAGGAAACCGGCTTAGTGATTCAAGTGTATCATAACAATATATTTCCTCTTTGTACTTATTTGACACGAAGACAAAACACAGATGGTACTTACGCTTACAGACAAAACACATACTGTGCTTAAATAATCGAATGTTCAGAATGTTCGGAGCAGGCTTATAACCATCTTTCTGGGAATAATAAACTTTCCGAATATTTTTATAATGTGTTACAAACAATTGACGTTCAGAGTTGTGTATCGAACAAGTGTCCCCCTTATCTAGAGCCCAATTCTAAAGACATTTTATTCTAAAAAACAGGAAGAAGGTGCTGGTGGACATTTAAAAATAATTACGTAGAAAAAAAGGAAAAGCCAAATATTTGCAAGGACAATGTTTTTGAAACACATTTTTTGACATACTCGAAAGCAATGAATGTGGACTGTCCCTACTTTACCTACATGAAGTATTCACTTTCATTGTGGACTGTCCCTCCTTTACCTACATGAAGTATACACTTTCATTGTGGACTGTCCCTCCTTTACCTACATGAAGTATACACTTTCATTGTGGACTCCCTCCTTTACCTACATGAAGTATTCACTTTCATTGTGGACTGTCCCTCCTTTACCTACATGAAGCATACACTTTCATTGTGGACTGTCCCTCCTTTACCTACATGAAGTATACACTTTCATTATGGACTCCCTCCTTTACCTACATGAAGTATTCGCTTTCATTGTGGACTGTCCCTCCTTTACCTACATGAAGCATACACTTTCGATGTGGACTCCCTCCTTTACCTACATGAAGTATACACTTTCATTGTGGACTGTCCCTCCTTTACCTACATGAAGTATACACTTTCAATGTGGACTGTCCCTCCTTTACCTACATGAAGTATTCACGTTCATTGTGGACTCCCTCCTTTACCTACATGAAGTATACACTTTCATTGTGGACTGTCCCTCCTTTACCTACATGAAGTATACACTTTCAATGTGGACTGTCCCTCCTTTACCTACATGAAGCATACACTTTCATTGTGGACTGTCCCTCCTTTACCTACATGAAGCATACACTTTCATTGTGGACTCCCTCCTTTACCTACAGGAAGCATACACTTTCATTGTGGACTGTCCATCCTTTACCTACATGAAGTATACACTTTCAATGTGGACTGTCCCTCCTTTACCTACATGAAGTATACACTTTCATTGTGAACTGTCCCTCCTTTACCTACATGAAGCATACACTTTCATTATGGACTCCCTCCTATACCTACATGAAGTATACACTGTCAATGTGGACTGTCCCTCCTTTACCTACATGAAGTATACACTTCCAATGTGGACTCCCTCCTTTACCTACATGAAGTATTCACTTTCATTGTGGACTGTCCTTCCTTTACCTACATGAAGTATACACTTTCAATGTGGACTGTCCCTCCTTTACCTACATGAAGCATACACTTTCATTGTGGACTGTCCCTCCTTTACCTACATGAAGCATACACTTTCATTGTGGACTCCCTCCTTTACCTACAGGAAGCATACACTTTCATTGTGGACTGTCCATCCTTTACCTACATGAAGTATACACTTTCAATGTGGACTGTCCCTCCTTTACCTACATGAAGTATACACTTTCATTGTGAACTGTCCCTCCTTTACCTACATGAAGCATACACTTTCATTATGGACTCCCTCCTATACCTACATGAAGTATACACTGTCAATGTGGACTGTCCCTCCTTTACCTACATGAAGTATACACTTCCAATGTGGACTCCCTCCTTTACCTACATGAAGTATTCACTTTCATTGTGGACTGTCCTTCCTTTACCTACATGAAGTATTCACTTTCAATGTGGACTCCCTCCTTTACCTACATGAAGTATTCACTTTCATTGTGGACTGTCCTTCCTTTACCTACATGAAGTATTCACTTTCAATGTGGACTCCCTCCTTTACCTACATGAAGTATTCACTTTCATTGTGGACTGTCCTTCCTTTACCTACATGAAGTATTCACTTTCAATGTGGACTCCCTCCTTTACCTACATGAAGTATTCACTTTCATTGTGGACTGTCCTTCCTTTACCTACATGAAGTATTCACTTTCAATGTGGACTCCCTCCTTTACCTACATGAAGTATTCACTTTCATTGTGGACTGTCCTTCCTTTACCTACATGAAGTATTCACTTTCAATGTGGACTCCCTCCTTTACCTACATGTTCACTTTCAATGTGGACTGTCCCTCCTTTACCTACATGAAGTATTCACTTTCATTGTGGACTGACCCTCTTTTACCTACATGAAGGTCCCTCCTTATGAGTCAAAATTTCTTCAAAAATGAGATGTTGGATGAAAATACAAAAGGACCTCATTGAGAATGTTTGGCATTTCTTCCTTTCTTTCTATGTAATTGCATATTTAATTAAATGGCAGTCACAGACAGATTACCAATACATACAATTGGAGGTCAAGGGCAGAGTACCAATACATACAATTGGAGGTCACAGACAGAGTACCCATACATACAATTGGAGGTCACAGACAGAGTACCCATACATACAATTGGAGGTCATAGACAGAGTACCCATACATACAATTGGAGGTCACAGAGTACCCATACATACAATTGGAGGTCACAGACAGAGTACCCATACATACAATTGGAGGTCACAGACAGAGTACCCATACATACAATTGGAGGTCACAGACAGAGTACCAATACATACAATTGGAGGTCAAGGGCAGAGTACCCATACATACAATTGGAGGTCACAGACAGAGTACCAATACATTCAATTGGAGGTCAAGGGCAGAGTACCAATACATACAATTGGAGGTCAAGGGCAGAGTACCAATACATACAATTGGAGGTCAAGGGCAGAGTACCAATACATACAATTGGAGGTCAAGGGCAGAGTACCAATACATACAATTGGAGGTCAAGGGCAGAGTACCAATACATTCAATTGGAGGTCAAGGGCAGAGTACCAATACATACAATTGGAGGTCACAGACTGAGTACCAATACATGCAATTGGAGGTCACAGACAGAGTACCAATACATACAATTGGAGGTCACAGACAGAGTACCAATACATTCAATTGGAGGTCATAGGGCAGAGTACCAATACATACAATTGGAGGTCAAAGGCAGAGTACCAATACATACAATTGGAGGTCAAGGGCAGAGTACCAATACATACAATTGGAGGTCACAGACAGAGTACCCATACATACAATTGGAGGTCACAGACAGAGTACCAATACATACAATTGGAGGTCACAGACAGAGTACCCATACAAACAATTGGAGGTCACAGACAGAGTACCAATACATACAATTGGAGGTCATAGACAGAGTACCAATACATACAATTGGAGGTCACAGACAGAGTACCAATACATACAATTGGAGGTCACAGACAGAGTACCCATACATACAATTGGAGGTCACAGACAGAGTACCAATACATACAATTGGAGGTCACAGACAGAGTACCAATACATACAATTGGAGGTCACAGACAGAGTACCAATACATACAATTGGAGGTCAAAGACAGAGTACCAATACATACAATTGGAGGTCAAGGGCAGAGTACCCATACATACAATTGGAGGTCATAGACAGAGTACTCATACATACAATTGGAGGTCAAAGACAGAGTACCCATACATACAATTGGAGGTCATAGACAGAGTACCCATACATACAATTGGATGTCACAGACAGAGTACCCATACATACAATTGGAGGTCACAGACAGAGTACCCATACATACAATTGAAGGTCACAGACAGAGTACCCATACATACAATTGGAGGTCATAGACAGAGTACCCATACATACAATTGGAGGTCACAGACAGAGTACCCATACATACAATTGGAGGTCAAGGGCAGAGTACCAATACATACAATTGGAGGTCACAGACAGAGTACCAATACATACAATTGGAGGTCAAGGGCAGAGTACCCATACATACAATTGGAGGTCAAGGGCAGAGTACCCATACACACGATTGGAGGTCACAGACAGAGTACCCATACATACAATTGGAGGTCAAGGGCAGAGTAACAATACATACAATTGGAGGTCACAGACAGAGTACCAATACATTCAATTGGAGGTCAAGGGCAGAGTACCAATACATACAATTGGAGGTCAAGGGCAGAGTACCAATACATACAATTGGAGGTCAAGGGCAGAGTACCAATACATACAATTGGAGGTCAAGGGCAGAGTACCAATACATTCAATTGGAGGTCAAGGGCAGAGTACCAATACATACAATTGGAGGTCACAGACTGAGTACCAATACATGCAATTGGAGGTCACAGACAGAGTACCAATACATACAATTGGAGGTCACAGACAGAGTACCAATACATTCAATTGGAGGTCATAGGGCAGAGTACCAATACATACAATTGGAGGTCAAAGGCAGAGTACCAATACATACAATTGGAGGTCAAGGGCAGAGTACCAATACATACAATTGGAGGTCACAGACAGAGTACCCATACATACAATTGGAGGTCACAGACAGAGTACCAATACATACAATTGGAGGTCACAGACAGAGTACCCATACAAACAATTGGAGGTCACAGACAGAGTACCAATACATACAATTGGAGGTCATAGACAGAGTACCAATACATACAATTGGAGGTCACAGACAGAGTACCAATACATACAATTGGAGGTCACAGACAGAGTACCCATACATACAATTGGAGGTCACAGACAGAGTACCAATACATACAATTGGAGGTCACAGACAGAGTACCAATACATACAATTGGAGGTCACAGACAGAGTACCAATACATACAATTGGAGGTCAAAGACAGAGTACCAATACATACAATTGGAGGTCAAGGGCAGAGTACCCATACATACAATTGGAGGTCATAGACAGAGTACTCATACATACAATTGGAGGTCAAAGACAGAGTACCCATACATACAATTGGAGGTCATAGACAGAGTACCCATACATACAATTGGAGGTCACAGACAGAGTACCCATACATACAATTGGAGGTCACAGACAGAGTACCCATACATACAATTGAAGGTCACAGACAGAGTACCCATACATACAATTGGAGGTCATAGACAGAGTACCCATACATACAATTGGAGGTCACAGACAGAGTACCCATACATACAATTGGAGGTCAAGGGCAGAGTACCAATACATACAATTGGAGGTCACAGACAGAGTACCAATACATACAATTGGAGGTCAAGGGCAGAGTACCCATACATACAATTGGAGGTCAAGGGCAGAGTACCCATACACACGATTGGAGGTCACAGACAGAGTACCCATACATACAATTGGAGGTCAAGGGCAGAGTAACAATACATACAATTGGAGGTCACAGACAGAGTACCAATACATACAATTGGAGGTCAAGGGCAGAGTACCCATACATACAATTGGAGGTCAAGGGCAGAGTACCCATACACACGATTGGAGGTCATGGCAAGGGTACCCATACACACGTTTGGAGGTCATGGCAAGAGTACCCATACACACGATTGGAGGTCATGGCAAGGGTACCCATACACATGTTTGTAGGTCATGGCAAGGGTACCCATACACACGTTTGGAGGTCATAGCAAGAGTATACATGCGATTGGCCGGCCGGCTGGCCCGGAGGACACTAAGGAATTAGAAGGCATTTCACTTATCATCTTAGCCAGTTAATAAATAGTACAAAGCAAAGGTAAGAGTGCAAAGCCGTTCAGAATACAAACTGCTATATTAAATATAGGGAGATAATCTCTCTAAAATAACAATGGTACAGCTGCTGGCAATCACTGATAGACTACTTGCCTGTACAATATGGAGAGATTTCCATGTGTCTCTCAATATCTAAAGATTTGTGACTGGGCGGCTGATTGTCGATATTACCAATAGTCCACAGTGTGAGGGTTATATAGAACTTGTTGGATTTACACACCATATCTTGGAGGAATACAAGTGCAGCTCGAAATATGCAAATTCTTATATTTAACTAGCATTTGCTGTAAGCTCACTCAAACAAATGGTGTTCTTGGTCATTTAAAATGTATGTAAATTATGCAAACAGGTGGTGACCAGTTTTATTACAATATTTCGGGAAAATATCTTGGATGGGAATTTCTTTGATTTCTGACGTCAAATATTGGAACATAATATGAGCTTGGCATGAAATAGGTATAAAATGTTTCATTGGTTTTGCTTTTTATATGTAATAATATATATATTGTATGTGTGAAAAACCCACATGTAGCAACGAGTATCAATATATCACTTCTTCAGGTGACACATGTAAAACATCTGTTATATGTATATATGTATATAAGACAGAATGTAGTATGTGTGAAGTGTGTTATATGTATATATGATAGAATGTAGTATGTATGAAGTGTGTTATATGTATATATAAGTATATAAGACAGAATGTAGTATGTGTGAAGTGTGTTATATGTATATATGATAGAATGTAGTATGTATGAAGTGTGTTATATGTATATATGTATATATGATAGAATGTAGTATGTGTGAAGTGTGTTATATGTATATATGACAGAATGTAGTATGTATGAAGTGTGTTATATGTATATATGTATATTACAGAATGTAGTATGTATGAAGTGTGTTATATGTATATATGATAGAATGTAGTATGTATGAAGTGTGTTATATGTATATATGACAGAATGTAGTATGTATGAAGTGTGTTATATGTATATATGACAGAATGTAGTGTGTATGAAGTGTGTTATATGTATATATGACAGAATGTAGTATGTATGAAGTGTGTTATATGTATATATGTATATATGACAGAATGTAGTATGTATGAAGTGTGTTATATGTATATATGTATATATGACAGAATGTAGTATGTATGAAGTGTGTTATATGTATATATGACAGAATGTAGTATGTATGAAGTGTATTATATGTATATATGTATATATGATAGAATGTAGTATGTATGAAGTGTGTTATATGTATATATGTATATATGACAGAATGTAGTATGTATGAAGTGTGTTATATGTATATATGTATATATGACAGAATGTAGTATGTATGAAGTGTGTTATATGTATATATGACAGAATGTAGTATGTATGAAGTGTGTTATATGTATATATGTATATATGACAGAATGTAGTATGTATGAAGTGTGTTATATGTATATATGTATATATGACAGAATGTAGTATGTATGAAGTGTGTTATATGTATATATGTATATATGATAGAATGTAGTATGTATGAAGTGTTTATATGTATATATGTATATATGACAGAATGTAGTATGTATGAAGTGTGTTATATGTATATATGTATATATGACAGAATGTAGTATGTATGAAGTGTGTTATATGTATATATGACAGAATGTAGTATGTATGAAGTGTGTTATATGTATATATATGACAGAATGTAGTATGTATGAAGTGTGTATATGTATATATGACAGAATGTAGTATGTATGAAGTGTGTTATATGTATATATGACAGAATGTAGTATGTATGAAGTGTGTTATATGTATATATGACAGAATGTAGTATGTATGAAGTGTGTTATATGTATATATGTATATATGACAGAATGTAGTATGTATGAAGTGTATTATATGTATATATGACAGAATGTAGTATGTATGAAGTGTGTTATATGTATATATGTATATATGATAGAATGTAGTATGTATGAAGTGTGTTATATGTATATATGTATATATGACAGAATGTAGTATGTATGAAGTGTGTTATATGTATATATGTATATATGACAGAATGTAGTATGTATGAAGTGTGTTATATGTATATATGTATATATGACAGAATGTAGTATGTATGAAGTGTGTTATATGTATATATGTATATATGACAGAATGTAGTATGTATGAAGTGTGTTATATGTATATATGTATATATGATAGAATGTAGTATGTATGAAGTGTGTTATATGTATATATGTATATATGACAGAATGTAGTATGTATGAAGTGTGTTATATGTATATATGTATATTTGTATATATGACAGAATGTAGTATGTATGAAGTGTGTTATATGTATATATGTATATATGACAGAATGTAGTATGTATGAAGTGTGTTATATGTATATATGACAGAATGTAGTATGTATGAAGTGTGTTATATGTATATATGTATATATGACAGAATGTAGTATGTATGAAGTGTGTTATATGTATATATGTATATATGACAGAATGTAGTATGTATGAAGTGTGTTATATGTATATATGACAGAATGTAGTATGTATGAAGTGTGTTATATGTATATATGTATATATGACAGAATGTAGTATGTATGAAGTGTGTTATATGTATATATGACAGAATGTAGTATGTATGAAGTGTGTTATATGTATATATGTATATATGACAGAATGTAGTATGTATGAAGTGTGTTATATGTATATATGACAGAATGTAGTATGTATGAAGTGTGTTATATGTATATATGACAGAATGTAGTATGTATGAAGTGTGTTATATGTATATATGACAGAATGTAGTATGTATGAAGTGTGTTATATTATATGACAGAATGTAGTATGTATGAAGTGTGTTATATGTATATATGACAGAATGTAGTATGTATGAAGTGTGTTATATGTATATATGTATATATGACAGAATGTAGTATGTATGAAGTGTGTTATATGTATATATGACAGAATGTAGTATGTATGAAGTGTGTTATATGTATATATGACAGAATGTAGTATGTATGAAGTGTGTTATATGTATATATGACAGAATGTAGTATGTATGAAGTGTGTTATATGTATATATGACAGAATGTAGTATGTATGAAGTGTGTTATATGTATATATGATAGAATGTAGTATGTATGAAGTGTGTTATATGTATATATGTATATATGACAGAATGTAGTATGTATGAAGTGTGTTATATGTATATATGTATATATGACAGAATGTAGTATGTATGAAGTGTTATATGTATATATGTATATATGACAGAATGTAGTATGTATGAAGTGTGTTATATGTATATATGACAGAATGTAGTATGTATGAAGTGTGTTATATGTATATATGTATATATGACAGAATGTAGTATGTATGAAGTGTGTTATATGTATATATGATAGAATGTAGTATGTATGAAGTGTGTTATATGTATATATGTATATATGACAGAATGTAGTATGTATGAAGTGTGTTATATGTATATATGTATATATGATAGAATGTAGTATGTATGAAGTGTGTTATATGTATATATGACAGAATGTAGTATGTATGAAGTGTGTTATATGTATATATGACAGAATGTAGTATGTATGAAGTGTGTTATATGTATATATGACAGAATGTAGTATGTATGAAGTGTGTTATATGTATATATGTATATATGACAGAATGTAGTATGTATGAAGTGTGTTATATGTATATATGACAGAATGTAGTATGTATGAAGTGTGTTATATGTATATATGACAGAATGTAGTATGTATGAAGTGTGTTATATGTATATATGTATATATGACAGAATGTAGTATGTATGAAGTGTGTTATATGTATATATGACAGAATGTAGTATGTATGAAGTGTGTTATATGTATATATGTATATTGATAATGACAATGTAGTATGTATGAAGTGTGTTATATGTATATATGATAGAATGTAGTATGTATGAAGTGTGCTATATGTATATATGTATATATGATAGAATGTAGTATGTATGAAGTGTGCTATATGTATATATGTATATATGATAGAATGTAGTATGTATGAAGTGTGTTATATGTATATATGACAGAATGTAGTATGTATGAAGTGTGTTATATGTATATAGGTATATATGACAGAATGTAGTATGTATGAAGTGTGTTATATGTATATATGATAGAATGTAGTATGTATGAAGTGTGTTATATGTATATATGACAGAATGTAGTATGTATGAAGTGTGTTATATGTATATATGACAGAATGTAGTATGTATGAAGTGTGTTATATGTATATATGACAGAATGTAGTATGTATGAAGTGTGTTATATGTATATATGACAGAATGTAGTATGTATGAAGTGTGTTATATGTATATATGTATATATGATAGAATGT
>CM026391.1:7428510-7438536 GCA_014843695.1 Archivesica marissinica
AACCCTAACCCTAACCCTAACCCTAACCCTAACCCTAACCCTAACCCTAACCTGACTACCCTAACCCTAACCCTAACCCTAACCCTATGTGAGACCCAAACCCTAACCCTAACACACATACGACAGAATAGGTAAATTAGGGGATATTGAAGAGTGTGATAGATTTGGGACAGATTGGGTTCAGAAAAACTGAATGTGACCCCGAGTAGCTATGGATGTAGTAACTTTAGCATGGAAACAGAATTGGGTCAGAATTTGACGATAATGGGTTGAGATTGGGGCCACAATGGGGACAGAATTGGTTCAAAATATTCGTCAACAAACAATGGGTTTACAAACTTTGAAAGTGAAGCCAAGTGGTTCAGATTGTAAAAGACCCTAACCCCATAACATTGACTCTAACATTACACTAACCCTAGTTACCTCCCTTAGATATATTCATCCATTTGCAGTATTATGAACAAAATTAAGTATCTATACAATTACAGTATTTAAAACATGCCAACACCAAAAGCATGATCAGGTAAATAATTTATATTGATAATATGGTAACTGTTGGATAACTAAACGGTTCAATAAACAGAATACCTGATAGCTAAAGTGACAAAGCAAAGAAATAGCGGAACACTAATGACTGACATGGGATTCGAACCTAGGTATGCATGCCGCATGGGAACATGATATCGGTGCTTTCTCTATCTAATGACTATCAAATCATGAGCATATTTCATGCTGTCACAGATATATAGCGTCCAGAGTCAAGACACATGTTAAAGCATGGGCCTTCTCTTGTATGCGTGAGCATGTGTATATGATTTTACACTTTTATACTTCAATTTTCAATGATTAGTATCTTTAGCTGTCAATCAAACACCACGTGATCAAAAATGGGAGGAGCCTTTGATCAAAATTATTTGATCGTATTAAGCTGGGAGCCCTACCCTAACCCTAACCCTAACCCTAACCCTAACCCTAACCCTAACCCTAACCCTAACCCTAACCCTAACCCTAACCCGTACTACAGACTGACCAGTACTACAGACTGACCAGTACTACAGACTAACCAGTATTACAGACTGACCAGTACTACAGACTGACCAGTACTACAGACTGACCGTATTGCAGACTGACCAGTACTACAGACTGACCAGTACTACAGACTGACCGTACTACAGACTGACCGTATTACAGACTGACCGTATTACAGACTGACCGTACTACAGACTGACCAGTACTACAGACTGGCCAGTACTACAGACTGGCCGTACTGCAGACTGACCAGTACTACAGACTAACCAGTATTACAGACTGACCAGTACTACAGACTGACCAGTACTACAGACTGACCAGTACTACAGACTGACCAGTACTACAGACTGACCAGTACTACAGACTGACCAGTACTACAGACTGACCGTACTACAGACTGACCAGTACTACAGACTGGCCAGTACTACAGACTGGCCGTACTGCAGACTGACCAGTACTACAGACTGACCACTACTACAGACTGGCCAGTACTACAGACTGGCCGTACTGCAGACTGACCAGCACTACAGACTGACCAGTACTACAGACTGACCAGTACTACAGACTGGCCGTACTGCAGACTGACCATTACTACAGACTGACCAGTATTTCAGACTGACCAGTACTACAGACTAACCAGTATTACAGATTGATCAGTATTACAGACTGATCAGTATTACAGACTAACCAGTATTACAGATTGATCAGTATTACAGACTGACCAGTATTACAGACTGACCAATACTACAAACTGACCAGTACTACAGACTGCCCAGTACTACAAACTGACCAGTACTACAGACTGACCAGTACTACAAACTGACCAGTACTACAGACTGACCAGTACTACAGACTGACCAGTACTACAGACTGACCGTACTACAGACTGACCATGTAGGCACTGTCGTCCGTGCTACGCGCCTCACACATTCCAACATGTAATATGTAGGCACTGTCGTCGGTGCTACGCGCCTCACACATTCCAACATGTAATATATAGGCACTGTCGTCGGTGCTACGCGCCTCACACATTCCAACATGTAATATATAGGCACTATCGTCGGTGCTACGCGCCTCACACATTCCAACATGTAATACATAGGCACTGTCGTCGGTGCTACGCGCCTCACACATTCCAACATGTAATATGTAGGCACTGTAGTCGGTGCTGCGCGCCTCACACATTCCAACATGTAATATATAGGCACTGTCGTCGGTGCTACGCGCCTCACACATTCCAACATGTAATACATAGGCACTGTCGTCGGTGCTACGCGCCTCACACATTCCAACATGTAATATGTAGGCACTGTCGTCCGTGCTACGCGCCTCACACATTCCAACATGTAATATGTAGGCACTGTCGTCGGTGCTACGCGCCTCACACATTCCAACATGTAATATATAGGCACTGTCGTCGGTGCTACGCGCCTCACACATTCCAACATGTAATATATAGGCACTATCGTCGGTGCTACGCGCCTCACACATTCCAACATGTAATACATAGGCACTGTCGTCGGTGCTACGCGCCTCACACATTCCAACATGTAATATGTAGGCACTGTAGTCGGTGCTGCGCGCCTCACACATTCCAACATGTAATATATAGGCACTGTCGTCGGTGCTACGCGCCTCACACATTCCAACATGTAATACATAGGCACTGTCGTCGGTGCTACGCGCCTCACACATTCCAACATCTAATACATAGGCACTGTCGTCGGTGCTACGCGCCTCACACATTCCAACATGTAATATGTAGGCACTGTCGTCCGTGCTACGCGCCTCACACATTCCAACATGTAATATGTAGGCACTGTCGTCGGTGCTACGCGCCTCACACATTCCAACATGTAATATATAGGCACTGTCGTCGGTGCGACGCGCCTCACACATTCCAACATGTAATATATAGGCACTATCGTCGGTGCTACGCGCCTCACACATTCCAACATGTAATATATAGGCACTGTCGTCGGTGCTACGCGCCTCACACATTCCAACATGTAATACATAGGCACTGTCGTCGGTGCTTCGCGCCTCACACATTCCAACATGTAATACATAGGCACTGTCGTCGGTGCTTCGCGCCTCACACATTCCAACATGTAATATGTAGGCACTGTCGTCGGTGCTACGCGCCTCACACATTCCAACATGTAATATATAGGCACTGTCGTCGGCACTAGGCGCCTCACACATTCCAATATTTAATATATAGGCACTGTCGTCGGCACTAGGCGCCTCACACATTCCAATATTTAATATATTGGATGTTGTCGGCTTATATCCTATTCTTAGCAGACATCATAAAGGAGAGTGCTCACGTGCTATATAGTGATACCATGCAACTAGCAGACATCATAAAGGAGAGTGCTCACGTGCTTATATAGTGATACCATGCAACTAGCAGACATCATAAAGGAGAGTGCTCACGTGCTATATAGTGATACCATGCAACTAGCAGACATCATAAAGGAGAGTGCTCACGTGCTATATAGTGATACCATGCAACTAGCAGACATCATAAAGGAAAGTGCTCACGTGCTATATAGTGATACCATGCAACTAGCAGACATCATAAAGGAGAGTGCTCACGTGCTATATAGTGATACCATGCAACTAGCAGACATCATAAAGGAAAGTGCTCACGTGCTATATAGTGATACCATGCAACTAGCAGACATCATAAAGGAGAGTGCTCACGTGCTATATAGTGATACCATGCAACTAGCAGACATCATAAAGGAAAGTGCTCACGTGCTATATAGTGATACCATGCAACTAGCAGACATCATAAAGGAGAGTGCTCACGTGCTATATAGTGATACCATGCAACGATACAGCGGAATTCTGCTGGAAAATCAATCAACTGGAACCGTGAAAGGATCAAACAATACTGGTGGCGATTGTAAATAGTATGCGAGATAAATAAAGACATGGTGTCCTGGCAGGTGGAAGAATTGTCATAATGGTTCTACCCGGGTGCCAGTCTATGCCTGATTCCGGGGACTTCCTCTACCAATAGAGATTTGCTATCTGGCCTAAGCTGTTTGTGCGATTTCAACCTCAAAGGCAAATAAGCCAAATATACAACCATGAACTGATAAAATAAGAGGCTGAAAACGTAAGCAAGCAATTTTATATTATATCATGATTGGAATACCCTTCTAGAGAATAACAGCAGTATAACCGAAATGGCGAGGCTATGAATATAATAATAATAAATATAATAATAAGAAGTCACTCTACCATGACACCCTCAACAAATTAAAACATTAAATAGTACTATGAAACATGTAAACAATGATCTAAGACTGACCAGTATTACAGAATGACCAGTATTACAGACTGACCAGTATTACAGAATGACCGTACTCCAGACTGACCAGTATTACAGATTGACCAGTACTACAGACTGACCAGTATTACAGACTGACCAGTACTACAGACTGACCAGTATTACAGACCGACCAGTACTACAGACTGACCAGTACTACAGACTGACCAGTATTACAGACTGACCAGTACTACAGACTGACCAGTATTACAGAATGACCGTACTCCAGACTAACCAGTATTACAGACTGACCAGTATTACAGACTGACCAGTACTACAGACTGACCAGTATTACAGACTGACCAGTACTACCGACTGACCAGTACTACAGACTGACCAGTATTACAGACTGACCAGTACAACAGACTGACCAGTATTGCAGACTGACCAGTATTACAGACTGACCAGTATTACAGACTGACCAGTACTACATACTGACCAGTATTACAGACGGACCAGTACTACAGACCTACCAGTAATAGAGACTGACCAGTACTACAGACTGACCAGTATTACAGACTGACCAGTACTACAGACTGACCAGTACTACAGACTGACCAGTATTACAGACTGACCAGTACAACAGACTGACCAGTACAACAGACTGACCAGTACAACAGACTGACCAGTATTGCAGACTGACCAGTATTACAGACTGACCGTACTACAGACTGACCGTACTACAGACTGACCAGTACTACAGACTGACCAGTACTACAGACTGACCAGTATTACAGACTGACCAGTATTACAGACTGACCAGTACTACAGACTGATCAGTATTACAGACTGACCAGTATTACAAACTGACCGTACTACATACTGACCAGTAATACAGAATGACCAGTACTACAGACCTACCAGTAATACAGACTGACCAGTACTACAGACCTACCAGTAATACAGAATGACCAGTATTACAGACTGACTAGTACTACAGACTGACCAGTATTACAGACTGACCAGTATTACAGATTGACCAGTATTACAGACTGACCAGTATTACAGATTGACCAGTATTAAAGACTGACCAGTATTACAGATTGATCATTATTACAGACTAACCAGTATTACATACTGATCAGTACTACAGACTAACCAGTATTACCGACTGACCAGTATTACAGATTGATCAGTAATACAGACTAACCAGTACTACAGACTGACCGTACTACAGACTGACCGTACTACAGACTGACCGTACTACAGAATGACCAGTACTACAGACTAACCGGTACTACAGACTGACCAGTACTACAGACTAACCAGTACTACAGACTAACCAGTACTACAGACTGACCAGTACTACAGACTGACAGTACTACAGACAGACCATACTACAGACTGACCAGTACTACAGACTAACCAGTACTACAGAGTGACCAGTACTATAGACTAACCAGTACTACAGACTAACCGTACTATAGACTGACCAGTATTACAGACTGACCAGTACTACAGACTGACCAGTATTGCAGACTGACCGTACTACAGATTAACCAGTACAACAGACTGACCAGTATTACAGACTGACCGTATTACAGACTGACCAGTACTATAGACTAACCAGTACTACAGACTGACCGTACTACAGACTGACCAGTATTACAGACTGACCAGTACTACATACTAATCAGTATTGCAGACTGACCGTACTACTGACTGACCAGTACTACAGACTAACCAGTACAACAGACTGACCAGTATTTCAGACTGACCAGTATTACAGACTGACCAATATTACAGACTGACCAGTACTACAGACTGACCAGTACTACAGACCTACCAGTGATACAGACTGACCAGTATTACAGACCTACCAGTACTACAGACTGACCAGTACTACAGACTGGCCGTACTGCAGACTGACCAGTGCTACAGACTGACCAGTACTACAGACTGACCAATACTACAGACTGGCCGTACTGCAGACTGACCAGTACTATAGACTAACCAGTATTACATACTGACCGTACTCCAGACTGACTAGTATTACAGAATGACCGTACTCCAGACTGACCAGTATTACAGACTGACCAGTATTACAGACTGACCAGTATTACAGACTGACCAGTATTACAGACTGACCAGTTCAACAGACTGACCAGTATTACAGACTGACCAGTACAACAGACTGACCAGTATTGCAGACTGACCAGTATTTTAGACTGACCAGTATTACAGACTGACCAGTACTACAGACTGACCAGTATTACAGACTGACCAGTACAACAGACTGACCTGTATTGCAGACTGACCAGTATTACAGACTGACCAGTATTACAGACTGACCAGTACTACAGACCTACCAGTAATACAGACTGACCAGTATTACAGACCTACCAGAACTACAGACTGACCAGTACTACAGACCTACCAGTAATACAGACTGACCAGTATTGCAGACCTACCAGTACTACAGACTGACCAGTACGACAGACTGACCGTACTACAGACTGGCCGTACTACAGACTGACCGTACTACAGACTGGCCGTACTACAGATTGACCGTACTACAGACTGACCGTACTACAGACTGACCAGTACTACAGACTGACCAGTACTACAGACTGGCCGTACTACAGACTGACCAGTATTACAGACTGATCGTACTACAGACTGACCAGTACTACAAGCTGGCCGTACTACAGACTGACCAGTACTACTGACTGACTGTACTACAGACTGACCAGTATTACAGACTGACCAGTATTACAGATTAATCAGTATTACAGACTGACCAGTATTACAGACTGACCGTACTACATACTGACCAGTATTACAGACTGAACAGTACTACAGACTGATCAGTATTACAGACTGACCAGTATTACAGACTGGCCATACTACAGACTGACCAGTACTACAGACTGACCAGTACTACAAACTGACCAGTACTACAGACTAACCAGTACTACAGACTAATCAGTACTACAGACTGACCGTACTACAGACTGACCAGTATTACAGACTGACCAGTGTTACAGACTGACCAGTATTACAGACTGACCAGTACTACAGACTAACCAGTATTGCAGACTGACCGTACTACAGACTAACCAGTACAACAGACTAACCAGTATTACAGACTGACCGTATTACAGACTGACCGTACTACAGACTGATCGTATTACAGACTGACCGTATTACATACTGACCGTATTACAGACTGACCGTATTGCAGACTGACCGTATTACAGACTGACCGTATTACAGACTAACCAGTATTACAGACTGACAGTATTACAGACTGACCGTATTACAGACTGACCGTATTACAGACTGACCGTACTACAGACTGACCAGTACTACAGACTGACCAGTACTACAGACTAACCAGTATTACAGACTGACCAGTACTACAGACTGACCAGTACTACAGACTGACCAGTACTACAGACTGACCAGTACTACAGACTGACCAGTACTACAGACTGACCGTACTACAGACTGACCAGTACTACAAACTGACCAGTACTACAGACTGACCAGTACTACAAACTGACCAGTACTACAGACTGACCAGTACTACAAACTGACCAGTACTACAGACTGACCAGTACTACCGACTGACCAGTACTACAGACTGACCGTACTACAGACTGACCAGTACTACAGACTAACCAGTACTACAGACTGACCAGTACTACAGAATGACCAGTACTACAGACTGACCGTACTACAGACTGACCAGTACTACAGACTAACCAGTACTACAGACTAACCAGTACTACAGACTAATCAGTACTACAGACTGACCGTACTACAGACTGACCAGTATTACAGACTGACCAGTGTTACAGACTGACCAGTATTACAGACTGACCAGTACTACAGACTAACCAGTATTGCAGACTGACCGTACTACAGACTAACCAGTACAACAGACTAACCAGTATTACAGACTGACCGTATTACAGACTGACCGTACTACAGACTGACCGTATTACAGACTGACCGTATTACAGACTGACCGTATTACAGACTGACCGTATTGCAGACTGACCGTATTACAGACTGACCGTATTACAGACTAACCAGTATTACAGACTGACAGTATTACAGACTAACCAGTACTACAGACTGACCAGTACTACAGAATGACTAGTACTACAGACTGACCGTACTACAGACTGACCAGTACTACAGACTAACCAGTACTACAGACTAACCAGTACTACAGACTAATCAGTACTACAGACTGACCGTACTACAGACTGACCAGTATTACAGACTGACCAGTGTTACAGACTGACCAGTATTACAGACTGACCAGTACTACAGACTAACCAGTATTGCAGACTGACCGTACTACAGACTAACCAGTACAACAGACTAACCCGTATTACAGACTGACCGTATTACAGACTGACCGTACTACAGACTGACCGTATTACAGACTGACCGCATTACAGACTGACCGTATTACTGAATGACCGTATTGCAGACTGACCATATTACAGACTGACCGTATTACAGACTAACCAGTATTACAGACTGACAGTATTACAGACTGACCGTATTACAGACTGACCGTATTACAGACTGACCGTACTACAGACTGACCAGTACTACAGACTGACCAGTACTACAGACTAACCAGTATTACAGACTGACCAGTACTACAGACTGACCAGTACTACAGACTGACCAGTACTACAGACTGACCAGTACTACAGACTGACCAGTACTACAGACTGACTAGTACTACAGACTGACCGTACTACAGACTGACCAGTACTACAGACTGGCCAGTACTACAGACTGGCCGTACTGCAGACTGACCAGTACTACAGACTGACCAGTACTACAGACTGGCCAGTACTACAGACTGGCCGTACTGCAGACTGACCAGCACTACAGACTGACCAGTACTACAGACTGACCAGTACTACAGACTGGCAGTACTGCAGACTGACCATTACTACAGACTGACCAGTATTTCAGACTGACCAGTACTACAGACTAACCAGTATTACAGATTGATCAGTATTACAGACTAACCAGTATTACAGATTGATCAGTATTACAGACTGACCAGTATTACAGACTGACCAATACTACAAACTGACAAGTACTACAGACTGACCAGTACTACAAACTGACCAGTACTACAGACTAACCAGTACTACAGACTAATCAGTACTACAGACTGACCGTACTACAGACTGACCAGTAGTACAGACTGACCAGTGTTACAGACTGACCAGTATTACAGACTGACCAGTACTACAGACTAACCAGTATTGCAGACTGACCGTACTACAGACTAACCAGTACAACAGACTAACCAGTATTACAGACTGACCGTATTACAGACTGACCGTACTACAGACTGATCGTATTACAGACTGACCGTATTACATACTGACCGTATTACAGACTGACCGTATTGCAGACTGACCGTATTACAGACTAACCAGTATTACAGACTGACAGTATTACAGACTGACCGTATTACAGACTGACCGTATTACAGACTGACCGTACTACAGACTGACCAGTACTACAGACTGACCAGTACTACAGACTAACCAGTATTACAGACTGACCAGTACTACA
The DNA here is from genome assembly GCA_014843695.1 of Archivesica marissinica. NCBI lineage: Eukaryota > Metazoa > Mollusca > Bivalvia > Venerida > Vesicomyidae > Archivesica > Archivesica marissinica. The sequence goes on from CM026391.1 coordinate 7,438,445, forward strand.
GACTGACCAGTACTACAGACTGACCAGTACTACAGACTGACCAGTACTACAGACTGACCAGTACTACAGACTGACCAGTACTACAGACTGAC
>CM026391.1:7439536-7527901 GCA_014843695.1 Archivesica marissinica
AGTACTACAGACTAACCAGTACTACAGACTGACCAGTACTACAGACTGACCAGTACTACGGACTGACCAGTACTACAGACTGACCGTACTACAGACTGACCAGTACTACAGACTAACCAGTACTACAGACTAACCAGTACTACAGACTAATCAGTACTACATACTGACCGTACTACAGACTGACCAGTACTACAGACTGACCAGTACTACAGACTGACCGTACTACAGACTGACCAGTACTACAGACTAACCAGTACTACATACTGACCAGTACTACAGACTGACCAGTACTACAGACTGACCAGTACTACAGACTGACCGTACTACAGACTGACCAGTACTACAGACTAACCAGTACTACAGACTAACCAGTACTACAGACTAATCAGTACTACAGACTGACCGTACTACAGACTGACCAGTATTACAGACTGACCGTACTACAGACTAACCAGTACTACAGACTGACCGTACTACAGACTGACCAGTATTACAGACTGACCAGTACTACAGACTAACCAGTATTGCAGACTGACCGTACTACAGACTAACCAGTACAACAGACTAACCAGTATTACAGACTGACCGTATTACAGACTGACCGTACTACAGACTGACCGTATTACAGACTGACCGTATTACAGACTGACCGTATTACAGACTGACCGTATTACAGACTAACCAGTATTACAGACTGACCGTATTACAGACTGACCGTATTACAGACTGACCGTACTACAGACTGACCGGTACTACAGACTAACCAGTACTACAGACTGACCAGTACTACAGACTGACCAGTACTATAGACTGACCAGTACTACAGACTGACCAGTACTACAGACTGACCAGTACTACAGACTGACCAGTACTACAGACTGACCAGTACTACAGACTGGCCAGTACTACAGACTGGCCGTACTGCAGACTGACCAGTACTACAGACTGACCACTACTACAGACTGGCCAGTACTACAGACTGGCCGTACTGCAGACTGACCAGCACTACAGACTGACCAGTAATACAGACTGACCAGTACCACAGACTGGCCGTACTGCAGACTGACCATTACTACAGACTGACCAGTATTTCAGACTGACCAGTACTACAGACTAACCAGTATTACAGATTGATCAGTATTACAGACTGATCAGTATTACAGACTAACCAGTATTACAGATTGATCAGTATTACAGACTGACCAGTATTACAGACTGACCAATACTACAAACTGACCAGTACTACAGACTGCCCAGTACTACAAACTGACCAGTACTACAGACTGACCAGTACTACAAACTGACCAGTACTACAGACTGACCAGTACTACAGACTGACCAGTACTACAGACTGACCGTACTACAGACTGACCAGTACTACAGACTAACCAGTACTACAGACTGACCAGTACTACAGACTGACCAGTACTACGGACTGACCAGTACTACAGACTGACCGTACTACAGACTGACCAGTACTACAGACTAACCAGTACTACAGACTAACCAGTACTACAGACTAATCAGTACTACATACTGACCGTACTACAGACTGACCAGTACTACAGACTGACCAGTACTACAGACTGACCGTACTACAGACTGACCAGTACTACAGACTAACCAGTACTACATACTGACCAGTACTACAGACTGACCAGTACTACAGACTGACCAGTACTACAGACTGACCGTACTACAGACTGACCAGTACTACAGACTAACCAGTACTACAGACTAACCAGTACTACAGACTAATCAGTACTACAGACTGACCGTACTACAGACTGACCAGTATTACAGACTGACCGTACTACAGACTAACCAGTACTACAGACTGACCGTACTACAGACTGACCAGTATTACAGACTGACCAGTACTACAGACTAACCAGTATTGCAGACTGACCGTACTACAGACTAACCAGTACAACAGACTAACCAGTATTACAGACTGACCGTATTACAGACTGACCGTACTACAGACTGACCGTATTACAGACTGACCGTATTACAGACTGACCGTATTACAGACTGACCGTATTGCAGACTGACCGTATTACAGACTGACCGTATTACAGACTAACCAGTATTACAGACTGACCGTATTACAGACTGACCGTATTACAGACTGACCGTACTACAGACTGACCAGTACTACAGACTAACCAGTACTACAGACTGACCAGTACTACAGACTGACCAGTACTATAGACTGACCAGTACTACAGACTGACCAGTACTACAGACTGACCAGTACTACAGACTGACCAGTACTACAGACTGACCGTACTACAGACTGACCAGTACTACACACTGGCCAGTACTACAGACTGGCCGTACTGCAGACTGACCAGTACTACAGACTGACCAGTACTACATACTGACCAGTACTACAGACTGACCAGTACTGCAGACTGACCAGTACTACAGACTGACCAGTACTACAGACTGACCAGTACTGCAGACTGACCAGTACTACAGACTGACCAGTACTACAGACTGACCAGTACTACATACTGACCAGTACTACAGACTGACCAGTACTACAGACTGACCGTACAACAGACTGACCAGTACTACACACTGGCCAGTACTACAGACTGGCCGTACTGCAGACTGACCAGTAGTACATACTGGCCAGTACTACAGAATGGCCGTACTGCAGACTGACCAGTACTACAGACTGACCAGTACTACAGACTGGCCGTACTGCAGACTGACCAGTACTACAGACCTACCAGTATTACAGACTGACCGTACTACAGACTGACCAGTACTACACACTGGCCAGTACTACAGACTGGCCGTACTGCAGACTGACCAGTACTACAGACTGGTCAGTACTACAGAATGGCCGTACTGCAGACTGACCAGTACTACAGACTGACCAGTACTACAGACTGGCCGTACTGCAGACTGACCAGTACTACAGACCTACCAGTATTACAGACTGACCAGTACTACAGACTGACTGACTGACTGACTGACTGACTGACAATAAAACATTTCTCAGATCTCAAACTCATGCTCAGGTGATCTGATTGGTTGACTCTGAGTGTTACTGTCAACTGAACCAATCAGACGAGTTTTGAGATTGGAGAAATGTTTTATGACCTCCATGTTAGTACTACAGACTGAACAGTATTACAGACTGGCGGTACTTCAGACTTACAGCCTGACCGTACTACAGACTGGCCAAGCAAATGAGATATAAGCTGCAAGAACTAACACTTAGGCATATATGCATGCACACGTATAATGTATCCGTTTATTAGGTTAGCGATCTGTTTGTTCATTGCACCACCTGATACATACAAGTTTGAAGTGTGGAAACTATTTTAGCTCGATAGTGAGACAAGATTTTACACCGTTACATTAATCGCTCTCTAGAACTCATTTCTGATGAAATGCATAACCATGAGGAGGAGAGAAGAGGCAATGTGGAACAGCTTAAAGTGTAACAGCTGCAGCTGGGCTCGTATGTCGGGTCTATCACACCTGAAGCGAACGCGTTACTACTGTGTTATCACGGTTTCCCTGCTTTGATGTGATAACGGGGGCTTGCGCTCTAACTGTGCTGATATCCAGGGAAATGCACAATGTACATGTATATGCGATTACTATATTCAAATACGTCCAGAAAGCAACTGGGGGAGGGTACATGTAATTAAATCAGACAGCACATTGACGAGATCAATAATAGGTAATAATAAAAAGCGTGTGCTAGGCAAACAATATTACATGTATATTAATGTGGGCTTAGTTAGAACATAAATTATGGAAATTTCTGAACACAATGGTCAATTTTAAACGCACACTAAACTGAGAGAAAAACATCATAAAACAAACATGAACAATAACCGGCATTTCATTATCTGTTAGATGGATCTACAAGTTCATATCTTATTTATGAAAATCTGGTTCTCATGTCGATTCATTTGTCAATTTTTGACATTTGAGCTTTAAGATTTGGCGAAAAAGCTCATTTAACCTTAATTCTGATTTAGCTGCAACTGTTTGCACCTACGACGAATAGTTCAACCATGACATACATACAAATGGTCTGTATGGATCCCAGCTCTGTTAAAGATGATGATGATGATTGAGCGTATTTACCCTCGCCGCCGGCGAACCATGTGGGCGAGCGGATCTGTTCAAGAAAGTGCACTGTGTCTACTATCGAGTCTGTTATTAATCTATAGTTGTAAAAGGTATACATATGAAACCGTGTTTACACTATGCGTAGCGAATCAGTTGTCCAATTGTACACACGCTGAACTTGTAACCCAGGGGTCACAGGTTCGATCTACCGCTATGTCATACTAAAATGATTCATATCATAGTATTTCCGGTTAGACTTTAAACCGAGGTCTCGTGTGTGTGCTTTGCCACGTGAACCAGAGGCGACTCCGGGATAGGTCTCTGTCTGTGTCAGTTCACTATCCTTCACAATCTAAAACGACTAATCTCTTCAGGAGGTGTCGATCATATGAGCAACTGGTAGCGACGATAAATAAACGTAAAGCACAACAACACCTACATATATGAAATCAACAAGCTTGCCAGAGTTGTCTCCCACAGTATGTCACATTTTAAATTAAAAAACAAAATCTTTATTGTTTTAATTCCTGATGCAAGCCGAAACATTGAATTATAATGTAATTATATAGAAGTCAGGTGTTGCGTTATAGAAGACACGTGTTGCATTATAGAAGACACGTGTTACGTTATAGAAGACACGTGTTGCGTTATAGAAGACACGTGTTGCGTTATAGAAGACACATGTTGCGTTATAGAAGTCACGTGTTGCGTTATAGAAGACACGTGTTGCGTTATAGAAGTCACGTGTTGCGTTATAGAAGTCACGTGTTGCGCTATAGAAGACACGTGTTGCGCTATAGAAGTCACGTGTTGCGTTATAGAAGACACGTGTTGCGTTATAGAAGACACGTGTTGCGTTATAGAAGACACGTGTTGCGTTATAGAAGACACGTGTTGCGTTATAGAAGACACGTGTTGCGCTATAGAAGACACGTGTTGCGTTATAGAAGACACGTGTTGCGTTATAGAAGGCACGTGTTGCGCTATAGAAGACACGTGTTGCGTTATAGAAGACACGTGTTGCGTTATAGAAGACACGTGTTGCGTTATAGAAGACACGTGTTGCGTTATAGAAGACACGTGTTGCGTTATAGAAGACACGTGTTGCGTTATAGAAGACAAGTGTTGCGTTATAGAAGACACGTGTTGCGTTATAGAAGACACGTGTTGCGTTATAGAAGACACGTGTTGCGTTATAGAAGACACGTGTTGCGTTATAGAAGACACGTGTTGCGTTATAGAAGACACGTGTTGCGTTATGGAAGACACGTGCTGCGTTATGGAAGACACGTGTTGCGTTATAGAAGTCACGTGTTGCGTTATAGAAGACACGTGTTGCGTTATAGAAGACACGTGTTGCGTTATAGAAGACACGTGTTGCGTTATAGAAGACACGTGTTGCGTTATAGAAGACACCTGTTGCGTTATAGAAGACACGTGTTGCGCTATAGAAGAACACGTGTTGCGTTATAGAAGACACGTGTTGCGTTATAGAAGACACGTGTTGCGATATAGAAGACACGTGTTGCGTTATAGAAGACACGTGTTGCGTCATAGAAGACACGTGTTGCGTTTGATTGTGTCCAAATTTTAAAATAAAAACACTTGCATATATGAAATCAACAAGCGTGCCAGAGTTGTGTCCCACAGCATATCACATTTTAAATTAAAAACACTTACATATATGAAATCAACAAGCTTGCCAGAGTTGTCTCACACAGCCTGTCACATTTTAAATTTAAAACACTTACATAATTATATGAAATCAACAAGCGTGCCAGAGTTGTCCCCCACAGCCTGTCACATTTTAAATTTAAAACACTTACATAATTATATGAAATCAACAAGCGTGCCAGAGTTGTCTCCCACAACCAGTCCCATTTAAAACACTTACATATATGAAATCAACAAGCGTGCCAGAGTTGTCTCCCACAACCTGTCACATTTTAAATTTAAAAATACTTACATAATTATATGTAATCAACAAGCGTGCCAGAGTTGTCTCCCACAACCAGTCACATTTTAAATTTTAAAACACTTACATATATGAAATCAACAAGCTTGCCAGAGTTGTCTCCCACAACCAGTCACATTTTAAATTAAAAAATACTTACATATATGAAATCAACAAGCTAGCCAGAGTTGTCTCCCACAGCCTGTCACATTTTAAATTAAAAAATACTAACATATATGAAATCAACAAGCATGCCAGAGTTGTCTCCCACAACCTGTCACATTTTAAATTAAAAAACACTTACATATATGAAATCAACAAGCTTGCCAGAGTTGTCTCCCACAGCCTGTCACATTTTAAATTAAAAATATTTATCACATCTGTTCGAGAAACCTTCAAACTGCAACAATAAAAATAGAAAACTATGGATCATGTACCGTCTAAGAGATAGTTTTGTATTTACATCCGTGTAATGTGAAATATCTCACCAACAAGAGAATGCGTGTACGAACATAATTTCTGTAGTTCAATGGACATTTTATTTAGCTGCACGTGTTCCCCAAATGGCACTAATAGAATACAAAGAAATAAAAACACAAACTAAGTCACATAAAAAGCCAAACATGCCATTTTAGGCAAAAGAAGGAATGATTACATAGTATGCCATTCTATGATGTTTGGCTTATGTATACATGTATATTTCAATTGTGAATACCATACCTTTAGCTCGGATAGACGGTTTATTTGTAATTGTCCGCGTAGTTGTACACACAGTGTTAGCTCGGATAGACGGTTTATTTGTAATTGTCCGCGTAGTTGTACACACAGTGTTAGCTCGGATAGACGGTTTATTTGTAATTGTCCGCGTAGGTGTACACACAGTGTTAGCTCGGATAGACGGTTTATTTGTAATTGTCCGCGTAGGTGTACACACAGTGTTAGTTCGGATAGACGGTTTATTTGTAATTGTCCGCGTAGGTGTACACACAGTGTTAGCTCGGATAGACGGTTTATTTGTAATTGTCCGCGTAGTTGTACACACAGTGTTAGCTCGGATAGACGGTTTATTTGTAATTGTCCGCGTAGTTGTACACACAGTGTTAGTTCGGATAGACGGTTTATTTGTAATTGTCCGTGTAGTTGTACACACAGTGTTATCTCGGATAGACGGTTTATTTGTAATTGTCCGTGTAGTTGTACACACAGTGTTATCTCGGATAGACGGTTTATTTGTAATTGTCCGCGTAGTTGTACACACAGTGTTAGCTCGGATATTCCAATAGTTATGTTTTGTTCATACAATAAATTGATCGGGACCAAAATTGGAAACTCGTTCAAACTATGTTTAATTATGTTTGGAAATCACTCGTCCAAACTATGTTTAATTATGTTTGGAAATCACTTTCGCTGTTGCATTTTTAAAAGAGACATTTATTTTTCTCGACATCGGTTTATTGGTTTCAGGTTCTGTTGGAGTCTTTGTTTGTTCTGCGACTAGCATCGTTCTTGTACTCTCAGGGGGCCTTGAGCTGACAGCTGCTGGCGATATTGGTTCGCGATTCCTGACGTTTACAATATTTTTGTTCCTAAATAATTTTCTGATCTTGTTAAATATATCCTTTTTTCTGTTGAGTTGCTTCTCTCGTATTTTATTTTGATTATAATAATCATTGAAGTTTGTAGCAATGATTGCAATGGGCATAGAAAGCAGAAGTAATCCACACATAGCGCATAGCGCCCCCACGATGTAGCCAGGGGTGGTGACCGGGTAGTAATCGCCGTATCCGACGGTGGTTAATGTAACTACAGCCCACCATATTCCGAGTGGGACATTTTCAAACTGTGTTGGTTTGTAAAATTCTGCGTAAAACATAAGGGCACCAAACAAACTGGTGGTTATTAAAAATGTGAGAAATAAAAGTCCTAGCTCTTCAAAACTTGCTCTCAGCGCAAGATACACAATTTGCAATCCACTGAAATGTTTGGCAAAACGAAAAAGGCGCAGAAGTCGTAAAATAATGAGTCCTCTACCGATGAGATATAACCATAGCAACGCTTTCTTTGTATGGAAACCTGACGTAAATGACATAATACCGGTCAACAGCAGTGAGCAGACGATAATTATGTCTACGATATTGAGAAAGCTTTTCAAGAACGCCCGTCTGTTTGGACATGCGACAAACCGAACGAAGAGTTCAACTATGAAAAAGAAAGCGCATGCCTGATTGATAAATTGTAGACTTGGCTGGAGGTCAGTTGAACCTAGAAGCGCCACCTTGTGGTTCTCATGCTGAATTAGAAGATAGTCGTACAGTGAAATGGAGTATGTGCCATTCATTTTTATCGTCTGCTCTTTGGGAGTCCGACATGATTCGAGAGTGCTGAGTATGAATATCATACAAGTGAGTACCACGAATAACATATAGATGATGTTGTACACCTGAAACAGAAAATAATGAAATCGGAATGGTGTACTAACCAAGCAAAACGTCGATCGTCGACATTATGTGTGATGAATGAGCGACATCACTGCAATTTTTGTTACCTCCCTTGGCAGCTAAAGTCCGATTTATCCCGAAATACATAGTGGCACGGCATTTCAACTCAGCAAATCGTATCGCAAACATTATGACACAGCATTTCCACTCAGCAAAACGTATCGCAACATTATGTCACGACATTTCAACTCAGCAAGACGTATCGCAACATTGTGTCATGACATTTCAACTTGCGACTATGTGACTAGACATATTATGAACACTTCTCAATGCAAACTGCGTCATACCCCAGCAAGGGGTTACCTGTCACATACCCCAGCAAGGGGTCACCTGTCATACCCCAGCAAGGGGTCACAAGAGGCCAATTTAGGCATGTACTTAGGTTATAACTAGCTAATTGAACTTCATCAAACACCTCAGCTTAAAATGTTCACAGTTAATAAAATATCTGCATTTGGCACAATCCACGTAATTTATGAAGGGCCGTTTTCTAATGTTGGTTATAACTTGTGTCCATACCATTTTGCTATGTTGCACAAATGTATGTATTTGCCTTACACTATGGTAACGAATTTCACATCTGATTCATGCTCGTATGTAGCATTGTATTGTCGAATGTACTACATATGCAATACAATATGGTTAAATCAAAGACAGTGGCATGTTACGAATTAATTCATTAAAAAACATTAGTATTTCAATTATATTTAATAATTTACTTTGGCATGCATATAACTAATGATATATTATAGGATTGTGGCATGGATATAACTAATGATATATTATAGGATTGTGGCATGGATATAACTAATGATATATTATAGGATTGTGGCATGCATATAACTAATGATATATTATGGTATTGTGGCATGCATATAACTAATGATATATTATAGTATTGTGGTATGCATATAACTAATGATATATTATAGTATTCTGGCATGCATATAACTAATGATATATTATGGTATTGTGGCATGCATATAACTAATGATATATTATAGGATTGTGGCATGCATATAACTAATGATATAGTATAGTATTGTGGCATGCATATAACTAATGATATATTATAGTATTCTGGCATGGATATAACTAATGATATATTATAGTATTCTGGCATGCATATAACTAATGATATATTATAGTATTGTGGCATGCATATAACTAATGATATATTATAGTATTCTGGCATGCATATAATTAATGATATATTATAGTATTCTGGCATGGATATAACTAATGATATATTATAGTATTGTGGCATGGATATAACTAATGATATAATATAGTATTGTGGCATGGATATAACTAATGATATATTATAGTATTGTGGCATGCATATAACTAATGATATATCATAGTATTGTGGTATGCATATAGCTAATGATATATTATATTATTCTGGCATGGATATAACTAATGATATATTATAGTATTGTGGCATGCATATAACTAATGATATATTATAGTAGTGTGGCATGCATATAACTAATGATATATTATAGTATTGTGGTATGCATATAACTAATGATATATTATAGTATTGGGAAAAATATGGATTTGAAGATATGTCCTACTCGAACATGGAACATTCATGATAGAGTCTATCTTAAAATACTAATTGTGATATAATTTATGTGTATTTAGAAGCATTATTATAACGTCTCTTATAATTCTTCCAGAATGGCAATGTATATTTTTATAGTGATAATTTATTTTCCACATGTCTGTAATATTGTATTATACATTGATGAGACGAAAATAAAGATATACTACTACTACCTCATGATGTGGGATTATTGTACTCTAAGTATGTGAATGATTATATAATATTATGTCACATATGACTATTGTTCATAATTGTAATGTACTACAAACATAAAATTCACAACACAATATAACATAAAATAATTGCAAATATTTATTTCATTTTACCTTTGTCTCTAAACTGAGAAATTATTGACCGAAATGGAAAATGTGCATGTCACAAATTAATTAATAACAAAAAAAGAAGTAAATAGCTTATCAATTTTATTTCGTAAGTTGGTTAGTAATACATATTACATATTACTAGTTATGCACACAGTATGAACGCATATTATTATAAACATTTTTTACAAAACTATAGTGAACGTATTCAACTATTTCCCTCATAGAAGCACCTCTTGACATCATTACCAATACGAATACAGTGACAATGTCGTAGCCAAACCAATGTTCATAATAAAGGCTAGAATGTCATGTAGTCCCAGTAATATATATGGAGATGGGATAGATATGCCGACTACGTATCCACTGTATGATAGCTAAATGGATGTCGTTTGTATGGAGCAATAATAGTATATTAACCTAAATCTTTATGAAGGAAAGGGTGGAATAAATATTTTCAAACACGACACTGGCATGGATTTGGAGGAGAAGGTAATGAACGAAGTGGGGGTGGTGGCCCCCATATATCAATACTGTCATAACGTTGCAATTCAGGGATAGTTAATTAAACTGCAAGTGTACCCAATATTTATATAATGCCGTCCACCGCTGGGTATGGCAATTAGTGCATTAAATTGATACGCCAATAGAGACGCAGCAATGTGACATGGCATCATACCATTAGTGTCAGTTGCTTAGTGGTCTAGTCGTTAACTCGTTGGACTGCGAATCCAGTGGTCGCAGGATTGATCAGCACACCATTACTGTCAGTAGTCTAGTCGTTAACACGTTGGACTGCGAATCCAGGGGTCGAAGGATTGATCATCACACCATTAGTGTCAGTGGCTTAGTGGTCTAATGGTTAACATGTTGGACAGCGAATCCAGGGATCGCAGGATTGGTCCTTTTTCTAACCCTACTAATTTAAATATTCTCCAACAAGTGACTTTAAACCGAGGTATGGAATAGTATCAAGGTTGCTTCTGTAATAGTATCAAGGTTGCTTCTGTAATAGTATCAAGGATGCTTCTGTAATAGTATCAAGGTTGCTTCTGTAATAGTATCAAGGTTGCTTCTGTAATAGTATCAAGGTTGCTTCTGTAATAGTATCAAGGTTGCTTATGTAATAGTATCAAGGTTGCTTCTGTAATATTATCAAGGTTGCTTCTGTAATAGTATCAAGGTTGCTTCTGTAATAGTATCAAGGTTGCTTCTGTAATAGTATCAAGGATGCTTCTGGAATAGTATCAAGGTTGCTTCTGTAATAGTATCAAGGTTGCTTCTGTAATAGTATCAAGGATGCTTCTGTAATAGTATCAAGGTTGCTTCTGTAATAGTATCAAGGATGCTTCTGTAATAGTATCAAGGTTGCTTCTGTAATAGTATCAAGGTTGCTTCTGTAATAGTATCAAGGTTGCTTCTGTAATAGTATCAAGGATGTTTCTGTAATAGTATCAAGGTTGCTTCTGTAATAGTATCAAGGTTGCTTCTGTAATATTATCAAGGTTGCTTCTGTAATAGTATCAAGGTTGCTTCTGTAATAGTATCAAGGTTGCTTCTGTAATAGTATCAAGGATGCTTCTGGAATTGAAGCGTCTTCTGCATATTAACGTCGCCCCGTATATGCCCACTAACGCATTGTCCTTCGGTGCCGTTGTTCGGTTCGAGCGACACACAACACATAAACAACAAGTATCACTGTCACCACGTATCTGTTAATAAATTAAATATTGGCCCAACTACGATGTTTTATAAATTAAATATTGCCCAACTACGATGTTTTATAAATTAAATATTGCCCAACTACGATGTTTTATAAATTAAATATTGCCCAACTACGATGTTTTATAAATTAAATATTGCCCCAACTACGACGTTTTATAAATTAAATATTGCCCAACTACGACGTTTTATAAATAGAAACTTTTGTTTGAAAACATACTCGTTAATTAATGAAGCTCTAGAACAATATATTATATATCGAGCGTCATATCGACCATAAGGGATGAGCAGTTTATGTCAATATTTACACAGTTATAGATAGAGCTTCTAGAGTCGTACATGTACATGTGATATGCAGTTATAGATAGAGCTTCTAGAGTCGTACATGTACATGTGATATGCAGTTATAGATAGAGCTTCTAGAGTCGTACATGTACATGTGATATGCAGTTATAGATAGAGCTTCTAGAGTCGTACATGTACATGTGATATGCAGTTATAGATAGAGCTTCTAGAGTCGTACATGTACATGTGATATGCAGTTATAGATAGAGCTTCTAGAGTCGTACATGTACATGTGATATGCAGTTATAGATAGAGCTTCTAGAGTCGTACATGTACATGTGATATGCAATTATAGATAGAGCTTCTAGAGTCGTACATGTACATGTGATATGCAGTTATAGATAGAGCTTCTAGAGTCGTACATGTACATGTGATATGCAGTTATAGATAGAGCTTCTAGAGTCGTACATGTACATGTGATATGCAGTTATAGATAGAGCTTCTAGAGTCGTACATGTACATGTGATATGCAGTTATAGATAGAGCTTCTAGAGTCGTACATGTACATGTGATATGCAGTTATAGATAGAGCTTCTAGAGTCGTACATGTACATGTGATATGCAGTTATAGATAGAGCTTCTAGAGTCGTACATGTACATGTGATATGCAGTTATAGATAGAGCTTCTAGAGTCGTACATGTACATGTGATATGCAGTTATAGATAGAGCTTCTAGAGTCGTACATGTACATGTGATATGCAGAAAGAGCACCCTAACTGAATACATGTTTGACCTTTGTTAGTTTTGGTCGCGTAAATTAGGTGACACATATATTGGAAGGCAAAACAGTTACCATATATATTGTTACCAATTGTTACCAGTTACCAATCACTCTTCAAATAAATATGCCTAGAAGCTATAGATAGTGTTCATTCCTTATTGTAGATTTGACGCTGTATAAATAATCTAATGTTCTAGAGATTCATTCATTAACCATGCATTATTCAAATTCAATTTCTATCTTGAGAATTTGTAGAATGACGTATTTTCTATAAAATGATACACATACTTCAAGATAACAGAATTAAAGAATTTAAAAATTAACTAACAGGATATTCCCGAGTAGAGAAATACCATTTAAATATATACTTGCTAACAGGATATTCCCGAGTAGAGAAATACCATTTAAATATAAACTTATAACAGGATATTCCCGAGTAGAGAAATACCATTTAAATATAAACTTGTACTTGCTAACAGGAACAAGATAGACATATTGTGGAACAGCGCTATAGCGTTGCATATTATTCAGAATGTGCATATGGAGTGCACATGTATCTCTAAATGTGGTCTTGAGATGGCATTTACCATTACGTTTAGTTTATTTATATAGACGTATACATATAGTACATAGTCATAATTATATACATATTATACATACTATATACACGTGATCAATGTCATACATATAGTACATAGTCATAATTATATACATATTATACATACTATTTACACGTGATCAATGTCATACATATAGTACATAGTCATAATTATATACATATTATACATACTATTTACACGTGATCAATGTCATACATATAGTACATAGTCATAATTATATACATATTATACATACTATTTACACGTGATCAATATCATACAAGCAAATTATACATGTATTTAGTAGAATTTTTAGAATAGAATTAGAATAGATATATATTTGTTTTTAGAGAGGATAAACTTTAAAATTACAAATAACTTATTTAGTGTGAATGCAAATATACATGTGCATGTCTATTTGTTTATTCTGGGAAACAAGGTAAGTCTATTGAAGGCTGCTTACTGCTTATTCTACGTACAACTATATACAACTTGATCAACAACAATAGTATACTATATTTAATAACCTATTATAGAGGTTAGTGCACGTCTATGATATTTAATATCGAAGTTCTTATAGCAACAGCTTGTTTGTAGTATAATGCTAAGTTCAATAATATAATTATATTGTTTGATTGTAACAATTTAATACACTTTGCCATATTTGGTCTTACAAAGTAGTATTTTTTAATAAATTTGTTTCGCAAATGCATATAGCATTTACATACAAGTATGAAATGGTATTCATCTTCCAAAGCTCTCTATTTACATACAAGTATGAAATGGTATTCATCTTCCAAAGCTCTCTATTTACATACAAGTATGAAATGGTATTCATCTTCCAAAGCTCTCTATTTACATACAAGTATGAAATGGTATTTATCTTCCAAAGCTCTCTATTTACATACAAGTATGAAATGGTATTCATCTTCCAAAGCTCTCTATTTACATACAAGTATGAAATGGTATTCATCTTCCAAAGCTCTCTATTTACAGCATGAAGAAATGGTATTCATCTTCCAAAGCTCTCCATTTACAGCATGAAGAAATGGTATTCATCTTCCAAAGCTCTCCATTTACAGCATGAAGAAATGGTATTCATCTTCCAAAGCTCTCTATTTACAGCATGAATAAATGGTATTCATCTTCCAAAGCTCTCTATTTACAGCATGAAGAAATGGTATTCATCTTCCAAAGCTCTCTATTTACATACAAGTATGAAATGGTATTCATCTTCCAAAGCTCTCTATTTACAGCATGAGGAAATGGTATTCATCTTCCAAAGCTCTCCATTTACAGCATGAGGAAATGGTATTCCTCTTCCAAAGCTCTCCATTTACAGCATGAGGAAATGGTATTCCTCTTCCAAAGCTCTCCATTTACAGCATGAGGAAATGGTATTCATCTTCCAAAGCTCTCCATTTACAGCATGAGGAAATGGTATTCATCTTCCAAAGCTCTCCATTTACAGCATGAGGAAATGGTATTCATCTTCCATTTACATACAAGTATGATGGATTCCTCTTCCATTTACATACAAGTATGATGGTATTCCTCTTCCATTTACATACAAGTATGATGGTATTCATCTTCCATTTACATACAAGTATGATGGATTCCTCTTCCATTTACATACAAGTATGATGGATTCCTCTTCCATTTACATACAAGTATGATGGATTCCTCTTCCATTTACATACAAGTATGATGGTATTCCTCTTCCATTTACATACAAGTATGATGGATTCCTCTTCCATTTACATACAAGTATGATGGTATTCCTCTTCCATTTACATACAAGTATGATGGTATTCCTCTTCCATTTACATACAAGTATTATGGTATTCCTCTTCCATTTACATACAAGTATTATGGTATTCCTCTTCCATTTACATACAAGTATGACGGTATTCCTCTTCCATTTACATACAAGTATGATGGATTCCTCTTCCATTTACATACAAGTATGACGGTATTCCTCTTCCATTTACATACACGTATGATGGTATTCCTCTTCCATACAAGTATTATGGTATTCCTCTTCCATTTACATACAAGTATGATGGATTCCTCTTCCATTTACATACAAGTATGACGGTATTCCTCTTCCATTTACATACAAGTATGATGGATTCCTCTTCCATTTACATACAAGTATTATGGTATTCCTCTTCCATACAAGTATTATGGTATTCCTCTTCCATTTACATACAAGTATTATGGTATTCCTCTTCCATACAAGTATGATGGATTCCTCTTCCATTTACATACAAGTATGATGGTATTCCTCTTCCATACAAGTATTATGGTATTCCTCTTCCATTTACATACAAGTATGATGGTATTCCTCTTCCATTTACATACAAGTATGACGGTATTCCTCTTCCATTTACATACAAGTATGATGGATTCCTCTTCCATTTACATACACGTATGATGGATTCCTCATCCTCCATTTACAGCATGAGGAAAACCGGTATTTTATTTTGAATTTTTAATGAGCTGAAATTCTTAACCTAGTTATTACGATTAAGATCAAAATGGAGAATTATTGTCGCTATAATTGGGAGAAAATAGCAATTACGCACAGTTAGAAATGCGTATGTTTTCTATAAGTTTGTGCTAGCATGCATACTATTTGTGCACTGTTAGCAAAATAGTATAGTATAGTATTTGGGTAAAATATAAATACTAATATGTGTGTGTTTACAAAAATCGAGGTTGTAGAAAACAACGTATATATTTTGAACATGATATACTATCTATCTATCTTCCTCTAATGTCGAACCCCTCGCGGGGATGTAGAAATGTCCATAAAAGACTTAGCCAACAGAGGTATGAATCAACATATCAAGTAATTTAATTAAAAAAGACAACGTGGGACAAATGGGGACGATGCATTCTGAATGTACAGAAGTGCGAACGATGCGTTCCGGTTGTAAACATGTGTGTGACCGATCGACTCGGAAAGTCCTACTTTCGGTTTCGGGTTTGTTTTATCGCAATAAAACACTGTTTACCAAATGAACTAAGCATACACAGTATAATGTTAGAATGTGTAGCAGCATTGATACCCATACGTAAAAATTGAAATTTTAAAATATCTTTTATTTCATACGATGTAATGCTGCTTTAAGGGAAATAAGTGATCAACATAGAACATAATAGTAATGCTATATAAACTAGTTACACAGCACATACTATACACGGAACATACTAGTAATGCTATATAAACTAGTTACACAGAACATACTATACACGGAACATACTATACACGGAACATACTAGTAATGCTATATAAACTAGTCACACAGAACATACTATACACGGAACATATTATACACGGAACATACTAGTAATGCTGTATAAACTAGTTACACAGAACATACTAGTAATGCTGTATAAACTAGTCACACAGAACATACTAGTAATGCTGTACAAACTAGTTACACAGAACATACTATACACGGAACATACTATACACGGAACATACTATACACGGAACATACTATACACGGAACATACTAGTAATGCTATATAAACTAGTTACACAGAACATACTATACATGGAACATACTATACACGGAACATACTAGTAATGCTGTATAAACTAGTTACACAGAACATACTATACACGGAACATACTATACACGGAACATACTAGTAATGCTGTATAAACTAGTTACACAGAACATACTATTAATGCTGTACAAACTAGTCACACAGAACATACTAGTAATGCTGTACAAACTAGTCACACAGAACATACTATACATAGAACATACTAGTAATGCTGTATAAACTAGTCAAACAGAACATACTATACATAGAACATACTAGTAATGCTGTACAAACTAGTTACACAGAACATACTATACATAGAACATACTAGTAATGCTGTATAAACTAGTCACACAGAACATACTAGTAATGCTGTATACACTAGTCACACAGAACATACTAGTAATGCTGTATAAACTAGTTACACAGAACATACTAGTAATGCTGTACAAACTAGTTACACAGAACATACTATACATAGAACATACTAGTAATGCTGTATAAACTGGTTACACAGAACATACTATACATAGAACATACTAGTAATGCTGTATAAACTAGTCACACAGAACATACTATACATAGAACATAATAGTAATGCTGTATAAACTAGTCACACAGAAATACTATACATAGAACATACTAGTAATGCTGTATAAACTTGTCACACAGAACATACTATACATATAACATACTAGTAATGCTGTATAAACTAGTCACACAGAACATACTAGTAATGCTGTATAAACTGGTTACACAGAACATACTATACATAGAACATACTAGTAATGCTGTATAAACTAGTCACACAGAACATACTATACATAGAACATACTAGTAATGTTGTATAAACTGGTTACTCAGAACATAATATACATAGAACATACTAGTAATGCTGTATAAACTGGTTACACAGAACATACTATACATAGAACATACTAGTAGTGCTGTACAAACTAGTCACACATAACATACTAGTAATGCTGTATAAACTAGTCACACAGAACATACTATACATAGAACATACTAGTAATGCTGTACAAACTAGTTACACAGAACATACTAGTAATGCTGTATCAACTAGTTACACAGAACATACTATACATAGAACATACTAGTAATGCTGTATAAACTAGTCACACAGAACATACTAGTAATGCTGTATAAACTAGTTACACAGAACATACTAGTAATGCTGTATAAACTAGTTACACAGAACATACTAGTAATGCTGTATAAACTAGTTACACAGAACATACTTGTAATGCTGTATAAACTAGTTACACAGAACATACTAGTAATGCTGTATAAACTAGTTACACAGAACATACTAGTAATGCTGTATAAACTAGTTACACAGAACATACTAGTAATTCTGTATAAACTAGTTACACAGAACATACTAGTAATGCTGTATAAACTAGTTACACAGAACATACTAGTAATGCTGTGTAAACTAGTTACACAGAACATACTAGTAATGCTGTATAAACTAGTTACACAGAACATACTAGTAATGCTGTATAAACTAGTTACACAGAACATACTAGTAATGCTGTATAAACTAGTTACACAGAACATACTAGTAATGCTGTATAAACTAGTTACACAGAACATACTAGTAATTCTGTACAAACTAGTTACACAGAACATACTAGTAATGCTATATAAACTAGTTACACAGAACATACTAGTAATGCTATATAAACTAGTTACATAGAACATACTAGTAATGCTGTATAAACTAGTTACACAGAACATACTATACATAGAACATACTAGTAATGCTGTATAAACTAGTCACACAGAACATACTAGTAATTCTGTACAAACTAGTTACACAGAACATACTAGTAATGCTATATAAACTAGTTACACAGAACATACTAGTAATGCTATATAAACTAGTTACATAGAACATACTAGTAATGCTGTATAAACTAGTTACACAGAACATACTATACATAGAACATACTAGTAATGCTGTATAAACTAGTTACACAGAACATACTATACATAGAACATACTAATAATGCTGTATAAACTGGTTACACAGAACATACTATACATAGAACATACTAGTAATGCTGTATAAACTAGTCACACAGAACATACTAGTAATGCTGTACAAACTAGTTACACAGAACATACTAGTAATGCTGTACAAACTGGTTACACAGAACATAATATACATAGAACATACTAGTAATGCTGTATATACTGGTTACACAGAACATACTAGTAATGCTGTACAAACTGGTTACACAGAACATACTATACATAGAACATACTAGTAATGCTGTATAAACTAGTTGCACAGAACATACTAGTAATGCTGTATAAACTAGTTGCACAGAACATACTAGTAATGCTGTATAAACTAGTCACACAGAACATACTAGTAATGCTGTATAAACTAGTTACACAAAACATACTATACATAGAACATACTAGTAATGCTATATAAACTAGTTACACAGAACATACTATACATAGAACATACTAGTAATGCTGTACAAACTGGTTACACAGAACATACTATACATAGAACATACTAGTAATGTTGTATAAACTGGTTACACAGAACATACTATACATAGAACATACTAGTAATGCTGTATAAACTAGTAACACAGAACATACTAGTAATGCTGTATAAACTGGTTACACAGAACATACTATACATAGAACATACTAGTAATGCTGTACAAACTAGTCACACAGAACATACTATACATAGAACATACTAGTAATGCTGTATAAACTGGTTACATAGAACATACTATACATAGAACATACTAGTAATGCTGTATAAACTGGTTACACAGAACATACTATACATAGAACATACTAGTAATGCTGTACAAACTAGTCACACAGAACATACTATACACAGAACATGCTAGTAATGCTGTATAAACTGGTTACATAGAACATACTATACATAGAACATACTAGTAATGCTGTACAAACTAGTCACACAGAACATACTATACATAGAACATACTAGTAATGCTGTATAGACTGGTTACACAGAATATACTATACATAGAACATACTAGTAATGCTGTACAAACTAGTTACACAGAACATACTAGTAATGCTGTATAAACTGGTTACATAGAACATACTAGTAATGCTGTATAAACTGGTTACACAGAACATACTATACACGAAACATACAAGTAATGCTGTACAAACTAGTCACACAGAACATACTATACATAGAACATACTAGTAATGCTGTATAAACTGGTTACATAGAACATACTAGTAATGCTGTATAAACTGGTTACACAGAACATACTAGTAATGCTGTACAAACTAGTTACACAGAACATACTATACATAGAATATACTAGTAATGCTGTATAAACTAGTTACACAGAATATACTAGTAATGCTGTATAAACTGGTTACACAGAACATACTAGTAATGCTGTATAAACTAGTTACACAGAACATACTAGTAATGCTGTATAAACTGGTTACACAGAACATACTAGTAATGCTGTATAAACTGGTTACACAGAACATACTAGTAATGCTGTATAAACTAGTCACACAGAACATACTAGTAATGCTGTATAAACTAGTCACACAGAACATACTAGTAATGCTGTGTAAACTAGTTACACTGTTTGATCAGCGCAGTTGTTATCATGCTCGCGTCTCATCCATGCAACCCGGGTTAGATCCTCGTATTGGTGAGTATGTAAGATGATACTGTGGTTGTCGCCAAATCGGACTAGGTTGTACTCCAGTCATCTCCCACACAAATGACCATATATATGTATACTCTTTCATTCGAACCAAGGAGAGTTATTAATATATGTTGTTAATTCTTGTTTCGCAATCGATGTAAAATAAATAACACGTTTATTACCCTTGCAAATTTGGACGAGTTTGGTTTGTCAATGACGTTCCATAACAAGTATTTTATCCTGTTCCATTTGCTGTCCTGCAGTTGTTCTTTGCTATATTCTAAGCCTTCAAAAATCAGATAAATACATTTTTATTAATAATAATAATAAATTCTTTATTTATGGAAAGTAACACATTAAGTCAATATACAAACAAGAAATTATTCGCAATATGGACTTTACTTAATACAATAAATGACATTTTAACACCAAGTGAATTAATGAATTTACTAATTGATAAATAACTGAATGAAATATTTACTCAAGACAAATATTATATAAACCAGATATACCCGACAACCACTCCTTGGTATTACCGTGATAATACAGATCAATTAGTTACATATTTCTTCAAATCAAAGAATTTAACAGTCAAGCATTTACTTAGCAAACACATTAAATGCTAACAAGCACTGTGAATGAGATTTAAACGTTTATGTTTTAGCTTTATTTATCGTCGCTACCGTTTGCCCATTTGAACCACGGGTAGTTTAGCTAACAATACATTTCCTGGGCAGGCTGCAGCAGTTAACCAGTACTTTGTGCACCAAACTCCGTAAGAAACTTTTTCACATAAAGAGGTCAAGGTGGTTAATTTACAAAACAGAGGGATATGTAGTCCAGTGGTAACACGTTGGACTGGTAATCCAGGGATCGCAGGTTCGATCCCCTGTCTGACCCTAATAAAATTAAGTCTTTCAATGGGACTTTAAACCGTTGTCTCGTGTTGGTGCTGTACATCGTGCACGTAAACGAACAAGATGAAACTCTGGAGTGGGTCTCTGTCTGTATCATTGCACTATCCTCCACAAATCTAAAATGACTAATCTCTTCAGGAGGCGTCGCTCATATGGGCAACCGGTAGCGACGATAAATAAACGTAACACACACATAATTCACCCATGTAGCACCACCGACCGTCCGCAAGCCAACTGGATAGCTTCTTAACATGAACTCATTCGACAACCCATGTGGGAGTCGAACCTACTGCGGTGAGGGGCAAGTGATTTGAAATCAACGACTGTAACCATTGCGCCACGGAGGCCCCGTAAGAATGCGCACCCTGTGTGAACCGGTAGCGATATTATGTTAACATTTGTATCAAAATCTAAAGATAAGACAATACCATCCGCTCCTTAGAATATCTCAGTCAACAGCACATTCTAATAAATGCACAATGCGAAGTGAATAGATCCACCTACTGTTTGTTTCGAATTGTCGTCGAAGATTGTTTGTAACTTCGAGTTCATCTTCAAATTTGAATAGACTCGACACACAACAGTCCGAGATATTACCAGACGCTATTTGCCAGAACTCTAACTCGTTCCGAATGGCCGCTCCACACACGTGTTTTGGTAGGTGCAGTTCACTTGTGCGATACAAATCTAGCACGGAATGGAATAATTCGGGGTTACGATCAAAGAAATATATGTTCTGATCTGGTATAAATTCCAGCGAATTTACGGAAATTCCGGACAGACGCGTGTCCGGTACGGATCTTAGCGTCTTCATAGTGGTGATGAAGATTGTGCCGCCGACGTTAATGTTTACTATATCCGGGTACTTCTCCGAATGTTGGATAGCCATTTGTAGATTAGATTAGTAATTTAATGCATGACTAAATTCCATTCACGACTAAAGTCCTACATACCATATTTCCTTGAAAAATAACATTCAAGTATGTTTGTTTGTCAGCCAACTCGCAAATATACTAATTCCAGTGAAGAAGTTATTTTATTCCGTTTATTCTTATGTACACACTTATCACATTTCATATTTGCTCAGTTAACAACTAAACTACGCCGGAGAAGTAGATAAATCAATGGTTAGGAAAGTGATTTCCATGAAATATGCAGTTCATTTTAATTTTATCTTTCTTATTGATTTAATAAAAATTAATAGATGTTCCGCATGCGTAAATGGATAAATCCATCACTACAATACACAGAGGAATAACTAACAGCGTGACACAAGATGTATGCATTTGTATAATTGTTGTATCGACTTCTGACTCAAATGTCACAATATCAGCTATGGTATTATATCGATTGCAACCACACACACCTTCATAATCATTTCGCATTATGTAGCGGATCAGTATGTGGCGCCCTTTTGCTATTTATTCAGTATTTATGGATATCCTAATTCCATGTTTGGATATCCATTGTTCAATTATTGGATATCCATAATTCGATATATGGATATCCATAATTCCAAGCAATTTTTGGATATCCATAATTCGATTTTCGGATATTCATAATTCGATTTATGGATATCCACAATTCCAGGCCACCGTTTTGCTATTTATTCAGCATTTATGAATTTCCAAACATTGATTTTTGTATCCATAACTGCTGAATAAATAGCGTCCGTGTGAGGAAGCGATCAAGTGGCTTGCCGCCGTGCCTGCAATATTGCTCGGAGCCGCATCCGGGGTCTCCCTCCACCAATGAGACACATTGGACTATTACTGCCCCTGAAATACTCGTAGAAATAGATATGCTCTTTTAATTGGTTTCCTGTTTTTATTGTTGTTTCCTTTGCACCACATGCTATCCATTTACATCCGTTTTCTCGTATAAATATTATTAAATCTCGACAGATATCATACATTATATCCAATATTCAATTAATTATCATGATTTTGATTAATTAACATTATCATAATGCAACATCTCCTTAGAATACAACACTAAATCGAAAGGATTCCAACTGAAAGGACCACAATGCATTTCGGTATCAATCGGAGTTTATCCGTCAAGGGAGGTAATGTCGCTCATAATAGCCGTATATCACGTATTAGGTCGCTAACGCACCGTGTAGCTTATAATATATTCCAACTAGATTGATAATAATGACGTCGTAAGAATAATTTGTTTACTTTCATGACAATTTAAAAACAACGACCAGGATAATGTATTAAGTGTACTAATCCGACTGATCATAACTTACATACGCTCTCTGAAATACTAAAGTTATTCAAACACTCCCGTTTACTAACATAGGTGATACTCATAGCGTTGAATGCTGAAGCTTACAGGCTGTAAAACAACAAATAAGTTGCCTATTAAAGACATAGAAAAACATACGGTCTGGTCTGTTCATTTATATTTCCAATATTTCATTTCTTCTGATACCACATCCACTGTGAAAAGGTATTCAAATCAACAGCAAAACTATTCACAATATAATGGTTCACATAGCCAGTGCTCACCTGTGAATAATGTCACTGTGCTTACACACTGTATTCCTCCACCAAATAATACAGTATACCAACCTTCAGTTTGCAATGGCCTGAATTCTTATACAACATCTTTTCTACACATCAACATAATTTCTCAAAATATACAAAAACTACACACTGTCATGAAAATGTGGACCGCGGATGCACTGTTGCCTATTTACGTACATACAACCTTACAGCCGCCTGTTTCTGTTTATCTATTTACCTGTTTTGTACATACTACGCTATGAAGTGCTGTCGTGGATGACCCTGAATGTGAGTTGCAATTCCGAGATATCTGGCAATTTAGACATTTTGCAGAAAGTACCCTCTTACCCCCTTAGGCAGGGCATTCCATGATCACTTTCCTGGTAGCGTTTTCCGCACGGTTCTGTTGGTTTACAATTTAATATTCACACCAAAGTTCAGTTCACTTTCAGATTTAGCAAATTTCAACACTGCTTAAACAATATTTCTGTTCAGTATTGTTATTACCCATCTTTACTATTATTTTCATTAAATGCCAGGTTTCGGACCAGTTACTCAAACTATTCAGTGTATGGAGTCGTTTGCACTGCTCTTGTTAAACAGCTTAGAATCATCTGCATTCAGATTACTGTGTATGGAGTCGTATGCACTGCTCTTGTTAAACAGCTTAGAATCATCTGCATTCAGATCACTGTGTATGGAGTCGTATGCACTGCTCTTGTTAAACAGCTTAGAATCATCTGCATTCAGATCACTGTGTATGGAGTCGTATGCACTGCTCTTGTTAAACAGCTTAGAATCATCTGCATTCAGATCACTGTGTATGGAGTCGTATGCACTGCTCTTGTTAAACAGCTTAGAATCATCTGCATTCAGATCACTGTGTATGGAGTCGTATGCACTGCTCTTGTTAAACAGCTTAGAATCATCTGCATTCAGATCACTGTGTATGGAGTCGTATGCACTGCTCTTGTTAAACAGCTTAGAATCATCTGCATTCAGATCACTGTGTATGGAGTCGTATGCACTGCTCTTGTTAAACAGCTTAGAATCATCTGCATTCAGATCACTGTGTATGGAGTCGTATGCACTGCTCTTGTTAAACAGCTTAGAATCATCTGCATTCAGATCACTGTGTATGGAGTCGTATGCACTGCTCTTGTTAAACAGCTTAGTATCATCTGCATTCAGATCACTGTGTATGGAGTCGTATGCACTGCTCTTGCTAAACAGCTTAGCATCATCTGCATTCAGATTACTGTGTATGGAGTCGTATGCACTGCTCTTGTTAAACAGCTTAGAATCATCTGCATTCAGATTACTGTGTATGGAGTCGTATGCACTGCTCTTGTTAAACAGCTTAGACTCATCTGCATTCAGATCACTGTGTATGGAGTCGTTTGTACTGCTCTTGTTAAACAGCTTAGCGTCATCTGCATTCAGATCACCGTGTATGGAGTCGTTTGCTCTGCTCTTGTTAAACAGCTTAGAGTCATCTGCATGCGTAAGATAGTTGGACGAAAATAAATCGGGGATCTCGTTGTTCTAGTTAATAAACAGTAATTGTCAGATTTTCAGCTATCAACTTTTGAGAGCTGCACATCCTTTCATGTTTCACCATTTCTCTTCTCAGAATTAATTCTTTCTCTTCCGGATTTCGAGCAGAAAGGGGCAAGTATTATTTGCTACAGTCACGAATTAGTGAGCGTATATACTACGGCTAACCCTTATCCTGCCGAATAAATTGGACGGAGTGTGCAAACAACATAGATCCAGATCAGCCACGGCGTAACGTCACGTCTACTCAGAATCTGTGTTGTTTGCTATTCAGACAAGTGTTTAGCTCCACTATCGGAACAGCATAGAGCCTGTGTAAATGAGCAGGAATAGAACACTAAATATCTTTTTTCTTTGGTAAAAATGATTTAAAACTACAGTTGCGGCGTTATGGGCGCAGTCATTTAGATTGTCGGGGTTGTGGTCACGGTCATTATAAGTTCCTCCTTTGTAAAAGAGCTTTTTAAAAAAGCAAGACACAGCGCCACTCGATTTAGCAGTAATTCTGTCAAATGACTCTTTTTCTGGAATAGAGTTTCTAGTTTAATCGCACCTGGCTCATATATCCGTGATTTCTGCAAATAAACCCCCACCCCTCATAGGGATGTAGTTCTATTCTTCCTATACTGTCTAGTTCAGTAATTGATATGTGCGTTCCCCGTTGATAGGTAGTTGTTAGGTAGTGCCTATTTCATATTATAATGGTAGTTGATAGGTAGTGCCTATTTCATGTTATAATGGTAGTTGTTAGGTAGTGCCTATTTCATGTTATAATGGTAGTTGATAGGTAGTGCCTATTTCATGTTATAATGGTAGTTGATAGGTAGTGCCTATTTCATGTTATAATGGTAGTTGATAGGTAGTGCCTATTTCATATTATAATGGTAGTTGATAGGTAGTGCCTATTTCATATTATAATGGTAGTTGATAGGTAGTGCCTATTTCATATTATAATGGTAGTTGATAGGTAGTGCCTATTTCATATTATAATGCACCAGCAATCCTTCTGGTTACAAATTGAAATATTGCGTATATTTTTCCGCCATTCAAATTGTAAACGTGATATCCCCATGTTAATATAACATATTAGCACTCTAGATCGGCATGCACGATAAAACGTAAACGCGTTTGCGAAGATGTGCCTCCAGGGACCAATAGAGGCTCTGCTCGATTAGCATTTAGCAGATGTGAGTGTGACAAAACATCAAACCCGCCTCCGTGGTTGAGTGGTTAATTAAGGTAGCTGACTTGTATACAATTGCAACCTATCATCATTGATGGTCACGTGTTCGAGTCACGCTCAGGCCGTGTCTATTTATATAAACACGTTTGCAGTTTCTGACGGAGGTTGGTGCACCAAGTACTGGTTAACAGCTGGGGCCTGTCCAGGAAAGGGGTTGTTAGATACACTGCCCGTCGCTCAAATTGGCAACCGGTAGTGACGTCTAAATAAACTTAAATAAAAGAAAACTCCATCAAATTGTCATGGGAAGTAACTGTGAAATTAAATTATCCAGGATGAAATAGTAGTTAATTCCGCTGTCAGTTAAGACGCAGAATATCGTAACATATGATGTGTGTCTAAACTTATAACAGTTATTAAAATTGTGTCACATTGGCTCATGCATCGCTTATATTATTTACACTTTTACATTTTTAAATCCATGACTGTCTACTCTTGTAGTTTGTGTATTTGCTATAAGTATATGTCAATGTTTTATGCAATACATTTATTGTCGTGTTGTCGTCGTCATAGTCAGAGTGAATAATTGTTAAAGTTGTTTCGTGATCGTTGTAATATAAATAAAGTTTATACTAACCACAGAGTTGTGCATTAAGAATTTCGACAGCCTATCGTCGGGTGGTGGAGCAGTGCAGGATAAAATGGATCCACATATTATAGAATTTATTGTGGAAATCGTGATAGCGCAGTAGTAGCGCGTTCGCTTCAGGTGCGAAAGGCCCGGCGTTCGCGCCCCACTGGGGCCGTTATGAGTATGCCCTTAGGCAAGGCATTTCAATTCCACGTTGCCTCTTCGCTCTTCCTCATGGCGATACATTCCATCAGGAATGGGGTTTCGAGAGTGATATAAGTTGTAAGAACTTGTTTTGCATTCGAGTCTTCGGCCTCCACACACTCCAGCCACGCCCAATATAGTTAATACTCCGATAGAAACTATTAATCGGCAATTCATTCCTTAAATTCCTTAACGAGCAACTGTAAAATTTAAGTCTTAATAAGTCTTCTTCTTCTTCTTCCTTAAATGAAAGATATTTTGATGTAGCAAATGTTATCGCCAATAGATACATGCAGAAAGTACAGCAGGCTGGAAAGTCAATGAGCTAATGTGAGCAGAAAGTACAGCAGGCTGGAAAGTCAATGAGCTAATGTGAGTAGAAAGTACAGCATGCTGGAAAGTCAATGAGCTAATGTGAGCAGAAAGTACAGCAGGCTGGAAAGTCAATGAGCTAATGTGAGTAGAAAGTACAGCAGGCTGGAAAGTCAATGAGCTAATGTGAGCAGAAAGTACAGCAGGCTGGAAAGTCAATGAGCTAATGTGAGCAGAAAGTACAGCAGGCTGGAAAGTCAATGAGCTAATGTGAGCAGAAAGTACAGCAGGCTGGAAAGTCAATGAGCTAATGTGAGCAGAAAGCTAAACAAGGGATAACTTATTTCATAATCATTGAAGCTTGTATTTGATTGTGTTACCATGGTTACATATGGATATTCGCTAAATTAGCTGGACTGTGGTCATCAAAAATAATGTTATACGTTTTGTAAAAAGGTCAGTCCACCTTAAACAACTCTAGAGATCGGACTTTTCAACTTATAATTATGTGAAAGACCCCAGGTGGCCAATCTTTGAACTGAATGACTCGACCACAGAGAAACAGTATGCAATATGTGAACACACTCAAACCTGTCTTAGACAACCAGCCAAGGGAATCACAGAAACTGACTGCTTAGCACTGATGGCTGCTCAATATAGGTCAACTGTATAATAAAACAACATATGGAAATCAGGAAACTGACTGCCTAATACAGGTTGGCTGCTTAATGGAGATGACCACTAACACAAGTTTGTCTGTAGAACACACCAATAGGCTGCTTAATGGAGATGACCACTAACACAAGTTTGTCTGTAGAAAACACCAATAGGCCGCTTCCTTAAAACCTACTTTACAGTCCATAAATGCTTCTATTTCTTCAAGTTGTATAATAGTTATTATGCAAATACGAGATTAGTTACCTAGTTAACCTTTCTTGTGATCAAATTCTTTAATAGCAACATGATTCGTCAGAGACAAATATTTGAGAAATAAAATTATTTACATTTCGCCTAGCCTGGGTTCCAGGCTGTAGATTTTTCACTTTTTAATTTCTGATTTTACCAAAAGCTCAATACGGCCCAATTAATAGTATCGGTGTTAAAATATATTTATTGGACTGACCATGCAAAATATATGGACGCCTGTTCCCAGGCTACATTTCGCCCAGTACTTGGTAATTTGAAAAATGAAATAAAAGTCCAAAATTGGACACATATCAAACAGGATCTGGATACATTTTAACTGCATTAATATTGAATTCAAGCATTTTAAGCCATTGTAAATATTTACACAAAGTGTCGGTATCTAAACATGACATGCTGGTTATATAAACACTGAGGTCAATGGTGTTAATTTTTGTGTTTTACGTTTATTTATCGTCGCCACCGGTTGCGCTCATATGAGCGACGCCTCCTGAAGAGATTAGTCACTTTAGATTTTTGGAAGATAGTGCAATGATACAGACAGAACTTATTAACCCGCGATTCATTCCTTAACCCTTAACCCTAAATAGCTGGGTACCTGTAGTCAGTAATGTGGACCAGAGATGCACGTGCTGTTACTGGACATCTGTAGTCAGTACTGTGTGGACTAGAGATACAGGTGCTGTTACTGGACATCTGTAGTCAGTAGTGTGTGGACTAGAGATACACATGCTGATACTTGACATCTGTAGTCAGTAATGTGGACCAGAGATGCACATGCTGTTACTGGACATCTGTAGTCAGTAGTGTGTGGACTAGAGATACACATGCTGATACTTGACATCTGTAGTCAGTAATGTGGACCAGAGATGCACGTGCTGTTACTGGACATCTGAAGTCAGTAATGTGGACCAGCGATGCACCTGCTGTTACTGGACATCTGTAGTCAGTAATGTGGACCAGAGATGCACGTGCTGTTACTGGACATCTGTAGTCAGTAATGTGGACCAGAGATGCACGTGCTGTTACTGGACATCTGTAGTCAGTAATGTGGACCAGAGATACACGTGCTGTTACTGGACATCTGTAGTCAGTAATGTGGACCAGAGATGCACGTGCTGCTACTGGACATCTGTAGTCAGTACTGTGTGGACTAGATATACACGTGCTGTTACTGGACATCTGTAGTCAGTAATGTGGACCAGAGATGCACGTGCTGTTACTGGACATCTGTAGTCAGTAATGTGGACCAGAGATGCACGTGCTGTTACTGGACATCTGTAGTCAGTAATGTGGACCAGAGATACACGTGCTGTTACTGGACATCTGTAGTCAGTAATGTGGACCAGAGATGCACGTGCTGCTACTGGACATCTGTAGTCAGTACTGTGGACCAGAGATGTACGTGCTGTTACTGGACATCTGTAGTCAGTAATGTGGAACAGAGATACACGTGCTGTTACTGGACATCTGTAGTCAGTAATGTGGACCAGAGATGCACGTGCTGCTACTGGACATCTGTAGTCAGTACTGTGTGGACTAGATATACACGTGCTGTTACTGGACATCTGTAGTCAGTAATGTGGACCAGAGATGCACGTGCTGTTACTGGACATCTGTAGTCAGTAATGTGGACCAGAGATGCACGTGCTGTTACTGGAAATCTGTAGTCAGTACTGTGTGGACTAGATATACACGTGCTGTTACTGGACATATGTAGTCAGTAATGTGGACCAGAGATACACGTGCTGTTACTGGACATCTGTAGTCAGTAATGAGGACCAGAGATGCACGTGCTGCTACTGGACATCTGTAGTCAGTACTGTGTGGACTAGAGATACACGTGTTGCTACTGGACATCTGTAGTCAGTACTGTGTGGATTAGAGATACACGTGCTGTTACTGGACATCTGTAGTCAGTACTGTGTGGACTAGATATACACGTGCTGTTACTGGACATCTGTAGTCAGTAATGTGGACCAGAGATGCACGTGCTGTTACTGGACATCTGTAGTCAGTAATGTGGACCAGAGATGCACGTGCTGTTACTGGACATCTGTAGTCAGTAATGTGGACCAGAGATACACGTGCTGTTACTGGACATCTGTAGTCAGTAATGTGGACCAGAGATGCACGTGCTGCTACTGGACATCTGTAGTCAGTACTGTGTGGACTAGATGTACACGTGCTGTTACTGGACATCTGTAGTCAGTACTGTGTGGACTAGATATACACGTGCGGTTACTGGACATCTGTAGTCAGTACTGTGTGGACTAGATATACACGTGCTGTTACTGGACATCTGTAGTCAGTACTGTGTGGACTAGATATACACATGCTGTTACTGGACATCTGTAGTCAGTACTGTGTGGACTAGATATACACGTGCTGTTATTGGACATCTGTAGTCAGTAATGTGGACAAGAGATGCACGTGCTGTTACTGGACATCTGTAGTCAGTACTGTGTGGACTAGATATACACGTGCTGTTACTGGACATCTGTAGTCAGTACTATGTGGACTAGATATACACGTGCTGTTACTGGACATCTGTAGTCAGTACTGTGTGGACTAGATATACACGTGCTGTTACTGGACATCTGTAGTCAGTACTGTGTGGACTAGATATACACGTGCTGTTACTGGACATCTGTAGTCAGTAATGTGGACAAGAGATGCACGTGCTGTTACTGGACATCTGTAGTCAGTACTGTGTGGACTAGATATACACGTGCTGTTACTGGACATCTGTAGTCAGTACTGTGTGGATTAGATATACACGTGCTGTTACTGGACATCTGTAGTCAGTAATGTGGACCAGAGATGCACGTGCTGCTACTGGACATCTGTAGTCAGTACTGTGTGGACTAGATATACACGTGCTGTTACTGGACATCTGTAGTCAGTAATGTGGACCAGAGATGCACGTGCTGTTACTGGACATCTGTAGTCAGTAATGTGGACCAGAGATGCACGTGCTGTTACTGGAAATCTGTAGTCAGTACTGTGTGGACTAGATATACACGTGCTGTTACTGGACATCTGTAGTCAGTAATGTGGAACAGAGATACACGTGCTGTTACTGGACATCTGTAGTCAGTAATGTGGACCAGAGATGCACGTGCTGCTACTGGACATCTGTAGTCAGTACTGTGTGGACTAGATATACACGTGCTGTTACTGGACATCTGTAGTCAGTAATGTGGACCAGAGATGCACGTGCTGTTACTGGACATCTGTAGTCAGTAATGTGGACCAGAGATGCACGTGCTGTTACTGGAAATCTGTAGTCAGTACTGTGTGGACTAGATATACACGTGCTGTTACTGGACATCTGTAGTCAGTAATGTGGAACAGAGATACACGTGCTGTTACTGGACATCTGTAGTCAGTAATGTGGACCAGAGATGCACGTGCTGCTACTGGACATCTGTAGTCAGTACTGTGTGGACTAGAGATACACGTGTTGCTACTGGACATATGTAGTCAGTAGTGTGTGGATTAGAGATACACATGCTGTTACTGGACATCTGTAGTCAGTACTGTGTGGACTAGATATACACGTGCTGTTACTGGACATCTGTAGTCAGTACTGTGTGGACTAGATATACACGTGCTGTTACTGGACATCTGTAGTCAGTACTGTGTGGACTAGATATACACGTGCTGTTACTGGACATCTGTAGTCAGTACTGTGTGGACTAGATATACACGTGCTGTTACTGGACATCTGTAGTCAGTAGTGTGTGGACTAGATATACACGTGCTGTTACTGGACATCTGTAGTCAGTACTGTGTGGACTAGATATACACGTGTTGTTACTGGACATCTGTAGTCAGTACTGTGTGGACTAGATATACACGTGCTGTTACTGGACATCTGTAGTCAGTACTGTGTGGACTAGATATACACGTGTTCTTACTGGACATCTGTAGTCAGTACTGTATGGACTAGAGATACACATGCTGTTACTGGACATATGTAGTCAGTACTGTGTGGACCAGAGATGCACGTGCTGTTACTGGACATCTGTAGTCAGTAGTGTGTGGACTAGATATACACGTGTTGCTACTGGACATCTGTAGTTAGTACTGTGTGGACCAGAGATGCACGTGCTGTTACTGGACATCTGTAGTCAGTACTGTGTGGACTAGAGATACACATGCTGTTACTGGACATATGTAGTCAGTACTGTGTGGACTAGAGATACACGTGTTGCTACTGGACATATGTAGTTAGTACTGTGTGGAATAGAGATACACGTGTTGCTACTGGACATCAGTAGTCAGTAGTGTGTGGACTAGAGATACACATGCTGTTACTGGACATATGTAGTCAGTACTGTGTGGACCAGAGATGCACGTGCTGTTACTGGACATCTGTAGTCAGTAGTGTGTGGACTAGATATACACGTGCGGTTAATGGACATCTGTAATCAGTACTGTGTGGACTAGATATACACGTGCTGTGCATGTATACATGTGTTGCTACTGGACATCTGTAGTTAGTACTGTGTGGACCAGAGATGCACTTGCTGTTACTGGACATCTGTAGTCAGTAGTGTGTGGACTAGAGACACGTGTTGCTACTGGACATCTGTAGTTAGTACTGTGTGGACTAGAGATACACATGCTGTTACTGGACATCTGTAGTCAGTACTGTGTGGACTAGAGATACACATGCTGTTACTGGACATCTGTAGTCAGTAGTGTGTGACTAGATATACACGTGTTGTAACTGGAAATCTGCATACAGTAATGTGTGGACTAGAGATACACATGCTGTTACTTGACATCAGTAGTCAGTAATGTGTGGACTAGAGATACACATGCTGTTACTGGAAATATGTAGTTAGTATGGTGTGGACTAGAGATACCCATGATGTTACTTCACATCTGTCGTCAGTAGTGTGTGGACTAGAGATACACGTGCTGTTACTGGACATCAGTAGTTAGTATGGTGTGGATTAAAGATACACGTGCTGTTACTGGACATCTGTAGTCAGTACTGTGTGGACTAGAAACACACGTGCTGCTACTGGATATCTATAGTCAGTACTGTGTTGACTAGAGATACACATGCTGAGACTTGACATCTGTAGTCAGTACTGTGTGGACTAGAGATACACATGCTGTTACTGGCCATATGTAGTCAGTAGTATGTTGAATAGAGTTACACGTGCTGTTACTGGACATCTGTAGTCAGTAGTGTGTGGACTAGAGAAACACATGATGGTACTGGGCATCTGTAGTCAGTAGTGTGTTGACTAGAGATATACGTGCTGTTTCTGGGCATCTCTAGTTAGTATGGTGTGGACTAGAGATAAACATGCTGTTACTGAACATCTGTAGTCAGTACTATGTGGACTAGCGATACACATGCTGTTACTGGACATCTGTAGTCAGTAGTGTGTGGACTAGAGATACACATGCTGCTACTGGACATCTGTAGTCAGTACTGTGTGGACTAGCGATACACATGCTGTTACTGGACATCTGTAGTCAGTACTGTGTGGACTAGCGATACACATGCTGTTACTGGGCAGCTGTAGTTAGTACGGTGTGAACTAGAGATACACGTGCTGCTACTGGACATCTGTAGTCATTACTGTGTGGAATAGCGATACAGATGCTGTTAATGGACATCTGAAGGTAGTAATGTGTGGACTAGAGATACACATGTTGTAAGTGAACATCTGTAGTCAGTACTGTGTGGACTAGAGATACACATGCTGTTACTGGCAATCTGTAGTCAGTAGTGTGTGGACTAGAGATACATATGCTGTTACTGGAAATATGTAGTTAGTATGGTGTTGACTAGAGATACACATGCTGTTACTGGAAATATGTAGTTAGTATGGTGTTGACTAGAGATACACATGCTGTTACTGGAAATATGTAGTTAGTATGGTGTGGACTAGAGATACA
The DNA here is from genome assembly GCA_014843695.1 of Archivesica marissinica. Classification (NCBI taxonomy): domain Eukaryota; kingdom Metazoa; phylum Mollusca; class Bivalvia; order Venerida; family Vesicomyidae; genus Archivesica; species Archivesica marissinica. The sequence goes on from CM026391.1 coordinate 7,474,847, forward strand.
CATGATGTTACTGGACATCTGTATTCAGTATTGTGTGGACTAGAAATATACGTGCTGTTATTGGGCATCTGTAGTTAGTATGGTGGGGACTAGAGATACATATGCTGTTACTGGACATCTGTAGTCAGTAGTGTGTTGACTAGATTTACACATGATATTACTGGACATCTGTAGTCAGTAGTGTGTGGACTAGAGATATACATGCTGTTACTGGACATCTGTAGTCAGTACTGTGTGGACTAGATATACACATGCTGCTACTGGACATCTGTAGTCAGTACAGTTTGGACTAGAGATACACCTGCTGTTACTGGACATCTGTAGTCAGTACTGTGTGGAATAGAGATACATATGCTGTTACTGGACATATGTAGTTAGTAGGGTATGGACTAGAGATGCATGTGCTGTTACTGGACATCTGTAGTCAGTAGTGTGTGGACTAGTTATACACGTGTTGTTACTGGACATCTGTTGTTAGTACCGTGTGGACTAGATATACACATGCTGTTACTGGACATCTGTAGTTAGTATGGTGTGGACTAGAGATAAACATGCTGTTACTGGACATCTGTAGTCAGTACGGTGTGGACTAGAGATGCACATGCTGATACTGGGCATCTGTAGTCAGTAGTGTGTGGACTAGAGATACACATGCTGATACTTAACATCTGTAGTCAGTACTGTGTGGACTAAAGATACACATGCTGTTACTGGACATCTGTAGTCAGTACTGTGTGGACTAAAGATACACATGCTGTTACTGGATATCTGTAGTCAGTACTTTGTGGAATAGAGATACACATGCTGTTACTGGACATCTGTAGTCAGTAATGTGTGGACTAGAGACACACGTGCTGTTACTGGACATCTGTAGTCAATAGTGTGTTGACTAGAGATACACATGCTGTTACTGGACATATGTAGTAAGTAGTGTGTGGACTAGAGATACACATGCTGTTACTGGACATCTGTAGTGAATAGTGTGTTGACTAGAGATACACATGCTGTTACTGGACATCTGTAGTCAGTACGGTGTGAACTAGAGATACACATGCTGATACTTGACATCTGTAGTCAGTACAGTGTGGACTAGAGATACATGTACTGTTACTGGACATCTGTAGTCAGTACTGTGTGGACTAGAGATACATTTGCTGTTACTGGACATCTGTAGTCAGTACTGTGTGGACTAGAGATACACGTGCTATTACTGGAAATCTGTAGTCAGTAGTGTCTAGACTATAGATACACATGCTAATACTGGACATATGTGGTCAGTAAGGTGTGGACTAGAGATACACATGCTGATACTTGACATCTGTAGTCAGTAGTGTGTGGACTAGAGATACACATGCTATTACTGGACATCTGAAGTCAGTACTGTGTGGAGTAGAGATACACGTTCTGTTACTGGACATCTGTAGTCAGTAGTGTGTGGACTATTGATACACGTGCTGTTACTGAACATCTGTAGTCAGTACTGTGTGGACTAGAGATACACATGCTGATACTTGACATCTGTAGTCAGTATTGTGTGGACTGGCGAGACAGATGCTGATACTTGACATCTGTAGTCAGTACTGTGTGGACTAGAGACACACATTCTGTTACTGGACATTTGTAGTCAGTACGGTGTGGACTAGAGATACACATACTGCTACTGGACATCTGTTGTCAGTACGGTATGGACTAGAGATACACATTCTGTTACTGGACATCTGTAATTAGTAGTGTGTGGACTAGAGATACATGTGCTGCTACAGGACATATGTATTCAGTAGTGTGTGGACTAGAGATACACGTGCTGCTACTGGACATCTGTAGTCAGTAGTGTGGACTAGAGATACACATGCTGTTACTGGATATCTGTAGTCAGTAGTGTGTGGATTAGAGATGCACATGCTGTTACTGGATATCTGTAGTCAGTAGTGTGTTGAATAGAGATACACTTGCTGTTACTGGACATCTGTAGTCAATAGTGTGTTGACTAGAGATACATATGCTGTTACTGGATATCTGTAGTCAGTACTGTGTGGACAATAGATACACATGATGGTACCGTACATCTGTAGTCAGTAGTGTGTGGACTAGAGGTACACGTGCTGTTATTGGACATCTGTCGTCAGTACTTTGTGGACTAGATATACACGTGCTGTTACTGGACCTCTGTAGTTAGTAATGTGTGGACTAGAAATACAGGTGCTGCTACTGGCCATCTGTTGTCAGTAGTGTGTGGACTAGAGATACACGTGCTGCTACTGGCCATCTGTAGTCAATAGTGTGTGGAATTGATATTCACGTGCTGCTACAGGCCATCTGTAGTCAGTAATGTGTGGACTAGAGATGAACGTGCTGTTACTGGACATATGTAGTCAGTAGTTTGTGGACTAGAGATACACGTGCTGCTACTGGACATTTGTAGTCAGTAGTTGGTGGATTAGAGATGCACGTGCTGTTACTGGATATCTGTAGTCAGTACTATGTGGACTAGAGATACACATGCTGTTACTGGATATCTGTAGTCAGTGCTGTGTGGACTAGAGATACACATGCTGCTACTGGACATCTGTTGTCAGTACGGTGTGGACTAGAGATACACATTCTGTTATTGAACATCTGTAATTAGTAGTGTGTGGACTAGAGATACATGTGCTGCTACAGGACATATGTAATCAGTAGTGTGTGGACTAGAGATACACGTGCTGCTACTGGACATCTGTAATCAGTAGTGTGTGGACTAGAGATACACATGCTGTTACTGGATATCTGTAATCAGTAGTGTGTGGACTAGAGATGCACATGCTGTTACTGGATATCTGTAGTCAGTAGTGTGTTGAATAGAGATACACTTGCTGTTACTGGACATCTGTAGTCAATAGTGTGTTGACTAGAGATACACATGCTGTTACTGGCCATCTGTAGTCAGTAGTGTGTGGACTAGAGATACATATGCTGTTACTGGATATCTGTAGTCAGTACTGTGTGGACTATAGATACACATGATGGTACTGTACATCTGTAGTCAGTAGTGTGTGGACTAGGGATACACGCACTATTATTGGACATATGTAGTCAGTAGTTTGTGGACTAGAGGTACACGTGCTGTTATTGGACATCTGTCGTCAGTACTTTGTGGACTAGAGATACACGTGCTGTTACTGGACATCTGTAGGTAGTAATGTGTGGACTAGAAATACTGGTGCTGCTACTGGCCATCTGTTGTCAGTAGTGTGTGGACTAGAGATACACTTGCTGCTTCTGGCCATCTGTAGTCAATAGTGTGTGGAATTGATATTCACGTGCTGCTACAGGCCATCTGTAGTCAGTAATGTGTGGACTAGAGATGCACGTGCTGTTACTGGACATATGTAGTCAGTAGTGTGTGGACTAGAGATACACGTGCTGCTACTGGACATTTGTAGTCAGTAGTTGGTGGATTAGAGATGCACGTGCTGTTACTGGAAATCTGTAGTCAGTACTGTGTGGACTAGAGATACACATGCTGTTACTGGATATCTGTAGTCAGTGCTGTGTGGACTAAAGATACACATGCTGTTACTGGGTATCTGTAGTCAGTAGGGTGTGGACTAGAGATACACATGCTGTTACTGGATATCTGTAGTCAGTAGTGTGTTGAATAGAGATACACTTGCTGTTACTGGACATCTGTAGACAATAGTGTGTTGACTAGAGATACACATGCTGTTACTGGCCATCTGTAGTCAGTAGTGTGTGGACTAGAGATACACATGCTGTTACTGGACATCTGTAGTCAGTACTTTGTGGAATAGAGATACACATGATGGTACTGGACATATGTAGTCAGTAGTGTGTGGACAAGAGATATATATGCTGTTACTGGACATCTGTAGTCAGTAATGTGTGGACTAGAGATACACATGATGGTACTGGACATCTGTAGTCAGTATTGTGTGTACTAGGGATACACGCGCTGTTACTGGACATATGTAGTCAGTAATGTGTGGACTAGAGGTACACGTGCTGTTATTGGACATCTGTAGTCAGTACTTTGTGGACTAGAGATACACGTGCTGTTACTGGACATCTGTAGTTAGTAATGTGTGGACTAGAAATACACGTGCTGCTACTGGCCATCTGTTGTCAGTAGTGTATGGACTAGAGATACACGTGCTGCTACTGGCCATTTGTAGTCAGTAGTGTGTGGAATAGATATACACGTGCTGCTACAGGCCATCTGTAGTCAGTAATGTGTGGGCTAGAGATGCACGTTCTGTTACTGGACATATGTAGTCAGTAGTGTATGGACTAGAGATACACGTGCTGTTACTGGACATATGTAGTCAGCACTGTGTGGACTATAGATACACGTGCTGCTACAGGCCATCTGTAGTCAGTAGTGTGTGGACTAGAGATACACGTGCATCTACAGGCCATCTGTAGTCAGTAGTGTGTGGACTAGAGATACACGTGCTGCTACATGCCATTTGTAGTCAGTAGTGTGTGAACTAGAGATACACGTGCTGCTACTGGCCATCTGTAGTCAGTAGTGTGTGGACTAGAGATACACGTGCTGCTACTGGCCATCTGTAGTCAGTGCTGTGTGGACTAGAGATACACATGCTGTTACTGGGTATCTGTAGTCAATAGTGTGTGGACTAGAGATACACATGCTGTTACTGGATATCTGTAGTCAGTAGTGTGTTGAATAGAGATACACTTGCTGTTACTGGACATCTGTAGACAATAGTGTGTTGACTAGAGATACACATGCTGTTACTGGCCATCTGTAGTCAGTAGTGTGTGGACTAGAGATACACATGATGGTAATGGACATCTGTAGTCAGTAGTTTGTGGACTAGAGATATATATGCTGTTACTGGACATCTGTAGTCAGTAATGTGTGGACTAGAGATACACATGATGGTACTGGACATCTGTAGACAATAGTGTGTTGACTAGAGATACACATGCTGTTACTGGACATCTGTAGTCAGTACTGTGTGGAATAGAGATACACATGATGGTACTGGACATCTGTAGTCAGTAATGTGTGGACTAGAGATGCACGTGCTGTTACTGGCCCTCTGTAGTCAGTAGTGTGTGGACTAGAGATACACGTGCTGCTACTGGACATTTGTAGTCAGTAGTTGGTGGATTAGAGATGCACGTGCTGTTACTGGACATCTGTAGTCAGTACTGTGTGGACTAGAGATACACATGCTGCTACTGGCCATCTGTAGTCAGTAGTGTGTGGAATTGATATTCACGTGCTGCTACAGGCCATCTGTAGTCAGTAATGTTTGGACTAGAGATGCACGTGCTGTTACTGGACATATGTAGTCAGTAGTGTGTGGACTAGAGATACACGTGCTGCTACTGGACATTTGTAGTCAGTAGTTGGTGGATTAGAGATGCACATGCTGTTACTGGACATCTGTAGTCAGTACTGTGTGGAATAGAGATACACATGCTGTTGCTGGATATCTGTAGTCAGTGCTGTGTGGACTAGAGATACACATGCTGTTACTGGGTATCTGTAGTCAGTAGTGTGTGGACTAGATATACACATGCTGTTACTGGATATCTGTAGTCAGTAGTGTGTTGAATAGAGATACACTTGCTGTTACTGGACATCTGTAGACAATAGTGTGTTGACTAGAGATACACATGCTGTTACTGGCCATCTGTAGTCAGTATTGTGTGGAATAGAGATACACATGATGGTACTGGACATCTGTAGTAAGTAATGTGTGGACTAGATATACACATGCTGTTAATGGATATCTGTAGTCAGTGCTGTGTGGACTAGAGATACACATGCTGTTACTGGGTATCTGTAGTCAGTAGTGTGTGGACTAGAGATACACATGCTGTTACTGGATATCTGTAGTCAGTAGTGTGTTGAATAGAGATACACTTGCTGTTACTGGACATATGTAGACAATAGTGTGTTGACTGGAGATACACATGCTGTTACTGGCCATCTGTAGTCAGTACTAGGTGGAATAGAGATACACGTGCTGTTACTTGACATCTGTAGTCAGTAGTGTGTGGACTAGAGATACACATGCTGTTACTGGATATATGTAGTCAGTAGTGTGTTGAATAGAGATACACTTGCTGTCACTGGACATCTGTAGACAATAGTGTGTTGACTAGAGATACACATGCTGTTACTGGCCATCTGTAGTCAGTACTGTGTGGAATAGAGATACACATGATGGTACTGGACATCTGTAGTCAGTAGTTTGTGGACTAGGGATACACGCACTGTTATTGGACATATGTTGTCAGTAATGTGTGGACTAGAGGTACACGTGCTGTTACTGGACATCTGTAGTTAGTAATGTGTGGACTAGAAATACACGTGCTGCTACTGGCCATCTGTTGTCAGTAGTGTGTGGACTAGAGATACACGTGCTGCTACTGGCCATTTGTAGTAAGTAGTGTGTGGAACAGATATACACGTGCTGCTACAGGCCGTCTGTAGTCAGTAATGTGTGGACTAGAGATGCACGTGCTGTTACTGGACATATGTAGTCAGTTGTGTGTGGACTAGAGATACACATGCTGTTCCTGGACATATGTAGTCAGTACTGTGTGGACTAGAGATAAACATGCTGTTACTGGACATCTGTAGTCAGTACTGTGTGGACTAGCGATACACATGATGGTACTGGACATCTGTAGTCAGTAGTGTGTGGACTAGAGATACACGTGCTGTTACTGGACATCTGTAGTTAGTAATGTGTGGACTAGAGATACACGTGCTGTTACTGGACATCTGTTGTTAGTAATGTGTGGACTAGAAATACACGTGCTGCTACTGGCCATCTGTAGTCAGTAGTGTGTGGACTAGAGATACACGTGCTGCTACTGGCCATCTGTAGTCAGTAGTGTGTGGACTAGAGATACACGTGCTGCTACTGGCCATCTGTAGTCAGTAATGTGTGGACTAGAGATACACGTGCTGTTACTGGACATCTGTAGTCAGTAGTGTGTGGACTAGAGATACACGTGCTGTTACTGGACATATGTAGTCAGTACTGTGTGGACTAGAGATACACGTGCTGTTACTGGATATCTGAAGTCAGTACTGTTTGGACTAGGGATACACATGCTGTTATTGGACATATGTAGTCAGTATTTTGTGGACTAGAGATACACATGCTGTTACTGGACATCTTTAGTCAGTACTGTGTGGACTAGAGATACACTTGCTGTTACTGGACATCTGTATTCAATAGTGTGTTGACTAGAGATACACATGCTGTTACTGGCCATCTGTAGTCAGTAGTGTGTGGACTAGAGATACATATGCTGTTATTGGATATCTGTAGTCAGTAGTGTGTGGACTAGAGATATATATGCTGTTACTGGCCATCTGTAGTCAGTACTGTGTGGATTAGGGATACACATGCTGTTGTTGAAATATGTAGTCAGTAGTGTGTGGACTAGAGATACACATGCTGTTACTGGACATCTGTAGTCAGTACTGTGTGGACTAGAGATACACATGCTGTTACTGGACATATGTAGTCAGTAGTGTGTGGACTAGAGATACACATGCTGTTACTGGACATATGTAGTCAGTACTGTGTGGAATAGAGATACACATGCTGTTACTGGACAGCTGTAGTCAGTACTGTGTGGACTAGAGATACACATGCTGTTACTGAGCATCTGTAGTCAGTAATGTGTACTAGCGATACACGTGCTGCTACTGGATATCTGTAATCAGTAGTTGGTGGATTAGAGATGCACGTGCTGTTACTGGACATCTGTAGTCAGTACTGTGTGGACTAGAGATACACGTGCTGTTACTGGATATCTGTAGTCAGTAGTGTGTTGACTAGAGATACACATGCTGTTACTGGACATCTGTAGTAAGTTGTGTGTTGACTAGAGATACACATGCTGTTACTGGCCATCTGTAGTCAGTACTGTGTGGACTAGTGATACACATGGTGGTACTGGACATCTGTAGTCAGTAGTGTGTGGACTAGAGATACACGTGCTGCTACTGGCCATCTGTAGTCAGTAGTGTGTGGACTAGAGATACACGTGCTGCTACTGGCCATCTGTAGTCAGTAATGTGTGGACTAGAGATGCACGTGCTGTTACTGGACATCTGTAGTCAGTAGTGTGTGGACTAGAGATACACGTGCTGTTATTGGACATATGTAGTCAGTACTGTGTGGACTACAGATACACATGCTGTTACTGGACATCTGTAGTCAGTACTGTGTGGACTAAAGATACACATGCTGTTACTGGGCATATGTAGTCAGTAGTGTGTACTAGAGATACACGTGCTGCTACTGGACATCTGTAGTCAGTAGTTGGTGGATTAGAGATGCACGTGCTGTTACTGGACATCTGTAGTCAGCACTTTGTGGACTAGAGATACACATGCTGTTACTGGCAATCTGTAGTCAGTAGTGTGTGGACTAGAGATACATATGCTGTTACTGGAAATATGTAGTTAGTATGGTGTTGACTAGAGATACACATGCTGTTACTGGAAATATGTAGTTAGTATGGTGTTGACTAGAGATACACATGCTGTTACTGGAAATATGTAGTTAGTATGGTGTGGACTAGAGATACACATGATGTTACTGGACATCTGTATTCAGTATTGTGTGGACTGGAGATATACGTGCTGTTATTGGGCATCTGTAGTTAGTATGGTGGGGACTAGAGATACATATGCTGTTACTGGACATCTGTAGTCAGTAGTGTGTTGACTAGATTTACACATGATATTACTGGACATCTGTAGTCAGTAGTGTGTGGACTAGAGATATACATGCTGTTACTGGACATCTGTAGTCAGTACTGTGTGGACTAGATATACACATGCTGCTACTGGACATCTGTAGTCAGTACAGTTTGGACTAGAGATACACCTGCTGTTACTGGACATCTGTAGTCAGTACTGTGTGGAATAGAGATACATATGCTGTTACTGGACATATGTAGTTAGTAGGGTATGGACTAGAGATGCATGTGCTGTTACTGGACATCTGTAGTCAGTAGTGTGTGGACTAGTTATACACGTGTTGTTACTGGACATCTGTTGTTAGTACCGTGTGGACTAGATATACACATGCTGTTACTGGACATCTGTAGTTAGTATGGTGTGGACTAGAGATAAACATGCTGTTACTGGACATCTGTAGTCAGTACGGTGTGGACTAGAGATGCACATGCTGATACTGGGCATCTGTAGTCAGTAGTGTGTGGACTAGAGATACACATGCTGATACTTAACATCTGTAGTCAGTACTGTGTGGACTAAAGATACACATGCTGTTACTGGACATCTGTAGTCAGTACTGTGTGGACTAAAGATACACATGCTGTTACTGGATATCTGTAGTCAGTACTTTGTGGAATAGAGATACACATGCTGTTACTGGACATCTGTAGTCAGTAATGTGTGGACTAGAGACACACGTGCTGTTACTGGACATATGTAGTCAATAGTGTGTTGACTAGAGATACACATGCTGTTACTGGACATATGTAGTAAGTAGTGTGTGGACTAGAGATACACATGCTGTTACTGGACATATGTAGTGAATAGTGTGTTGACTAGAGATACACATGCTGTTACTGGACATCTGTAGTCAGTACGGTGTGAACTAGAGATACACATGCTGATACTTGACATCTGTAGTCAGTACAGTGTGGACTAGAGATACATGTACTGTTACTGGACATCTGTAGTCAGTACTGTGTGGACTAGAGATACATTTGCTGTTACTGGACATCTGTAGTCAGTACTGTGTGGACTAGAGATACACGTGCTATTACTGGAAATCTGTAGTCAGTAGTGTCTAGACTATAGATACACATGCTAATACTGGACATATGTGGTCAGTAAGGTGTGGACTAGAGATACACATGCTGATACTTGACATCTGTAGTCAGTAGTGTGTGGACTAGAGATACACATGCTATTACTGGACATCTGAAGTCAGTACTGTGTGGAGTAGGGATACACGTTCTGTTACTGGACATCTGTAGTCAGTAGTGTGTGGACTATTGATACACGTGCTGTTACTGAACATCTGTAGTCAGTACTGTGTGGACTAGAGATACACATGCTGATACTTGACATCTGTAGTCAGTATTGTGTGGACTAGCGAGACAGATGCTGATACTTGACATCTGTAGTCAGTACTGTGTGGACTAGAGACACACATTCTGTTACTGGACATCTGTAGTCAGTACTGTGTGGACTAGAGACACACATTCTGTTACTGGACATTTGTAGTCAGTACGGTGTGGACTAGAGATACACATTCTGTTACTGGACATCTGTAATTAGTAGTGTGTGGACTAGAGATACATGTGCTGCTACAGGACATATGTATTCAGTAGTGTGTGGACTAGAGATACACGTGCTGCTACTGGACATCTGTAGTCAGTAGTGTGGACTAGAGATACACATGCTGTTACTGGATATCTGTAGTCAGTAGTGTGTGGATTAGAGATGCACATGCTGTTACTGGATATCTGTAGTCAGTAGTGTGTTGAATAGAGATACACTTGCTGTTACTGGACATCTGTAGTCAATAGTGTGTTGACTAGAGATACACATGCTGTTACTGGCCATCTGTAGTCAGTAGTGTGTGGACTAGAGATACATATGCTGTTACTGGATATCTGTAGTCAGTACTGTGTGGACAATATATACACATGATGGTACTGTACATCTGTAGTCAGTAGTGTGTGGACTAGGGATACACGCACTTTTACTGGAAATATGTAGTCAGTAGTGTGTGGACTAGAGGTACACGTGCTGTTATTGGACATCTGTCGTCAGTACTTTGTGGACTAGCTATACACGTGCTGTTACTGGACCTCTGTAGTTAATAATGTGTGGACTAGAAATACAGGTGCTGCTACTGGCCATCTGTTGTCAGTAGTGTGTGGACTAGAGATACACGTGCTGCTACTGGCCATCTGTAGTCAATAGTGTGTGGAATTGATATTCACGTGCTGCTACAGGCCATCTGTAGTCAGTAATGTGTGGACTAGAGATGAACGTGCTGTTACTGGACATATGTAGTCAGTAGTTTGTGGACTAGAGATACACGTGCTGCTACTGGACATTTGTAGTCAGTAGTTGGTGGATTAGAGATGCACGTGCTGTTACTGGATATCTGTAGTCAGTACTATGTGGACTGGAGATACACATGCTGTTACTGGATATCTGTAGTCAGTGCTGTGTGGACTAGAGATACACATGCTGCTACTGGACATCTGTTGTCAGTACGGTGTGAACTAGAGATACACATTCTGTTACTGAACATCTGTAATTAGTAGTGTGTGAACTAGAGATACATGTGCTGCTACAGGACATATGTAATCAGTAGTGTGTGGACTAGAGATACACGTGCTGCTACTGGACATCTGTAATCAGTAGTGTGTGGACTAGAGATACACATGCTGTTACTGGATATCTGTAATCAGTAGTGTGTGGACTAGAGATGCACATGCTGTTACTGGATATCTGTAGTCAGTAGTGTGTTGAATAGAGATACACTTGCTGTTACTGGACATCTGTAGTCAATAGTGTGTTGACTAGAGATACACATGCTGTTACTGGCCATCTGTAGTCAGTAGTGTGTGGACTAGAGATACATATGCTGTTACTGGATATCTGTAGTCAGTACTGTGTGGACTATAGATACACATGATGGTACTGTACATCTGTAGTCAGTAGTGTGTGGACTAGGGATACACGCACTATTATTGGACATATGTAGTCAGTAGTGTGTGGACTAGAGGTACACGTGCTGTTATTGGACATCTGTCGTCAGTACTTTGTGGACTAGAGTACACGTGCTGTTACTGGACATCTGTAGGTAGTAATGTGTGGACTAGAAATACTGGTGCTGCTACTGGCCATCTGTTGTCAGTAGTGTGTGGACTAGAGATACACTTGCTGCTTCTGGCCATCTGTAGTCAATAGTGTGTGGAATTGATATTCACGTGCTGCTACAGGCCATCTGTAGTCAGTAATGTGTGGACTAGAGATGCATGTGCTGTTACTGGACATATGTAGTCAGTAGTGTGTGGACTAGAGATACACGTGCTGCTACTGGACATTTGTAGTCAGTAGTTGGTGGATTAGAGATGCACGTGCTGTTACTGGAAATCTGTAGTCAGTACTGTGTGGACTAGAGATACACATGCTGCTACTGGATATCTGTAGTCAGTGCTGTGTGGACTAAAGATACACATGCTGTTACTGGGTATCTGTAGTCAGTAGGGTGTGGACTAGAGATACACATGCTGTTACTGGATATCTGTAGTCAGTAGTGTGTTGAATAGAGATACACTTGCTGTTACTGGACATCTGTAGACAATAGTGTGTTGACTAGAGATACACATGCTGTTACTGGCCATCTGTAGTCAGTAGTGTGTGGACTAGAGATACACATGCTGTTACTGGACATCTGTAGTCAGTACTTTGTGGAATAGAGATACACATGATGGTACTGGACATATGTAGTCAGTAGTGTGTGGACAAGAGATATATATGCTGTTACTGGACATCTGTAGTCAGTAATGTGTGGACTAGAGATACACATGATGGTACTGGACATCTGTAGTCAGTATTGTGTGTACTAGGGATACACGCGCTGTTACTGGACATATGTAGTCAGTAATGTGTGGACTAGAGGTACACGTGCTGTTATTGGACATCTGTAGTCAGTACTTTGTGGACTAGAGATACACGTGCTGTTACTGGACATCTGTAGTTAGTAATGTGTGGACTAGAAATACACGTGCTGCTACTGGCCATCTGTTGTCAGTAGTGTATGGACTAGAGATACACGTGCTGCTACTGGCCATTTGTAGTCAGTAGTGTGTGGAATAGATATACACGTGCTGCTACAGGCCATCTGTAGTCAGTAATGTGTGGGCTAGAGATGCACGTTCTGTTACTGGACATATGTAGTCAGTAGTGTATGGACTAGAGATACACGTGCTGTTACTGGACATATGTAGTCAGTACTGTGTGGACTATAGATACACGTGCTGCTACAGGCCATCTGTAGTCAGTAGTGTGTGGACTAGAGATACACGTGCATCTACAGGCCATCTGTAGTCAGTAGTGTGTGGACTAGAGATACACGTGCTGCTACATGCCATTTGTAGTCAGTAGTGTGTGAACTAGAGATACACGTGCTGCTACTGGCCATCTGTAGTCAGTAGTGTGTGGACTAGAGATACACGTGCTGCTACTGGCCATCTGTAGTCAGTGCTGTGTGGACTAGAGATACACATGCTGTTACTGGGTATCTGTAGTCAATAGTGTGTGGACTAGAGATACACATGCTGTTACTGGATATCTGTAGTCAGTAGTGTGTTGAATAGAGATACACTTGCTGTTACTGGACATCTGTAGACAATAGTGTGTTGACTAGAGATACACATGCTGTTACTGGCCATCTGTAGTCAGTAGTGTGTGGACTAGAGATACACATGATGGTAATGGACATCTGTAGTCAGTAGTTTGTGGACTAGAGATATATATGCTGTTACTGGACATCTGTAGTCAGTAATGTGTGGACTAGAGATACACATGATGGTACTGGACATCTGTAGACAATAGTGTGTTGACTAGAGATACACATGCTGTTACTGGACATCTGTAGTCAGTACTGTGTGGAATAGAGATACACATGATGGTACTGGACATCTGTAGTCAGTAATGTGTGGACTAGAGATGCACGTGCTGTTACTGGCCCTCTGTAGTCAGTAGTGTGTGGACTAGAGATACACGTGCTGCTACTGGACATTTGTAGTCAGTAGTTGGTGGATTAGAGATGCACGTGCTGTTACTGGACATCTGTAGTCAGTACTGTGTGGACTAGAGATACACATGCTGCTACTGGCCATCTGTAGTCAGTAGTGTGTGGAATTGATATTCACGTGCTGCTACAGGCCATCTGTAGTCAGTAATGTTTGGACTAGAGATGCACGTGCTGTTACTGGACATATGTAGTCAGTAGTGTGTGGACTAGAGATACACGTGCTGCTACTGGACATTTGTAGTCAGTAGTTGGTGGATTAGAGATGCACATGCTGTTACTGGACATCTGTAGTCAGTACTGTGTGGAATAGAGATACACATGCTGTTGCTGGATATCTGTAGTCAGTGCTGTGTGGACTAGAGATACACATGCTGTTACTGGGTATCTGTAGTCAGTAGTGTGTGGACTAGATATACACATGCTGTTACTGGATATCTGTAGTCAGTAGTGTGTTGAATAGAGATACACTTGCTGTTACTGGACATCTGTAGACAATAGTGTGTTGACTAGAGATACACATGCTGTTACTGGCCATCTGTAGTCAGTACTGTGTGGAATAGAGATACACATGATGGTACTGGACATCTGTAGTAAGTAATGTGTGGACTAGATATACACATGCTGTTAATGGATATCTGTAGTCAGTGCTGTGTGGACTAGAGATACACATGCTGTTACTGTGTATCTGTAGTCAGTAGTGTGTGGACTAGAGATACACATGCTGTTACCGGATATCTGTAGTCAGTAGTGTGTTGAATAGAGATACACTTGCTGTTACTGGACATATGTAGACAATAGTGTGTTGACTGGAGATACACATGCTGTTACTGGCCATCTGTAGTCAGTATAGGTGGAATAGAGATACACGTGCTGTTACTTGACATCTGTAGTCAGTAGTGTGTGGACTAGAGATACACATGCTGTTACTGGATATATGTAGTCAGTAGTGTGTTGAATAGAGATACACTTGCTGTCACTGGACATCTGTAGACAATAGTGTGTTGACTAGAGAAACACATGCTGTTACTGGCCATCGGTAGTCAGTACTGTGTGGAATAGAGATACACATGCTGCTACTGGACATCTGTTGTCAGTACGGTGTGGACTAGAGATACACATTCTGTTACTGAACATCTGTAATTAGTAGTGTGTGGACTAGAGATACATGTGCTGCTACAGGACATATGTAATCAGTAGTGTGTGGACTAGAGATACACGTGCTGCTACTGGACATCTGTAATCAGTAGTGTGTGGACTAGAGATACACATGCTGTTACTGGATATCTGTAATCAGTAGTGTGTGGACTAGAGATGCACATGCTGTTACTGGATATCTGTAGTCAGTAGTGTGTTGAATAGAGATACACTTGCTGTTACTGGACATCTGTAGTCAATAGTGTGTTGACTAGAGATACACATGCTGTTACTGGCCATCTGTAGTCAGTAGTGTGTGGACTAGAGATACATATGCTGTTACTGGATATCTGTAGTCAGTACTGTGTGGACTATAGATACACATGATGGTACTGTACATCTGTAGTCAGTAGTGTGTGGACTAGGGATACACGCACTATTATTGGACATATGTAGTCAGTAGTGTGTGGACTAGAGGTACACGTGCTGTTATTGGACATCTGTCGTCAGTACTTTGTGGACTAGAGGTACACGTGCTGTTACTGGACATCTGTAGGTAGTAATGTGTGGACTAGAAATACTGGTGCTGCTACTGGCCATCTGTTGTCAGTAGTGTGTGGACTAGAGATACACTTGCTGCTTCTGGCCATCTGTAGTCAATAGTGTGTGGAATTGATATTCACGTGCTGCTACAGGCCATCTGTAGTCAGTAATGTGTGGACTAGAGATGCATGTGCTGTTACTGGACATATGTAGTCAGTAGTGTGTGGACTAGAGATACACGTGCTGCTACTGGACATTTGTAGTCAGTAGTTGGTGGATTAGAGATGCACGTGCTGTTACTGGAAATCTGTAGTCAGTACTGTGTGGACTAGAGATACACATGCTGCTACTGGATATCTGTAGTCAGTGCTGTGTGGACTAAAGATACACATGCTGTTACTGGGTATCTGTAGTCAGTAGGGTGTGGACTAGAGATACACATGCTGTTACTGGATATCTGTAGTCAGTAGTGTGTGAATAGAGATACACTTGCTGTTACTGGACATCTGTAGACAATAGTGTGTTGACTAGAGATACACATGCTGTTACTGGCCATCTGTAGTCAGTAGTGTGTGGACTAGAGATACACATGCTGTTACTGGACATCTGTAGTCAGTACTTTGTGGAATAGAGATACACATGATGGTACTGGACATATGTAGTCAGTAGTGTGTGGACAAGAGATATATATGCTGTTACTGGACATCTGTAGTCAGTAATGTGTGGACTAGAGATACACATGATGGTACTGGACATCTGTAGTCAGTATTGTGTGTACTAGGGATACACGCGCTGTTACTGGACATATGTAGTCAGTAATGTGTGGACTAGAGGTACACGTGCTGTTATTGGACATCTGTAGTCAGTACTTTGTGGACTAGAGATACACGTGCTGTTACTGGACATCTGTAGTTGTTGTGTGGACTAGAAATACACGTGCTGCTACTGGCCATCTGTTGTCAGTAGTGTATGGACTAGAGATACACGTGCTGCTACTGGCCATTTGTAGTCAGTAGTGTGTGGAATAGATATACACGTGCTGCTACAGGCCATCTGTAGTCAGTAATGTGTGGGCTAGAGATGCACGTTCTGTTACTGGACATATGTAGTCAGTAGTGTATGGACTAGAGATACACGTGCTGTTACTGGACATATGTAGACAGTACTGTGTGGACTATAGATACACGTGCTGCTACAGGCCATCTGTAGTCAGTAGTGTGTGGACTAGAGATACACGTGCATCTACAGGCCATCTGTAGTCAGTAGTGTGTGGACTAGAGATACACGTGCTGCTACATGCCATTTGTAGTCAGTAGTGTGTGAACTAGAGATACACGTGCTGCTACTGGCCATCTGTAGTCAATAGTGTGTGGACTAGAGATACACGTGCTGCTACTGGCCATCTGTAGTCAGTGCTGTGTGGACTAGAGATACACATGCTGTTACTGGGTATCTGTAGTCAATAGTGTGTGGACTAGAGATACACATGCTGTTACTGGATATCTGTAGTCAGTAGTGTGTTGAATAGAGATACACTTGCTGTTACTGGACATCTGTAGACAATAGTGTGTTGACTAGAGATACACATGCTGTTACTGGCCATCTGTAGTCAGTAGTGTGTGGACTAGAGATACACATGCTGTTACCGGATATCTGTAGTCAGTAGTGTGTTGAATAGAGATACACTTGCTGTTACTGGACATATGTAGACATTAGTGTGTTGACTGGAGATACACATGCTGTTACTGGCCATCTGTAGTCAGTACTAGGTGGAATAGAGATACACGTGCTGTTACTTGACATCTGTAGTCAGTAGTGTGTGGACTAGAGATACACATGCTGTTACTGGATATATGTAGTCAGTAGTGTGTTGAATAGAGATACACTTGCTGTCACTGGACATCTGTAGACAATAGTGTGTTGACTAGAGATACACATGCTGTTACTGGCCCTCTGTAGTCAGTACTGTGTGGAATAGAGATACACATGATGGTACTGGACATCTGTAGTCAGTAGTTTGTGGACTAGGGATACACGCACTGTTACTGGACATATGTTGTCAGTAATGTGTGGACTAGAGGTACACGTGCTGTTATTGGACATCTGTAGTCAGTACTTTGTGGACTAGAGATACACGTGCTGTTACTGGACATCTGTAGTTAGTAATATGTGGACTAGAAATACACGTGCTGCTACTGGCCATCTGTTGTCAGTAGTGTGTGGACTAGAGATACACGTGCTGCTACTGGCCATTTGTAGTAAGTAGTGTGTGGAACAGATATACACGTGCTGCTACAGGCCATCTGTAGTCAGTAATGTGTGGACTAGAGATGCACGTGCTGTTACTGGACATATGTAGTCAGTAGTGTGTGGACTAGAGATACACATGCTGTTACTGGACATATGTAGTCAGTACTGTGTGGACTAGAGATAAACATGCTGTTACTGGACATCTGTAGTCAGTACTGTGTGGACTAGAGATACACATGTTGTTACTGGACATCTGTAGTAAGTTGTGTGTTGACTAGAGATACACATGCTGTTACTGGCCATCTGTAGTCAGTACTGTGTGGACTAGCGATACACATGATGGTACTGGACATCTGTAGTCAGTAGTGTGTGGACTAGAGATACACGTGCTGTTACTGGACATCTGTAGTTAGTAATGTGTGGACTAGAGATACACGTGCTGTTACTGGACATCTGTTGTTAGTAATGTGTGGACTAGAAATACACGTGCTGCTACTGGCCATCTGTAGTCAGTAGTGTGTGGACTAGAGATACACGTGCTGCTACTGGCCATCTGTAGTCAGTAGTGTGTGGACTAGAGATACACGTGCTGCTACTGGCCATCTGTAGTCAGTAATGTGTGGACTAGAGATACACGTGCTGTTACTGGACATCTGTAGTCAGTAGTGTGTGGACTAGAGATACACGTGCTGTTACTGGACATATGTAGTCAGTACTGTGTGGACTAGAGATACACGTGCTGTTACTGGATATCTGAAGTCAGTACTGTTTGGACTAGGGATACACATGCTGTTATTGGACATATGTAGTCAGTATTTTGTGGACTAGAGATACACATGCTGTTACTGGACATCTTTAGTCAGTACTGTGTGGACTAGAGATACACTTGCTGTTACTGGACATCTGTATTCAATAGTGTGTTGACTAGAGATACACATGCTGTTACTGGCCATCTGTAGTCAGTAGTGTGTGGACTAGAGATACATATGCTGTTACTGGATATCTGTAGTCAGTAGTGTGTGGACTAGAGATATATATGCTGTTACTGGCCATCTGTAGTCAGTACTGTGTGGATTAGGGATACACATGCTGTTATTGAAATATGTAGTCAGTAGTGTGTGGACTAGAGATACACATGCTGTTACTGGACATATGTAGTCAGTACTGTGTGGACTAGAGATACACATGCTGTTACTGGACATATTTAGTCAGTACTGTGTGGAATAGAGATACACATGCTGTTACTGGACATCTGTAGTTAGTAATGTGTGGACTAGAAATACACGTGCTGCTACTGGCCATCTGTAGTCAGTAGTGTGTGGACTAGAGATACACGTGCGGCTACTGGCCCTCTGTAGTCAGTAGTGTGTGGACTAGAGATACACGTGCTGCTACTGGCCATCTGTAGTCAGTAATGTGTGGACTAGAGATGCACGTGCTGTTACTGGACATCTGTAGTCAGTAGTGTGTGGACTAGAGATACATATGCTGTTACTGGACATCTGTAGTCAGTACTGTGTGTACTAGTGATACACGTGCTGTTACTGGATATCTGTAGTCAGTAGTGTGTTGACTAGTGATACACATGCTGTTACTGGACATCGGTAGTAAGTAGTGTGTTGACTAGAGATACACATGCTGTTACTCGCCATCTGTAGTCAGTAGTGTGTGGACTAGAGATACATATGCTGTTACTGGACATATGTAGTCAGTAGTTTGTGGACTAGAGATACACGTGCTGTTACTGGACATCTGTAGTTAGTAATGTGTGGACTAGAAATACACGTGCTGCTACTGGCCATCTGTAGTCAGTAGTGTGTGGACTAGAGATACACGTGCGGCTACTGGCCCTCTGTAGTCAGTAGTGTGTGGACTAGAGATACACGTGCTGCTACTGGCCATCTGTAGTCAGTAATGTGTGGACTAGAGATGCACGTGCTGTTACTGGACATCTGTAGTCAGTAGTGTGTGGACTAGAGATACATATGCTGTTACTGGACATATGTAGTCAGTAGTGTGTGGAATTGAGATACACGTGCTGTTACTGGACATCTGTAGTCAGTATTGTTTGGAATAGAGATACACGTGCTGTTATTGGACATCTGTAGTCAGTAGTGTGTGGACTAGAGATGCCAAAGTTACGTATGCAGCCTGAAGCTTGGCCTGTAATTCAGGAAGTACTGCTGTTCATAATAGGCGTCTCATAAGTCAGAAACACTTTACTTATCACATTTTATAAACTTAAAGAAGCTGATAACATTAGATTGAGAATAAAGAATTTAAATATACTCGTAATGTAAATATTTCTACTCATAACCTACTTGAAGCTCCATTGGTCTATTTAATTCTATACCGCCTTGGCCCGGAGGTAAATATTTGTTAAGACATTAAAAGACAAGCAAGCATTCGATGATATGGTAACTTGATATGGTTATTTGTCAGGTTATTGTATACGTCTTATTCCGCCTACCGTTCTAACAAGTGTTGACTCTTACTATTAATAGATAAACGTGTTGCCATAAACCGCAACACTTTCAAGTGTTTGGTTCTTAACAACTGTATCCATTTTAAGAATTCGTTGAACTCCTTCAGGTGGTTCTCCAAATAGTCTCATTCAGAGTTGGCTAGATCAGTCAGTAGTTGCGCTAATTAGCGACAGTGCTGGTATTTCTATTACCTCCCTTGGCAGATGAAGTCCGATTTATCCCGAAATGTATAATGGTTGTTTTAGTTGGACTCCATTGTTTTTGCTGTTGTTCCCAACCAGATGTTGCGGTATCATAAATGTGATGTTATCCACATTCTTATGAGGAAACCGGAGTACCCAGAGAAATGATTAGTCGATCGTTGTTCTCGATGTATTGTCATATATTTTGCTCAATCAACTGTATGATATTGTCTGGGTTAGGGTTAGGGTCTGGGTTAGGGTTAGTGTCAGGGTTCGGGTTAGGGTTAGGGTTAGAAAAATACTATTCACTAAGTACTCCATTATGTTTCAATCTAAAACTCTGACTAATAAGCAGACGACATTAAACTCGACAATAATGCTTAGAAATATAGGATCGTCCTTCCACGAACTCTCCCCTACATCCCTTACCTCAACTTCGTGCTTGTGTTTAGTGTGTGCGACTAGTATTTAGCGCGCGCTTCGTGTTTTGTCGTTTTATTCTATTTTGTTGTTGGCTGCTTAATTGAGATGACCACTAACACAAGTTTGTTCTATGTTGCTTCCCATTATATTTATAAGGTTGGTATGGGATGGTTCCCTGACCTATACCATGGGATGGTTCCCTGACCAATACCATGGGATGGTTCCCTGACCTATACCATGGGATGGTTCCCTGACCTATACCATGCTGATGATTGGGCTTATTTACTCTCGCCACCGGCGAACCATGTGGGCGAGTGTAACCCCTATTACGGTGATAATAAATTGGATCATCTGTATTGTATTGGTTTGATTGACAGGTCTATTACAGCTACATTGTGCATAGCGAATTGTACACCCTATATTAGTCAACATAATTAATATTCTGATAATTGACGATGTTCATACATAATATATGAATTTAATAATAACATTTAAAGTCCCTTTCTGTGTTTTTCTTTCTTCAAATGGAAACATATAACAATAATTCATACGTAAATTTATCTTGGTGTTAAATTTAGTAAATCACCGTTGATCGCCAGTTATTGGCTATTTTGTAAATAAATTATGTATAAAGTAATTTACAAATTGTAATTTCATTATACAGACGGATCTGTAGTCCAGTGGTAATACGCTGGACTGGTAATCCAGGGATCGTAGGTTCGATCCCCCGTCTGACCCTAATAAAATTAACAGTCTTTCGGATGGGATGTTAAACCGAGGTCTCGTGTCGGTGCTTTACATTGTGCACGTAAAAGAACCAGAGGAGACTCTGGAATGGGTCTCTGTCTGTATTATTGCACTATCCTCCACAAATCTAAAATGACCAATCTATTACAGTCCTACCAGTATTTAAACTATATACTACAGTCGTACCAGTATTTAAACTATGTACTACAGTCGTACCAGTATTTAAACTATGTACTACAGTCGTACCAGTATATAAACTATGTACTACAGTCCTACCAGTATATAAACTATGTACTACAGTCGTACCAGTATATAAACTATGTACTACAGTCGTACCAGTATATAAACTATGTACTACAGTCGTACCAGTATATAAACTATGTACTACAGTCGTACCAGTATATAAACTATGTACTACAGTTTTAGCAGTATATAAACTATGTACTACAGTCCTACCAGTATATAAACTATGTACTACAGTCGTACCAGTATATAAACTGTACTACAGTTTTAGCAGTATATAAACTATGTACTACAGTCCTACCAGTATATAAACTATGTACTACAGTCCTACCAGTATATAAACTATGTACTACAGTCCTACCAGTATATAAACTGTACTACAGTTTTAGCAGTATATAAACTATGTACTACAGTTTTAGCAGTATATAAACTATGAACTACAGTCCTACCAGTATATAAACTATGTACTACAGTCGTACCAGTATATAAACTATGTACTACAGTCCTACCAGTATATAAACTATGTACTACAGTCGTACCAGTATATAAACTATGTACTACAGTTTTAGCAGTATATAAACTATGTACTACAGTTTTAGCAGTATATAAACTATGTACTACAGTCGTACCAGTATATAAACTATGTACTACAGTCCTACCAGTATTTAAACTATGTACTACAGTTTTAGCAGTATATAAACTATGTACTACAGTCCTACCAGTATTTAAACTATGTACTACAGTTTTAGCAGTATATAAACTATGTACTACAGTTTTAGCAGTATATAAACTATGTACTACAGTTTTAGCAGTATATAAACTATGTACTACAGTCGTACCAGTATATAAACTATGTACTACAGTCCTACCAGTATTTAAACTATGTACTACAGTTTTAGCAGTATATAAACTATGTACTACAGTCGTACCAGTATATAAATTATGTACTACAGTCCTACCATATTTAAACACTGTACGCCAGTCTTACCAGTATTTAAACTATGTACTACAGTCCTACCAGTATTTAAACTATGTACTACAGTCATACCAGTATTATTTAAACTATGTACTATAGTCCTACCAGTATCTAAACTATGTACTACAGTTTTAGCAGTATTTAAACTATGTACTGCAGTCCTAGCAGTATTTATACTATGTACTACAGTCGTACCAGTATTTAAATTATGTAGTCGTACCAGTATTTATACTATGTACTACAGTCTTACCAGTATTTATACTATGTACTACAGTCACACCAGTATTTAAATTATGTACTACAGTCGTACCAGTATTTACACTATGTACTACAGTCGTACCAGTATTTAAATTATGTACTACAGTCGTACCAGTATTTACACTATGTACTACAGTCGTACCAGTATTTATACTATGTACTACAGTCGTACCAGTATTTATACTATGTACTACAGTCGTACCAGTATTTATACTATGTACTACAGTCCTACCAGTATTTAAATTATGTAGTCGTACCAGTATTTATACTATGTACTACAGTCATACCAGTATTTAAACTATGCACTACAGTCCTACCAGTATTTACACACTGTACTACGGTCCTACCAGTATTTAAACACTGTACTACAGTCGTACCAGTATTTAAACTATATACTACAGTCCTACCAGTATTTAAGCACTGTACTACAGTCTTCTCAGTATTTTAACACTGTACTACAGTCGTACCAGTATTTAAACACTGTACTACAGTCGTACCAGTATTTAAGCACTGTACTACGGTCGTACCAGTATTTAAACACCGTACTACAGTCGTACCAGTATTTAAGCACTGTACTACAGTCGTACCAGTATTTAAGCACTGTACTACAGTCGTACCAGTATTTAAACACTGTACTACAGTCTTACCAGTATTTAAGCACTGTACTACAGTTTTACCAGTATTTAAACACTGTACTACAGTCGTACCAGTATTTAAACACTGTACTACAGTCGTACCAGTATTTAAATTATGTACTACAGTCGTACCAGTATTTACACTATGTACTACAGTCGAACCAGTATTTATACTATGTACTACAGTTGTACCAGTATTTATACTATGTACTACAGTCCTACCAGTATTTAAATTATGTAGTCGTACCAGTATTTATACTATGTACTACAGTCATACCAGTATTTAAACTATGCATTACAGTCATACCAGTATTTAAACTATGCACTACAGTCCTACCAGTATTTACACACTGTACTACGGTCCTACCAGTATTTAAACACTGTACTACAGTCGTACCAGTATTTAAACTATATACTACAGTCCTACCAGTATTTAAGCACTGTACTACGGTCGTACCAGTATTTAAACACTGTACTACAGTCGTACCAGTATTTAAGCACTGTACTACGGTCGTACCAGTATTTAAACACTGTACTACAGTCGTACTAGTATTTAAGCACTGTACTACAGTCGTACCAGTATTTAAACAATGTACTACATTCTTACCAGTATTTAAGCACTGTACTACAGTCGTACCAGTATTTATACTATGTACTACAGTCGTACCAGTATTTATACTATGTACTACAGTCGTACCAGTATTTAAATTATGTAGTCGTACCAGTATTTATACTATGTACTACAGTCATACCAGTATTTAAACTATGTACTACAGTTTTAGCAGTATATAAACTATGTACTACAGTCCTACCAGTATTTAAACTATGTACTACAGTTTTAGCAGTATATAAACTATGTACTACAGTTTTAGCAGTATATAAACTATGTACTACAGTTTTAGCAGTATATAAACTATGTACTACAGTCGTACCAGTATATAAACTATGTACTACAGTCCTACCAGTATATATACTATGTACTACAGTTTTAGCAGTATATAAACTATGTACTACAGTCGTACCAGTATATAAATTATGTACTACAGTCCTACCATATTTAAACACTGTACGCCAGTCTTACCAGTATTTAAACTATGTACTACAGTCCTACCAGTATTTAAACTATGTACTACAGTCATACCAGTATTATTTAAACTATGTACTATAGTCCTACCAGTATCTAAACTATGTACTACAGTTTTAGCAGTATTTAAACTATGTACTGCAGTCCTAGCAGTATTTATACTATGTACTACAGTCGTACCAGTATTTAAATTATGTAGTCGTACCAGTATTTATACTATGTACTACAGTCTTACCAGTATTTATACTATGTACTACAGTCACACCAGTATTTAAATTATGTACTACAGTCGTACCAGTATTTACACTATGTACTACAGTCGTACCAGTATTTAAATTATGTACTACAGTCGTACCAGTATTTACACTATGTACTACAGTCGTACCAGTATTTATACTATGTACTACAGTCGTACCAGTATTTATACTATGTACTACAGTCGTACCAGTATTTATACTATGTACTACAGTCCTACCAGTATTTAAATTATGTAGTCGTACCAGTATTTATACTATGTACTACAGTCATACCAGTATTTAAACTATGCACTACAGTCCTACCAGTATTTACACACTGTACTACGGTCCTACCAGTATTTAAACACTGTACTACAGTCGTACCAGTATTTAAACTATATACTACAGTCCTACCAGTATTTAAGCACTGTACTACAGTCTTCTCAGTATTTTAACACTGTACTACAGTCGTACCAGTATTTAAACACTGTACTACAGTCGTACCAGTATTTAAGCACTGTACTACGGTCGTACCAGTATTTAAACACCGTACTACAGTCGTACCAGTATTTAAGCACTGTACTACAGTCGTACCAGTATTTAAGCACTGTACTACAGTCGTACCAGTATTTAAACACTGTACTACAGTCTTACCAGTATTTAAGCACTGTACTACAGTTTTACCAGTATTTAAACACTGTACTACAGTCGTACCAGTATTTAAACACTGTACTACAGTCGTACCAGTATTTAAGCACTGTACTACAGTCGTACCAGTATTTAAATTATGTACTACAGTCGTACCAGTATTTACACTATGTACTACAGTCGAACCAGTATTTATACTATGTACTACAGTCGTACCAGTATTTATACTATGTACTACAGTCCTACCAGTATTTAAATTATGTAGTCGTACCAGTATTTATACTATGTACTACAGTCATACGAGTATTTAAACTATGCATTACAGTCATACCAGTATTTAAACTATGCACTACAGTCCTACCAGTATTTACACACTGTACTACGGTCCTACCAGTATTTAAACACTGTACTACAGTCGTACCAGTATTTAAACTATATACTACAGTCCTACCAGTATTTAAGCACTGTACTACGGTCGTACCAGTATCTAAACACTGTACTACAGTCGTACTAGTATTTAAGCACTGTACTACAGTCGTACCAGTATTTAAACAATGTACTACATTCTTACCAGTATTTAAGCACTGTACTACAGTCGTACCAGTATTTATACTATGTACTACAGTCGTACCAGTATTTATACTATGTACTACAGTCGTACCAGTATTTAAATTATGTAGTCGTACCAGTATTTATACTATGTACTACAGTCATACCAGTATTTAAACTATGCATTACAGTCATACCAGTATTTAAACTATGCACTACAGTCCTACCAGTATTTACACACTGTACTACCAGTATTTAAACACTGTACTACAGTCGTACCAGTATTTAAACTATATACTACAGTCCTACCAGTATTTAAGCACTGTACTACAGTCGTACCAGTATTTAAACACTGTACTACAGTCGTACCAGTATTTAAACACTGTACTACAGTCGTACCAGTATTTAAGCACTGTACTACAGTCGTACCAGTATTTCAGCACTGTACTACAGTCGTACCAGTATTTAAACACTGTACTACAGTCTTACCAGTATTTAAGCACTGTACTACAGTCTTACCAGTATTTAAACACTGTACTACAGTCGTACCAGTATTTAAACACTGTACTACAGTCGTACCAGTATTTAAGCACTGTACTACAGTCGTACCAGTATTTAAATTATGTACTACAGTCGTACTAGTATTTACACTATGTACTACAGTCGTACCAGTATTTATACTATGTACTACAGTCGTACCAGTATTTATACTATGTACTACAGTCGTACCAGTATTTGAGCACTGTACTACAGTCGTACCAGTATTTAAGCACTGTACTACAGTCTTACCAGTATTTAAGCACTGTACTACAGTCGTACCAGTATTTAAGCACTGTACTACAGTCGTACCAGTATTTAAGCACTGTACTACAGTCGTACCAGTATTTAAGCACTGTACTACAGTCGTACCAGTATTTAAACACTGTACTACAGTCGTACCAGTATTTAAACACTGTACTACAGTCGTACCAGTATTTAAACACTGTACTACAGTCGTACCAGTATTTAAACACTGTACTACAGTCGTGCCAGTATTTAAACACTGTACTACAGTCGTGCCAGTATTTAAGCACTGTACTACAGTCGTGCCAGTATTTAAGCACTGTACTACAGTCGTACCAGTATTTAAGCACTGTACTACAGTCGTGCCAGTATTTAAGCACTGTACTACAGTCGTACCAGTATTTAAGCACTGTACTACAGTCGTGCCAGTATTTAAGCACTGTACTACAGTCGTACCAGTATTTAAGCACTGTACTACAGTCGTACCAGTATTTAAGCACTGTACTACAGTCGTACCAGTATTTAAGCACTGTACTACAGTCGTACCAGTATTTAAGCACTGTACTACAGTCGTACCAGTATTTAAGCACTGTACTACAGTCGTGCCAGTATTTAAGCACTGTACTACAGTCGTACCAGTATTTAAGCACTGTACTACAGTCGTGCCAGTATTTAAGCACTGTACTACAGTCGTGCCAGTATTTAAACACTGTACTACAGTCGTACCAGTATTTAAGCACTGTACTACAGTCGTGCCAGTATTTAAGCACTGTACTACAGTCGTACCAGTATTTAAGCACTGTACTACAGTCGTACCAGTATTTAAGCACTGTACTACAGTCGTACCAGTATTTAAGCACTGTACTACAGTCGTGCCAGTATTTAAGCACTGTACTACAGTCGTGCCAGTATTTAAGCACTGTACTACAGTCGTGCCAGTATTTAAACACTGTACTACAGTCGTACCAGTATTTAAACACTGTACTACAGTCGTGCCAGTATTTAAGCACTGTACTACAGTCGTACCAGTATTTAAGCACTGTACTACAGTCGTACCAGTATTTAAGCACTGTACTACAGTCGTACCAGTATTTAAACACTGTACTACAGTCGTACCAGTATTTAAACACTGTACTACAGTCGTGCCAGTATTTAAGCACTGTACTACAGTCGTACCAGTATTTAAGCACTGTACTACAGTCTTACCAGTATTTAAACACTGTACTACAGTCGTACCAGTATTTAAACACTGTACTACAGTCGTACCAGTATTTAAGCACTGTACTACAGTCGTACCAGTATTTAAATTATGTACTACAGTCGTACTAGTATTTACACTATGTACTACAGTCGTACCAGTATTTATACTATGTACTACAGTCGTACCAGTATTTATACTATGTACTACAGTCGTACCAGTATTTGAGCACTGTACTACAGTCGTACCAGTATTTAAGCACTGTACTACAGTCGTACCAGTATTTAAGCACTGTACTACAGTCGTACCAGTATTTAAGCACTGTACTACAGTCGTACCAGTATTTAAGCACTGTACTACAGTCGTACCAGTATTTAAACACTGTACTACAGTCGTACCAGTATTTAAACACTGTACTACAGTCGTACCAGTATTTAAACACTGTACTACAGTCGTACCAGTATTTAAGCACTGTACTACAGTCGTGCCAGTATTTGAGCACTGTACTACAGTCGTGCCAGTATTTAAGCACTGTACTACAGTCGTGCCAGTATTTAAGAACTGTACTACAGTCGTGCCAGTATTTAAGCACTGTACTACAGTCGTACCAGTATTTAAGCACTGTACTACAGTCGTGCCAGTATTTAAGCACTGTACTACAGTCGTACCAGTATTTAAGCACTTTACTACAGTCGTACCAGTATTTAAGCACTGTACTACAGTCGTACCAGTATTTAAGCACTGTACTACAGTCGTACCAGTATTTAAGCACTGTACTACAGTCGCCTACACAGTCGTACCAGTATTTAAGCACTGTACTACAGTCGTACCAGTATTTAAGCACTGTACTACAGTCGTACCAGTATTTAAGCACTGTACTACAGTCGTGCCAGTATTTAAGCACTGTACTACAGTCGTACCAGTATTTAAGCACTGTACTACAGTCGTACCAGTATTTAAGCACTGTACTACAGTCGTACCAGTATTTAAGCACTGTACTACAGTCGTACCAGTATTTAAGCACTGTACTACAGTCGTACCAGTATTTAAGCACTGTACTACAGTCGTACCAGTATTTAAGCACTGTACTACAGTCGTACCAGTATTTAAGCACTGTACTACAGTCGTACCAGTATTTAAGCACTGTACTACAGTCGTGCCAGTATTTAAGCACTGTACTACAGTCGTGCCAGTATTTAAGCACTGTACTACAGTCGTGCCAGTATTTAAACACTGTACTACAGTCGTACCAGTATTTAAACACTGTACTACAGTCGTGCCAGTATTTAAGCACTGTACTACAGTCGTACCAGTATTTAAGCACTGTACTACAGTCGTACCAGTATTTAAGCACTGTACTACAGTCGTACCAGTATTTAAGCACTGTACTACAGTCGTACCAGTATTTAAGCACTGTACTACAGTCGTGCCAGTATTTAAGCACTGTACTACAGTCGTACCAGTATTTAAGCACTGTACTACAGTCGTACCAGTATTTAAGCACTGTACTACAGTCGTACCAGTATTTAAGCACTGTACTACAGTCGTACCAGTATTTAAGCACTGTACTACAGTCGTACCAGTATTTAAACACTGTACTACAGTCGTACCAGTATTTAAGCACTGTACTACAGTCGTACCAGTATTTAAGCACTGTACTACAGTCGTGCCAGTATTTAAGCACTGTACTACAGTCGTACCAGTATTTAAGCACTGTACTACAGTCGTACCAGTATTAACACTGTACTACAGTCGTACCAGTATTTAACACTGTACTACAGTCGTACCAGTATTTAAGCACTGTACTACAGTCGTACCAGTATTTAAGCACTGTACTACAGTCGTACCAGTATTTAAGCACTGTACTACAGTCGTACCAGTACAAAATAGTGCATTGATTCTGATATAACCGTCGCCGCATGCTAAGTTTTAGTTTGATAAGAATACATTTAATGAAGCACAATTCTATTACGATTGTTTTAATGTTGAATAATTAAATTGTTTGCAATTATTCTGTTCTATAGCCTCTAGTGTGTCACTCTAAATCTAAATCTAGATAATATCATTTTGACACGACGTTGAACTTATCCATTAAAGCCCAATTTGTTTACTTAGAATGTTTTACAGACGGACCTGTTCGATCCCCGGTCTAACCCTAATACAATTAACAGTCTTTCACATGTGACTTTAAACCGAGGTCTCGTGCCGGTGCTTTACACCGTGCACGTAAAAGAACCAGAGGAGACTCTGGATTGGCACCCTGTCTGTGTCATTGCACTATCGTCCACAATCTAAAATGACTAATCTCTCCAGGAGACATCGCTCATATGGGCAACCGATAGCGACGATAAATAAACGGAATCAGCACACACATATGTTCATAGAAAGTGATAGCTCTGATGATTAGTATGAAACGATTGTCCTGCAGTCATTTGATGATGAACGGTGGATCCAAGCCAGCATGTTGTTAGAGGCGAGCCTGTCTCCGAGCCAGCATGTTGTTAGAGGCGAGCCTGTCTCCAAGCCACCATGTTGTTAGAGGCGAGCCTGTCTCCAAGCCACCATGTTGTTAGAGGCAAGCCTGTCTCCAAGCCAGCATGTTGTTAGAGGCGAGCCTGTCTCCAAGCCACCATGTTGTTAGAGGCGAGCCTGTCTCCAAGCCACCATGTTGTTAGAGGCAAGCCTGTCTCCAAGCCAGCATGTTGTTAGAGGCGAGCCTGTCTCCAAGCCAGCATGTTGTTAGAAGCGAGCCTGTCTCCAAGCCAGCATGTTGTTAGAGGCGATCCTGTCTCCAAACCAGCATGTTGTTAGAGGCGAGCCTGTCTCCAAGCCACCATGTTGTTAGAGGCGAGCCTGTCTCCAAGCCACCATGTTGTTAGAGGCGAGCCTGTCTCCAAGCCACCATGTTGTTAGAGGTGATATTATACAAAAGCAAGTAGCTATTACGCTCTATTGGTTTGCTTCATCGGCTGAGTGTAGGACAATTGCTAACTGAGTTGGCATCGGCAAAACTGCCATAGTTGAAGACCTTCTCGAAGAGTTTTTGCCACTGGTGAGGATCTGAAGACCGTCGTGAAACGGTATCAGGAGACTTGGATACTTGGGTATCAGGGGACTTTGGTATCAGGAGACTTGGATACTTGGGTATCAGGAGACATGTGTACCAGGAGACGTGGAGACTTGTGTACCAGGAGACCTGGGTATCAGGAGACTTGTGTACCAGGAGACTTGTGTATCAGGAGACTTGGATACTTGGGTATCAGGAGACTTGTGTATCTGGAGACTTGGGTATCTGGAGACTTGGGTATCAGGAGACTTGGGTATCAGGTGACTTGTGTATCAGGTGACTTGGGTATCAAGAGACCTGGGTATCAGGAGACGTGGAGACTTGGGTATCAGGAGACTTGGGTATCAGGAGACTTGGGTATCAGGATACTTGGGTATCAGGTGACTTGTGTATCATGTGACTTGGGTATCAGGAGACCTGGGTATCAGGAGACGTGGAGACTTGGGTATCAGGAGACTTGGGTATCAGGAGACTTGGGTATCAGGAGACTTGGGTATCAGGAGACTTGGGTATCAGGAGACTTGGGTATCAGGTGACTTGTGTATCATGTGACTTGTGTATCAGGAGACCTGGGTATCAGGAGACGTGGAGAGTTGGGTATCAGGAGACTTGGGTATCAGGTGACTTGGGTATCAGTAGACTTGGGTATCACGAGACCTGGGTATCAGGAGACGTGGAGACTTGGGTATCAGGAGACTTGGGTATCAGAAGACTTGGGTATCAGGAGAGGTGGGTATCAGGAGACTTGGGTATCAGGTGACTTGTGTATCATGTGACTTGGGTATCAGGAGACCTGGGTATCAGGAGACGTGGAGACTTGGGTATCAGGAGACTTGGGTATCAGAAGACTTGGGTATCAGGAGACTTGGGTATCAGGTGACTTGTGTATCAGGAGACCTTGGTATCAGGAGACGTGGAGACTTGGGTATCAGGAGACTTGGGTATCAGGAGACTTGGGTATCAGGAGACGTGGGTATCAGGAGACTTGGGTATCAGGTGACTTGTGTATCATGTGACTTGGGTATCAGGAGACCTGGGTATCAGGAGACGTGGAGACTTGGGTATCAGGAAACTTGGGTATCAGGAGACTTGGGTATCAGGAGACCTGGGTATCAGGAGACGTGGAGACTTGGGTATCAGGAGACTTGGGTATAAGTAGACTTGGGTATCAGGATACTTGGGTATCAGGAGACTTGGGTATCAGGTGACTTGTGCATCAGGTGACTTGGGTATCAGGAGACCTGGGTATCAGGAGACGTGGAGACATGGGTATCAGGAGACTTGGGTATCAGGAGACCTGGGTATGAGGAGACGTGGAGACTTGGGTATCAGGAGACTTGGGCATCAGGAGACTTGAGGAGACTTGGGTATCAGGTGACTTGGGGATTTACAAATTGTGGGTGAGTGATTAATGGCACTCACATACTCTCAATATTGGAAACATTTGTTCACGTGAGTTCATGTGTGTTCTCATGACGAGAAATATGTCACAATACGCCTGAAATATTTTTACATAATTATATGCAACTGTAAATTTGCATGTGCCCCCCCCCCCGGTGCAAATCATTTACTATTGCGTATGTGAGTATATTTACACACGTATGTAGTTGCGTTCTCATGACCACATTTGCTCATATATAATCAAATTCGCATATATACAAATAAACACTCATGTAAACAATTGTGGTCACTGATTGTATATTAAGCTGCACTATTTTGTCAAAAATCTAAAATGGCTACATGTATATCTCTTCAGGAGGGTCACTCATGAATGTGGGCAACCGGTAGCGACGATAAATACTCGCCAAACATACATACTAGTGTGTTAGGTCCTCTTCACACATGTTGTCAATGTGCATTGCAACACAATAACAATAATATTACATATGACACGTTTTGAATCAATTCTGAAATAAACAGTAAACATTTTAATTATTTCTTAAATTCATATGCTTGTTAGATCATGTGTTCTCTACGTATGCGTGCTGTCTTCCGCGTATTCCAAGTTATCATGTGTTCTCTACACATATGCGTGATGTCTTCCGCAAGTTCATAGTTATCATGTGTTCTCTACGAATGCTTGATGTCTTCCGCGTGTTCCTAGTTATCATGTGTTCTCTACACGTATGCGTGATGTCTTCCGCGTGTTCTTAGTTATCACGTGTTCTCTACACGTATGCGTGATGTCTTCCGCAAGTTCATAGTGATGTCTTCCGCGTGTTCCAAGTTATCATGTGTTCTCTACACGTATGCGTGATGTCTTCCGCGTGTTCCAAGTTATCATGTGTTCTCTACACGTGTGCGTGATGTCTTCCGAGTGTTCCTAGTTATCATGTGTTCTCTATGTATGCGTGATGTCTTCCGCGTGTTCCTAGTTATCATGTGTTCTCTACGTGTGCGTGATGTCTTCCGCGTGTTCCTAGTTATCATGTGTTCTCTACACGTATGCGTGATGTCTTCCGCGTGTTCTTAGTTATCACGTGTTCTCTACACGTATGCGTGATGTCTTCCGCAAGTTCATAGTGATGTCTTCCGCGTGTTCCAAGTTATCATGTGTTCTCTACACGTATGCGTGATGTCTTCCGCGTGTTCCAAGTTATCATGTGTTCTCTGCGTGTGCGTGATGTCTTCCGCGTGTTCCTAGTTATCATGTGTTCTCTACGTATGCGTGATGTCTTCCGCGTGTTCCTAGTTATCAATGTGTTCTCTACGTGTGCGTGATGTCTTCCGCGTGTTCCTAGTTATCACGTGTTCTCTATGTATGCGTGATGTCTTCCGCAAGTTCATAGTGATGTCTTCCGCGTGTTCCTAGTTATCATGTGTTCGCTGCGTGTGCGTGATGTCTTCCGCGTGTTCTTAGTTATCATGTGGTCTCTACGTATGCGTGATGTCTTCCGCGTGTTCCTAGTTGAATATGAGAAGGATTGGCCACCATAGAGATTTTCATTATAATATTAATTGCTTTTATTAGCCGCCAAAATCCGCATCCAAATTCATGCAAACGATGCCTTTTGAGAAATGGCTCTCATTAAGTCAATATTTCCAATATTTCACAGTAATAATTGCTGTTTAATATGCATGTTAGAATCATATGAAAGAAGCAATTTTCAACCGTCAATGTTTATGATCTTATTTCATTGTATTTATTAATAATTTCATCTGATTTTATGAATTGATATGTTAGTGTTTTCGGTTAGCAAATAATATAATTTTGTATTACTATGCGATTCATAGTCGTGGAAGTGGACTATTAGATTACAATGTACGACTTCAATGAATGATCTATTGGGCCTAGGAGATAAGCATACATTGAATTGACGTCATAGAGTAATAAAATAATAAGTAATGCGTTTACATGCATATTCCCACAAACACAATAACACTGTTTCTTGAACCCTTGTCCCAATACAAATACAGTGACGTGAACTGGTTATCTTGTCTTTAGTCAGTTTAGTCTAGGATATACAATATACGAGACACACCCGGTCTACTTTGAAATCTCACATAGAGCATGCAATGTTGACGGACAATGAAATACTTGGATTTTCACACCCCCCTCCATCTCGATCATGTCTTTAATATTGCATAACACCCCTTCCATCGTGATCATGTCTTTAATATTGCATAACACCCCTCCATCTCGATAATGTCTTTAATATTGCATAACACCCTTCCATCGTGATCATGTCTTTAATATTGCATAACACCCTTCCATCGTGATCATGTCTTTAATATTGCATAACACCCTTCCATCGCGATCATGTCTTTAATATTGCATAACACCCCCCCTTCCATCGTGATCATGTATTTAATATTGCATAACACCCCTCCATCTCGATAATGTCTTTAATATTGCATAACACCCTTCCATCGTGATCATGTCTTTAATATTGCATAACACCCTTCCATCGTGATCATGTCTTTAATATTGCATAACACCCTTCCATCGCGATCATGTCTTTAATATTGCATAACACCCCCCCCTTCCATCGTGATCATGTATTTAATATTGCATAACACCCCCTCCATCTCGATCATGTCTTTAATATTGCATAACACCCCCCCTTCCATCGTGATCATGTCTTTAATATTGCATAACACCCCCCCCCCCTCCATCTCGATCATGTCTTTAATATTGCATAGTACCCCTTTCCATCGTGATCATGTCTTTAATATTGCATAGCACTCCCCCCTCCATCTCGACCATGTCTTTAATATTGCATAGTACCCCCTTCCATCGTGATCATGTCTTTAATATTGCATAACACCCACTTCCATCTCGATCATGTCTTTAATATTGCATAACACCCTTCCATCTCGATCATGTCTTTAATATTGCATAACACCCCCCCCCCCTCCATCTCGATCATGTCTTTAATATTGCATAGTACCCCCTCCATCTCGATCATGTCTTTAATATTGCATAGTACCCCCTTCCATCGTGATCATGTCTTTAATATTGCATAGTACCCCCTTCCATCGTGATCATGTCTTTAATATTGCATAACACCCCCTTCCATCTCGATCATGTCTTTAATATTGCATAACACCCCCCCCCATTCATCTCGATCATGTCTTTAATATTGCATAGTACCCCCTTCCATCGTGATCATGTCTTTAATATTGCATAGTACCCCCTTCCATCGTGATCATGTCTTTAATATTGCATAACACCCCCCCCCCCTCCATCTCGATCATGTCTTTAATATTACATATTACCCCCTTCCATCGTGATCATGTCTTTAATAGTGCATATTACCCCCTTCCATCGTGATCATGTCTTTAATATTGCATAGCATCCCTCCTTCTATTATTTTGGTAGCATTTTCATTACGGATACTCCGATTTGGTGACGGTGTCTTGACAATGTGAGCGACGCCTCCTGAAGATATGTTGGAGGATAGTACAATGATACAAACATAAACCCATTCCAGAGTATCGGATGGTTCTTTAACGTGCACGGTGTAAAGTACTGAAACGATACATTGGTTTAAAGTCCACACAGACACTGTTAATATTGTTAGGGGATCGAAAATAGCTAAGTAATGGTAACGAGATACCAAGTCGTGGTCACGAGATACTAAGTCATGCTTGCCCACGAGATACCAAGTCGTGGTCACGAGATACTAAGTCATGGTAACGAGATACCAAGTCGTGGTCACGAGATACTAAGTCATGCTTGCCCACGAGATACCAAGTCGTGGTCACGAGATACTAAGTAATGGTAACGAGATAGTAAGTCGTGCCCACGAGATACTAAGTCATGCTTGCCCACGAGATACCAAGTCGTGGTCACGATATACTAAGTCATGCTTGCCCACGAGATACCAAGTCGTGCCCACGAGATACTAAGTCATGGTAACGAGATACTAAGTCATGCTTGCCCACGAGATACCAAGTCGTGCCCACCAGATACTAAGTTATGCTTGCCCACGAGATACCAAGTCGTGCCCACGAGATACTAAGTCATGCTTGCCCACGAGATACCAAGTCGTGCCCACGAGATACTAAGTCATGCTTGCCCACGAGATACCAAGTCGTGCCCACCAGATACTAAGTCATGCTTGCCTACGAGATAACAAGTCGTGCCCACGAGATACTAAGTCATGCTTGCCCACGAGATACCAAGTCGTACCCACGAGATATTAAGTCATGCTTGCCCACGAAATACCAAGTCGTGCCCACGAGATACTAAGTCATGCTTGCCCACGAGATACGAAGTCATGCCCACGAGATACTAAGTCATGCTTGCCCACGAGATACCAAGTCGTGCCCACGAGATACTAAGTCATGGTCACGAGATACTAAGTCATGCTTGCCCACGAGATACCAAGTCGTGCCCACGAGATACCAAGTCGTGCCCACGAGATACCAAGTCGTGCCCACGAGATACCAAGTCGTGGTCACGAGATACTAAGTCATGCTTGCCCACGAGATACTAAGTCGTGGTCACGAGATACTAAGTAATGGTAACGAGATAGTAAGTCGTGCCCACGAGATACTAAGTCATGCTTGCCCACGAGATACCAAGTCGTGGTCACGAGATACTAAGTCATGCTTGCCCACGAGATACTAAGTCATGGTAACGAGATACTAAGTCATGCTTGCCCACGAGATACCAAGTCGTGCCCACCATATACTAAGTCATGCTTGCCCGCGAGATACCAAGTCGTACCCACGAGATACTAAGTCATGCTTGCCCACGAGATACCAGTCGTGCCCACGAGATACTAAGTCATGCTTGCCACCGAGATACCAAGTCGTGCCCACGAGATACTAAGTCATACTTGCCCACGAGATACCAAGTCGTGCCCACCAGATACCAAGTCGTGCCCACGAGATACTAAGTCATGCTTGCCCACGAGATACCAAGTCGTGCCCACGAGATACTAAGTAATGGTAACGAGATAGTAAGTCGTGCCCACGAGATACTAAGTCATGCTTGCCCACGAGATACCAAGTCGTGGTCACGAGATACTAAGTCATGCTTGCCCACGAGATACTAAGTCATGGTAACGAGATACTAAGTCATGCTTGCCCACGAGATACCAAGTCGTGCCCACCAGATACTAAGTCATGCTTGCCCGCGAGATACCAAGTCGTACCCACGAGATACTAAGTCATGTTTGCCCACGAGATACCAAGTCGTGCCCACGAGATACTAAGTCATGCTTGCCACCGAGATACCAAGTCGTGCCCACGAGATACTAAGTCATGCTTGCCCACGAGATACCAAGTCGTGCCCACGAGATACCAAGTCGTGCCCACGAGATACCAAGTCGTGATCACGAGATACTAAGTCATGCTTGCCCACGAGATACGAAGTCGTGCCCACGAGATACTAAGTCATGGTCACGAGATACTAAGTCATGCTTGCCCACGAGATACCAAGTCGTGCCCACGAGATACCAAGTCGTGATCACGAGATACTAAGTCATGCTTGCCCACGAGATACGAAGTCGTGCCCACGAGATACTAAGTCATGGTCACGAGATACTAAGTCATGCTTGCCCACGAGATACTAAGTCGTGCCCACGAGATACTAAGTCATGGTAACGAGATACTAAGTCATGCTTGCCCATGAGATACCAAGTCGTGCCCACGAGATACTAAGTCATGCTTGCCCACGAGATACCAAGTCGTGCCCACGAGATACTAACTCATGCTTGCCCACGAGATACCAAGTCGTGGTCACGAGATACTAAGTCATGCTTGCCCACGAGATACCAAGTCGTGGTCACGAGATACTAAGTCATGGTAACGAGATACCAAGTCGTGGTCACGAGATACTAAGTCATGCTTGCCCACGAGATACTAAGTCGTGGTCACGAGATACTAAGTCATGCTTGCCCACGAGATACCAAGTCGTGGTCACGAGATACTAAGTCATGCTTGCCCACGAGATACCAAGTCGTGGTCACGAGATACTAAGTCATGCTTGCCCACGAGATACCAAGTCGTGGTCACGAGATACTAAGTCATGCTTGCCCACGAGATACCAAGTCGTGGTCACGAGATACCAAGTCATGCTTGCCCACGAGATACCAAGTCGTGGTCACGAGATACTAAGTCGTGGTCACGAGACACTAAGTCGTGCTTGCCCACGAGATACCAAGTCGTGGTCACGAGATACTAAGTCATGCTTGCCCACGAGATACTAAGTCGTGGTCACGAGATACCAAGTCATGCTTGCCCACGAGATACCAAGTCGTGGTCACGAGATACCAAGTCATGCTTGCCCACGAGATACTAAGTCGTGGTCACGAGATACTAAGTCATGCTTGCCCACGAGATACCAACTCGTGGTCACGAGATACTAAGTCGTGTCCGCGATATACCAAGTCATACCCACGAGATACCAAGTCGTGGCCACGAGATACCAAGTCATGCTTGCCCACGAGATAGTAGTCACACCCACGAAATAGTAAATCATGTCCGCGATAATGGTAACGAAATAGTAAGTCGTGTGCGCAATATACTAAGTCGTGCCCACAAGATAGTAAGTCGTACCCACGAGATACTAAGTCGTGCTTGTCCATGATATAGTAAGTCGTGTCCGCGATATACCAAGTCATACCCACGAGATACTAAGTCGTGTGCACGAGATACTAAGTCGTGTGCACGAGATACTAAGTCGTGGTCACGAGACACTATGTAGTGGTCACGAGATACTAAGTCGTGGTCACGAGATACTATAATAAGTCGTGCCCACGAGATACTATGTCGTGGTCACGAGATACTATGTCGTGCCCTCGAGATTCTATGTCGTGGTCACGAGATTCTATGTCGTGGTCACGATATTCTATGTCGTGGTCACGAGATAATAAGTCGTGGTCACGAGATAATAAGTCGTGGTCACGAGATACTATGTCGTTGTCACGAGGTACTATGTCGTTGTCACGAGATACTAAGTCGTGCGCACGAGATACTATGTCGTTGTCACGAGATACTATATCATTGTCACGAGATACTATGTCGTTGTCACGAGGTACTATATCGTTGTCACGAGATACTAAGTCGTGCGCACGAGATACTATGTCGTTGTCACGAGATACTATATCATTGTCACGAGATACTATGTCGTTGTCACGAGATACTATGATGTTGTCACGAGATACTAAGTCGTGTGCACGAGATACTAAGTCGTGCCCACGAGATACTAAGTCGTGCCCACGAGATACTAAGCTATGCTTGCCCACGAGATAATAAGTCGTACGCACGAAGTAGTAAGTCGTGTCCGCGATATGCTAAGTCGTGCCCACAAGATAGTAAGTCGTACCCACAATATACTAAGTCGTGCTTGCCCATGATATAGTAAGTCGTGTCCGCGATATACTAAGTCATACCCACGAGATACTATGTCGTGTGCACGAGATACTAAGTCGTGGTCACGAGATACTATGTCGTGGTCACGAGATACTATGTCGTGGTCACGTTATACTATACTAAGTCGTGCCCACGAGATACTATGTCGTGGTCACGAGATACTATGTCGTGCCCTCGAGATACTATGTCGTGGTCACGATATTCTATGTCGTGGTCACGATATACTATGTCGTGGTCACGAGATACTAAGTCGTTGTCACGAGATACTAAGTCATGGTAACGAGATACCAAGTCGTGGTCACGAGATGCTAAGTCATGCTTGCCCACGAGATACCAAGTCGTGGTCACGAGATACTAAGTCATGCTTGCCCACGAGATACCAAGTCGTGGTCACGAGATACTAAGTCATGCTTGCCCACGAGATACCAAGTCGTGGTCACGAGATACCAAGTCATGCTTGCCCACGAGATAGTAGTCACACCCACGAAATAGTAAGTCATGTCCGCGATAATGGTAACGAAATAGTAAGTCGTGTCCGCGATATACTAAGTCGTGCCCACAAGATAGTAAGTCGTACCCACGAGATACTAAGTCGTGCTTGTCCATGATATAGTAAGTCGTGTCCGCGATATACCAAGTCATACCCACGAGATACTAAGTCGTGTGCACGAGATACTAAGTCGTGTGCACGAGATACTAAGTCGTGGTCACGAGATACTATGTCGTGGTCACGAGATACTAAGTCGTGGTCACGAGATACTATAATAAGTCGTGCCCACGAGATACTATGTCGTGGTCACGAGATACTATGTCGTGCCCTCGAGATTCTATGTCGTGGTCACGAGATTCTATGTCGTGGTCACGATATACTATGTCGTGGTCACGAGATAATAAGTCGTGGTCACGAGATACTAAGTCGTGTTCACGAGATACTATGTCGTTGTCACGAGATACTATGTCGTTGTCACGAGATACTATGTCGTTGTCACGAGGTACTATGTCGTTGTCACGAGATACTAAGTCGTGCGCACGAGATACTATGTCATTGTCACGAGATTCTATGTCGTTGTCACGAGATACTATGTCATTGTCACGAGATAATATGTCATTGTCACGAGGTACTATGTCGTTGTCACGAGATACTATGTCATTGTCACGAGATACTATGTCATTGTCACGAGGTACTATGTCGTTTTCACGAGATACTAAGTCGTGCGCACGAGATACTATGTCGTTGTCACGAGATACTATGACGTTGTCACGAGATACTATGTCGTTGTCACGAGATACTATGTCGTTGTCACGAGATACTATGTCGTTGTCACGAGATACTATGTCGTTGTCACGAGATACTAAGTCGTGCGCACGAGATACTATGTTACATAGAGGGAGTTTTGGAATTACAGAAATAATGCGTCGAGTTGTTTTATCGCGGGTTTTTGTTTTTAGATTTTTATGTTGAGTTTGAACATTACCGACATATATAGAGGATCTTACATGAGTGGCTTTCCATATTGAATGTATTCAATGAGTTTAATAAATTCAATATGGAAAGACACGAATGTAAGATTCTTTTTATCACATAAACCAAATACGCAGTAAAAGTGTGTCACGATTGAACACACTTCCCCTTTAGCAAATGAAAGCCAGAGTTTTACTGCGGTTTCTACTTAATGGGCCAAGAAAATAGTGCGACACTAAATACTCCATTTTTTAAAAATTTTCTTCCTTTGTAAACAGTTTTTAAACTATCACAACATATCATGTGCAACAATTCAATAACAGTCTTTTTTAACAAATACAAAATATACACGATGTTTTGGCAAATGACGGCACAATCAAAGTTACACAGCGCGTGCTAGTTGATGTAAAAATGTATGTCACTGCGAATCGCTATCGCTTTCAATGATTCTTAGACGTTTTCTTGGTGGATTAGATGGGAATACAGTTTTAGGGTTGTTAATGTATACATTAAAAGTACCACCATGGATTGGGCCAGCCAACCAGGGATCGCAGGTTCGATCCCCCGTCTGACCCTAATAAAATTAACAGTCTTTCAGATGGGACGTTAAACCGAGGTCTCGTGTCGGTGCTTTACACCGTGCACGTAAAAGAACCAGATGAGACTCTGGAATGGGTCTCTGTCTGTATCATGCACTATCCTCCAAAATCTAAAATAACTAATCTCTTCAGGAGGC
Organism: Archivesica marissinica; assembly: GCA_014843695.1. Classification (NCBI taxonomy): domain Eukaryota; kingdom Metazoa; phylum Mollusca; class Bivalvia; order Venerida; family Vesicomyidae; genus Archivesica; species Archivesica marissinica. The sequence continues at coordinate 7,517,136 of CM026391.1, forward strand.
GTCGCTCATATGGGCAACCGGTAGCGACGATAAATAAACGTAAAAACAAAAAACAAAACGGGCCAGCCAACAGACTTTGGAATCCACCGGTCAGATTAATATTGGAGTTGGAATTGGTATGCATAGAAGTTGCCAAGCTTGGTGACGAATATGTGTTGACCTGGTTTGGATATGCTGTGTAATGTGCTTTGTCAGGCCTATCAGGATTTGGATATACAGTGCTGTTGGACGAATACAGGATTTTGGATATTTCTTTGTGCTGATTTTGATTGATGTGACTGTAGTTGTTGTTGTTTATTTACTTTTTTGACAGCGCGTATGAATATACAAATAAAGTGATTCGCCCACGCATTTGCCTCATTTGCATATTTAATACACTAGTGTATTACCGAATTTATGAAATGGCTTTATTAAACTCCCGCGTCGTAGTTTATGTGATAAATGTAAGTAAATAAAAATATTATATATATAAGAAACACATCCGTATTAAATAACAAAATATCATACATATTAGTATTCTAAATTATATACACTATACTCATAAGCTAGATTTCGAATCCGATTCGCAACGTCACATCGCAAAAAATGAAACTGACCACTGTACCATTTATACCGATCTTGAAGTTCACGAAATTGTAATTGTATTGGGACAGTTATTAGACGGCGTGCTTTATCATTTTATCACGGAGTCATAACGTGGTGTACATATATATATATATATATATATATATATATATATATATATATATATAAATAAGTGTATTGAGATACCCACATCATATATAACGGATGGCACAGGTTACCTGGCTGCCCTGGAGATAAGCCCGATATTTGAAGAAGGCGATGCGATAACAGTTCTTCCGCGTACGCACTGGTTCAAAGGTGGTCCAGTACATACTATAGTATACAGTAACTGGTTCAATGGTGGTCCAGTACATACTATAGTATACAGTAACTGGTTCAAAGGTGGTCCAGTACATACTATAGTATACAGTAACTGAGATAGAAAAATATGCGGTTAGCAGGGGGGATTTGGATAAATATGAAGTAAAGTGCATGTGTTGCTTTAAAGCGAAACTACATCACACACAAAAGCCAAACAATGGACTTGTTCTTACGTAGCCACAGGGTACCAACTCTCGATCGATATTCGGGTGATTAGTAATTAACAACGTTATAGTTTGAATCCACTTTCTGGAACTAAACTAGTATATTTCTAATAATATTCGTCTGCAACGCCTACATTCAAAGAGAATCCAGGAACTTGGAACCTAAGCCAGACTTTATAACCAGCAGATGAGCATAGCTTTCTTATTGTGAAAATAATGAGACTTATTACAGAACTATGGGATAATATTAACCATAGTCGAGAGTTGCTACCGATAGAGAGTTAGGGAACTTGAGGCTATGACAAGCATTGCTACTACAAATTATTCCGAAATGTTCGCTCAATCCTACATGTATGTACATAGTATTTATACTTGACTATGTTTATTCAAAGAAATAAAATTTAATATTGCTTAAGCTAATTCGAACACTAAGTTCACTCAATAAACAATATATATATATATCATATAACGTTCAGCCACGCTCCTGAGTTGACGTTTGTTATTATTAGACAATGTCCTTTAGAGATCAGATGAGTCTAATAAATAAATAAATAAAATGTGTCACATAAATCGTATTATTCGGGATTCCCGCCTTGTATTACAAATGAATGTTGACCACGTTGCTAGGCAAACAAACGGCGAATATGACCACAGACGCTTGCTATATAGCCATGATAGTGACGGCATGTTATTTTGCTTTGAATGCTAACCCTAACTCTAACCCTAACCCGATAGTGTCTAGTGTATCATAGTTTTCTTAAAAACAAAAAAACAATAAAAGGTTTTTTGAACCCGCACACATTTGTCCAGACCCCAAACGCCTGGTGTATATGACGTTTGTTTAGTTGAACTACTCAGATTCTGAGGAGATGGAGGGTATACTGGTTCAATCAAAGACAGTGTAAATACAAGCTTGCCTGTTGCCCGATTTATTGGTTATACCCACACGAAGTGTGACGTACTATCGTGTTCCGATGCCCACAACACTGCCCTAGCTCCGCTGGAAGCCACTTCGATTCATATAAAAAAATACAGCCTGTGCCAATATGTCAACCTTTTTATCGCAATCGTATATATCTCAACACCGCCACGTTCCAGTTGGACAGCTACATTATAACCAGCCGACGACAGGCATAGTGTATATGATAGAGTGTATCTGAAGATCATGTTCATATCAGTAGAGAGAAACGATGCCAAATTGATATATTCTAAAACCGATTCAAATTTAATATTTAATCGAAATGATAAATCTGCAATTTGTCTTTTTGAATTTCGTGTTATACAATTAGACCATACGTATACGTATATTAATACAACCGTAGTTTATTAATGAAGTAGATATAAATAATTAGTTAATTATCATGCTAACACCATTGAAGAAAAAAAATTACGTGTTTATGCTATCAAGCATCTCCGTGTTATTGCTTGCCCGTCTGTATCCGTTGTACAACCCCTTATTAGGGGCTGTTAAATGGATTGTGTTTTGAACGAGCCAGAACCACGGTTGTGATGTTTATAGGGAATAATCTTGCATCCCATTGCCTCTTCTCTCTTACTGCTTGCATTGGATTCCGCCAGGAATGAGGTTTCCAGAGCCATTACACTAATAGTGTAAGAACTTGTTTCTTTTTTTAAACTTTATTTATTTACGATGGCGAAGCATGTTTTAATAACTTATATTAATCACTCTCGTTGGTACGGATGAAAATGTAAATGTGAGCATTCGTGTGGGAGGAAACCGGATTACCCGGAGAAGCCCCACCTGTCCGATCTGACAACCACCGTATTCCATGTCACATACTTCCCGGTCCGAGGATCTAACTCGGGTTGCATTGGTGAGAAGCGAGCACGCTAACCACTGCGCTGGGACAGACAATATTTAATATTTATATAAGAACTTGTTTCGTAGTCCAGCTTAAATAAATTAGGATTAATCATTATTACAAAGTCGTTACAATAATGTAGTTTAAACAGTAATCATTATTACAAAGTCGTTACAATAATGTAGTTTAAACATATTTTATTTCCCAATCTAATACATATTAGTTTATACAAATTTATTTAGCTCGATTGCGAAACAAGTTCTTACAACTTATATTAATCACTCTCGAGACCTCATACCTGATGGAATCCATTGCCACGGGGAAGAGAAAAGAAGCAATGTAGAATTGAAATGCCTTTCCTAAGGGCACACTTGTAACGGCTCCAGCGGGGCTCGAACTCGGGGTGTTTCGCACGTGAAGCGAACGTACTGCCACGGCTTCCAATAATACTTATTGAACAATGCATACATTACACATATTAAAATACAGAAACAGGGTTAGAATGAAAGACAGTGTCTTATATAAGTCTTCTCCTCATTTAGTTTCATTTAGTTTTGCCTGGAATGTCGATCTTTTCCAACGTTTTACTAGCGAGATCTAAGTTTAGTTTATACACATTTATATTAGCTCGATTGCGAAACAAGTACTTACAACTTAGTTTAATTGCTCTCGATACCTCATTCATGATGGAAACCATCGCCATGGGGGGAAAGAGAAGCGAGATTTACTGCAACGCCATGGGGGGAAAGAGAAGCGAGATTTACTGCAACGCCATGGGGGGAAAGAGAAGCGAGATTTACTGCAACGCCATGGGGGGAATGGGAAGCGAGATTTACTGCATCGCCAGTTGAGAAAAGAGTGTCGATATTGATCTAAAACATAACTTTCGTTTACCGGAAGCTTGGGTTGCTGGAAAGAGCAAACATAGATGGGGCGTTCCTATGAAGTTATTTAATAAATATATGTCATTTAGAATCAAACGCGATTCAATGACTCAAAGAAATGAAAACAAGGCACATTGGGTTTCTCTGTTCTAATATGATGGGTACTTATATTATGGTTTTTGTAGCAGAAAATCTACACTATTGTTGTACAGTGTAAACATTTATCTGTACATAAAATGCATGACAATTGAACGGATGTAATAACACATCGGCCAGATGAACGGATGCAATAACACATCGGCCAGATGAACGGATGCAATAACACATCGGCCAGATGAACGGATGCAATAACACATCGGCCAGATGAACGGATGCAATAACACATCGGCCAGATGAACGGATGCAATAACACATCGGCCAGATGAACGGATGCAATAACACATCGGCCAGATGAACGGATGCAATAACACAACGGCCAGATGAACGGATGCAATAACACATCGGCCAGATGAACGAATGCAATAACACATCGGCCAGATGAACGGATGCAATAACACATCGGCCAGATGAACGAATGCAATAACACATCGGCCAGATGAACGGATGCAATAACACATCGGCCAGATGAACGGATGCAATAACACAACGGCCAGATGAACGGATGCAATAACACATCGGCCAGATGAACGAATGCAATAACACATCGGCCAGATGAACGGATGCAATAACACATCGGCCAGATGAACGAATGCAATAACACATCGGCCAGATGAACGGATGCAATAACACATCGGCCAGATGAACGGATGCAATAACACAACGGCCAGATGAACGGATGCAATAACACATCGGCCAGATGAATGGATGCAATAAGACATCGTTGGAACGCAATATTTTCAATAATCGCAATTGAAAGAGACTCTGTTGAAATCGAAAGAAAAATAGCTGCCATTTTTATTCTGTTTACAGAACGCTTGCCATGTGTGCGCACCTGCAAGTGTTATCAGTCTATCTTCCTTAGATCTCTTGAGGGATATACCTCCTATAATACGTAGCTAGTTCAGTAATTTATGTTGACATTTTATTGGCGTTCCCCATTGATATATAATGCCTATTTCAAATTATATATATATGGTCCTCTCTATATTCGAATTTTCGGCTTAAAAAGAAAAAGGCTGTATATTAGCCGGATGATTTTTGTTTCCCCGTGAAAAAGGCTTTTTTAAGCCGAAACTTCGGATATAGAGAAGACCATTGTTCCTAGCAGGGAACCAGTAACCATTGTTCCTAGCAGGGAACCAGTAACCATTGTTCCTAGCAGGGAACCAGTAACCATTGTTCCTAGCAGGGAACCAGTAACCATTGTTCCTAGCAGGGAACTAGTAACCATTGTTCCTAGCAGGTAACCAGTAACCATTGTTCCTAGCAGGGAACCAGTAATCTTATATTACTAGTTCCCTGCTAGGAACAATCGACATATAATTTATTTCAATATATTTATATACATTTTAGCTACTCCAAATGTCTATATCTTGAGCTCAGGCTAAAAGAAGTGTAGACCTAGACACTCAAACATACATACATACACACAGACCTAGACACACAAACAGACATACATACACACAGACCTAGACACACAAACAGACATACATACACACCGACCTAGACACACAAACATACATACATACACAGAGACCTAGACACACAAACAGACATACATACACACAGACCTAGACACACACAAACATACATACATACATACACACAGACCTAGACACACAAACAGACATACATACACACAGACCTAGACACACACACAGACACATACATACATACACACAGACCTAGACACACACACAGACACATACAAACATACACACAGACCTAGACACACAAACAGACATACATACACGCAGACCTAGACACACAAACAGACATACATACACACAGACCTAGACACACAAACAGACATACATACACACAGACCTAGACACACAAACATACAAACATACACACAGACCTAGACACACAAACAGACATACATACACACAGACCTAGACACACACAGACATACATACACACAGACCTAGACACACAAACATACATACATACACACAGACCTAGACACAAACAGACATACATACACACAGACCTAGACACACAAACAGACATACATACACACAGACCTAGGCACACACACAGACACATACATACATACACACAGACCTAGACACACACACACAGACACATACAAACATACACACAGACCTAGACACACAAACAGACATACATACACGCAGACCTAGACACACAAACAGACATACATACACACAGACCTAGACAACAAACAGACATACATACACACAGACTAGACACACAACATACAAACATACACAGACCTAGACACACAAACAGACATATACACACAGACTAGACACACACAGACATACATACACACAGACCTAGACACACAAACATACATACATACACACAGACCTAGACACAAACAGACATACATACACACAGACCTAGACACACAAACATACATACATACACACACACAGACCTAGACACACAAACAGACATACATACATACACACAGACCTAGACACACAAACAGACATACATACACACAGACCTAGACACACAAACAGACATACATACACACATACCTAGACACACACACACAGACATACATACACACAGACCTAGACACACAAACAGACATACATATACACAGACCTAGACACACAAACAGACATACATACACACAGACCTAGACACACACACAGACATACATACACACAGACCTAGACACACAAACAGACATACGTACACACAGACCTAGACACACAAACATACATACATACACACATACCTAGACACACAAACAGACATACATACACACAGACCTAGACACACACACATACATACATACATACATACATACATACATACACACAGTCCTAGACAATCTGCATTTCAATCTATCTCGGTGTGTGCATGCCAAACATATGAGACAAAATCACACGCCATACTGTGACAACATCGACACACTACAAGGCACACTGCAAAGATCCATAAGGTTAGACTTGGATAATTATCAGGTCATGCCGATCTTGCAGAGTGTACACATGTGAACGATTTCTTGTTATAAATATATAAGTATGTGCCAAACATACCATTCTGCTTTTATTGGAAGATGACTTCATATTGTATCTTGTCGCCTGTCAACATGAATATGTCACTAGAGAATAGCACTCGGAGATATACACACACAGTCACTCGGAGATATATACACACAGTCACTCGGAGATATATACACACAGTCACTCGGAGATATACACACACAGTCACTCGGAGATATACACACACAGTCACTCGGAGATATATACACACAGTCACTCGGAGATATACACACACAGTCACTCGGAGATATATACACACACAGTCACTCGGAGATATATACACACAGTCACTCGGAGATATACACACACAGTCACTCGGAGATATATACACACAGTCACTCGGAGATATACACACACAGTCACTCGGAGATATACACACACAGTCACTCGGAGATATACACACACAGTCACTCGGAGATATACACACAGTCACTCGGAGATATACACACAGTCACTCGGAGATATATACACACACAGTCACTCGGAGATATATACACACAGTCACTCGGAGATATACACACACAGTCACTCGGAGATATATACACAGTCACTCGGAGATATATACACACAGTCACTCGGAGATATATACACACAGTCACTCGGAGATATATACACACAGTCACTCGGAGATATATACACACAGTCACTCGGAGATATATACACACACAGTCACTCGGAGATATACACACAGTCACTCGGAGATATATACACAACAGTCACTCGGAGATATATACACAGTCACTCGGAGATATATACACACAGTCACTCGGAGATATACATACACACAGTCACTCGGAGATATATACACACAGTCACTCGGAGATATATACACACAGTCACTCGGAGATATATACACACAGTCACTCGGAGATATACACACAGTCACTCGGAGATATATACACACAGTCACTCGGAGATATATACACACAGTCACTCGGAGATATATACACACACAGTCACTCGGAGATATATACACACAGTCACTCGGAGATATATACACACACAGTCACTCGGAGATATATACACACAGTCACTCGGAGATATATACACACAGTCACTCGGAGATATATACACACAGTCACTCGGAGATATATACACACAGTCACTCGGAGATATACACACACAGTCACTCGGAGATATATACACAGTCACTCGGAGATATATACACACAGTCACTCGGAGATATATACACACAGTCACTCGGAGATATATCACACAGTCACTCGGAGATATACACACACAGTCACTCGGAGATATATCACACAGTCACTCGGAGATATACACACAGTCACTCGGAGATATATACACACAGTCACTCGGAGATATATACACACAGTCACTCGGAGATATATACACACAGTCACTCGGAGATATATACACACAGTCACTCGGAGATATATAACACATCACTCGGAGATATATACACACAGTCACTCGGAGATATATACAACACAGTCACTCGGAGATATATACACACAGTCACTCGGAGATATATACACACAGTCACTCGGAGATATATACACACAGTCACTCGGAGATATATACACACAGTCACTCGGAGATATACACACAGTCACTCGGAGATATATACACACAGTCACTCGGAGATATATACACACACAGTCACTCGGAGATATATACACACAGTCACTCGGAGATATATACACACAGTCACTCGGAGATATATACACACAGTCACTCGGAGATATACATACACACAGTCACTCGGAGATATATACACACAGTCACTCGGAGATATACATACACACAGTCACTCGGAGATATATACACACAGTCACTCGGAGATATATACACACAGTCACTCGGAGATATATACACACAGTCACTCGGAGATATACACACACAGTCACTCGGAGATATACACACACAGTCACTCGGAGATATACACACACAGTCACTCGGAGATATATACACAGTCACTCGGAGATATATACACACACAGTCACTCGGAGATATATACACACAGTCACTCGGAGATATATACACACAGTCACTCGGAGATATATACACACACAGTCACTCGGAGATATACACACACAGTCACTCGGAGATATATACACACACAGTCACTCGGAGATATATACACACACAGTCACTCGGAGATATATACACACAGTCACTCGGAGATATATACACACAGTCACTCGGAGATATATACACACACAGTCACTCGGAGATATACACACACAGTCACTCGGAGATATACACACAGTCACTCGGAGATATATACACACACAGTCACTCGGAGATATATACACACAGTCACTCGGAGATATACACACAGTCACTCGGAGATATACACACAGTCACTCGGAGATATATACACACAGTCACTCGGAGATATATACACACAGTCACTCGGAGATATAATACACACAGTCACTCGGAGATATATACACACAGTCACTCGGAGATATATACACACAGTCACTCGGAGATATACACACACAGTCACTCGGAGATATATACACACAGTCACTCGGAGATATATACACACACAGTCACTCGGAGATATATACACACACAGTCACTCGGAGATATACACACAGTCACTCGGAGATATATACACACAGTCACTCGGAGATATATACACACAGTCACTCGGAGATATACACACACAGTCACTCGGAGATAATACACACACAGTCACTCGGAGAATATACACACACAGTCACTCGGAGATATACACACACAGTCACTCGGAGATATATACACACACAGTCACTCGGAGATATATACACACACAGTCACTCGGAGATACACACACAGTCACTCGGAGATATATACACACACAGTCACTCGGAGATATATACACACACAGTCACTCGGAGATACACACACAGTCACTCGGAGATATATACACACAGTCACTCGGAGATATATACACACACAGTCACTCGGAGATATATACACACACAGTCACTCGGAGATATATACACACAGTCACTCGGAGATATATACACACACAGTCACTCGGAGATATATACACACACAGTCACTCGGAGATATACACACACAGTCACTCGGAGATATATACACACACAGTCACTCGGAGATATATACACACAGTCACTCGGAGATATATACACACAGTCACTCGGAGATATATACACACAGTCACTCGGAGATATATAACACACAGTCACTCGGAGATATATACACACAGTCACTCGGAGATATATACACACAGTCACTCGGAGATATATACACACAGTCACTCGGAGATATATACACACAGTCACTGGAGATATATACACAGTCACTCGGAGATATATACACACAGTCACTCGGAGATATATACACACAGTCACTCGGAGATATATACACACAGTCACTCGGAGATATATACACACAGTCACTCGGAGATATATACACACAGTCACTCGGAGATATATACACACAGTCACTCGGAGATATATACACACAGTCACTCGGAGATATACACACAGTCACTCGGAGATATATACACACAGTCACTCGGAGATATACACACACAGTCACTCGGAGATATATACACACAGTCACTCGGAGATATACACACAGTCACTCGGAGATATATACACACAGTCACTCGGATATATACACACAGTCACTCGGAGATATATACACACAGTCACTCGGAGATATATACACACAGTCACTCGGAGATATACACACAGTCACTCGGAGATATATACACACAGTCACTCGGAGATATATACACACAGTCACTCGGAGATATATACACACAAGTCACTCGGA
>CM026391.1:7528901-7561747 GCA_014843695.1 Archivesica marissinica
ATCTACCGGTATATAGTAGATAATACATCTACCGGTATATAGTAGATAATACATCTACCGGTATATAGTAGATAATACATCTACCGGTATATAGTAGATAATACATCTACCGGTATATAGTAGATAATTGTCAATGATTAAACATCTACCGGTATATAGTAGATAATTGTCAATGATTAAACATCTACCGGTATATAGTAGATAATTGTCAATGATTAAACATCTACCGGTATATAGTAGATAATTGTCAATGTTTAAACATCTACCGGTATATAGTAGATAATTGTCAATGATTAAACATCTACCGGTATATAGTAGATAATTGTCAATGATTAAACATCTACCGGTATATAGTAGATAATTGTCAATGTTAAACATCTACCGGTATATAGTAGATAATTGTCAATGATTAAACATCTACCGGTATATAGTAGATAATTGTCAATGATTAAACATCTACCGGTATATAGTAGATAATTGTCAATGTTAAACATCTACCGGTATATAGTAGATAATTGTCAATGATTAAACATCTACCGGTATATAGTAGATAATTGTCAATGATTAAACATCTACCGGTATATAGTAGATAATTGTCAATGATTAAACATCTACCGGTATATAGTAGATAATTGTCAATGATTAAACATCTACCGGTATATAGTAGATAATTGTCAATGTTTAAACATCTACCGGTATATAGTAGATAATTGTCAATGTTTAAACATCTACCGGTATATAGTAGATAATTGTCAATGATTAAACATCTACCGGTATATAGTAGATAATTGTCAATGTTTAAACATCTACCGGTATATAGTAGATAATTGTCAATGTTTAAACATCTACCGGTATATAGTAGATAATTGTCAATGATTAAACATCTACCGGTATATAGTAGATAATTGTCAATGTTTAAACATCTACCGGTATATAGTAGATAATTGTCAATGATTAAACATCTACCGGTATATAGTAGATAATTGTCAATGATTAAACATCTACCGGTATATAGTAGATAATTGTCAATGTTTAAACATCTACCGGTATATAGTAGATAATTGTCAATGATTAAACATCTACCGGTATATAGTAGATAATTGTCAATGTTTAAACATCTACCGGTATATAGTAGATAATTGTCAATGATTAAACATCTACCGGTATATAGTAGATAATTGTCAATGATTAAACATCTACCGGTATATAGTAGATAATTGTCAATGTTTAAACATCTACCGGTATATAGTAGATAATTGTCAATGTTTAAACATCTACCGGTATATAGTAGATAATTGTCAATGTTTAAACATCTACCGGTATATAGTAGATAATTGTCAATGTTTAAACATCTACCGGTATATAGTAGATAATACATCTACCGGTATATAGTAGATAATTGTCAATGTTTAAACATCTACCGGTATATAGTAGATAATTGTCAATGTTTAAACATCTACCGGTATATAGTAGATAATACATCTACCGGTATATAGTAGATAATACATCTACCGGTATATAGTAGATAATACATCTACCGGTATATAGTAGATAATTGTCAATGTTTAAACATCTACCGGTATATAGTAGATAATTGTCAATGATTAAACATCTACCGGTATATAGTAGATAATTGTCAATGATTAAACATCTACCGGTATATAGTAGATAATTGTCAATGTTTAAACATCTACCGGTATATAGTAGATAATTGTCAATGTTTAAACATCTACCGGTATATAGTAGATAATTGTCAATGTTTAAACATCTACCGGTATATAGTAGATAATTGTCAATGATTAAACATCTACCGGTATATAGTAGATAATTGTCAATGATTAAACATCTACCGGTATATAGTAGATAATTGTCAATGATTAAACATCTACCGGTATATAGTAGATAATTGTCAATGTTTAAACATCTACCGGTATATAGTAGATAATTGTCAATGTTTAAACATCTACCGGTATATAGTAGATAATTGTCAATGATTAAACATCTACCGGTATATAGTAGATAATTGTCAATGTTTAAACATCTACCGGTATATAGTAGATAATTGTCAATGTTTAAACATCTACCGGTATATAGTAGATAATACATCTACCGGTATATAGTAGATAATACATCTACCGGTATATAGTAGATAATACATCTACCGGTATATAGTAGATAATACATCTACCGGTATATAGTAGTTGTAGATAATTGTATATAATAACATAAAACTTTGATGAATAATTGTGCAATATTAGTATCTACATCAAAATTGAAATAAGTCTTCATTTATAGAGTTTGTAAAATCACTTCATGGTCTGTCCTAAAGTGCTGGCGGCTGTCCTAAAATGCTGGTGGCTGTCCTAAAATGCTGGCAGCTGTCCTAAAGTGCTGGCGGCTGTCCTAAAATGCTGGCGGCTGTCCTAAAGTGCTGGCGGTGTACACAGATTATGGTATTTATTGTGCAACTACATAGCAGTGCTGCAGACATATACACAGGGAGTTATTACAGTCCCACTGTGATATTTTGGTCATGTTCAAAAGACCGGTGGTGCATTCCATATTTCATCACGATTTCCGCTTCACAAATTCACAATTTCAACTTCACAATTTCCGCTTCACAAATTCACAATTTCAACTTCATGATTTCCGCTTCACAAATTCACAATTTCAACTTCACGATTTCCGCTTCACAAATTCACAATTTCAACTTCACAATTTCCGCTTCACAAATTCACAATTTCAACTTCATGATTTCCGCTTCACAAATTCACAATTTCAGCTTCACAAATTCACAATTTCAGCTTCACAAATTCACAATTTCAACTTCACGATTTCCGCTTCACAAATTCACAATTTCAACTTCACAATTTCCGCTTCACAAATTCAACTTCACAATTTCCACTTCACAAATTCACAATTTCAACTTCATGATTTCCGCTTCACAAATTCACAATTTCAGCTTCACAAATTCACAATTTCAGCTTCACAAATTCACAATTTCAACTTCACAATTTCCGCTTCACAAATTCACAATTTCAACTTCACGATTTCCGCTTCACAAATTCACAATTTCAAGTTCACAAATTCACAATTTCAACTTCACAAATTCACAATTTCTGCTTCACAATTTCAACTTCACGATTTCCGCTTCACAAATTCACAATTTCAACTTCACGATTTCCGCTTCACAAATTCACAATTTCAACTTCACGATTTCCGCTTCACAAATTCACAATTTCAACTTCACAATTTCCGCTTCACAAATTCACAATTTCAACTTCACAAATTCACAATTTCAACTTCACAATTTCTGCTTCACAAATTCACAATTTCAACGTTACTGTTTCAATAACTGCATGAATTCATAACTTCAATTTGTGCAGTTGAGTGAAATCGTGATTTGAAATGATGAAATATCTAATGTCAGCGGCGGTCTTCCGTAGGATTGTCGTATTTATGAATGTTTCATAGGCGTACAGTATACACAATGTGGACCAAAGTACATTTGTTATTCAGTGTATTTTTAACTATTTTATGTACAACATATAAATTCTTAATATGCAATAAAAATATGTTTGAAGTTAATTTGTGTTTTTAAATGACATTCTCTGTTTCCATGTCTCATATTTAACCAGGGTAAAAATGAGATATGGAATCAAAAACTTGTAGCCAGTATTGTGCAGTACCGTTGGCTTGCTTACCTTTGCATGGAAAAGTGACAAATATTGTCAGAAATCTTGGCGTTGTTCAGATAGAGTAGTACATTATTGTGAATAAAGGCCAACAAGATAAAGACATATCCCCCCGTACATATCCCCCCGTACATAATCTCCCCTGGACATATCCCCCCGTACATAATCTCCCCCGGACATAATCCCCTCAGACATAATCCCCCGGACATATTCTTCCCCGGACATAATCTCCCCCCGGACATAATCCCCCGGACATATTCTTCCCCGGACATAATCTCCCTCAGACATAATCCCCTCAGACATAATCCCCCCGGACATAATCTCCCTCAGACATAATCCCCCCGGACATAATCTCCCTCAGACATAATCCCCCCGGACATAATCTCCCTCAGACATAATCCCCCCGGACATAATCTCCCCTGGACATAATCTCCCCGGACATAATCTCCCCTGGACATAATCCCCCCGGACATAATCCCCCCGGACATAATCCCCCCTGGACATAATCTCCCCGGACATAATCCCCCCGGACATAATCTCCCTCGGACATAATCCCCCCTGGACATAATCTCCCTCGGACATAATCCCCCCTGGACATAATCTCCCTCGGACATAATCCCCCCGGACATAATCCCCCCTGGACATAATCCCCCCGGACATAATCCCCCGGACATAATCTCCCTCGGACATAATCCCCCCTGGACATAATCTCCCTCGGACATAATCCCCCCTGGACATAATCTCCCTCGGACATAATCTCCCCGGACATAATCCCCCCTGGACATAATTTCCCCAGACATAATCCCCCTGGACATAATCTCCCTCGGACATAATCCCCCCCCGGACATAATCCCCCCCGGACATAATCTCCCTCGGACATAATCCCCCCTGGACATAATCTCCCTCGGACATAATCCCCCCTGGACATAATCTCCCTCGACATAATCCCCCCTGGACATAATCTCCCTCGGACATAATCCCCCCGGACATAATCTCCCTCGGACATAATCTCCTCGGACATAATCCCCCTGGAAATAATCTCCCTCGGACATAATCCCCCCGGACATAATCTCCCTCGGACATAATCCCCCGGACATAATCCCCCGGACATAATCTCCCTCGGACATAATCCCCCCGGACATAATCTCCCTCGGACATAATCCCCCGGACATAATCCCCCCGGACATAATCCCCCCGGACATAATCCCCCTGGACATAATCTGGACATAATCTCCCCTGGACATAATCCCCCGGACATAATCCCCCCTGGACATAATCTCCCCGGACATAATCCCCCCGGACATAATCCCCCCTGGACATAATCCCCGGACATAATCCCCCGGACATAATCCCCCTGGACATAATCTCCCCGGACATAATCTCCCCTGGACATAATCCCCCGGACATAATCCCCCCTGGACATAATCCCCCCGGACATAATCTCCCTCGGACATAATCTCCCTCGGACATAATCCCCCCGGACATAATCTCCCTCGGACATAATCCCCCCATACATAATCTCCCCCAGACATTATGATAATCCCCCTGGACATAATCCCCCTGGACATAATCCTCCCTGGACATAATCCCCCCATGTTTTTTAACATAAGACAAAATCCCTCAGTCTTAGGTCATAACTAGGTTTTTATATGGGGGCATTATGTCTGCCTGTGTCAATACACATGGGGGGGGGCATTATGTCTGCCTGTGTCAATACACATGGGTGGGGCATTATGTCTGCCTGTATCAATACACATGGGGGGGCATTATGTCTGCCTGTGTCAATACACATGGGGGGCATTATGTCTGTCTGTGTCAATACACATGGGGGGCATTATGTCTGTCTGTGTCAATACACATGGGGGGCATTATGTCTGCCCATGTCAATACACATGGGGGGCATTATGTCTGCCTGTGTCAATACACATGGGGGGCATTATGTCTGTCTGTGTCAATACACATGGGGGGCATTATGTCTGTCTGTGTCAATACACATGGGGGGCATTATGTCTGTCTGTGTCAATACACATGGGGGGCATATGTCTGTCTGTGTCAATACACATGGGGGGGCATTATGTCTGTCTGTGTCAATACACATGGGGGGCATTATGTCTGTCTGTGTCAATACACATGGGGGGCATTATGTCTGTCTGTGTCAATACACATGGGGGGGCATTATGTCTGCCCATGTCAATACACATGGGGGGCATTATGTCTGCCCGTGTCAATACACATAGGGGGTAATTATGTCTGTCTGTGTCAATACACATAGGGGGTAATTATGTCCGGGATGATTATGTCCTACATTGAGGCCAACATATAATAAAATTGTTACACTACATATTAATTGTGCTTATACCGTCTCCGTGGCCTAGTGGTTTAAGGCGTTTGTCTACGGAGCGGGAGGTCGAACATTCGAACCTGGGGGGGGGGGTTCTGATATGGCCGGTTGGTGAGCCGCCAGCTAGTTAAATAATGGTTACCGATTGCCTGCCGCCTGGCCTACAAGCATAGAATTCGGGATGTATTAATGTCCATAAAAAAGGTATCTCACAAGTCGATAATGGCTGGCAGGGGTGACACTATATTAAGCAAACTTTTTTACTTTGTACCATTTAAATAAAAATTTAAAAATCTGACATTCCTTTTATTATAATTATATACAGGATGAAAAACTCAGTTTGTTATTCTATGGTTAATGTGATTAATATGTAATGGTGTTTGTTTTCTGCCTGCGTTGTAACATCTTCCTTGTATGTTATATGATGTAAGATTATAGGGGACAATCTAGTGCTTTACAGAGGGGCCGGAGTGGTTGCGGTCATTGAGTTCAAATCACTTGCCCTCACCATTGTAGCTTCAAATACCAGTGGGATTGTCAAATTCTGTCATGTTTTGAAGCTACCCAGCTGGCGTGTGGATGGTCGGGGGTTCTACATGGGTGCCTGTCAGTGCCTGAATTACTGCTTGTAGAGTGGTCTTTTTTCACTAATAATAGCTGGAGTCACAATAAACCGTAGCTGTTGGTGCGACTTAGTCTGTCGATTTTTCACTTTTTAACTTCTGGCAAAATGACAGCCTGGGGAAACTGGATTTCCGATCGTAGCGCCATCTACTTACACCCTCATTATTCAGGGTGTAGATTTGAAGAACGACAATTCTTCTCTACAAGATAATATCGCTAAATATAGAAAAGGAATTCTTAATATCAGGCTGTTTTAACATGCATAATTACCGGTCTGTCATACCAAGCTTAAGGGGATTTTTCCAATGTAAGCCATAAATGGCCTAGCGTGGATGTACATAGCCTGTGTTATGGTCACCTTTATTAAGCAGCCACTTTCCATATTCCCAATATGTTGTTTTATTATACATTTGACCTCTATTAACCCATACAACACCAAGTAACTAACATTGACTGGTCCATGATATTATTAGACCAATAAATTGATCAGAAGATTACATTTGGGCTAGTTCATTTATATCAAAGTGGGTAATGTTTACTAAATATAGTAAAATTACTAGCAAAAAGTGCAGATCCTGATGAGACGGCTCTTTATGGGATAATTTTAACACATTTTGCTAACCTATTTAGAGGTATGTAGTGTTGAAGGGTTAAGCAGCCACCTGTGCCAAGCAGCCACTTTCTATCATTCTCTTGGCTGGCTGTTTAACACAGGTCTGACTGTATACGTTAAAGATCTTGGCCGGCTGCTTAACACATGTTTGACTGTATATGTTTGACTGTATAATTATGTTAAAGATCTTGGCTGGCTGCTTAACACATGTTTGACTGTATAATTATGTTAAAGATCTTGGCCAGCTGCTTAACACATGTTTGACTGTATATGTTTGACTGTATAATTATGTTAAAGATCTTGGCTGGCTGCTTAACACATGTTTGACTGTATATGTTTGACTGTATAATTATGTTAAAGATCTTGGCTGGCTGCTTAACACAGATTTGACTGTATACGTTAAAGACCTTGGATGGCTGCTTAACACAGACTTGACTGTATACGTTAAAGACCTTGGCTGGCTGCTTAACACAGATTTGTCTGTATATGTTAAAGACCTTGGATGGCTGCTTAACACAGACTTGACTGTATACGTTAAAGACCTTGGCTGGCTGCTTAACACAGATTTGTCTGTATACATTAAAGACCTTGGCTGGCTGCTTAACACAGATTTGTCTGTATACATTAAAGACCTTGGCTGGCTGCTTAACACAGACTTGACTGTATATGCTAAATACCTTGGCTGGCTGCTTAGCACAGATTTGTCTGTATACGTTAAAGACCTTGGCTGGCTGCTTAACACAGACTTGACTGTATATGCTAAAGACCTTGGCTGGCTGCTTAACACATGTTTGACTGTATTCGTTAAAGACCTTGGCTGGTTGCTTAACACAGGTTGACTGTATACGTTAAAGACCTTGGCTGGCTGCTTAACACAGACTTGACTGTATATGCTAAAGACCTTGGCTGGCTGCTTAACACATGTTTGACTGTATACGTTAAATACCTTGGCTGGCTGCTTAACACAGACTTGACTGTATATGCTAAAGACCTTGGCTGGCTGCTTAACACAGGTTGACTGTATACGTTAAAGACCTTGGCTGGCTGCTTAACACAGGATTACTGTATATGTTAAAGACCATGGTTGGCTGCTTAACACAGGATTACTGTATACGTTAAAGACCATGGTTGGCTGCTTAACACAGGTTTGATTGTATACATTAAATACTTTGGCTGGCTGCTTAACACAGATTTGTCTGTATACGTTAAAGACCTTGGCTGGCTGCTTAACACAGATTTGTCTGTATATATTAAAGACCTTGGATGGCTGCTTAACACAGACTTGACTGTATACGTTAAAGACCTTGGCTGGCTGCTTAGCACAGATTTGACTGTATTCATTAAAGACTTTGGCTGGTTGCTTAACACAGGTTGACTGTATATGCTAAAGACTTTGGCTGGTTGCTTAACACTTATATGGCTTAAATATGTTAAAAGTGATTTACGCTTATTAATTTAATTACTAATATTTGCTACAGAGTAGTTGCTACGGATAGAGCTGAACGTTTCCACAATAACATCATATATTTTAAAAATAAATTATGTTAGTTTTCTTTGCTTGTGTAATACTGCTTTACTTGTGTAATACTGCTTTACTTGTGTAATACTGCATTACTTGTGTAATACTGCTTTACTTGTGTAATACTGCTTTACTTGTGTAATACTGCTTTACTTGTGTAATACTGCATTACTTGTGTAATACTGCTTTACTTGTGTAATACTGCATTACTTGTGTAATACTGCATTACTTGTGTAATACTGCATTACTTGTGTAATACTGCATTACTTGTGTAATACTGCATTATGTGTGTAATACTGCATTACTTGTGTAATACTGCTTTACTTGTGTAATACTGCATTACTTGTGTAATACTGCATTACTTGTGTAATACTGCATTACTTGTGTAATACTGCATTACTTGTGTAATACTGCATTACTTGTGTAATACTGCATTATGTGTGTAATACTGCATTACTTGTGTAATACTGCTTTACTTGTGTAATACTGCATTACTTGTGTAATACTGCTTTACTTGTGTAATACTGCATTACTTGTGTAATACTGCTTTACTTGTGTAATACTGCTTTACTTGTGTAATACTGCTTTACTTGTGTAATACTGCTTTACTTGTGTAATACTGCATTACTTGTGTAATACTGCTTTACTTGTGTAATACTGCATTACTTGTGTAATACTGCTTTACTTGTGTAATACTGCATTACTTGTGTAATACTGCTTTACTTGTGTAATACTGCTTTACTTGTGTAATACTGCTTTACTTGTGTAATACTGCTTTACTTGTGTAATACTGCATTAATTGTGTACATTGAAAGCATAAAATAACACATACTATTTTATAACTTTATTCAGGTATTTCTAACAAACTGGGTTGAAGCATCAGTAAAAATAGCATATATAAATTAAACTGAGTATTCAGCAAACTTTATGGACGGACTGCGAGGTTATAACATTTACTAAAAAACAAAGAATAAAACGGGTAAAAGAACACATCAAACAATATCATAACAGTGTGTTTTCACATCTTACTGTAAAACACTATAATTTCGCGAACACTATATTTCGCAATTTTGAACATCCGTGATGTATCGCGAAAAATGAAGGTAACTGTTTTTGTAGATCGCTTATAATTGTATTGACTTTCAAAATGTTGATAAAATGTACATATTTATGGATATAACTACATTCGGACACATTATTATTCACAAAACTCATGAATTCGCGATTAACTTAGATCGCGAAAATTAGCGAAATATAAAATCTCGCAAATAAATAGTGTTGTACAGTACTTCCTAGAAATGACAAGTCCATGAGATAAGGAAATAATTCCACATGCAAGTTGCATTTCAAGTAGCTACATAGCATTTACATTTTTATTTACAGCAATTTTATTTCTAAAAACTATTTTAATAAAGTCATGTTGAATACACAATAGGAATCGAAGGTTCCTTTGAGCTCTCAATGTTTTATCACAGCACAGGGTTTTAAAGTGTCGGTAATAAATAAATGATCAAAAGATCTATTTCTCTTGTTTTCCAACTCCAGTGGTGGTAGTTGTGAAAGCTTAGGGATCAAATAAAACATCAGCTCTGCTCACATAGCATGTTCACATATACACACATAGCATGTTCACATATACACACATAGCATGTTCACATATACCCACATAGCATGTTCACATATACCCACATAGCATGTTCACATATACCCACATAGCATGTTCACATATACCCACATATCATGTTCACATATACCCACATAGCATGTTCACATATACACTCATAGCATGTTCACATATACACTCATAGCATGTTCACATATACATACATAGCATGTTCACATATACCCACATAGCATGTTCACATATACATACATAGCATGTTCACATATACACACATAGCATGTTCACATATACCCACACATAGCATGTTCACATATACCCACACATAGCATGTTCACATATACCCACATAGCATATTCACATATACCCACATAGCATGTTCACATATACCCACACATAGCATGTTCACATATACCCACATAGCATGTTCACATATACCCACATAGCATGTTCACATATATACACTCATAGCATGTTCACATATACACTCATAGCATGTTCATATACACACACATAGCATGTTCACATATACCCACATAGCATGTTCGCATATACTCACATAGCATGTTCACATATACCCACCATATATACACACATATCATGTTCACATATACCCACATAGCATGTTCATATATACCCACATAGCACATTCACATATACACACACAGCACATTCACATATACACACACACAGCACATTCACATATACACACACACAGCACATTCACATATACACACACACAGCACATTCACATATACACACACACAGCACATTCACACATATATACATCAAAGATCTGTATCAATACAAAACTTACTACGTGAAATAGGATGGGTATCTCTAGCAGACAGAAGAAAAATCCAAAAGCTAGTGTTAATTTATAAAGAAAAAACAGGAATTTTACCGGCTTATTTACATGATCTATTCCCATCGATTGTTTCAGATGCTAATCCCTATAACTTAAGAAATAGTACCAATTTTGCAACTTTAGCTAGGAGAACGGAGATTTATTCACAATCTGTCATTCCATCGTCGTTGCAACTTTGGAACCAACTTGGTCAAGCTATTAGAGCATCTATATCACTTCCTGTATTCAAACGAAAACTTAAAGCTATGTTTAGATCTCCAACTGTCCCATTATACTATTTAAAAGGTGAACGTTTTTCGGCCGTGCATCATGCCCGTATACGAAATAAATGTAGTAATCTAAATGCCGATTTACATGGTAACCATTTAATACCTAGCTCTGTATGTGATTGTGGACATGACATTGAAGATGCTGAGCATTATTTTTTTAGATGTACTCGTTTCATTATCCAGCGGAGAAAACTATTTACCAATACGCGAGGTTTCCATCCCATGAGTACATACAAATTATTATTTGGCAATGAAAACCTAACCGATGATCAAAATGTATCTATTTTCAATCATGTCCAAATATTTATAAAAGAAACGGAACGATTTAAACATTAATTATCATACATTATGATACATAGAATATATAGTTTGTATCACGAGTCACTATATACTTTACTCTGATAACAAGGGTCCCGGGGGTGGGGCGATGACATCTGAGCATACTTGTCCATTTTCTTCATGTTTTTTCCTTCTCTTAATTATATCCTCACTTCTTGTACGCTTTCATACAAATAAACCACTACTTATTTATCAGCTACAATGGGGAGGACCGAATCTAATGTTGTTATAACTTGTGGTCCAACCCATTTGTGTATGTATGTAATACCTGTATGATTGTGATTGTATTTATGTATACATATACAATAAAATATGATTAAACAAAATAGCATGTTCATATATACCCACATAGCATGTTCACATACACACACATAGCATGTTCATATATACCCACATATCATGTTCACATATACCCACATAGCATGTTCATATATACCCACATAGCATGTTCACATACACACACATAGCATGTTCATATATACACACACAGCACATTCACATATACACACACACATAGCACATTCACACATATATACACACATAGCATGTTCACATATATACACACACAGCACATTCACATATACACACACATAGCACATTCACACATATATACACACATAGCATGTTCAAAAATAAACATGTTCTTCAGAAAAACTTTTGACAAAACATAATATGCTGGGCTGAAATGTGAGCAAACTTGTAATCACAGTGTTCAATCTCATCATTAAACTCATTATATCTAGGACTGACTGTCTACGACAGGTTTTACTTAAGTACTATTAAATTCATTAAAAAAAACTTAACATACAATTATTATATTCTTTATATCTCAACATTTGGGACACACCCACTCTACACACTAGTAGGACAAACTATTTAACATTTTGCACACTAGCGGCTGACAAAATCACTTTTGCAAACAGCATAGAGCCAGATCAGACAGCACAGAACGTGCTGTCTAATCAGGCTCTATGCTGTTTGCTGCTATTTGGAGCTAAAACACTTGGCTGAATAGCAAACAACATAGATCCTGATCAGACGAGGCGCTACGCCGCATCTGATCTGGATCTATGTTGTTTGTAAATGTGATTTTATTTACTCGGCAGGCAAAGGGAGAACACACAAATGCCAAAAATAAAACGGTGCAAAAACACAAAATATATATCACAGGGATAGTCGACTACTTGTATAATATTGGTCAAATGAAATCGGTACAACCGCCTAACTGGCCAACAACTTAAAAAATATATTATGCAATAAATAGTTGTAACATATTACTGTTAATAGCATATTCTATTGTTATATGTATGTAAGACAGGTGCTGACTATCGCTATTTACTAGGAGTATTTCGTCAAGTTGAAACTGTGAAAAGATGAAACAGCGACTGTCACCAGCTGTCTTTCATATGCCTATAAAAGTGTTTGTTTATTATAGTGTCACCCCTATTTAAAGGGCCAGCCATTTCTGACTTATGAGACACCTCTTTTTATGAACATCAGTACTTCCCGAATCCTATACTTGTATGACAGGCGCAAAGCTGATAGGCAATCGGTAACCATTATATAACTAGCTGGTGGCTCACCAACCGGCCATATCAGAACGAACCCCTGACGAGATTCGAAACTTCGACCTCCTGCTCCGTATGATAATGCATTATACTAATAGAAAACGTCTATTCAATCTGGGATCTACCATTACTGCAACATGTGTCATTCATCCGCGCTCGTTTCTCACCAATGCAACCCTGGTTCGATCCTCGGACCGGCAAGTATGCGAGATGGTTCGGTGGTCGTCAGATCGGACAGGTGGGTTTTCTCCGGGTACTCCGGTTTCCTCCCCACACAAATGACCACATTTGTACGCTTTCATCCGCACCAACGAGAGTGATTAATAGAAGTTGTTGAAGCTTGTTTCGCAATCGTTGTAAACTAAATATAGTTTAAACTAATGTTAACTTGGTCAAGATCATTTGGTCAGGTTATTGAGATGGTTTCAGGATAAACAATTTATGAAGATCACATCAAACTTGGTGTTAAGATATATAATACGATACCACTTCAATACCAGTCATACTAGTCATACTACAGTCATACTGCAGTCATACTGCAGTCATACTGCAGTCATACTACAGTCATACTACAGTCATACTGCAGTCATATTGCAGTCATACTAGTCATACTGCAGTCATACTACAGTCATATTGCAGTCATACTAGTCATACTGCAGTCATATTGCAGTCATACTAGTCATACTGCAGTCATACTAGTCATACTGCAGTCATATTGCAGTCATACTACAGTCATACTACAGTCATACTGCAGTCATACTAGTCATACTGCAGTCATATTGCAGTCATATTGCAGTCATACTGCAGTCATACTACAGTCATACTGCAGTCATACTAGTCATACTGCAGTCATATTGCAGTCATACTAGTCATACTGCAGTCATACTGCAGTCATATTGCAGTCACACTGCAGTCATATTGCAGTCATACTGCAGTCATATTGCAGTCATACTAGTCATACTGCAGTCATACTAGTCATATTGCAGTCATACTGCAGTCATACTAGTCATACTGCAGTCATACTAGTCATACTGCAGTCATATTGCAGTCATACTAGTCATACTGCAGTCATACTACAGTCATACTGCAGTCATACTAGTCATACTGCAGTCATACTGCAGTCATACTGCAGTCATACTAGTCATATTGCAGTCATATTGCAGTCATATTGCAGTCATATTGCAGTCATAGTGCAGTCATACTGCAGTCATACTGCAGTCATATTGCAGTCATACTGCAGTCATACTACAGTCATACTACAGTCATACTACAGTCATACTGCAGTCATACTAGTCATACTGCACTCATACTGCGGTCATACTACAGTCATACTGCAGTCATACTAGTCATACTGCAGTCATACTACAGTCATACTAGTCATACTACAGTCATACTAGTCACACTATAGTCATACTGCAGTCATACTAGTCATACTGCAGTCATACTACAGTCATATTGCAGTCATGTAAAGACATATATTTATGCTTCCAGAGTATTTCAGCAACGTGCTGCATCCCATCCCTCTGCTGTTTGCTGCATGTAACCAGTGATAAAATGGCCACACATGTATTTATTCATTCAAATCTCGCATGTAATCAGTGATAAAATGTATATACAGCCTCACATTTACAAGTAGCTACTAAATATACAGGCATATATTTTTCTATCATTTCTATGACTACAATTTTGTTCTTTTATGCTAATTAGATCATGGAATAAATAACATATATTTGTAATACTATGCTGGAACGTGTAAACTATAGGATTGGTAATGGCACATAATGACATAAACATATTATTTTTTCATAAATATTGATGAGGACATATGCAGCATAACTGTAATTAATTTCATAAATATATCATAAAATATTTTCTTGTCACTGAACAAACTCTAGGATTGTATGGACGGATGACCTGTGATTGTATGGACGGAAATACGGATGCCATAGGATTGTATGGACGGATGACCTGGGATTGTAAGGACAGAGATACGGATGACATAGGATTGAATGGACGGATGACCTGGGATTGTATGGACAGAGATACGGATGACATAGGATTGTATGGACGGATGACCTGGGATTGTATGGACGGAGATACGGATGACATAGGATTGTATGGACGGATGCCCTGGGATTGTATGGATGGAGATACGGATGACATAGGATTGTATGGACGGATGACCTGGGATTGTATGGACAGAGATACGGATGACATAGGATTGAATGGACGGATGACCTGGATTGTATGGACAGAGATACGGATGACATAGGATTGGATTGTATGGACAGAGATACGGATGACATAGGATTGAATGGACGGATGACCTGGGATTGTATGGACAGAGATACGGATGACATAGGATTGTATGGACGGATGACATAGGATTGTATGGACGGATGACCTGGGATTGTATGGATGGAGATACGATGACATAGGATTGTATGGACGATGACTAGGATTGTATGGACAGAGATACGGATGACATAGGATTGAATGGACGGAGACCTGGGATGTATGGACAGAGATACGGATGACATAGGATTGTATGGACGGATGACTAGGATTGTATGGACGGATGACCTGGGATGTATGGACGAGATACGGATGACATAGGATTTATGGACGGATGACAAGGATTGTATGGACGGATGACCTGGGATTGTATGGACGGAGATACGGATGACATAGGATTGTATGGACGGATGACCTGGGATTGTATGGACGGAGATACGGATGACATAGGATTGTATGGACGGATGACCTGGGATTGTATGGACAGAGATACGGATGACATAGGATTGAATGGACGGATGACCTGGGATTGTATGGCAGAGATACGGATGACATAGGATTGAATGGACGGATGACCTGGGATTGTATGGACGGAGATACGGATGGCATAGGATTGTATGGACGGATGACCTGGGATTGTATGGACGGAGATACGGATGACATAGGATTGTATGGACGGATGACCTGTGATTGTATGGACGGAGATACGGATGACATAGGATTGTATGGACGGATGACCTGTGATTGTATGGACGGAGATACGGATGACATAGGATTGTATGGATACGGATGACCTGTGATTGTATGGACGGAGATACGGATGACATAGGATTGTATGGACGGATGACATAGGATTGCATGGATACGGATGACCTGGGATTGTAAGGAGGGGTGACCTGTGATTCAATCAGCTGACTATTACAATAACTGAGATTTCATATGTGTATACATACTTGTAGAAATCCAATAAAATTGAACACACTAATCACTCTCGTCCATTACTTACATTTTTTACACGTATCATGCTCTAGTGGAGATCATCAGAAACAATCAGATAAACAAAAAGACAAGTCGGAAAATTGTGGCATTAAACACAAACTGTACAATATTTGATAACCCAGTGAAAAAGTAGTCTATGTTCTATATATGTATAACGTTACACCAGTCTAGCACTGGTTCTCAGAATAAAATCACTGCAAATGTTTAATTATATAGTGACACATATTGCTGTAGCTGGAGAGATGAGATTCAGAGAATCATTCAATATCTCTCGATACATAAATATTAGGGATGGCAACGAACATTCGCTCGAACGTCCGAACGTCCGAATATCCGAATACTATTCCAGTATTTGAATATTCGGGGGGAAATATATAATATTTGCAAAAATGATATAAACTGTCATAAATCTGATATGTTGCTTTCTTTTACAATTTGAAGCCACCATAAAACCTTCCAATACAAAAGAAATTGCCCCAGGATGTTTGAATAAACAATGTTGTGGTCGCATCCATGGCAAGTGTTAATTGACACTCTGCCATGTAATTGGATAATTACAGTAGGTGCTAAGGTGTTTAATTATGATGTCAAAACTGATTAGATGAGAAAATTCCTTTGAAATATTACAGACAAGCTGCAACATCCCCCCCCCCTGTGTTGCTTAAATTTATAATTAACTGCTCAATATTACCCATTATTCTATGAAAACAACCAGTATCTTAAATACTCTGCTCTGTGCGTTACCAACGAATGTTTTAAATAAAATGATATATTTATTTTTATATTATAATGTTAGTTTTAACGTGGCCCTGAAAGGAAACCGTTTGTATATATTAGACATACAGAACATTTTCTGCGGAAATGGAGGCACTGTTTTTAGTACCATTTTTTATTGTAACGCACAGGCAGAGAGACTTTTAACTTTAAGTTTATGAGGCTTTCATCTTCAACCTATATTTGGGAATGGGACATGATAATCTGCTCTAATAGCCTAATATGTCATAAAGACTCCATCCTTTTGTACAGTATATACATCTTTATTTTTACTTTTTTACTGTGTACACTGAACCCTTGTAAATATATAAATGGAGCATATTGTATCCTGGGTTCAGTGAATGTGTCTGAAGTGCTTATATTTGTTCGCAAAGTATCTTCAGACCACATATTAGGCTGTTGAGAAACACCAGCAGACAGATCATCTGGGCACAAACATCTAAAATTCTAACATAGAATTATAGAACCACAACATTATATATCTACAGAATGTTGTGGTTATATATAGCCTCTTGAATTGATATGAAATATTCAAGTGTAGATAACTATAAGCTAGACGTAATGTTTTCATTAAAAACATTGTATATTTTAATCATAATGTACGTAATTATTTTAGTCACAATCAAAGTTTGTACAGTAGTACAGGTTCTTGCGGTCACAAAGTAGCTCTAAGCTAGGCTTCAAAATCAACCAATCAGTAAACAGTTCGAGCTAGGACCAACAAATGGATAGTTTTTCTACCAATGAAAAACATCCTTACAAATGCTGCATCTAGCCGAAAACATTCAAACGTTAAACTGTTTCTGATGTCCGTTTTTGAAGATTTGTGACTGTTTGAACCATAAAGAATGACATATAAACGGCTGGAAACATAATAAATCGGGTCGATAATTGATCGCGCGTCGCGTGCGAGGACATAGAGATCATCGAACATGGAAAAGATATATAATATCAAGAGATACGAGGACAGTTTAGAGTGACTCCTAAACAGACCCTATGTATTTTGATGCTCGTAGCCTAAGTTATGGTGGGGCTGAGTTATCAAATAACATTACTCATCTAATTCACACATTATAGAATTAAGATGCGTGTTAGTACAGCGTGACTCCTGTACCGACTCTATATAATTTGGTGCTTGTAGCCTAATCTATGGCCGGGCTGAGCATTCAAATCGTATTATTAACACACACAACTTAATCACCGTAGTCTATAATCTATGAGTAATAACTAAACTTCTTAGTGCGCTCGCCCATATGGTTCGCCGGTGGCGAGGGTAAATAAGCTCAATCATCATCATCATTACCCAAAAGTACTATATAAAATATGATCTTTATAATGTTGTCCTCAAAAAAATGCTGCCCACTCAGTCATACGTTTGGAAAGACTACAATCGCGCAGGGAATAAGAAAACTGCTAGGTGTAAATTGGATTTAACAGATTCGGGTACAAGATCAATCTGAATAATCATTTGAAAAACAAACACACTTCAACGGAAAGCAGTTCAAGTGACATCAGCTTCATTTGTGAAAACGCCCATAAATGTACAGTGGCAGATAACAATAACTGAATGAATCGTCGTCATATTTGTATGGCCTTACAGGAAGAAGATGACGTTTAGTAATTTAAAAGTAGCTTAATTTGGCATTTCTTATACCGTAAGAGTTTTAGTGATTTTGAGTTTTTAATAGAACTTAACCGAATATTCGGATACCTTACTGACCGGATATACGGATACCTTACTGACCGGATATACGGATACCTTACTGACCGGATATACGGATACCTTACTGACCGGATATACGGATACCTTACTGACCGGATATACGGATACCTTACTGACCGGATATACGGATACCTTACTGACCGGATATTCGAATACCTTACTGACCGGATATTCGGATACCTTACTGGCCGGATATTCGAATACCTTACTGACCGGATATTCGAATACCTTACTGACCGGATATTCGGATAGTGAAATCGCTATTCGTTGCCATCCCTAATAAATAGACATTTTCACGATACAAAATAAATAAGGAAATGTGATGAATT
This sequence comes from Archivesica marissinica, assembly GCA_014843695.1. Taxonomy (NCBI): domain Eukaryota; kingdom Metazoa; phylum Mollusca; class Bivalvia; order Venerida; family Vesicomyidae; genus Archivesica; species Archivesica marissinica. The sequence continues at coordinate 7,548,479 of CM026391.1, forward strand.
GATATTTCATTTAAAATGGAGGACGGATATATTTGAGGACGGACGTATTTGTGGACGGACATATTTGTGGATTTTTTTTTTTCCAGTTTAAACATATTTTATTGCTATGTATATAAATATATCACAGGTTGTTGTAACATTAGTGGATTATTAGTCAATGAAAGGACAATAACAAGTGTTACTGGGTCAATCCCCAATAAATAATCAACAGATTAGAGTGCTAATAACATATTATTAGAAGTACCCATGCGGACAGACAGATTTGTAGTCCAGTGGTTAACACACTGGACTGTTAATCCAGGGATCGCAGGTTTGATCCCCCTGACTGACCCTAATAAAATTAACAGTCATTCAGATGGGACTTTAAACCGAGGTCTCGTGTCGGTGCTTTACACCATGCACCTAAAAGAACCAGAGGAGACTCTGGAATGGGTCTCTGTCTGTATCATTGCACTATCCTCCAAAATCTAAAATGACTAATCTCTTCAAGAAGCTCAAATGGGCAACCAGTAGCGTCGATAAATGAACGTAAAATACATAATACCCATGCGGATTACTTATAAGCTTAAAACTGTCTATGTAAAGCAATGGCAACTGATGCTGAAGTTTGCATGATTAATGCAGGGGAAACGATGCTGAAGTTTGCATGATTAATGCAGGGGAAACGATGCTGAAGTTTGCATGATTAATGCAGGGGAAATGATGCTGAAGTTTGCATGATTAATGCAGGGGAAATGATGCTGAAGTTTGCATGATTAATGCAGGGGAAATGATGCTGAAGTTTGCATGATTAATGCAGGGGAAATGATGCTGAAGTTTGCATGATTAATGCAGGGGAAATGATGCTGAAGTTTGCATGATTAATGCAGGGGAAATGATGCTGAAGTTTGCATGATTAATGCAGGGGAAATGATGCTGAAGTTTGCATGATTAATGCAGGGGAAATGATGCTGAAGTTTGCATGATTAATGCAGGGGAAATGATGCTGAAGTTTGCATGATTAATGCAGGGGAAATGATGCTGAAGTTTGCATGATTAATGCAGGGGAAATGATGCTGAAGTTTGCATGATTAATGCAGGGGAAATGATGCTGAAGTTTGCATGATTAATGCAGGGGAAATGATGCTGAAGTTTGCATGATTAATGCAGGGGAAACGATGCTGAAGTTTGCATGATTAATGCAGGGGGAACCATGCTGAAGTTTGCATGATTAATGCAGGGAAAACGATGCTGAAGTTTGCATGATTAATGCAGGGAAAACGATGCTGAAGTTTGCATGATTAATGCAGGGAAAACGATGCTGAAGTTTGCATGATTAATGCAGGGGAAACGATGCTGAAGTTTGCATGATTAATGCAGGGGAAAATGATGCTGAAGTTTGCATGATTAATGCAGGGGAAAATGATGTTATGAAGTTTGCATGATTAATAATGCTATTCTCATATTACACACCGGTACATACAAAATAGTTTGTTTGTCTAAAGTCACACAAACAGCTTAGACTATACGGCGGCTCTCCAGCTATTATTGGTGGAGGAAGACCCTGGATGGCCCTCACCCTCAGAGCAGCATTGCAGGCATGGATGGACACCCGGGTAAAACCACCGACCTACATCGGTGAGGGATTTTAAGTAAACGACCATAACAACTTGGCCACTGTGCCCCCATACAGAATAGACAACATGTCAAGTTACTCCACATCAACTATTTCATTCTCGTACAACATATTAAATATTATTTACTTTTGTTCTTTGAAACAAGGAAAACACCAGCAAAACATAGGCTGAACAATTAGTAGCACTATAGCCTACACAGATTAGGTATACATATTCTCAATGTACAGGCATGTGTAAATATAGTCTCTGGGCTAAAGGCATACAAAGGCAAGGACATATTGCAATAATAAACCTGAGGACAGTATCACATAATTTCTACGTACTGGCAACAAATAAACAATCATCGCCCCTATAAAGTGCAGTAACTGTACATTAACTCGTTGCTTCTACGTACTGGCAACAAATAAACAATCATCGCCCCTATAAAGTGCATTAACTGTACATTAATCTGTTGCTTCTACGTGCTGGCAACAAATAAACAATCATCGCCCCTATAAAGTGCAGTAACTGTGCATTAACCCGTTGCCCGCTAGCGACAGATAAAAATCACTTTTGCAAACAGCATAGAGCCAGATCAGACGGCATAGAATGGGATAGTATAGTTTGTGCCGTCTGATTAGGCTCTATGCTATTCGGATAGTGGAGTTTGTGCCGTCTGATCAGGCTCTATGCTGTTTGCTATTGGGATAGTGGAGTTTGTGCCGTCTGATCAGGCTCTATGCTGTTTGCTATTGGGATAGTGGAGTTTGTGCCGTCTGATCAGGCTCTATGCTGTTTGCTATTGGGATAGTGGAGTTTGTGCCATCTGATCAGGCTCTATGCTGTTTGCTATTGGGATAGTGGAGTTTGTGCCGTCTGATCAGGCTCTATGAAATTCGGAGAGTGGAGTTTGTGCCGTCTGATCAGGCTCTATGCTGTTTGCTATTCGGATAGTGGTGTTTGTGCCGTCTGATCAGGCTCTATGCTGTTTGCTATTCGGATAGTGGAGTTTGTTCCGTCTGATCAGGCTCTATGCTGTTTGCTATTCGGATAGTGGAGTTTGTGCCATCTGATCAGGCTCTATGCTATTGGGATAGTGGAGTTTGTGCCATCTGATCAGGCTCTATGCTGTTTGCTATTGGGATAGTGGAGTTTGTGCCGTCTGATCAGGCTCTATGCTGTTTGCTATTGGGATAGTGGAGTTTGTGCCGTCTGATCAGGCTCTATGCTGTTTGCTATTGGGATAGTGGAGTTTGTGCCATCTGATCAGGCTCTATGATGTTTGCTATTGGGATAGTGGAGTTTGTGCCGTCTGATCAGGCTCTATGAAATTCGGAGAGTGGAGTTTGTGCCGTCTGATCAGGCTCTATGCTGTTTGCTATTCGGATAGTGGTGTTTGTGCCGTCTGATCAGGCTCTATGCTGTTTGCTATTCGGATAGTGGAGTTTGTTCCGTCTGATCAGGCTCTATGCTGTTTGCTATTCGGATAGTGGAGTTTGTGCCATCTGATCAGGCTCTATGCTGTTTGCTATTCGGATAGTGGAGTTTGTGCCATCTGATCAGGCTCTATGCTGTTTGCTATTCGGATAGTGGAGTTTGTGCCGTCTGATCAGGCTCTATGCTGTTTGCTATTGGGATAGTGGAGTTTGTGCCATCTGATCAGGCTCTATGCTGTTTGCTATTGGGATAGTGGAGTTTGTGCCGTCTGATCAGGCTCTATGCTGTTTGCTATTGGGATAGTGGAGTTTGTGCCGTCTGATCAGGCTCTATGCTGTTTGCTATTCGGATAGTGGAGTTTGTTCCGTCTGATCAGGCTCTATGCTGTTTGCTATTGGATAGTGGAGTTTGTGCCATCTGATCAGGCTCTATGCTATTGGGATAGTGGAGTTTGTGCCATCTGATCAGGCTCTATGCTGTTTGCTATTGGGATAGTGGAGTTTGTGCCGTCTGATCAGGCTCTATGCTGTTTGCTATTGGGATAGTGGAGTTTGTGCCGTCTGATCAGGCTCTATGCTGTTTGCTATTGGGATAGTGGAGTTTGTGCCGTCTGATCAGGCTCTATGCTGTTTGCTATTGGGATAGTGGAGTTTGTGCCGTCTGATCAGGCTCTATGCTGTTTGCTATTGGGATAGTGGAGTTTGTGCCATCTGATCAGGCTCTATGCTGTTTGCTATTGGGATAGTGGAGTTTGTGCCGTCTGATCAGGCTCTATGCTGTTTGCTATTGGGATAGTGGAGTTTGTGCCATCTGATCAGGCTCTATGCTGTTTGCTATTGGGATAGTGGAGTTTGTGCCATCTGATCAGGCTCTATGCTGTTTGCTATTGGGATAGTGGAGTTTGTGCCGTCTGATCAGGCTCTATGCAATTCGGAGAGTGGAGTTTGTGCCGTCTGATCAGGCTCTATGCTGTTTGCTATTCGGATAGTGGAGTTTGTTCCGTCTGATCAGGCTCTATGCTGTTTGCTATTCGGATAGTGGAGTTTGTGCCATCTGATCAGGCTCTATGCTGTTTGCTATTCGGATAGTGGAGTTTGTGCCATCTGATCAGGCTCTATGCGGTTTGCTATTCGGATAATGGAGTTAAAACACTCGGCTGAATAGTAAACAACATAGATCCTGATCTGGATCTATGTTGTTTGCAAATGTGATTCTATTTACTCAGCAGGCAAAGGGTTAAGAAAGTTTGTGACCCAGGGGTTGCAGGTTCAATCCTCTATACAACTTTTCTGATATGACTACAGGTAATGATAGCCATTTGGACGAGACTCAACCCCAAGGCATAGTGATGTGTACACAGTACACATGTACAACATAATCAGAGGTTATTCTTGGGAGGAGGGGGCTCCATCTGTATCATGCACTGTCTTCCAAAAAGCATTTCTGGAGCTGTTGCATAAAGGGTTACCAGTGGCGACGGTAAATACACAAATGTTGCTTTTTAAATTTCGGATTTTGTTATATAATTATGTACTTTGTACACACTGAACGAACAACCGAAACACAATGGATCGGTACTACATTTTACATATAGTCATATATTAGTGTATATATTTTACCCTTCATACATTCAAAATATATAACAAATGCCAAGTTGGCTGGAAAGGGCTGTATAAATAATTTTGAAAAAATAAAACTAGCATTACCATGTAATAACTATATTGTAGTATGGTATAACTAATGGTTTAATGGAACTATAGGATTTATGTGTCTTAATGTGTGATAAGCTCTTGTATTAACCCATTCAACACCAAGTAACTGACATGGACTGGTCCATGATATTTTTAGACCAATAAATTAATAACAAAATTACAGGTCATTTATCAAAATGGGTAATTTTTGTTCTAAAAATAGTTATATTACTTGAAAAAAGTGCAGATCCTGATGAGACGGCTCGTCACGAGCCGGCTCATCTGGATCTACACTTTTTTGTAAGCCAATTTAGAGGTCTGTGGGGTTGAAAGGGTTAATGGTTAACACGTGTTTTTCAAACAATTCAATGCTTTATTACCCTTCAATGCAGTTTCCAGTATTTTGATTGGCCATCGGTCAAGTAAATAAATTGTGATAGCTCCAGGCTAGACAGGGTAAATAAGTCTTAATAATACATACCTTTCGCGTGCCTCATGATTTTTAAAACAAAACCGGTAATACGGTTCGATGATGGGCGATGCATAAGATGCTGAATAAATAAATAACTTTATTATTTGGCATTAAATGGTACAAAACACATCTATAGCCAATAAAGAATAAAAATGAAGGTACTTTTTCGATATTTTACACCATTTGAATATAAATTAAATTGCTCATCACATTGTAAAACAAACAGTGATATATGATAGGAAAATCTATGGACAATTTATGGGATCCCAAATCTTGATGTGCTGGTGTCAGTGTAAACATCACACATCCTTCACATTAATCAATTGAGGCAGTCGACAGGGTAAAAATGATAAAATAAAATCAATGAAAATCCTTACACAAAAAAAGTGATTAAAAACATTGTTTACCTTGTTTTTCAGCGTAAAATTATTTGGCTAGCACTACAGTGTATATACTCGCACAACTGTATACTCACATACCTCGTCAACAAACCAAATAACATGTAAGGATTTACCTACTCTAACACATGTTCAATATATAAAATACAATGTTAGATCTGCAACGATTCACCCGAACCTCGATTCCATTCATCAAGTGACTATTTCATTATTTTCCATTCGATTATAGATAACTTAATAATTATAAAAACCATTCTTTAGTTAACTTTGCTTCATACATTTATCAAAGCAGAAACTTAGTAATACCTTGATTTATTTCATTCTTCAGTAATACCTTGATTTATTTCTTTCTTCAGTAATACCTTGATTTATTTCTTTCTTCAGTAATACCTTGATTTATTTCTTTCTTCAGTAATACCTTGATTTATTTCTTTCTTCAGTAATACCTTGATTTATTTCTTTCTTCAGTAATACCTTGATTTATTTCTTTCTTCAGTAATACCTTGATTTATTTCTTTCTTCAGTAATACCTTGATTTATTTCTTTCTTCAGTAATACCTTGATTTATTTCTTTCTTCAGTAATACCTTGATTTATTTCTTTCTTCAGTAATACCTTGATTTATTTATTTCTTCGGTAATACTTTGATTTATTTCTTTCTTCGGTAATACCTTGATTTATTTCATTTTGATACTCCAGACAGAGCTCACTTACAACACGGCATTAATTCACCCAATCAGATCGCTTAATTTGGTTTTCTGTTTGTATTTGGATATCTTCCACTTTTATCGCAGTTTGAATGTTTAAAAACCTGCGGTTGGACGTTAGGAAGATAAAAGTGTTTAAAATCGGGTGTTTGAAAGATCAACTAGAAGCTAAAGAGGTCTTGAATCAAATCGACACCTCAGAATTATAATCCAATTAAGTGAATGGAATCCTTGTAGTTCTGTATAGTGTAACAGCACACTACTGTAACAGGTACAACATGTGTAACAGCACACTACTGTAACAGGTACATGTGTAACAGCACACTACTGTAACAGGTACAACATGTGTAACAGCACACTACTGTAACAGGTACAACATGTGTAACAGCACACTACTGTAACAGGTACAACATGTGTAACAGCACACTACTGTAACAGGTACAGCATGTGTAACAGCACACTACTGTAACAGGTACAACATGTGTAACAGCACACTACTGTAACAGGTACAACATGTGTAACAGCACACTACTGTAACAGGTACAACATGTGTAACAGCACACTACTGTAACAGGTACAACATGTGTAACAGCACACTACTGTAACAGGTACAACATGTGTAACAGCACACTACTGTAAAAGGTACAACATGTGTAACAGCACACTACTGTAAAAGGTACAACATGTGTAACAGCACACTACTGTAAAAGGTACAACATGTGTAACAGCACACTACTGTAAAAGGTACAACATGTGTAGCAGCACACTACTGTAATAGGTATAACAGCACACTACTGTAAAAGGTACAACATGCAAAAAGACAAGTAAAAAGTATGCATTTCAGTAAATAACAGAACTAGGAAATTTATGATATGAAAAGCAATAACAATAAATTAAATACTGTTGAAGATAACACAGGTGTTCCTCCCTCCCCCCTCCCCCACCCTCCCCACACATCTCTGGTTACACATTTTGGCACATCACAAAGGTTGTTCCTTTGTTGAACTGAACACGTAGACATATTTCACTTCAAAGGCTGTTCCTTTGTTGAACTGAACACGTAGACATATTTCACTTCAAAGGCTGTTCCTCTGTTGAACTGAACACGTAGACATATTTCACTTCAAAGGCTGTTCCTCTGTTGAACTGAACACGTAGACATATTTCACTTCAAAGGCTGTTCCTCTGTTGAATTGAACACGTAGACATATTTCACTTCAAAGGCTGTTCCTCTGTTGAATTGAACACGTAGACATATTTCATTTCCAGCGTTATGCTCCCGTCTTTCTTACACCACAAGTGCACGAGAAGCGCCCGGGTAAGCCGTACCGTTTTTTACATACAGGGCAATTGTCTCCCTTTGAACGTGTCTCTGTTTTCATTCTGGATCCATTCAGACCAAATCCATACTGGTCATCAATCCGGCTGCTGTATGCAGAGTTAATACTGAAATCAATCATTATAAATTACTGCACAGTTCAAACTATGTAACTAGTGGAAGTCGTGATAGCGCAATGGGCGCGTTCGCTTCAGGTGCGAAAGGTCCGGAGTTCGAGCCCCGCTGGAGCCGTTACGATTGTGCCCTTAGGCAAGGCATTTAAATTCCACGTTGCCTCTTCTCTCTCCCTCGTGGCGATGGAATGAGGTCTCGAGAGTGATTTACATAAGTTGAAATAACTTGTTTCGCAATCGAGTTAAAATAAATTTGTATAAACTAACTATGTAATATTTCTTAACATTATATTTGGTATGATTTTGAATAAGGTAAGTTGATGGAACAATTTTTGCTCAAGGAACATACTAACGAGATATTGGACAACTGATATTATGAAAACTAAATTTTACTGACAGATTGTTTGCTTGCTGTTTCAGGTTTAATGCTGTACCATCAACATAGGTCATTATACGAACCATCAAAATGTATTGATACATAAAGATCCCAGATGCCTATACAAGCTGTATTTCTGGCACAGACACATGGGTAGAATCACTGACCTTCAATAAGCATGTAGGAGAGATTATTTACATGAAACAAGTCCATAACCTAATTGATTAACCCTTTCCCTCATAGAAGCACCTCCTGACACCATTACCAATACGACATACATTAACCCTTTCCCTCATAGAAGCACCTCCTGACACCATTACCAATACGACATACATTGACAATGTAGTAGTCAAACCAATGTTCATAATAAAGGCCAGAATCAGTAATATATATGGAGATGGGATAGATATGGTGACTACTTATCCACTGCATGATAGCTAAATGGATGTCGTTTGTATGGAGATATAATAGTATATTAACCTAAATCTCTATGTAGTCCCAGTAATATATATGGAGATGGGATAGATATGGTGACTACTTATCCACTGCATGATAGCTAAATGGATGTCGTTTGTATGGAGATATAATAGCATATAAACCTAAATCTCTATGTAGTCCCAGTAATATATATGGAGATGGGATAGATATGGTGACTACTTATCCACTGCATGATAGCTAAATGGATGTCGTTTGTATGGAGATATAATAGCATATAAACCTAAATCTCTATGTAGTCCCAGTAATATATATGGAGATGGGATAGATATGGTGACTACTTATCCACCGCATGATAGCTAAATGGATGTCGTTTGTATGGAGATATAATAGTATATTAACCTAAATCTCTATGTAGTCCCAGTAATATATATGGAGATGGGATAGATATGGTGACTACTTATCCACTGCATGATAGCTAAATGGATGTCGTTTGTATGGAGATATAATAGCATATAAACCTAAATCTCTATGTAGTCCCAGTAATATATATGGAGATGGGATAGATATGGTGACTACTTATCCACTGCATGATAGCTAAATGGATGTCGTTTGTATGGAGATATAATAGCATATAAACCTAAATCTCTATGTAGTCCCAGTAATATATATGGAGATGGGATAGATATGGTGACTACTTATCCACTGCATGATAGCTAAATGGATGTCGTTTGTATGGAGATATAATAGTATATTAACCTAAATCTCTATGTAGTCCCAGTAATATATATGGAGATGGGATAGATATGGTGACTACTTATCCACTGCATGATAGCTAAATGGATGTCGTTTGTATGGAGATATAATAGTATACTAACCTAAATCTCTATGTAGGAAAGGGTTAAGAATGTTTGAATTTTTTATTTTCTATATGATGGTATAAGAACATTGCCTACTGATTAGAGTACGTGGGTTTGTATTTGTTGGCTCCGGTTGGCCGGTTGCTTGTCCTGCCTCGCCCTGTACTGGATGTGGAACTGTTCAACCCTGCACTAGGAGACGATGTCTTATCTGTTATGGGATGACAAAAATCACTCATTATAACTCAATAAAGCAAATTGCATTTACAGCCAGTATGAAAATTTTCTCACTTCGAGGTGAGATATATTCCATATTCACTTAAAACAAACAAACAAATTTTCTTTTTATTTTATCCTAATTGGTGAAAAACAAACACAAAATGAAGAAATTAAAATAGCTGGCCGTCGTGTTTTTGCGCGGATGAATACATTGACGACTATACGTCGTGAGTTGATACACAAATCTGCCGCCATCTTTAATTTAAAGTTGAATCGAGGAAAAATACATGAAAACATTTATTGTTACAATTTGCAGTGACAAAATTCGAGACATTGTCAGTTGTATTTCGCTTTTGATTTGTTTCATAACAAAAACAATAATACAGGTAAATAGTGTCATTGAAGCCAGGTAAACGGTGAAAATTAAATGACACGTGTGAAACGGTGCAAAGAATAGTGTATTGGGAAGGGAGATAATAAATAAAGTAGTCCGTCAAAATACAGTGAGTGATATGCAGTGAGATATGGATTATATCTCACTGATAGAACACGGTATTACATCAATTAGCATAAAATAAAGATGTCTAAGAGAAATTTACCAAGTAAGCCTGGTGTGTGTTGTAACTAGTTTGATCACATAACCTTGATGTATTCAGTGTACTACGTATAATACAGCAAGGGAGGATTCTGATTGGTCGCTGTATGACACATTTGACATATAGTTTGCATTCATGCTTTCTTTGTTGAAAATCAACTGTACAAATCAATAAAATGCTAAATATGCACTAGTGGTATCGTCATAGTGATTAAAAGTATTGTGTTGATTATTTGCTTGGAGTTGTTTCATATTCAGGGACTATTTACTACGGCGTACTACGGCATACCGATGCACGTTATTGATTTCTTTCAGATTTAATTAGGCTCAAAAATAGGCTAACAGAAATGTTTTTTTCTCAATTTATGGTTGTTGTTACTGAGGTAATGTGATAAAAAGGATCATACACTCGGCGTTATTTCATACAATATTTTATGAAAATCTTTTTGTATATTTGCTATTAAGCTCGACAAAAGGCTCGCATCATATCGAAATTCCATAACTGGTTTCATAAAATATGGTGTTGAAACCAGCACTCGTGTCAGATCCTATATGTACGAGAATGTTGGTTAACAGACATATAGTAATTATATACAAGTAGCGTGACACAAGTAGTATCTGCGAGGTCATTAGGAGGTCGAATGGCGGTAAGTTGCAATGTGGAAGTCGTGATAGCGGTGGAAGTCGTGATAGCGGTGGAAGTCGTGATAGTGGTGGAAGTCGTGATAGTGGTGGAAGTCGTGATAGTGGTGGAAGTCGTGATAGTGGTGGAAGTTGTGATAGTGGTGGAAGTCATGATAGTGGTGGAAGTCGTGAGAGTGGTGGAAGTTGTGATAGTGGTGGAAGTCGTGATAATGGTGGAAGTCGTGAGAGTGGTGGAAGTAGTGATAGTGGTGGAAGTCGTGATAGTGGTGAAAGTCGTGATAATGGTGGAAGTCGTGATAATGGTGGAAGTCGTGATAGCGGTGGAAGTTGTGATAATGGTGAAAGTCGTGATAATGGTGGAAGTCGTGATAATGGTGGAAGTCGTGATAGCGGTGGAAGTTGTGATAATGGTGAAAGTCGTGATAGTGGTGGAAGTCGTGATAGTGGTGGAAGTCGTGATAGCGGTGGAAGTCGTGATAATGGTGGAAGTCGTGATAGTGGTGGAAGTAGTGATAGCGGTGGAAGTCGTGATAACGAGGGAAGTCGTGATAGTGGTGGAAGTCGTGATAGCGGTGGAAGTCGTGATAGCGGTGGAAGTCGTGATAACGAGGGAAGTCGTGATAGTGGTGGAAGTCGTGATAGCGGTGGAAGTCGTGATAGTGGTGGAAGTCGTGATAGCGGTGGAAGTCGTGATAGTGGTGGAAGTCGTGATAGCGGTGGAAGTCGTGATAGCGGTGGAAGTCGTGATAGTGGTGGAAGTCGTGATAGCGGTGGAAGTCGTGATAGTGGTGGAAGTCGTGATAGCGGTGGAAGTCGTGATAACGGTGGAAGTCGTGATAGCGCTTTCATTTCAGGTGTGAAAGGCCTGGAGTTTGCATCCAATGTAGCCGTTACGATTCTGCTCTTATATTCCACATTGCCTCTTCTCTCTCTCTGTAAGAACTTGTTTCGCAATCAAGTTAAAATTAATTTGTATAAACTAAGTTGCAATGTTATCTCTGTTAGCAGCAATTTCGATGAGCTTTTGTTCATAATTCTTTACCATGCTATTTTCATAGTTATTGAGAGGAAAGAAACATTCTATTATTTCAAACAGTGAACCACGGTGATGCATGCATCATGCTATGTTGATCGCATGTACCATTATTAGACACAGTGAACCATGGTGATGCATGCATCATGCTATGTTGATCGCATGTACCATTATTAGACACAGTGAACCACGGTGATGCATGCATCATGCTATGTTGATTGCATGTACCATTATTAGAAACAGTGAACCATGGTGATGCATGCATCATGCTATGTTGATTGCATGTACCATTATTAGAAACAGTGAACCATGGTGATGCATGCATCATGCTATGTTGATCGCATGTACCATTATTAGACACAGTGAACCATGGTGATGCATGCATCATGCTATGTTGATCGCATGTACCATTATTAGACACAGTGAACCATGGTGATGCATGCATCATGCTATGTTGATCGCATGTACCATTATTAGACACAGTGAACCATGGTGATGCATGCATCATGCTATGTTGATCGCATGTACCATTATTAGACACAGTGAACCATGGTGATGCATGCATCATGCTATGTTGATCGCATGTACCATTATTAGACACAGTGAACCATGGTGATGCATGCATCATGCTATGTTGATCGCATGTACCATTATTAGACACAGTGAACCATGGTGATGCATGCATCATGCTATGTTGATCGCATGTACCATTATTAGACACAGTGAACCATGGTGATGCATGCATCATGCTATGTTGATCGCATGTACCATTATTAGACACAGTGAACCATGGTGATGCATGCATCATGCTATGTTGATCGCATGTACCATTATTAGACACAGTGAACCACGGTGATGCATGCATCATGCTATGTTGATCGCATGTACCATTATTAGACACAGTGAACCATGGTGATGCATGCATCATGCTATGTTGATCGCATGTACCATTATTAGACACAGTGAACCATGGTGATGCATGCATCATGCTATGTTGATCGCATGTACCATTATTAGACACAGTGAACCATGGTGATGCATGCATCATGCTATGTTGATCGCATGTACCATTATTAGACACAGTGAACCATGGTGATGCATGCATCATGCTATGTTGATCGCATGTACCATTATTAGACACAGTGAACCATGGTGATGCATGCATCATGCTATGTTGATTGCATGTACCATTATTAGACACAGTGAACCATGGTGATGCATGCATCATGCTATGTTGATCGCATGTACCATTATTAGAAACAGTGAACCATGGTGATGCATGCATCATGCTATGTTGATCGCATGTACCATTATTAGAAACAGTGAACCATGGTGATGCATGCATCATGCTATGT
>CM026391.1:7562747-7597250 GCA_014843695.1 Archivesica marissinica
GGCTCTGATTGGACGATTCAGCAATCACGACTCTGATGGGACGATTCAGCAATCACGACTCTTATTGGACGATTCAGCAATAACGACTCTGATTGGACGATTCAGCAATCACTACTCTGATTGGTCGATTCAGCAATAACGGCTCTGATTGGATGATTCAGCAATCACGACTCTGATTGGATGATTCAGCAATCACGACTCTGATTGGACGATTCAGCAATCACGACTCTGATTGGATGATTCAGCACATGTGATCGCCGTTCATAACTAAATAGATTGCAAAAATATTCTATTCTCATTAATATTCATAGCGGACTACTTGTTGTAAGGTGTGACGAATCAAAAAAGACAACTTGTTTTGTAATTTGTAAAATATAAGTTGTAATTGTTACAATTGAATGCTATTTGTTTGCGTTTCATCGAGGTCATTCAATTGTTACATGGTCACTTCTTTTACTTCAACATATTGCCAACCGGATTCGTTTCCTCAGGGCAATAACAACATGATCAAATAGATCCGATGTCACATCATTTTAAGAGGAGACTCTGGAATGGGTCTCTGTCTGTATCATTGCACTATACTCCAAAATCTGAAATGACTAATCTCTTCAGGAGGAGTCGCTCATATGGGCAACCGGTAACGACGATAAATAAACGTAAAACACACATCATTTTAAATTCTAAATTTAATTAGTAACAACCGATTTCTGTCTACCACTGTTTATGTGAGTCCATCTGTCTACCACTGTTTATGTGAGTCCATCTGTCTACCACTGTTTATGTGAGTCCATCTGTCTACCACTGTTTATGTGAGTCCATCTGTCTACCACTGTTTATGTGAGTCCATCTGTCTACCACTGTTTATGTGAGTCCATCTGTCTACCACTGTTTATGTGAGTCCATCTGTCTACCACTGTTTATGTGAGTCCATCTGTCTACCACTGTTTATGTGAGTCCATCTGTCTACCACTGTTTATGTGAGTCCATCTGTCTACCACAGTTTATGTGAGGCCATCTGTCTACCACTGTTTATGTGAGTCCATCTGTCTACCACTGTTTATGTGAGGCCATCTGTCTACCACTGTTTATGTGAGGCCATCTGTCTACCACTGTTTATGTGAGGCCATCTGTCTACCACTGTTTATGTGAGGCCATCTGTCTACCACTGTTTATGTGAGTCCATCTGTCTACCACTGTTTATGTGAGGCCATCTGTCTACCACTGTTTATGTGAGTCCATCTGTCTACCACTGTTTATGTGAGTCCATCTGTCTACCACTGTTTATGTGAGTCCATCTGTCTACCACTGTTTATGTGAGTCCATCTGTCTACCACAGTTTATGTGAGGCCATCTGTCTACCACTGTTTATGTGAGTCCATCTGTCTACCACTGTTTATGTGAGGCCATCTGTCTACCACTGTTTATGTGAGGCCATCTGTCTACCACTGTTTATGTGAGTCCATCTGTCTACCACTGTTTATGTGAGTCCATCTGTCTACCACTGTTTATGTGAGTCCATCTGTCTACCACTGTTTATGTGAGTCCATCTGTCTACCACTGTTTATGTGAGTCCATCTGTCTACCACTGTTTATGTGAGTCCATCTGTCTACCACTGTTTATGTGAGTCCATCTGTCTACCACTGTTTATGTGAGTCCATCGGCCTTCGGCCTCCACACACTTTAACCACGCCCAATGTAGATCATACCCCGATGGAAACTATTGACCTGCGACCCATTCCTTAAAGCGACATTACATCACAAACAAAAAACCAAAATATACATTTTACGTATAAATAGCATAATTCGAACACTAATTTGCAATCAATAAACAAGCGTTATTGTGGTCTGCAAACTCTCAAAAGTGAAAGTAGGATTTCATATTTATAAAGGCCAACCAAGTGTATATTATATATGTAAATATAACGGTAAATATGTACCATAAATCACGCTATTCATGATACACACGTTGTATTACCCATGTATGTTGACCATATTTACATTGTTTTGTTATGTCAACAACCGTCGTATACGACGCTTGTTTATTAGTTGAAATACGCAGATTCTGCTAAATTTATTTGAATAAAAATGATACCATATAATAGGAAATTACATTCTGTAGAAAGTTGCTTTTTCATCGATGTAATGTCGCTTTAAGTGAATAGCTTAATTAGAAGCTTATGTGTGCTTTTAGGAGAGCTAAAAGACACACCGAAGAAATTGCCAGACTCAAGGTATGTAAATATGTTTTGTCGCTTATTTCTGTTCTAACTTAAGTTAACCAAACCTTCAGACACATATCAAAGTTATTAATATATCAGATTATAACAGCACACTTATATTGTATAATAATTCTCGGGAGACGAACTATATAAGTTTTCTTTCGTTCTAATCCCTTTCAGTCTATTGCTGTTAATTTATATATAAACTGTTAGTTCTGTTATGTACATGTAAAATACTGAAATTAATAATGTTTAAACTAAATCTACTCATATTATATAATCTGGTGATATATATCTAGATCTTGTTACAAAAAAGGGTTCGCTCGCCCATATGGTTCGCCGGAGCCGAGGGTAAATAAGCGCAATCATCAAAAAGGGTATATTCGTGCATTTATGTTTCTGTCATAATGATAGCATTAAAGATATTTTACTTATATGTGAAAGCATTAATGTGGTCATTCGTGTTGAAGGAAACAGCAGTACCCGGAGAAAACCCACCTGTCTGATATGGCATTACTATCTGGCATACTTCCCGGTCCGAGGATCGAACCCAGGTTGCATTGGTGAGAAGCGTTAGTTTACAGATACATATGTTTTGTGTGTCTGGGGTTTAAAGTGGCACGAATAGAGTAGGTCATATATTGCGACTTTCCAGCTACCCGGATGTGTGGGTGGAGGAAGACCCAGATGCCTCTCCGAGCAGTATGTCAAGCACGGACGATCACCCGGGTAGACCCACCGACCTTCCGCAAGCAAGCTGGATAGCTTCATTACATAATTATAATAATCCCACACTCCGGTGGGATTCGAACCTACAATGCTGAAGGGCAAATTCGTTAGAAAGCACGTGAACACGGTGGCTACTTTGAGTAAATGTTCATTATGCTCTATGGATATGTGGTCCAAACTTTCATATATATAATCGTATTACCGAATTTCTTATAGAGTCGCTAATTCCAATGTTTTGGCTACAAGTATTCGTTCAACTACTAATGAAGAAGAGTACGACACCATAAAAGATGGATCAAGAAGGGACGCGCTAGATGTTAATGCACTACGCGTGGCAAGCCACCACAATGATGGTTATCATAGAGATAACCAGAATACCACTCACCATACCTATACCGGACTGAAGAAAGATGACAACGATGGGTATATTGATCTTAACGCAAAGGAACATTACTACACCGGTCTCAGGACTGATAAGAATCGGAAATTTAGGGAACATTATGAGTATCCATATTACGACAATAGAAACAAGAATAAACCACTACGTGCATACCCGAATGAAAACGTCATGCGAAGGCAATTACCGGATGTGCCTCTTGAATCTGACGATACTAGGCGTGAGGCTCCAGCTAACAGGGCTGAAATGAAAGGCCATTATCAAGGTCTAGTAGGTCGTAGGTTAGGCGAGAACGTGTATGAGAGGAAGCTGGACGAAGATGGATACATGCGACCAATTGTTTCTGGCAAGTAATACTGCAGACGTGTAGTGAGAGAGAGAGAGAGAGAGAGAGAGAGATAGAAGAGAGATAAGTAGAGCGAGAGAGAGAGAGAGATATATATATATATATAATAGATAATAGACAGAGAGGGAGAGAGATAGGTAGGTAGTGAGACAGATAGATAGAAGAGATATATATATATATATATATATATACATAGACAGAGAGAGTTGGAGAGATAGGTAGGTAGTGAGAGAGAGATATATATATATATAGAGAGAGGGGGACATATAGGGGGAGCGAGGGCGAGAGAATTAGAGGGAGAGATAGATAAATATATATAGAGAGAGAAAGAGGAGAGGAGAGGGACGAGAAGAGAGAGAGAGTAGAGATGGAGAGAGATGGAGAGAGATAGAGAGAGGGGTGGAGAGATAGAGAGAGAGATAAATGGAGAGAGATTGAGAGAGAGATAGAATGTGAGAGAGAGGGATATATAGAGAGAGGGATAGATAGAGAGAGAGATAGATGGAGAGAGATTGAGAGAGAGATAGAATGTGAGAGAGAGAGAGGGATATATAGATAAGAGAGAGAGCGGGGGGAGGGGAGGTGGGATGGGAGGAGAGAGAGAGAAGTAAACATGGCATCAGCTAAATGTGTTATTATAGTTATTACACCGAGAAACTGAGCATGTCATTTGTCTGAAATACACTCGTATACAACTGGCATGCCCACCTGAAACGCACGGATATATATACTATAATGCGTTTTGTAGTTTAGTTTAAACATAGAGTATTTCAAACAATGATATAACATATACAAATATACAATTTACATAATCTTGACACGTATGAAAAATGATTAGAACTAAAAGCTATAGCTCATAAAACAAAGCAAATTGTTTTATTTCTCAAATCGTAACATGTTTGTTAAAGCAACACTGTATCGGACTAAAGATCGAGTGTTTTATTTAAAAGGCACCAGTTATTTGAGGAATATACTTTCCAGTGACAGTGTACTTTAAAAAAATCCAAATATTTCATCAGAAACGAAAGAAATCAAATCAATATATCACCGTTGTATACGCGACATGTTTATCAACAAAACGTATGTAAACAATGCATAATGCGCATGCGTGACAACGGATTTTGAACCAGTTGTCTTAGTTCTGATTGCCGAGAGGTGTTTGTTCTGATTACCGATATAGAGCGATGCGTTCCGAATGTACGAGGAGTGTGGCAAACCGGGTCATGAAAGTCATACTTTTATTTTCATATACGTTATTATATTGCAAAAAGCAAAATGTTTACGGACTGAACATAATTATTCAGAATAAAGTGGAAGAATGCATAGTAGCATTGCTATTTGACTTGTACGTAATTAATTGTTACTGTTGTTACTATTTTTGTTATCGTAAGCCATATAGGAAGTGTATTTTTGTTATCGTAAGCCATATAGGAAGTGTATTTTTGTTATCGTAAGCCATATAGGAAGTGTATTTTTAATGATTTGTTTTCTTTTGTTCATTCAATGTGACATCATTGTATATATAACTGTCCGATTAGCGCAGTGGTTAGCGCGCTCAATTCTCACCAACGCAACCTGTGTTCGATCTTCGGACTGGGACGTATGTGAGATGGTACGATGGTCTCCAGATCGGACAGGTGGGTTTTCTCCGGGTACTCCGGTTTCCTCCCACAGGAATGACCACATATTTGCTTTTACCCGCGCAATCTTTGTAAAATAAATAAAGTTTAAACTATATATATATAGGATCTTACAAAAGGCTCGCTTAATAGCAAAATTCCAAAACTCGTTACATAAAATATGGTATGAAATCATCACTCATGTAAGATCCTTTTTATCACACAATAACAACAACAACAACAACAACAGTAACAACAACAACAACAGTAACAACAACCATACATTTGAAGAATACATAGTTGCCAATATATCTTTGAGTCTTATTACATTAAGCTGCATCACCAAGTCATTGTAAATAGTCCATGGTAATCAAACGACTTCACGCAAATCATCGACACAATATTTTAACCACTGCATTCCACTAGTTCATATTTAGCATTTTATTTATAAAGCAGTTGATTTTCAACAAATAAAGCATGAACACAAGCAACATGTAATGTCAATTACAAGCTATCAATGTCACGCCGCGACCAATCAGAGCCCCTTCCAGGTGGTATTAAACGTGTGGTCATATAAGAATTTATGAGATGGCTGTATTACACTGTATACAAGCAAAAGTATGTGATAATATGAATATGGATTAATTTGGACGAAGACAGTAATGTGATAGAAGTACTATTAAACGGTTTAGTTTATTAAGAGGATACTGGTATTTTAGAATGAAAGATTTTATCCCATCTCGTGAGCTCCCGGAAACATTGTATAAAGCTAATGTCACGGCTGGCGTAGCCCACTCGCTTAAAGGTCGCTACGAAATCAACACTATACGTGATGTTAGTTTAAACATATTGCATTGCTTTCAAATAACATACATATACACAGACTGCACAATAAGTATTCAACAAACGAAATGTAACGACTGTTATACTAGTGAAACTGTTATAATTTATAAGAAGCAAATGGGTTGGGTCATTAGTGCTACCAACATTAGTGACACCCCTCCCCTTATATCAAGAATATGTAACAGAACGAGCAGATTTTTTCTGTGATTCTTTAGAAGTAGCGTACATAGGAATATAAGAATCAAATGATTTATTGATATATATGTAAAATATATAAAGAAAAATACACGAGACCTCGGTTTAACGTCCCAACTGAAAGACTGTTAATTTTATTAGGGGCAGACGGGGATCGAACTTGGGATCCCTGGATTACCAGTACAGCGTGTTACCACTGGACTACATATCCGTCTGTGTGTGAATGTGTGCTTAATATATATGTATTTATCATTGGGTGTATGGTTTCGCAGTTCAACTGTATATAACATGTGCATATGATATTTCACGCTCGCCCATATGGTTCGCCGGAGGCGAGGGTAAATAAGCTCAATCATCATATGATATTTCATTTGAAGCGCCACAAGGCGATGATAAGACGTACTAAATCCCATCCGTGTTCGTGTTTATTATTAGGATATAAGCCGAAAACCATCCAATATGTAAAATATTGGACTGTGTAAGGCACGTAGTGCTGAAGACAGTACCAATACTAGTTTACATATTGGATCCATTTCATACTTATATCATACACTTATATAACAAGATCCTACTAATTAAAATTGTATGCTATATATGTATGGATGTGTGGGGTATTCACAGTTCATTGATCATGCGAGAGCATCTTATCTCTCGTATCATTTAAAACAATTATACAACAGTGTTAAATACAGCATTCAGCCATTATATCGTGGCGCTATTGTTTTACTCAGAGGGAAAATGAAGTTTATTTAACATCGTTGCCGGTTGCCTATTTGAGCAACGGGCAGCTTACCTAACAACACCTTTCCTGGGCAGGCTCCGGCGATTTACTTGGTGCACCAACATCCATAAGAAACTGTCATTTTTTTCATATAAATAGACACGGTCTGCGCGGGGCTCGAACCCTTGACCCATCTGCTAAGTTGTGCAATTTTAATCTGTATTAAGTTTTGGCTTAGGTTTTGTACAGTGGTGTTCACAATCATTTATATACTAATAGTAAATACATAATTTTGTTTTACCTAATTTACATGTGAATACAAATTTACATGTGAATACAAAACATGACAATAATTAAAGTAACTAGGTCTGGCCACACATTCTATCATCATTAGTTACCGCCCCTTGTGACCATAACAGTAACTGTTAGGGGTCGTAAATCCATGGATTGTGTATTTATATATATAAGTGACCATAACATTTAGGGGTCGTGACATCGATTAGATATAATAGGCAGGTCAATATACAATATGACCCAAACAATTTGCTAGACACGTTTTTAACTGATTCTGGTAGTAGTGGAGGTAGAGAATATCAAACTAAAAGTCTACTAAAGTACAACTTCCGGAAAGTTAAATCCAAGATGGCCGCCGAAATGGCTGTCGATACTTTGAAGTTCTGCACGTTACGCAGTTTAATGTAGAACGTATGTCATTGATCGCGGAGCAATATATCGGTGTGCCATTCATGCGTGAAGGCAGGGAATTTCTTAGCTAGAAAGTATTGGAAGATCAAATCTAGGCCGGACATGGCAGAGTGAACATCGATTTATCTATCTTCCTTTAACGTCGAACCCCTCACGGGGATTTAACAGCCATTCTAATTCGCATGTATGTTCAATGTATTTTTCGATGGAATTAATGTTGTTTTTTCATTGGAGACTATTTCCATTTGTCAGTTTTACACGAAAGGGCAAACGCGTGGACAAGGATACATCTACATAAGATAGAGATATTTTTACATACATTTTTTAGATGTTTAGCTCGGGTTTTTACACGGGCCCAGTATGAACATATTTGACAATACAAGCTTAAAAACGGATGGGGAAGTCATAGCATCAATTGATGTGTATATGTATGCACACTTTATATGTATTATTGTATATGAAAATATGTTTATTTATATTAAACATGCCTGTAAATAAACTCCAGAGCGCATTTCTATTTCACTAGCGCTAGTCTCTCTCACTGCAAACGTGTGTTTGGTGTTTTGTGTGGCGGTACATTCAAATCATTCTTGATACGGCATTGAACTTGTTGATTTTTTTTTTCAATTCATTTTCGTTAATTATCCATATATTTTATAATAGTTAACACATATTTATCACGAAGTTTAATTGTATATATCTGGTATGTTTCTACATCAGATCATACATAACAGAAATTGTTCACCCAACATTGTTTATTTAGTTTGAAGTGAATGGGAAGGGCTGTAAATAATGTTATTAATTGAATATTATGATTTGTGTCTACATCCGGGTGTTCGGGGGCACACAACTCCATAATACAGTTAAATAACCACTAAACAACCAGAGCATCATGGCATCAAAGATAAGGTCCAAAGCAAATATACTAATATAATATTTACATCCAAGTACTAGTACTAAGCAAGTGCCTACACGTTATGCAGATTCCTCCTCCGCTTACACTGTGAATGTAGTCACGTTGTATGGATTGTTATAGGTTTCTAGCTTAAAATATCCACAAGATAACGTGCATGTACAGCCCATACATCTTGCAGCTACAGCGTGGTGTGGCACAAGACAACGTGCATGGGCAGCCCATACATCCTGCAGCTACAGCGTGGTGTGGCACAAGCCAACGTGCATGGACAGCCCATACATCCTGCAGCTACAGCGTGGTGTTGCACAAGCTAACGTGCATGGGGTAGTCCATACACCCGGAAGCTACAGTGTGGTGTTGCACAAGCTAACGTGCATGGACAGTCCATACATCATGCATCTACAGCGTGGTGTTGCACAAGCTAACGTGCATGGATAGCCCATACATCATGCCGCTACATCATGGTATTGCACAAGTCAACGTACATGGACAGTCCATACATCATGCAGCTACAGCGTGGTGTTGCACAAGCTAACGTGCATGGGCAGCCCGTACATTCTGCAGCTACAGCGTGGTGTTGCACAATCTAATGTACATGGACAGTCCATACATCCTGCTGCTACATTGTGGTGTTGTACAAGCTAACGTGCATGTACAGCCCATACATCCTGTAGCTACAGCCTGGTGTTGCACAAGCTAACGTACATGGACAGTCCATACATCATGCAGCTACAGCGTGGTGTTGTACAAGCTAACGTACATGGGACAGCACATACATACTGTAGCTACAGCCTGGTGTTGCACAACCTAACGTACATGGACAGTCCATACATCATGCAGCTACAGCATGGTGTTGCACAAGCTAACGTGCATGGACAGCCCATACACCATGCAGCTACGGTATGGTGTTGCACAAGCTAACGTACATGGACAGCCCATATATCCTGCAGCTACAGCGTTGTGTTGTACAAGCTAACGTGCATGGGCTGCCCATACATCCGACAGCTACAGCGTGGTGTTGTACAAGCCAAGGTACATGGACAGCCCATACATCCTACAGCTACAGCGTGGTGTTGTACAAGCTAACGTACATGGACAGCCCATACACCATGCAGCTACAGCGTGGTGTTGTACAATCTAACGTACATGGACAGTCCATACATCCTGCAGCTACAGCGTAGTGTGGTACAAGCTAACATACATGGGGCAGTCCATACACACTGCAGCTACAGCGTGGTGTTGCACAAGCTAACGTGCATGGGGCAGTACATACACGCTGCAGCTACAGCGTTGTGTCGTACAAGCTAACGTACATGGACAGCCCATACACCTTGCAGCTACAGCTTGGTGTTGCACTAGCTAATGTGCATGGACAGCCCATACAGCATGCAGCTACAGTGTGGTATTGCACAAGCCAACGTACATGGACAGTCCATACATCATGCAGCTACAGTGTGGTGTAGCACAAGCTAACGTACATGGACAGTCCATACATCCTGCAGCTACAGCGTGGTGTTGCACATGCTAACGTACATGGACAGCCCATACATCATGCAGCTACGGCGTCGTGTTGCACAAGCTAACGTACATGGGCAGTCCATACATACTGCAGCTACTGCGTGGTTTCGCACAAGCTAACGTACATGGACAGTCCATACATCCTGCAGCTACGGCGTCGTGTTGCACAAGCTAACGTGCATGGACAGTCCATACATCCTGCAGCTACGGCGTCGTGTTGCACAAGCTAACGTACATGGGCAGTCCATACATACTGCAGCTACAGCGTAGTGTCGCACAAACTAACGTGCATGGACAGTCCATACATCCTGCAGCTACGGCGTCGTGTTGCACAAGCTAACGTGCATGGACAGTCCATACATCCTGCAGCTACGGCGTCGTGTTGCACAAGCTAACGTACATGGGCAGTCCATACATACTGCAGCTACTGCGTAGTGTCGCACAAGCTAACGTGCATGGACAGTCCATACATCCTGCAGCTACGGCGTCGTGTTGCACAAGCTAACGTGCATGGACAGCCCATACATCCTTGCAGCTACAGCGTGGTGTTGCACAAGCCAACGTACATGGGCAGTCCATACATCCTGCAGCTACGGCGTCGTGTTGCACAAGCTAACGTGCATGGACAGCCCATACATCCTGCAGCTACAGTGTGGTGTTGCACAAGCTAACGTACATGGACAGTCCATACATCCTGCAGCTACAGCGTAGTGTTACACAAACTAACGTACATGGACATTCCATGCATCATGCAGCTACAGCGTGGTGTTGTACAAGCTAACGTACATGGGCAGTCCATGCATCCTGCAGCTACAGCGTGGTGTTGCACAAGCTAACGTGCATGGACAGTCCATACACCCTGCAGCTACAGCGTGGAGTTGCACAAGCTAACGTACATGGACAGCCCATACATCCTGCAGCTACAGTGTGGTGTTGCACAAGCTAACGTGCATGGACAGTCCATAGATCCTGAAGCTACAGCGTGGTGTTGCACAAGCTAACGTGCATGGACACATACACCTCAGCTACAGCGTGGTTTGCACAACTAACGCATGACAGCCCTACACATGCACCTACATCCTGCAGCTACAGCGTGGTGTTGTACAAGCTAACGTGCATGGACAGCCATACATCCTGTAGCTACAGCCTGGTATTGCACAAGCTAACGTACATGGACAGACCATACATCATGCAGCTACAGCGTGGTGTTGTACAAGCTAACGTACAGGGACAGCACATACATCCAGCAGCTACAGTGTGGTGTTGCACAAGCTAAAGTACATGTGCAGTCCATACATCCTGCAGCTACAGCTTGGTGTTGCACAAGCTAACGTACATGGACAGTCCATACAACATGCAGCTACATCGTGGTGTGGCACAAACTAACGTGCATGGGGCAGTCCATACATCCTGCATCTACAGCGTGGTGTTGCACAAGCTAACGTGCATGGGGTAGTCCATACATCATGCAGCTACAGCGTGGTGTTGCACAAGCTAACGTGCATGGGGTAGTCCATACACCCTGAAGCTACAGTGTGGTGTTGCACAAGCTAACCTGCATGGACAGTCCATACATCCTGCATCTACAGCGTGGTGTTGCACAAGCTAACGTGCATGGACAGTCCATACATCATGCATCTACAGCGTGGTGTTGCTCAAGCTAACGTGCATTGATAGCCAATACATCCTGCAGCTACATCGTGGTATTGCACAAGTCAACGTACATGGACAGTCCATACATCATGCAGCTACAGCGTGGTGTTGCACAAGCTAACGTGCATGGGCGACCCGTACATCCTGCAGCTACAGCGTGGTGTTGTACAAGCTAACGTGCATGGACAGCCCATACATCCTGTAGCTACAGCCTGGTATTGCACAAGCTAACGTACATGGACAGACCATACATCATGCAGCTACAGCGTGGTGTTGTACAAGCTAACGTACATGGGACAGCACATACATCCAGCAGCTACAGTGTGGTGTTGCACAAGCTAAAGTACATGTGCAGTCCATACATCCTGCAGCTACAGCTTGGTGTTGCACAAGCTAACGTACATGGACAGTCCATACAACATGCAGCTACATCGTGGTGTGGCACAAACTAACGTGCATGGGGCAGTCCATACATCCTGCATCTACAGCGTGGTGTTGCACAAGCTAACGTGCATGGGGTAGTCCATACATCATGCAGCTACAGCGTGGTGTTGCACAAGCTAACGTGCATGGGGTAGTCCATACACCCTGAAGCTACAGTGTGGTGTTGCACAAGCTAACCTGCATGGACAGTCCATACATCCTGCATCTACAGCGTGGTGTTGCACAAGCTAACGTGCATGGACAGTCCATACATCATGCATCTACAGCGTGGTGTTGCTCAAGCTAACGTGCATTGATAGCCAATACATCCTGCAGCTACATCGTGGTATTGCACAAGTCAACGTACATGGACAGTCCATACATCATGCAGCTACAGCGTGGTGTTGCACAAGCTAACGTGCATGGGCGACCCGTACATCCTGCAGCTACAGCGTGGTGTTGTACAAGCTAACGTGCATGGACAGCCCATACATCCTGTAGCTACAGCCTGGTATTGCACAAGCTAACGTACATGGACAGACCATACATCATGCAGCTACAGCGTGGTGTTGTACAAGCTAACGTACATGGGACAGCACATACATCCTGCAGCTACAGCGTGGTGTTGCACAAGCTAACGTACATGGACAGCCATACATCCTGCAGCTACAGCGTGGTGTTGCACAAGCTAACGTACATGGACAGCCATACATCCTGCAGCTACAGCGTGGTGTTGCACAAACTAACGTGCATGGACAGCCCATACATCCTGCAGCTACAGCGTGGTGTTGCACAAGCTAACGTCATGGACACCAACATCCTGCAGCTACACTGGTGTTGCACAACTAACGTACATGGACACCCATACATCCTGCAGCTACAGCCTGGTGTTGCACAAGCTACTCATGGACAGCCAAACCCTCAGCTACACTGGTGTTGCACAAGCTAACTGCATGGACAGCCCATACCCATACAGCTACAGTATGGTGTTGCACAAGCTAACGTGCATGGACAGCCCATACATCCTGCAGCTACAGCATGGTGTTGCACAAGCTAACGTGCATGGACAGCCCATACACTCTGCAGCTACAGCGTGGTGTTGCACAAACTAACGTACATGGACAGTCCATACACCCTGCAGCTACAGCGTGGTGTAGCACAAGCCAACGTACATGGACAGTCCATACATCCTGCAGCTACAATGTGGTGTTGCAAAAGCTAACGTGCATGGACAGCCCATACACCCTGCAGCTACAGCGTGGTGTGGCACAAGCTAACGTGCATGGGGCAGTCCATACATCCCGCAGCTACAGCATGGTGTTGCACAAGCTAACGTACATGGACAGCCCATACACCCTGCAGATACAGCGTGGTGTGGCACAAGCTAACATGCGTGGGGCAGTCCATACATTCTGCAGCTACAGCGTGGTGTTGCACAAGCTAACGTGCATGGGCAGTCCATACATCCTGCAGCTACAGCGTGGTGTTGTACAAGCTAACGTGCATGGACAGTCCATACATCCTGCAGCTACAGCGTCGTGTTGCAACAAGCTAACGTGCATGGGCAGCCCATACACCCTGCAGCTACAGCGTCGTGTTGCACAAGCTAACGTGTAAGGACAGCCCAATGCATACTGCAGCTAGAGCGTGGTGTTGCCCAAGCTAACGTGACATTAATTTACTATGTCATCTAAATGTGGCGTTAATTTATTATGTCATCTAAATATGCCGTTAATTTACTATGTCATCTAAATGTGGCGTTAATTTACTCTGTCATCTAAATGTGAAGTTAATTTAAAATTGAAAGAATACCGTTTTATCCATCTTGAGTGCCTTGATATAACAGGGCAATATAGCAGCAGCAGCCAGCCAACAGTAGCAGCCAGCCAACAGCAGCAGCCAGACAGCAGCAGCCAGCCAACAGCAGCAGCCAGCCAACAGCAGCAGCCAGCCAGCAGGTAAAATCAGTATAGTAAATAATGAGAATCTAACTGGATAAAAATAATTCCTTTACGTCATCTGAATGTGGCTTTACTGCTCATTTGCGTTTTATTTATTGATTGTGTTCAATATAAAATTGAACGAATACGGTTTTATCCATCTTGAGTGCCTTGATATAACGGGGCAATATAGCAGCAGCAGCAGCCAGCCAACAGCAGCAGCCAGCCAACAATCCAGCAGCTAGCCAACAGCAGCAGCCAGCCAACAGCAGCAGCCAGAAAACAGCAGCAGCCAGCCAACAGCAGCAGCCAGCCAGCAGGTAAAATCAGTATAGTAAAAAATGAGAATCTAACTGGATAAAAATAATTCCTTTATTAAAATCTGAATAAAACAATAATCTGGAACATTATTTTCATAAACAGCAGAAAAGTCTAATATAAACGTGACTGCCAAGGCTAGTACTAGGCCAGAACCAAGTCATGTGCTATATAAACGTGACTGCCAAGGCTAGTACTAGGCCAGGACCAAGTCATGTGTTATATAAACGTGACTGCCAAGGCTAGTACTAGGCCAGGACCAAGTAATGTGCTATATAAACGTGACTGCCAAGGCTAGTACTAGGCCAGGACCAAGTCATGTTTTATATAAACGTGACTGCCAAGGCTAGTACTAGGCCAGGACCAAGTAATGTGCTATATAAGGACTGCCAGGCTAGTACTAGGCCGGACAATCAGTGTATATAAACGTGACTGCCAAGGCTAGTACTAGGCCAGGACCAAGTCATGTGTTATATAAACGTGACTGCCAAGGCTAGTACTAGGCCAGGACCAAGTAATGTGCTATATAAACGTGACTGCCAAGGCTAGTACTAGGCCAGGACCAAGTCATGTGTTATATAAACGTGACTGCCAAGGCTAGTACTAGGCCAGGACCAAGTAATGTGCTATATAAACGTGACTGCCAAGGCTAGTACTAGGCCAGAACCAAGTCATGTGCTATATAAACGTGACTGCCAAGGCTAGTACTAGGCCAGGACCAAGTCATGTGTTATATAAACGTGACTGCCAAGGCTAGTACTAGGCCAGGACCAAGTAATGTGCTATATAAACGTGACTGCCAAGGCTAGTACTAGGCCAGGACCAAGTCATGTGTTATATAAACGTGACTGCCAAGGCTAGTACTAGGCCAGGACCAAGTAATGTGCTATATAAACGTGACTGCCAAGGCTAGTACTAGGCCAGGACCAAATTGTGCATTATATAGACGAGTCTTCTTGTGTTACATAAACGTGACGGCCATGGCTGTGTCTTCTTAAGCTATATAAACGTGACAGCCAAGGCCGAGCCGAGTCTTCTTGTGTTTTATAAACGTGACGACCAAGGCTGTGTCTTCTTATGTTATATAAACGTGACGGCCACGGCTGTGTCTTCTTACGTTATATAAACGTGACGGCCAAGGCTGTGTATTCTTATGTTATATAAAAGTAACGGCCAGGGCTGTGTCTTCTTACGTTATAATTATAAACATGACGGCCATGGCTTCTTACGTTATATAAACATGACAGCCAAGGCCGAGTTTTCTTGTGTTATATAAACAGGACGACCAAGGCTGTGTCTTCTTTTTGCCAGTAATATTACAATTTTTAGACAAAATGAACTGGTCAATATGTAAATTTCTTATTCATTCATCGGTCTAAAAATATCATGCACCAGTCCGTCCGTCCGTCCGTCCGACCGTCCGTCCGTCCGTGGCAGTTACTTGGTTAAATAAAGTTTCCATTATTGGGAAGTGTTGGGATTTTATGCTGGTGACTTACATATCACTCAATTAACATTTTATCTTGAAGAATGTTGTTAACAGTTGATAACTTTAAAGCAGCATTACATCGTATGAAATAAAAGATATTTGATAAATTCAATTTTCACGTATGGGTAGCAATGCTGCTACACATTCTAACATTATACTTTGTATGCTTATGTTCATTTGGTAAACAGTGTTTTTGTGAACTCGAAATCGAAAGTAGGACTTTCCGAGTCGATCGGTCACGCACTTGTTTACAACCGGAACGCATCGTCCGTACTTGTTGACATTCGGAATGCATCGTCTCCATTTGCCCCACGTTGTCTTTTTTAATTAAATTACTTGATATGTTGATTCATACCTCTGTTAGCTATCAAGTTGATTCATACCTCTGTTAGCTAAGTCTTTTAGGGACATTTCTACATCCCCGCGAGGGGTTCGACATTAGAGGAAGATAGATAGATAGTCTTTCATGTTCAAAATATATACGTTGTTTTCTACATCTTCTGTTGTTCCACGCATGCGCGTGTTTACATTTCGTGTGTTGATAAACAAATTCGCGTATACGACGGTTTAAATTTACATTACTCTACAAGTATGTATGTTATTAGCTGGGTCTTGTTAAAATACTGTATAAGTAGTGAATAGTTAAGAATTGAATTAAATTTAGAGGCATGTATACGCTACTTAAGCCCCCTCCCCCATTGCTCGTTTCCGATGTCTCGTTCTTGTTTCCCCTCCGGTAGATTGTTCCCCCCCGGTATATTCAATATTTATAGCATGCCTATAAAACGATTTCTGGTAATAAATTACACGTATACCAAACATCCGAACTCATTGGTTACACGTAGAGCAAACATCCGTACTCCTTGATTACATGTAGACCAAACATCCGTACTCCTTGGTTACACGTAGACCAAACATCCGTACTCCTTGGTTACACGTAGACCAAACACCCGTACTCCTTGCTACACGTAGACAAAACACACGAACTCCTTGGTTACATGTAGACCAAGCACTTTGGTTACACGTAGACTAAACATCCGTTATGTTATGTTATATTTCGGGTTTTACGCCTGCATCAGCACCATTTTGGGCTATATCGCCGGCTAACAGTTTACCTAACAACACCTTTCCTGGGCAGGCTCCAGCGGTTAACCAGTACTTGGGTGCACCAACCTCCGTACTCCTTGGATACACTTAGACCAAACATCCGAACTCCTTGGTTACACGTAGACCAAACAACCGAACTCCTTAGTTACACGTAGACCAAACATCCGTACTCCTTGGTTACACGTAGACCAAACACCCGAACTCCTTGGTTACACGTAGACCAAACATCCGTACTCCTTGGTTACACGTAGACCAAACACCCGAACTCCTTGGTTACACGTAGACCAAACATCCGTACTCCTTGTTTACATGTAGACCAAACACACGAACTTCTCGGTTGCATGTAGAACAAACACCCGTACTCTTAGTTACACGTAGACCAAACATCCGTACTCCTTGGCTACAGGTAGACCAAACACCCGAACTCCTTAGTTACACGTAGACCAAACATCGGTAATTCTTGGTTACACGTAGACCAAACACCCAAACTCCTTGGTTACACGTAGACCAAACATCCGTACTCCTTGGTTACACGTAGATCAAACATTCGAACTCCTTGGTTACACGTAGACCAACAACCGAACTCCTTGATTATACGTAGACCAAACATCCGTACTCCTTGGTTACACGTAGACCAAACACACGAACTCCTCGGTTACATGCAGACCAAACACCCGTACTCCTTAGTTCCTAGTAGACCAAACATCCGTACTCCTTGTTACACGTAGATCAAACACCCGAACTCCTTGGTTTATACGTAGACCAAACACCCGAACTCCTTGGTTTACACGTAGACCAAACACCCGTACTGCTTAGTTACACGTAGACCAAACATCCGTACTCCTTTGTTACACGTAGACCAAACACCCGAGCTCCTTGGTTTACACGTAGACCAAACACCCGAACTCCTGGGTTACACGTAGACCAAACACCCGAACTCCTTGGTTACACGTATACCAAACACCCGAACTCCTTGGTTACACGTAGACCAAACACCCGTACTCCTTGGTTTACACGTAGACCAAACATCCGAACTCCTAGGTTACACGTAGACCAAACACCCGAACTCCTTGGTTACACGTAGACCAAACATCCGTACTTCTTGGTTACACGTAGACCAAACATCCGAACTCCTTGGTTACACGTAGACCAAGCAACCGAACTCCTTGGTTACACGTAGACCAAACATCCGTACTCCTTGGTTACATGTAGACCAAACACACGAACTCCTTGATTGCATGTAGACCAAACACCCGTACTCCTTAGTTACACGTAAACCAAACATCCATACTCCTTTGTTACACGTAGACCAAATACCCGAACTCCTGGGTTTACACGTAGAACAAACACCCGAACTCCTTGGTTACACGTAGACTAAACACCCGAACTCCTGGGTTTACACGTAGAGCAAACACCCGAACTCCTTGGTTACACGTTGACAAAACACCCGTACTCCTTAGTTACACATAGACCAAACACCCGAACTCCTTGGTTACACGTAGACCAAACACCCGAACTCCTTAGATATAATGATGCTAATGTTATTATTTATTTCAGAATGTGTATATGTATAGAAGGAAATTAAGCATTTTTTACACATAAATTAACAGCAATAGACTGAAATGGATTGTGTGTGTGTTTTACGTTTATTTATCGTCGCTACCGGTTGCCCATATGAGCGACGCCTCCTGAAGATATTAGTCATTTTAGATTTTGGAAGATACTGCAATGATACAGACAGAGACCCATTCCAGAATTTCCTCTGGTTCTTTTACGTGCACGGTGTAAAGCACTGACACGAGTTCTCGGTTTAACGTCCCATCTGAAAGACTGTTAATTTTATTATGGTCAGACGGGGGATCGAACCTGCGATCCCTGGATTACCAGCGTGTTACCACCATGGAAATAATTCGTAGTTTTCTCCAGTCTCACAATGGCGAAGAATCCACAGGCGTTTGTTTCAATCAATACAAAATACCCCTCCTTCTTATTAACTGAAACAAACGCATGTGGAAGAATCTTATTCAATATCCTGAATCAGGGATCCAGATCAGGGCCCAGTACCGTAGCCAGAGGCAAATTTCAACCGAGGCAATCTAGATGGTCCGGGGCATTAAAAATATTGGGGTATAGAAGCGACTCCCTGCGTTTACTGATTTAATGAGTTTAGACGTATGATTATGTACTGACCTTTCAGCTCTCTAGCAGTCAACATTTTACACAGCAAAGGGTTATTTTTTGCATTTTATTTATTTAATTTTTCATTCATTTGTTTTGCTTTGGGAATTTTAAACGAGGCACCTGCCTCTGTGTGTGGTGTGCCTCAGTGGCTACGGGCCTGGGGTCACCTTTATAATCTAATGGGTTCATTCTTCACCCGAACCAGCCCACATAACCAAATTTACGAATAGCCACCCGTAACAGTGTGCACAATCGGCTGATAAATAAACTGAGACAACAACAAACATATTCGCCTTGGCGGAGGTAGTGAGTTGGCGGCGGAAGTAGTGAGTAGGCGGCGGAGGTAGTGAGTTGGCGGAGATAAGGAGTTAGCGGAGAAAATGAGCATGGAGAGAATGAGTTCCGGAGGTAACGAGTTGACGGAAGTAATGCGTATTGAGCGAACACATGCGGATGCAACAGCAACAGAAGAAACAAAGAAAACATACGGTTTCATAAAACTGTCATGTGGGTGTCACAATAAAAGGACGATCAAACTAAGCTACATACGTAATGCAAATACAATGCGAAATAAACACACATACCTGTATATGTATGCCCTAACAAAATGTTCATTCGTGTGTTAGTCTCTGTGTAGATTTGTATAACTTCAATGTTTTGCCATGGCGTATTTGTTAAAGCTGGCCTACACTGATAAATATGAATGGATTGTATTCAGGGGGAATAACTCTAAGCTGTTCAAGATATTGATATCAAGCATTTCTACAAGCAATAACTCGTTATTCTTTTCAGTTTTCTAATCTTAGCGTGTTTTTACGCTTATTTATCGTCGCTACCGGTTGCCCATATGACCGACGCCTCCTGAAGAGATTAGTCATTTTAGATTTTGAAGGATAGTGCAATGATATAGACAGAGACCCATTCCAGAGTCTCCTCTGGTTCCTTTACGTGCACGGTGTAAAGCAACATAATTGCTACGACATAGGTGTGTATGTGTGTGTATTAAGTAAGAAATACTTAGTCGACATGATTAACTTTTATTTAATATGCCTGCTAATGAATTATAGAAATCGACAAACGAATGTGTAAATTGTTTATTTACGTATCATCATTATCTAATCAATGCTCGTACATTTTAATTCTATACATATTTAATAATTTATAAGAGTGAAGTCCAGCTTTAACGATTTGGCTAAGTCGGACAGATCACCAAGTCAGTATTTTCACGTACATATCCTTTCTACGGTTTATTGATGCACGGCATAGACATACATGAATAAGTTAGTGGGTGTGTGTAAACTAACACACGCACGCACGCACCCAGGCACGTGCATTATTTGACACACTTTCTTCGATATTAAAACACTTTCGTGACGTCATACCTTTGTACCTGCAGTCCATTATTATTAATGTTGGACTGCTTTCAAAAGGCCAGAGTATTATATTAAATGCTATGCGCAAATGTACGAAATTGACAAGTTTAATTAGTAAGATATTGTTATATAAATGTGTGTTTTAAGTAAGATATAAGCCTCAAACGGATCCAATATGTAAAATATTGGCATTGCTATATAATAGCTCGATTGCGCAAAACGTCTCGAGAGCGATAAATCTAAGGTTGTAAAGTCTCGAGAGCGATAAATCAAATGTTGTAAAGTCTCGAGAGCGATACATCTAGTGTTGTAAAGTCTCGAGAGAGATACATATAATGTTGTAAAGCCTCGAGAGCGATACATCTAATGTTGTAAAGTCGAGACAGAGATAAATCTAATGTTGTAAAGTCTCGAGAGCGACACATCTAGTGTTGTAAAACATAGTTCGCAATCAAGCTAAACTAAATGTGTATACTAATGATTAGAAGAAAAGCATGTTGTGATACATAGTGAATGCGCATGCGTGCAAGAAATCACAGACAGTGGGGAAGAGCATGACCTCGAAATATGTAACAGGCATACTGGGTTGATGAGGCAATCAGACGCTACACTCCACGAGACACATGGGGCGTTGACGAGGCAATCAGATATTTCCCTCCACGAGACACATCATGGGGGCGTTGGTGAGGCAATCAGACGCTACACTCCACCATACACAACATGGGAGCGTTGACGAGGCCACCATACATTGCAATCAACCAAACACTTCATGGGGGCGTTGACGAGGCCATCATACATTGCAATCAACCAAACACTTCGTGGGGGCGTTGACGAGGTCACCATACAATACAATCAACCAAACACTACATGGGGGCGTTGACGAGGCCACCATACATTACAATCAACAACACACTTCATGGGACGTTGACGAGGTCACCATACATTACTATCAACCAAACACCTCATAGTGGCATTGACGAGGCCACCATACAATGTAATCAACCAGACACTTCATGGGGGCGTTGACGAGGTCACCATACATTGCAATCAACCAAACACTTCATGGGGGCGTTGACGAGCCAAATTACATTGCAATCAACCAAACAATTCATGGGGGCGCTGACGAGGCCACCAGACAGTGCAATCAACCAAACACTGCATGGGGGCGTTGACGAGGCCACCACACAGTGCAATCAACAACACACTGCATGGGACGTTGACGAGGCCACCATACATTGCAATCAACCACACACTTCATGGGGGCGTTGACGAGGCCACCATACATTACAATCAACCAAACACTTCATGGGGGCGTTGACGAGGCCACCATACATTGCAATCAACCAAACACTTCATGGGGGCGTTGACGAGGCCACCATACATTGCAATCAACAACACACTTCATGGGACGTTGACGAGGCCACCATACATTGCAATCAACCAAACACGTCATGGGGACGTTGACGAGGGCACCATACATTGCAATCAACCAAACACTTCATGGGGGCGCTGACGAGGCCACCATACAGTGCAATCAACCAAACACTTCATGTGGGCGTTGACGATGCCACCATACATTGTAATCAACCAATCACTTCATGGGGCGTTGACGAGGCCACCATACATTGCAATCAACAAAACACTTCATGGGGCGTTGACGAGGCCACCATACATTGCAATCAACCAAGCACTTTATGGGGGCGTTGAAGAGGCCACCATACATAGTAATCAACCAAAACACGTCATGGGGACGTTGACGAGGGCACCATACATTGCAATCAACCAAACACTTCATGGGGGCGTTGACGAGGCCACCATACATTGCAATCTACCAAACACTTCATGGGGGCGTTGACGAGGCCACCATACATTGCAATCAACCAAACACTTCATGGGGGCGTTGACGAGGCCACATTACATTGCAATCAAATACTTCATGGGGGCGCTGACGAGGCCACCAGACAGTGCAATCAACCAAACACTGCATGGGGGCGTTGACGAGGCCACCACACAGTGCAATCAACAACACACTGCATGGGACGTTGACGAGGCCACCATTCATTGCAATCAACCACACACTTCATGGGGGCGTTGACGAGGCTACCATACATTACAATCAACCAAACACTTCATGGGGGCGTTGACGAGGCCACCATACATTGCAATCAACCAAACACTTCATGGGGGCGTTGACGAGGCCACCATACATTGCAATCAACAACACTTCATGGGACGTTGACGAAGCCACCATACATTGCAATCAACCAAACACTTCATGGGGGCGTTGACGAGGCCACCATACATTACAATCAACCAAACACTTCATGGGGGCGTTGACGAGGCCACCAGACATTGCAATCAACCAAACACTTCATGGGGGCGTTGACGAGGCCACCATACATTGCAATCAACAACACACTTCATGGGACGTTGACGAGGCCACCATACATTGCAATCAACCAAACACTTCATGGGGACGTTGACGAGGGCACCATACATTGCAATCAACCAACCACTTCATGGGGGCGTTGACGAGGCCACCATACATTGCAATCAACCAAACACTTCATGGGGGCGTTGACGAGGCCACCATACATTGCAATCAACCAAACACTTCATGGGGGCGCTGACGAGGCCACCAGACATTGCAATCAACCAAACACTTCATGGGGGCGTTGACGAGGCCACCATACATTGCAATCAACCAAACACTTCATGGGGGCGTTGACGAGGCCACCATACATTGCAATCAACAACACACTTCGTGGGACGTCGACGAGGCCACCATACATTGCAATCAACCAAACACTGCATGGGACGTTGACGAGGGCACCATATATTGCAATCTACCAAACACTTCATGGGGGCGCTGAGGAGGCCACCATACAGTGCAATCAACCAAACACTTCATGGGGCGTTGACGAGGTCACCATACAATACAATCAACCAAACACTACATGTGGGCGTTGACGAGGCCACCATACATTACAATCAACAACACACTTCATGGGACGTTGACGAGGTCACCATACATTACTATCAACCAAACACTTCATGGAGGCATTGACGAGGCCACCATACAATGTAATCAACCAGACACTTCATGGGGGCGTTGACGAGGTCAACATACATTGCAATCAACCAATCACTTCATGGGGGCGTTGACGAGCCAAATTACATTGCAATCAACCAAACACTTCATGGGGCGCTGACGAGGCCACCAGACAGTGCAATCAACAAACACTGCATGGGCGTTGACGAGGCCACCATACATTGCAATCAACACACACTTCATGGGGACGTTGACGAGGCCACCATACATTGCAATCAACCAAACACTTCATGGGGGCGTTGACGAGGCCACCATACATTGCAATCAACCAAACACTTCATGGGGGCGTTGACGAGGCCACCATACATTGCAATCAACAACACACTTCATGGGACGTTGACGAGGCCACCATACATTGCAATCAACCAAACACTTCATGGGGGCGTTGACGAGGCCACCATACATTGCAATCAACCAAACACTTCATGGGGGCGTTGACGAGGCCACCATACATTGCAATCAACCAAACACTTCATGGGGCGTTGACGAGGCCACCATACATTGCAATCAACCAAACACTTCATGGGGGCGTTGACGAGGCCACCATACATTGCAATCAACCAAACACTTCATGGGGCGTTGACGAGGCCACCATACATTGCAATCAACCAAACACTTCAGGGGCGTTGACGAGCCACCATACATTGCAATCAACCAAACACTTCATGGGGGCGCTGACGAGGCCACCATACATTGCAATCAACCAAACACTTCATGGGGCGTTGACGAG
Organism: Archivesica marissinica; assembly: GCA_014843695.1. NCBI lineage: Eukaryota > Metazoa > Mollusca > Bivalvia > Venerida > Vesicomyidae > Archivesica > Archivesica marissinica. The sequence goes on from CM026391.1 coordinate 7,587,283, forward strand.
GCCACCATACATTGCAATCAACAAACACTTCATGGGGCGTTGACGAGGCCACCATACATTGCAATCAACCAAACACTTCATGGGGGCGTTGACGAGGCCACCATACATTGCAATCAACCAACACTTCATGGGGGCGTTGACGAGGCCACCAGACATTGCAATCAACCAAACACTTCATGGGGGCGTTGACGAGGCCACCATACATTGCAATCAACAACACACTTCATGGGACGTTGACGAAGCCACCATACATTGCAATCAACCAAACACGTCATGGGGACGTTGACGAGGGCACCATACATTGCAATCAACCAACCACTTCATGGGGGCGTTGACGAGGCCACCATACATTGCAATCAACCAAACACTTCATGGGGGCGCTGACGAGGCCACCAGACAGTGCAATCAACCAAACACTTCATGTGGGCGTTGACGAGGCCACCATACATTGTAATCAACCAAACACTGCATGGGACGTTGAAGAGGCCACCATACATTGCAATCAACAACACACTTCATCGGACGTTGACGAGGCCATCATACATTGCAATCAACCAAACACTTCATGGGGGCGTTGACAAGGCCACCAGACAGTGCAATCAACCAAACACTTCATGGGGGCGTTGATGAGGCCACCAGACATTGCAATCAACCAAACACTTCACGGTGGCGTTGACGAGGCCACCATACATTGCAATCAACAACACAATTCATGGGACGTTGACGAGGCCACCATACATTGCAATCAAACAAACACTGCATGGGACGTTGACGAGGGCACCATACATTGCAATCTACCAAACACTTCATGGGGGCACTGACGAGGCCACCATACAGTGCAATCAACCAACACTTCATTTGGGCGTTGACGATGCCACCATACATTGTACTCATCCAATCACTTCACGGGGGCGTTGACGAGGCCACCATACATTGCATTCAACAAAACACTTCATGGGGGCGTTGACGAGGCCACCATACATTGCAATCAACCAAGCACTTCATGGGGGCGTTGAAGAGGCCACCATACAAGTAATCAACCAAACACGTCATGGGGACGTTGACGAGGGCACCATACATTGCAATCAACCAAACACTTCATGGGGGCGTTGACGAGGCCACCATACATTGCAATCAACAACACACTTCATGGGACGTTGACGAGGCCACCAACATGCAATCAACAACACACTCATGGGCGTTGACGAGGCCACCATACATTGCAATCAACCAACACTTCATGGGGCGTTGACGAGGCCACCATACATTACAATCAACCAAACACTTCATGGGGGCGTTGACGAGGCCACCATACATTGCAATCAACCAAACACTTCATGGGGGCGTTGACGAGGCCACCATACATTGCAATCAACCAAACACTTCATGGGGGCGTTGACGAGGCCACCATACATTGCAATCAACCAAACACTTCATGGGACGTTGACGAGGCCACCATACATTGCAATCAACCAAACACTTCATGGGGGCGCTGACGAGGCCACCATACATTGCAATCAACCAAACACTTCATGTGGGCGTTGACGAGCCACCATACATTACAATCAACCAACACTTCATGGGGGCGTTGACGAGGCCACCATACATTGCAATCAACCAAACACTTCATGGGGGCGTTGACGAGGCCACCATACATTGCAATCAACCAAGCACTTCATGGGGGCGTTGAAGAGGCCACCATACATAGCAATCAACCAAAACACGTCATGGGGACGTTGACGAGGGCACCATACATTGCAATCAACCAAACACTTCATGGGGGCGTTGACGAGGCCACCATACATTGCAATCTACCAAACACTTCATGGGGGCATTGACGAGGCCACATTACATTGCAATCAAATACTTCATGGGGGCGCTGACGAGGCCACCATACAGTGCAATCAACCAAACACTGCATGGGTCGTTGACGAGGCCACCATACATTGCAATCAACAACACACTTCATGGGACGTTGAGGAGGCCACCATACATTGCAATCAACCAAACACTTCATGGGGGCGTTGACGAGGCCACCAGACATTGCAATCAACCAAACACTTCATGGGGGCGCTGACGAGGCCACCAGACAGTGCAATCAACCAAACACTTCATGGGGGCGTTGACGAGGCCACCATACATTGCAATCAACCAAACACTTCATGGGGGCGTTGACGAGGCCACCATACATTGCAATCAACCAAACACTTCATGGGGCGTTGACGAGGCCACCATACAGTGCAATCAACCAAACACTTCATGGGGCGTTGACGAGGCACTACAATCACCAAACACTACATGGGGGCGTTGACGAGGCCACCATACATTACAATCAACACACACTTCATGGGACGTTGACGAGGCCACCATACATTACAATCAACCAAACACTTCATGGGGGCGTTGACGAGGCCACCATACAATGCAATCAACCAAACACTTCATGGGGGCGTTGACGAGGCCACCATACATTGCAATCAACCAAACACTTCATGGGGGCGTTGACGAGCCACATTACATTGCAATCAACCAAACACTTCATGGGGGCGCTGACGAGGCCACCAGACAGTGCAATCAACCAAACACTGCATGGGGGCGTTGACGAGGCCACCACACATTGCAATCAACAACACACTGCATGGGACGTTGACGAGGCCACCATACATTGCAATCAACCACACACTTCATGGGGGCGTTGACGAGGCCACCATACATTACAATCAACCAAACACTTCATGGGGGCGTTGACGAGGCCACCATACATTGCAATCAACAAACACTTCATGGGGCGTTGACGAGGCCACCATACATTGCAATCAACCAAACACTTCATGGCGTTGACGAGCACCATACATTGCAATCAACCAAACACTTCATGGGGGCGTTGACGAGGCCACCATACATTGCAATCAACCAAACACTTCATGGGGGCGTTGACGAGGCCACCATACATTGAATCAACCAAACACTTCATGGGGACGTTGACGAGGGCACCATACATTGCAATCAACCAACCACTTCATGGGGGCGTTTACGAGGCCACCATACATTGCAATCTACCAAACACTTCATGGGGGCGCTGACGAGGCCACCAGACAGTGCAATCAACCAAACACTTCATGTGGGCGTTGACGAGGCCACCATACATTGTAATCAACCAAGCACTGCATGGGATGTTGACGAGGCCACCATACATTGCAATCAACAACACACTTCATGGGACGTTGACGAGGCCACCATACATTGCAATCAACCAAACACTTCATGGGGGCGTTGACGAGGCCACCAGACATTGCAATCAACCAAACACTTCATGGGGGCGCTGACGAGGCCACCAGACAGTGCAATCAACCAAATACTTCATGGGTGGCGTTGATGAGGCCACCAGACATTGCAATCAACCAAACACTTCATGGGGGCGCTGACGAGGCCACCGTACATTGCAATCAACAACGCACTTCGTGGGACGTCGACGAGGCCACCATACATTACAATCAACAACACACTTCATGGGACGTTGACAAGGTCACCATACAATGTAATCAACCAGACACTTCATGGGGGCGTTGACGAGGTCACCATACATTGCAATCAACCAATCACTTCATGGGGGCGTTGACGAGCCAAATTACATTGCAATCAACGAAACACTTCATGGGGGCGCTGACTAGGCCACCAGACAGTGCACTCAACCAAACACTGCATGGGGGCGTTGACGAGGCCACCACACAATGCAATGAACAACACACTGCATGGGATGTTGACGAGGCCACCATACATTGCAATCAACCACACACTTCATGGGGGCGTTGACGAGGCCACCATACATTACAATCAACCAAACACTTCATGGGGGCGTTGACGAGGCCACCAGATATTGCAATCAACCAAACACTTCATGTGGGCGTTGACGAGGCCACCATACATTGCAATCAACAACACACTTAATGGGACGATGACGAAGCCACCATACATTGCAATCAACCATACACTTCATGGGGGCGTTGACGAGGCTACCATACATTACAATCAACCAAACACGTCATGGGGACATTGACGAGGGCACCATACATTGCAATCAACCAACCACTTCATGGGGGCGTTTACGAGGCCACCATACATTGCAATCTACCAAACACTTCATGGGGGCGTTGACGAGGCCACCATACATTGCAATCAACAAACACTTCATGGGCGTTGACGAGGCCACCATACATTGCAATCAACCAACACTTCATGGGCGTTGACGAGGCCACCATACATTGCAATCAACCAAAACTTCATGGGCGTTGACGAGGCCACCATACATTGCAATCAACCAAACACTTCATGGGGGCGTTGACGAGGCCACCATACATTGCAATCAACCAACACTTCATGGGGCGTTGAAGAGGCCACCATACATAGTAATCAACCAAAACACGTCATGGGGACGTTGACGAGGGCACCATACATTGCAATCAACCAAACACTTCATGGGGGCGTTGACGAGGCCACCATACATTGCAATCAACCAAACACTTCATGGGGGCGTTGACGAGGCCACATTACATTGCAATCAAATACTTCATGGGGGCTCTGACGAGGCCACCATACAGTGCAATCAACCAAACACTGCATGGGTCGTTGACGAGGCCACCACACAGTGCAATCAACAACACACTACATGGGACGTTGAGGATGCCACCATACATTGCAATCAACCAAACACTTCATGGGGGCGTTGACGAGGCCAACAGACATTGCAATCAACCAAACACTTCATGGGGGCGCTGACGAGGCCACCAGACAGTGCAATCAACCAAACACTTCATGGGGGCGTTGATGAGGCCACCATACATTGCAATCAACCAAACACTTCATGGGGGCGTTGACGAGGCCACCATACATTGCAATCAACCAAACACTTCATGGGGGCGCTGACGAGGCCACCATACAGTGCAATCAACCAAACACTTCATGGGGCGTTGACGAGGCAAAATACAATCAACCAAACACTACATGGGGGCGTTGACGAGGCCACCATACATTACAATCAACAACACACTTCATGGGACGTTGACGAGGTCACCATACATTACTATCAACCAAACACTTCATGGGGGCATTGACGAGGCCACCATACAATGTAATCAACCAGACACTTCATGGGGGCGTTGACGAGGTCACCATACATTGCAATCAACCAAACACTTCATGGGGGCGTTGACGAGCCAAATTACATTGCAATCAACCAAACAATTCATGGGGGCGCTGACGAGGCCACCAGACAGTGCAATCAACCAAACACTGCATGGGGGCGTTGACGAGGCCACCACACAGTGCAATCAACAACACACTGCATGGGACGTTGACGAGGCCACCATACATTGCAATCAACCACACACTTCATGGGGGCGTTGACGAGGGCACCAGACATTACAACCAACCAAACACTTCATGGGGGCGTTGACGAGGCAACCATACATTGCAATCAACAACACACTTCATGGGACGTTGACGAGGCCACCATACATTGCAATCAGCCAAACACGTCATGGGAACGTTGACGAGGGCACCATACATTGCAATCAACCAAACACTTCATGGGGGCGCTGACGAGGCCACCATACAGTGCAATCAACCAAACACTTCATGTGGGCGTTGACGATGCCACCATACATTGTAATCAACCAATCACTTCACGGGGGCGTTGACGAGGCCACCATACATTGCAATCAACAAAACACTTCATGGGGGCGTTGACGAGGCCACCATACATTGCAATCAACCAAACACTTAATGGGGGCGTTGAAGAGGCCACATTACATTGCAATCAAATACTTCATGGGGGCGTTGACGAGGCCACCACACAGTGCAATCAACCAAACACTGCATGGGGGCGTTGACGAGGCCACCATACATTGCAATCAACAACACACTTCATGGGACGTTGACGAGGCCACCATACATTGCAATCAACCAAACACTTCATGGGGGCGTTGACGAGGCCACCAGACATTGCAATCAACCAAACACTTCATGTGGGCGTTGACGAGGCCACCATACATTGCAATCAACCAAACACTTCATGGGGCGTTGACGAGGCCACCATACATTGCAATCAACAACACACTTCATGGGACGTTGACGAGGCCACCATACATTGCAATCAACCAAACACTTCATGGGACGTTGACGAGGCCACCATACATTGCAATCAACCAAACACTTCATGGGGGCGCTGACGAGGCCACCATACAGTGCAATCAACCAAACACTTCATGGGGCGTTGACGAGGCACCATACATTACAATCAACAAACACTTCATGGGGGCGTTGACGAGGCCACCATACATTGCAATCAACCAAACACTTCATGGGGGCGTTGACGAGGCCACCATACATTGCAATCAACCAAACACTTCATGGGGCGTTGACGAGGCCACCATACATTCAATCAACCAAACACTTCATGGGGGCGTTGACGAGGCCACCATACATTGCAATCAACCAAACACTTCATGGGGGCGTTGACGAGGCCACCATACATTGCAATCAACCAAACACTTCATGGGGGCGTTGACGAGGCCACCATACATTGCAATCAACCAAACACTTCATGGGGGCGTTGACGAGGCCACCATACATTGCAATCAACCAAACACTTCATGGGGGCGTTGACGAGGCCACCATACATTGCAATCAACCAAACACTTCATGGGGGCGTTGACGAGGCCACCATACATTGCAATCAACAACACACTTCATGGGACGTTGACGAGGCCACCATACATTGCAATCAACCAAACACTTCATGGGGACGTTGACGAGGGCACCATACATTGCAATCAACCAAACACTTCATGGGGGCGCTGACGAGGCCACCATACAGTGCAATCAACCAAACACTTCATGTGGGCGTTGACGATGCCACCATACATTGTAATCAACCAATCACTTCACGGGGGCGTTGACGAGGCCACCATACATTGCAATCAACAAAACACTTCATGGGGGCGTTGACGAGGCCACCATACATTGCAATCAACCAAGCACTTTATGGGGGCGTTGAAGAGGCCACCATACACTAATCAAACAAAACACGTCATGGGGACGTTGACGAGGGCACCATACATTGCAATCAACCAAACACTTCATGGGGGCGTTGACGAGGCCACCATACATTGCAATCAACCAAACACTTCATGGGGGCGTTGACGAGGCCACCATACATTGCAATCAACCAAACACTTCATGGGGGCGTTGACGAGGCCACCATACATTGCAATCAAACACTTCATGGGGGCGCTGACGAGGCCACCAGACAGTGCAATCAACCAAACACTTCATGGGGGCGTTGACGAGGCCACCACACAGTGCAATCAACAACACACTGCATGGGACGTTGACGAGGCCACCATACATTGCAATCAACCACACACTTCATGGGGGCGTTGACGAGGCCACCATACATTACAATCAACCAAACACTTCATGGGGGCGTTGACGAGGCCACCAGACATTGCAATCAACCAAACACTTCATGGGGGCGTTGACGAGGCCACCAGACATTGCAATCAACCAAACACTTCATGGGGGCGTTGACGAGGCCACCATACATTGCAATCAACAACACAATTCATGGGACGTTGACGAGGCCACCATACATTGCAATCAACCAAACACTTCATGGGACGTTGACGAGGGCACCATACATTGCAATCAACCAAACACTTCAGGGCGCTGACGAGGCCACCAGACATTGCAATCAACCAAACACTTCATGGGGGCGTTGACGAGGCAACCATACATTGCAATCAACAACACACTTCATGGGACGTTGACGAAGCCACCATACATTGCAATCAACCAAACACGTCATGGGGACGTTGACGAGGGCACCATACATTGCAATCAACCAAACACTTCATGGGGGTGCTGACGAGGCCACCATACAGTGCAATCAACCAAACACTTCATGTGGGCGTTGACGATGCCACCATACATTAATCAACCAATCACTTATCGGGGGCGTTGACGAGGCCACCATACATTGCAATCAACAAAACACTGTGTAGATTTGTATAACTTCAATGTTTTGCCATGGCGTATTTGTTAAAGCTGGCCTACACTGATAAATATGAATGGATTGTATTCAGGGGGAATAACTCTAAGCTGTTCAAGATATTGATATCGAGCATTTCTACAAGCAATAACTCCTTAGTTTGTTATTCTTTTCAGTTTTCTAATCTTAGCGTGTTTTTACGCTTATTTATCGTCGCTACCGGTTGCCCATATGACCGACGCCTCCTGAAGAGATTAGTTATTTTAGATTTTGAAGAATAGTGCAATGATATAGACAGAGACCCATTCCAGAGTCTCCTCTGGTTCCTTTACGTGCACGGTGTAAAGCAACATAATTGCTACGACATAGGTGTGTATGTGTGTGTATTAAGTAAGAAATACTTAGTCGACATGATTAACTTTTATTTAATATGCCTGCTAATGAATTATAGAAATCGACAAACGAATGTGTAAATTGTTTATTTACGTATCATCATTATCTAATCAATGCTCGTACATTTTAATTCTATACATATTTAATAATTTATAAGAGTGAAGTCCAGCTTTAACGATTTGGCTAAGTCGGACAGATCACCAAGTCAGTATTTTCACGTACATATCCTTTCTACGGTTTATTGATGCACGGCATAGACATACATGAATAAGTTAGTGGGTGTGTGTAAACTAACACACGCACGCACGCACCCAGGCACGTGCATTATTTGACACACTTTCTTCGATATTAAAACACTTTCGTGACGTCATACCTTTGTACCTGCAGTCCATTATTATTAATGTTGGACTGCTTTCAAAAGGCCAGAGTATTATATTAAATGCTATGCGCAAATGTACGAAATTGACAAGTTTAATTAGTAAGATATTGTTATATAAATGTGTGTTTTAAGTAAGATATAAGCCTCAAACGGATCCAATATGTAAAATATTGGCATTGCTATATAATAGCTCGATTGCGCAAAACGTCTCGAGAGCGATAAATCTAAGGTTGTAAAGTCTCGAGAGCGATAAATCAAATGTTGTAAAGTCTCGAGAGCGATACATCTAGTGTTGTAAAGTCTCGAGAGAGATACATATAATGTTGTAAAGCCTCGAGAGCGATACATCTAATGTTGTAAAGTCGAGACAGAGATAAATCTAATGTTGTAAAGTCTCGAGAGCGACACATCTAGTGTTGTAAAACATAGTTGGCAATCAAGCTAAACTAAATGTGTATACTAATGATTAGAAGAAAAGCATGTTGTGATACATAGTGAATGCGCATGCGTGCAAGAACTCACAGACAGTGGGGAAGAGCATGACCTCGAAATATGTAACAGGCATACTGGGTTGATGAGGCAATCAGACGCTACACTCCAGGAGACACATGGGGCGTTGACGAGGCAATCAGATATTTCCCTCCACGAGACACATCATGGGGGCGTTGGTGAGGCAATCAGACGCTACACTCCACCATACACAACATGGGAGCGTTGACGAGGCCACCATACATTGCAATCAACCAAACACTTCATGGGGGCGTTGAGGAGGCCATCATACATTGCAATCAACCAAACACTTCGTGGGGGCGTTGACGAGGTCACCATACAATACAATCAACCAAACACTACATGGGGGCGTTGACGAGGCCACCATACATTACAATCAACAACACACTTCATGGGACGTTGACGAGGTCACCATACATTACTATCAACCAAACACTTCATGGAGGCATTGACGAGGCCACCATACAATGTAATCAACCAGACACTTCATGGGGGCGTTGACGAGGTCACCATACATTGCAATCAACCAAACACTTCATGGGGGCGTTGACGAGCCAAATTACATTGCAATCAACCAAACACTTCATGGGGGCGCTGACGAGGCCACCAGACAGTGCAATCAACCAAACACTGCATGGG
>CM026391.1:7598250-7638474 GCA_014843695.1 Archivesica marissinica
GTATATACTAGTATAATTATTGTAGTAATTGTCGTATTCAGACATGTATATACTAGTATAATTATTGTAGTAATTGTCGTATTCAGACATGTATATACAAGTATAATTGTTGTAGTAATTGTCGTATTCAGACATGTATATACTAGTATAATTGTTGTAGTAATTGTCGTATTCAGACATGTATATACTAGTATAATTATTAGTAATTGTCATATCAGACATGTATATACTAGTATAATTATTGTAATAATTGTCGTATTCAGACATGTATATACTAGTAATTATGTAGTAATTGTCGTATTCAGACATGTATATACTAGTATAATTGTTGTAGTAATTGTCGTATTCAGACATGTATATACTAGTATAATTGTTGTAGTAATTGTCGTATTCAGGCATGTATATACTAGTATAATTGTTGTAGTAATTGTCGTATTCAGGCATGTATATACTAGTATAATTATTGTAGTAATTGTCGTATTCAGACATGTATATACTAGTATAATTGTTGTAGTAATTGTCGTATTCAGACATGTATATACATATAATTTTGTAATAATTGTCGTATTCAGGCATGTATATACTAGTATAATTGTTGTAGTAATTGTCGTATTCAGGCATGTATATACTAGTATAATTATTGTAGTAATTGTCGTATTCAGACATGTATATACTAGTATAATTATTGTAGTAATTGTCGTATTCAGACATGTATATACTAGTATAATTATTGTAGTAATTGTCGTATTCAGACATGTATATACTAGTATAATTGTTGTAGTAATTGTCGTATTCAGGCATGTATATACTAGTATAATTATTGTAGTAATTGTCGTATACAGACATGTATATACTAGTATAATTATTGTAGTAATTGTCGTATTCAGACATGTATATACTAGTATAATTATTGTAGTAATTGTCGTATTCAGACATGTATATACTAGTATAATTATTGTAGTAATTGTCGTATTCAGGCATGTATATACTAGTATAATTGTTGTAGTAATTGTCGTATTCAGACATGTATATACTAGTATAATTGTTGTAGTAATTGTCGTATTCAGACATGTATATACTAGTATAATTATTGTAGTAATTGTCGTATTCAGACATGTATATACTAGTATAATTATTGTAGTAATTGTCGTATTCAGACATGTATATACTAGTATAATTGTTGTAGTAATTGTCGTATTCAGACATGTATATACTAGTATAATTGTTGTAGTAATTGTCGTATTCAGGCATGTATATACTAGTATAATTGTTGTAGTAATTGTCGTATTCAGCATAAACAAAAATAATTGTCGTATTCAGCATGTATATACTAGTATAATTGTTGTAGTAATTGTCGTATTCAGACATGTATATACTAGTATAATTGTTGTAGTAATTGTCGTATTCAGACATGTATATACTAGTATAATTATTGTAGTAATTGTCGTATTCAGACATGTATATACTAGTATAATTATTGTAGTAATTGTCGTATTCAGACATGTATATACTAGTATAATTGTTGTAGTAATTGTCGTATTCAGGCATGTATATACTAGTATAATTGTTGTAGTAATTGTCGTATTCAGACATGTATATACTAGTATAATTGTTGTAGTAATTGTCGTATTCAGACATGTATATACTAGTATAATTGTTGTAGTAATTGTCGTATTCAGACATGTATATACTAGTATAATTGTTGTAGTAATTGTCGTATTCAGACATGTATATACTAGTATAATTATTGTAGTAATTGTCGTATTCAGACATGTATATACTAGTATAATTATTGTAGTAATTGTCGTATTCAGACATGTATATACTAGTATAATTGTTGTAGTAATTGTCGTATTCAGACATGTATATACTAGTATAATTGTTGTAGTAATTGTCGTATTCAGGCATGTATATACTAGTATAATTGTTGTAGTAATTGTCGTATTCAGACATGTATATACTAGTATAATTGTTGTAGTAATTGTCGTATTCAGACATGTATATACTAGTATAATTATTGTAGTAATTGTCGTATTCAGGCATGTATATACTAGTATAATTATTGTAGTAATTGTCGTATTCAGACATGTATATACTAGTATAATTATTGTAGTAATTGTCGTATTCAGACATGTATATACTAGTATAATTATTGTAGTAATTGTCGTATTCAGGCATGTATATACTAGTATAATTATTGTAGTAATTGTCGTATTCAGATATGTATATACTAGTATAATTGTTATAGTAATTGTCGTATTCAGACATGTATATACTAGTATAATTATTGTAGTAATTGTCGTATTCAGACATGTATATACAAGTATAATTGTTGTAGTAATTGTCGTATTTAGACATGTATATACTAGTATAATTATTGTAGTAATTGTCGTATTCAGTCATGTATATACTAGTATAATTATTGTAGTAATTGTCGTATTCAGACATGTATATACCAGTATAATTATTGTAGTAATTGTCGTATTCAGACATGTATATACTAGTATAATTATTGTAGTAATTGTCGTATTCAGGCATGTATGTACTAGTATAATTGTTGTAGTAATTGTCGTATTCAGGCATGTATATACTAGTATAATTGTTGTAGTAATTGTCGTATTCAGACATGTATATACTAGTATAATTATTGTAGTAATTGTCGTATTCAGACATGTATATACTAGTATAATTATTGTAGTAATTGTCGTATTCAGACATGTATATACTAGTATAATTGTTGTAGTAATTGTCGTATTCAGACATGTATATACTAGTATAATTATTGTAGTAATTGTCGTATTCAGGCATGTATATACTAGTATAATTGTTGTAGTAATTGTCGTATTCAGGCATTATATACTATATAATATGATAATTGTCGTATTCAGCATGTATATACTAGTATAATTGTTTAGTAATTGTCGTATTCAGACATGTATATACTAGTATAATTGTTGTAGTAATTGTCGTATTCAGGCATGTATATACTAGTATAATTATTGTAGTAATTGTCGTATTCAGACATGTATATACTAGTATAATTATTGTAGTAATTGTCGTATTCAGACATGTATATACTAGTATAATTGTTGTAGTAATTGTCGTATTCAGGCATGTATATACTAGTATAATTGTTGTAGTAATTGTCGTATTCAGACATGTATATACTAGTATAATTGTTGTAGTAATTGTCGTATTCAGACATGTATATACTAGTATAATTGTTGTAGTAATTGTCGTATTCAGACATGTATATACTAGTATAATTGTTGTAGTAATTGTCGTATTCAGACATGTATATACTAGTATAATTGTTGTAGTAATTGTCGTATTCAGACATGTATATACTAGTATAATTATTGTAGTAATTGTCGTATTCAGACATGTATATACTAGTATAATTGTTGTAGTAATTGTCGTATTCAGACATGTATATACTAGTATAATTATTGTAGTAATTGTCGTATTCAGGCATGTATATACTAGTATAATTGTTGTAGTAATTGTCGTATTCAGACATGTATATACTAGTATAATTGTTGTAGTAATTGTCGTATTCAGGCATGTATATACTAGTATAATTGTTGTAGTAATTGTCGTATTCAGACATGTATATACTAGTATAATTGTTGTAGTAATTGTCGTATTCAGACATGTATATACTAGTATAATTATTGTAGTAATTGTCGTATTCAGGCATGTATATACTAGTATAATTATTGTAGTAATTGTCGTATTCAGACATGTATATACTAGTATAATTATTGTAGTAATTGTCGTATTCAGACATGTATATACTAGTATAATTATTGTAGTAATTGTCGTATTCAGGCATGTATATACTAGTATAATTGTTGTAGTAATTGTCGTATTCAGGCATGTATATACTAGTATAATTATTGTAGTAATTGTCGTATTCAGACATGTATATACCAGTATAAGTGTTGTAGTAATTGTCGTATTCAGACGGGTATATACATGTACTAGTATAATTGTTGTAGTAATTGTCGTATTCAGACATGTATATACTAGTATAATTGTTGTAGTAATTGTCGTATTCAGACATGTATATACTAGTATAATTATTGTAGTAATTGTCGTATTCAGACATGTATATACAAGTATAATTGTTGTAGTAATTGTCGTATTTAGACATGTATATACTAGTATAATTATTGTAGTAATTGTCATATGCAGGCATGTATATACTAGTATAATTATTGTAGTAATTGTTGTATTCAGACATGTATATACTAGTATAATTATTGTAATAATTGTCGTATTCAGACATGTATATACTAGTATAATTATTGTAGTAATTGTCGTATTCAGATATGTATATACTAGTATAAGTGTTGTAGTAATTGTCGAATTCAGGCTTGTATATACATGTAATAGTATAATTGTTGTATTAATTGTCGTATTCAGGCATGTATATACTAGTATAATTATTGTAGTAATTGTCGTATTCAGGCATGTATATACTAGTATAATTATTGTAGTAATTGTCGTATTCAGATATGTATATACTAGTATAATTGTTGTAGTAATTGTCGTATTCAGACATGTATATACTAGTATAATTATTGTAGTAATTGTCGTATTCAGACATGTATACATAAATTGTTGTGTAATTTCGTATTTAACATGTATATACTATATATTATTGTATAATTCTATTCCATGTATATACTAGTAATTATTGTAGTAATTGTCGTATTCAGACATGATATAAGTAAATATTGTAAATTGTCACAACATTAATACTAGTATAATTATTGTAGTAATTGCGTATTCAGGCATGTATGTACTAGTATAATTGTTGTAGTAATTGTCGTATTCAGATGTATATACTATATAATTGTGTAGTAATGTAGTATTCAACATGTATATACTAGTATAATTGTAGTAATTGTCGTATTCAGACATGTATATACTAGTATAATTATTGTAGTAATTGTCGTATTCAGACATGTATATACAAGTATAATTGTTGTAGTAATTGTCGTATTCAGACATGTATATACTAGTATAATTGTTGTAGTAATTGTCGTATTCAGGCATGTATATACTAGTATAATTGTTGTAGTAATTGTCGTATTCAGGCATGTATATACTAGTATAATTATTGTAGTAATTGTCGTATTCAGACATGTATATACTAGTATAATTGTTGTAGTAATTGTCGTATTCAGACATGTATATACTAGTATAATTGTTGTAGTAATTGTCGTATTCAGACATGTACATACTAGTATAATTATTGTAGTAATTGTCGTATTCAGACATGTATATACTAGTATAATTATTGTAGTAATTGTCGTATTCAGACATGTATATACTAGTATAATTATTGTAGTAATTGTCGTATTCAGGCATGTATATACTAGTATAATTGTTGTAGTAATTGTCGTATTCAGACATGTATATACTAGTATAATTGTTGTAGTAATTGTCGTATTCAGACATGTATATACTAGTATAATTGTTGTAGTAATTGTCGTATTCAGACATGTATATACTAGTATAATTATTGTAGTAATTGTCGTATTCAGACATGTATATACTAGTATAATTGTTGTAGTAATTGTCGTATTCAGACATGTATATACTAGTATAATTATTGTAGTAATTGTCGTATTCAGACATGTATATACTAGTATAATTGTTGTAGTAATTGTCGTATTCAGACATGTATATACTAGTATAATTGTTGTAGTAATTGTCGTATTCAGGCATGTATATACTAGTATAATTATTGTAGTAATTGTCGTATTCAGACATGTATATACTAGTATAATTGTTGTAGTAATTGTCGTATTCAGACATGTATATACTAGTATAATTGTTGTAGTAATTGTCGTATTCAGACATGTATATACTAGTATAATTGTTGTAGTAATTGTCGTATTCAGACATGTATATACTAGTATAATTGTTGTAGTAATTGTCGTATTCAGGCATGTATATACTAGTATAATTATTGTAGTAATTGTCGTATTCAGACATGTATATACTAGTATAATTGTTGTAGTAATTGTCGTATTCAGACATGTATATACTAGTATAATTGTTGTAGTAATTGTCGTATTCAGACATGTATATACTAGTATAATTGTTGTAGTAATTGTCGTATTCAGACATGTATATACTAGTATAATTGTTGTAGTAATTGTCGTATTCAGGCATGTATATACTAGTATAATTATTGTAGTAATTGTCGTATTCAGACATGTATATACTAGTATAATTATTGTAGTAATTGTCGTATTCAGACATGTATATACTAGTATAATTGTTGTAGTAATTGTCGTATTCAGACATGTATATACTAGTATAATTGTTGTAGTAATTGTCGTATTCAGGCATGTATATACTAGTATAATTGTTGTAGTAATTGTCGTATTCAGACATGTATATACTAGTATAATTGTTGTAGTAATTGTCGTATCAGACATGTATATACTAGTATAATTTTGTAGTAATTGTCGTATTCAGACATGTATATACTAGTATAATTATTGTAGTAATTGTCGTATTCAGACATGTATATACTAGTATAATTGTTGTAGTAATTGTCGTATTCAGACATGTATATACTAGTATAATTATTGTAGTAATTGTCGTATTCAGGCATGTATATACTAGTATAATTGTTGTAGTAATTGTCGTATTCAGACATGTATATACTAGTATAATTGTTGTAGTAATTGTCGTATTCAGGCATGTATATACTAGTATAATTATTGTAGTAATTGTCGTATTCAGACATGTATATACTAGTATAATTGTTGTAGTAATTGTCGTATTCAGACATGTATATACTAGTATAATTATTGTAGTAATTGTCGTATTCAGGCATGTATAATACTAGTATAATTGTTGTAGTAATTGTCGTATTCAGACATGTATATACTAGTATAATTGTTGTAGTAATTGTCGTATTCAGACATGTATATACTAGTATAATTGTTGTAGTAATTGTCGTATTCAGACATGTATATACTAGTATAATTATTGTAGTAATTGTCGTATTCAGACATGTATATACAAGTATAATTGTTGTAGTAATTGTCGTATTCAGACATGTATATACTAGTATAATTATTGTAGTAATTGTCATATGCAGGCATGTATATACTAGTATAATTATTGTAGTCATTGTCGTATTCAGACATGTATATACTAGTATAATTGGTGAAGTAATTGTCGTATTCAGACATGTATATACTAGTATAATTGTTGTAGTCATTTTCGTATTCAGACATGTATATACTAGTATAATTATTGTAGTAATTGTCGTATTCAGACATGTATATACTAGTATAATTGTTGTAGTAATTGTCGTATTCAGATATGTATATACTAGTATAATTGTTGTAGTCCTTGTCGTAATCAGACATTTATATACTAGTATAATTGTTGTAGTAATTGTCGTATTCAGACATGTATATACATGTACTAGTATAATTATTGTATTAATTGTCGTATTCAGGCATGTATATACTAGTATAATTCTTGTAGTAATTGTCGTTTTCAGGCATGTATATACTAGTATAATTATTGTTTTAATTTCAAAAACAAGCGATACGATTGGTTGACGGTGCTACCCCAAATTCAGGACGAATCGAAGCTGGTTTTAATGGTAAACATCATACAATATGTGCCGACGAATTTGACATGGTTTCTGCAAATGTCACGTGTAACGTGTTGGGATATAGGTGAGTATAAGACTGTAACAATATGTTTGCAGAATAAGTCTTTGACTGACACCTACATATTAGTAAATATATGTATTAGCAAATGTGAATAAAGTGTTGGGCATCCGTGGTATAATGTATCCGGTGTCCGCCTTGTAACCGACACGGTGGGAGTTCGATCCTCGTCAGAACCACAGTGGTGTTGACCTCAGGCAGTACAGTTAAATCCACATTGCTTATGTCACGCATTCACCATTCCATCAGTACTGAGGTATGATGCTGTAAATATCCATAATATCTATTTAAAATCGTCTCCGCTGAAGCACGTGGGCGATATGTTCCTATGTTGCTTCTGGAGAAATTCCGAAGAGGCATCTTCTTTGTTTGATCCCGGGTGACAAGTCCTGTGAGTGTGTTTCTCTTTCGATAAAGGGTCGTTCATAGGGCCACAATCACCAAGTGCTGTTAGTCGTAATCCACTGAATGTATGCCCATAATGACACACTGTCCAACTTAGAATTCAGTTTGTCACGGAGTAACGAACGATAATTACTATGACCATTTGTTTTGTTTTCATATAATGCTTGTGGTCGTTGTCAGACTACACCCTATTTTCCGTGGGGCGCACGCACGCACATACTCTAAAGCTAACAAATCAAGGCAACTCTTTATTTCCTCCACAATGGTAGATTGACATAGAATCAATCAAACAATAATACAATGAACCTAGTTCATAGAACATATATGCATCAACATTACTGTATAATGTAATACATACATGTACATATAACTTATATTAGATGCAAAACAAGATAAGCATCTTGGGAAGGACAGTTTTCTAATGTTGGTTAAAACTTGTGGCCCGACCAATTTGCTATATTACACACATGAATGTGTGTGTATCATAATTTGTTATATATTCCCTCATCTGATGCATGCAACTATGTAAATATGTATTACTGTCTAATGGATTACATATAAAATCACCATCTTCTCCCCACCCATTAACATTATATATATTATGATACCCGGCAATCATTCAAAAGATCGAACCCGGCCGATCTCCTCACTGTGTGCACACCGCGGTCGGGGCACATCTCGCAGTAGCCTGGGTTCCAGTGTGTCGATTTTTCATTTTTTTAACTTCTGGCAAAATGACAGCCTGGGGAAACTTGATTTCCGATCGTAGCGCCATCTACTTACACCCTCATTATTAAGGGTGTATATTTGAAGAATGACAACTCTTCTGTACAAGATACTATCGCTAAATATAGAAATGTAATTCTATCGGAAAGCACCGAACAGGCACGATTATACATGATCATTTCCGAATATACACGAATGCTCCCGTAGCCTCATTTACATTTTAAACATATAGGTTCCCGTTTCTGTGTCATATCGACGAGATGGCGGATTTTAACTATTACGTGTAGGTGGTGATGGGTTGATTCGGCGTAATAGAAGTAAGGACGGCTTAAATCTTGAGTAAATATGTCAAATCAGACGCACATTGTACTTTTAAACTATTTATCGTTCCGTTGACCCGTAAACAATGGCGACCAATTATAAATATTTATCAACATTGCAGTGCCTCACTTTCGATTCAAGTACGTCATTAATTAAGTCACGTGCTAATAGGCCTATTAATAGGATTAATGATAATCAATAATTTCACGGAAAACCCGCCGAGTTTCCCCAGGCTCAGATCAGAAACTCAATACGGCCCAATTAATAGTCTCGGTGTTAAAAATATTTATTTGACTGTCCAGGCAAACTATATCGACGCCTGTTCTCAGACTAATCTCGCAGTAGCCGCGTAGGATACTGGAACTTCATCAACAACATTATTATTAATATTGGACAACTGTCAAGAGACCAGAGTATTATATTAAATCCTACTTAATTAGTTAACATTTTTATTTAGTAGGATCTTGTTATATAAGTGTGTGTATTAAGTAAGATATAAGCCTCAAACGGATCAAATATGTAAAATAATGGATCGTTTACATCTTATATCCTATACACATACTGAAACCATAAATAAAATGTGCACTTTTATATTGAGCGTTACTTTTTCGTTACAAATTTTAGAATTATGGATATTACTATCATGAAATAATCCTTCACATATTGCACTAATTTACCCAATATTTAAGCCATATTATACCAATATTTCCTATATTTTGTTTGTTCTAAAATGATATAAGTTTTACCTAAAAGGCATGTGCACAGTTTCTTTTTGGTATCAGTATATAATTATCTAGTTTAAACAATATTTAATTATTTGAATAAACAGAGTCAAGTGTAAATAATATGTACATAAATGTAGAATTGAGGAGAAAGCGACCTGCTTGACTGTATGGTTACCTCTTTCATATATTTATAATAACTACATCAGCCATTTCGAATACTGCTTAGTTTATTTATTAAAGCCCATCATAATTTCCACATACAGCGAAATGACTGTCGTTGCACGACTTTTACCGGTAGTTGGAGACGGCGAGATAGCAATGTTAAATGCTTCCATCAAGTGCATTGGGAATGAGAGCTCTCTTGAACAGTGCACCATAAGCGGAAGTGAGGATTTTAGATGCGCAAGTGGCAAGGTAGCAGGACTATCGTGTTTCAGTAAGTATACTAGAGTCTCAGTAAGTATACTAGAGGACATAGAAAATGCACACTTCGGATCAGTGTATTTTTACATGAAAAACAATAACTATATAAATACATAGTTTTAAACATTTTGAAATATATTTAGTTGTTCAGTTTGTGTTTTGTAATAAATATGTGATATATCTTTGAACGAATCCTTCGTATTTCGTTTTCATGTAATAATAATCATATCATGTAGGTGTGCGTTTTCTATGTCCTCTAGTATAAATATCGACATATAACGAATACATGCTTGAAATCATGTCTCTATGTAGGCCTATGTGTGTTTCAAAATGTAAACGATTATTCCAAACGTAAGGGGGGGAGTACGAGTATGTACACATGTGTAGTAACACCTGGAAGGATTCTGATTGGTTGAGAGAATAATCCTTATGATTTGTAAATGAAAACCTTAAAGTATGCATAGTTCTATTTGAACTGGTGTATAGCGTTAATGGTAAGACAACCTACGATTTAACAAATGTTTCAACGTAATTATAAAGATATTTAAAACATAAATGATAAGCTGATTTGCGTAGTGACGTCATGGCAATTAAAGTGACGTCATGACGATTTGCTCTGACATTTGCCGCCAAAATAAAAGTAGCAACGTTATTTATTAAAATCAGCGCGCCATGGTAGGCACGGCACCTAAAGTGATAAATAAAGGATTTATCTCTCACCAGTGGTGATTTCATAGAATATTTTGTGGAACTCGTTTTGAAATGTTGCTATTAAGTTTGTCAAATGGCTCGCTTAATAGCAACATTCGAACTTGTTTCATCAAATATGGTATGAAATCACCACGAGTGTAAGATGCTATATTTATACATTAAAATAGATAACTTCAAATAACTTTAGCTGTTATGGTAGTAGTAGTTATCTTTATTTACATCTCATCATTGTACGTACAATATTTACAATAATATTACATGTATAGTTTACATAATAAAAGTACAATGCCACTCCAACATGGAGTTATAAGAGATGAACAAAATTATACATACTCATTTATCACAGTATGTTAGGGATAAAGCTGCAATATCCCTGCTAATCGGATATTAAAAACTGCTCTAAGACAATTATAAAACACTGAAATACAAAATAGGTACTATTGCACACTGATTAAGAATTGGTCATATGAAATCTAACTTCGCTTTGATCAGATCATAGCGAATATGATTAGCAGAGATATTACAGACGAGATAAAAAAAAATGCAGTTAGAAATACAAAGAAATAATGACATTATTCACAAATGTATTTATATAATAGTAACTGACGCCTAAAATAATAAAACAGGTTTTGGCACAATTACGATATATGTGCGTTATGATTAGATAATCAGTGAACATAAATCTTCTTTCAGCAACCTTGGGATCAGCGTGTATGAATGACGATATGTGTGCCGAAGTTCCAAATGCTCACTGCACGCAATACACATGTACTTGTAAGGAATATGAACTGCACAGGTTATAAATATAACTTGAACTGTTATAAGATTTCTTTTCTATAGTGACAACATTGAATCTCAATGCGCAATGTGCTTCTATGCATAATCCAGATTTCGAACCTACACCGCCATGGCGGCATCGCCTAGCAATTACGAATATGACCAATCAGATGCGGTTGTGATTCCACCATATATGTATATGATATAAGTCGCAAGCGTAAAAGACAGTGTAAGGCGCGTAGTGCGAAGTATGCAAAATAGTGGACTGTGTAAGGCGCGTAGTGCGAAGTATGTAAAATATTGGACTGTGTAAGGAGCGTAGTGCGAAGTATATAAACTATTGGACTGTATAAGGGGCGTAGTGCGAAGTATATAAACTATTGGACTGTGTGAGGTGCGTAGTGCGAAGTATATAAACTATTGGACTGTGTGAGGCGCGTAGTGCGAAGTATGTAAAATATTGGACTGTGTGAGGCGCGTAGTGCTAAGTATGTAAAATATTGGACTGTGTGAGGCGCGTAGTGCGAAGTATATAAACTATTGGACTGTGTGAGGCGTGTAGTGCGAAGTATATAAACTATTGGACTGTATAAGGCGCGTAGTGCGAAGTATATAAACTATTGGACTGTGTGAGGCGCGTAGTACGAAGTATATAAACTATTGGAATGTGTGAGGCGTGTAGTGCGAAGAATATAAACTATTGGACTGTGTGAGGCGTGTAGTGTTAAGTATGTAAAATATTGGACTGTGTGAGGAGTGTAGTGCGAAGTATATAAACTATTGGACTGTGTGAGGCGTGTAGTGTTAAGTATGTAAAATATTGGACTGTGTGAGGCGCGTAGTGCGAAGTATGTAAAATATAAGACTGTGTGAGGCGCGTAGTGCGAAGTATATAAACTATTGGACTGTGTGAGGCGCGTAGTGCGAAGTATGTAAACTATAGGACTGTGTGAGGCGCGTAGTGCGAAGTATGTAAATATTGGACTGTGTAAGGCGCGTAGTGCTAAGTATGTAAAATATTGGACTGTTTGAGGCGCGCAGTGCGAAGTATGTAAGCTGTTGGACTGTATGAGGCGCGTAGTGCGAAGTATGTAAAATATAGGACTGTGTGAGGCGCGTAGTGCGAAGTATGTAAAATATTGGACTGTGTAAGGCGCGTTGTGTGAAGTATGTAAAATATTGGACTGTGTGAGGCGCGTAGTGCGAAGTATGTAACATATTGGACTGTTTGAGGCGCGAAATGCGAAGTATATAAACTATTGGACTGTGTGAGGCGCGTAGTGCGAAGTATGTAAAATATTGGACTGTGTGAGGCGCTTAGTGCTAAGTATGTAAAATATTGGATTGTGTGAGGCGCGTAGTGCGAAGTATATAAACTATTGGACTGTGTGAGGCGTGTAGTGCGAAGTATATAAACTATTGGACTGTATAAGGCGCGTAGTGCGAAGTATATAAACTATTGGACTGTGTGAGGCGCGTAGTACGAAGTATATAAACTATTGGAATGTGTGAGGCGTGTAGTGCGAAGTATATAAACTATTGGACTGTGTGAGGCGTGTAGTGTTAAGTATGTAAAATATTGGACTGTGTGAGGAGTGTAGTGCAAAGTATATAAACTATTGGACTGTGTGAGGCGTGTAGTGTTAAGTATGTAACATATTGGACTGTGTGAGGCGCGTAGTGCGAAGTATGTAAAATATAGGACTGTGTGAGGCGCGTAGTGCGAAGTATATAAACTATTGGACTGTGTGAGGAGCGTAGTGTTAAGTATGTAAAATATTGGACTGTGTGAGGCGCGTAGTGCGAAGTATGTAAACTATAGGACTGTGTGAGGCGCGTAGTGCGAAGTATGTAAATATTGGACTGTGTAAGGCGCGTAGTGCTAAGTATGTAAAATATTGGACTGTTTGAGGCGCGCAGTGCGAAGTATGTAAACTGTTGGACTGTATGAGGCGCGTAGTGCGAAGTATGTAAAATATAGGACTGTGTGAGGCGCGTAGTGCGAAGTATGTAAAATATTGGACTGTGTGAGGCGCGTTGTGTGAAGTATGTAAAATATTGGACTGTGTGAGGCGCGTAGTGCGAAGTATGTAAAATATTGGACTGTTTGAGGCGCGAAATGCGAAGTATGTAAACTGTTGGACTGTATGAGGCGCGTAGTGCGAAGTATGTAAAATATAGGACTGTGTGAGGCTCGTAGTGCGAAGTATGTAAAATATTGGACTGTGTGAGGGGCGTAGTACTAAGTATGTAAAATATTGGACTGTGTGAGGCGCGTTGTGTGAAGTATGTAAAATATAGGACTGTGTGAGGCGCGTAGTGCGAAGTATATAAACTATTGGACTGTGTAAGGCACGTAGTGCGAAGTATGTAAACTATTGGACTGTGTGAGGCGCGTAGTGCGAAGTATGTAAAATATTGGACTGTGTGAGGCGCGTAGTGCGAAGTATATAAACTATTGGACTGTGTGAGGCGCGTAGTGCGAAGTATATAAACTATTGGACTGTGTAAGGCGCGTAGTGCGAAGTATATAAACTATTGGACTGTATAAGGCGCGTAGTGCGAAGTATATAAACTATTGGACTGTGTGAGGCGCGTAGTGCGAAGTATATAAACTATTGGACTGTGTGAGGCGTGTAGTGCGAAGTATATAAACTATTGGACTGTGTGAGGCGGGTAATGCGAAGTATGTAAAATGTAGGACTGTGTGAGGCGCGTACTGCGAAGTATGTAAACTATTGGACTGTGTGAGGCGCGTAGAGTTGATTATTTTACATATTGGATCCGTTTGAGGCTTATTAACTATTTGCCTGCTGAGTAAATAAAATTACTTTTGCAAACAACATAGATCCAGACCAGCCGCGGCGTAACGCCTCGTCTTATCAGGATCTATGTTGTTTGCTATTCAGCCAAGTGTTTTAGCTCCACTATCCGAATAGCAAACAGCATAGAGCCTGATCAGACGGCATGTTCTGTGCCGTCTGATCTGGCTCTATGCTGTTTGCAAAGGTGATTTTATCTGCCGCTAGCATGCAAAGGGTTAATAATCGAACCTGCAATCCCTGGATTAGCAGCGCAACATGTTAACTACTGAATCACAGATCCCCTCAGTAGCGGATCCTAGTGCTGGCAGTTCGGTTTTGTGAACACATTCTGTGTAAAAACTGACATGTCAAACCTCGATGAAGCACAGAAGAAGAATATGAAATTGTTAAATGAACTAAGCTCACATGCAGTCTATTAAGAATGGCAGTACCAGGACCCAACGCCACTTACTTGTAGCTTTTATTTCAGCAAAGTACGACTTCCGGCTTGTTCCAATAAATGACCACGATGCTGAAGGTTTAGTAGAGATGAAAGTGAATAATGCATGGGCTTTGGTAACCAGTGAGTATAGTACGTTCAGTGACGAGACTGCTAAAGTCATTTGTGCCACACTTGGATACGGGTACTAGTCGATTTGATCATTCAATTGATTTGATTAATTCATCGTATAATATTACAATATTTGTATTTACTGCATTCTTTATGTGTGTATTAATTCTGAGAAATCCTAATGTGACAGGATGTTAGTGTGTGTATTAATTCTGAGAAATCCCAATGTCACAGGATGTTAGTGTGTGTATTAATTCTGAGAAATCCTAATGTCAAAGGATGTTAGTGTGTGTATTAATTCTGAGAAATCCCAATGTCACAGGGTGTTAGTGTGTGTATTAATTCTGAGAATGTGTGCGTGCGTGCGTGCGTTCGTGCGTGCGTGCGTGCGTGCGTGCGTGCGTGCGTGCGCGCGTGCGCGCGTGCGTGTGTGTATTAATTCTGAGAAATCCTAATGCCACAGGATATTAGTGTGTGTATTAACCGCTCAACTAGCATACACTCTTCGCGTATATCAAGCATACATGTAAGGCTGCATTATAATCATTCTTTATACCATTCGTTCGACAATTTGGAAAATACTATCAGGTCTTCGTGTACCAACTTTCCCAGATGCTTGGAAATTAATCTCAAGTATGCACGTATGCGCCTTCAAATTTCAGTTCTAAATAGACACATATGTTTTATAGATGATTTTATGAGTTATGTCTTTCGCACAGTGTTGTAATCTAGTATTGTTTGTGGTTTACTTGCAGATATACTGGTTTCAGTACTTCAACATTTCCCGATTTGAATGTATCATCATATACAGGATACTTCTACGACAAACTGATTGAATGTACGGGCACGGAAACTCGTGCAACCGAATGTGTAACTGGAGACTGGGTGCCAGAATATCAAGCGACAAGGACTGAATACCTCACTCGTCTGCACTGCTACGGTTTGCATCACAAGTTTTTAATATAATATATCCATAGGCGTGTACATGCGTGTCCGTCATCTGTATGCGTGTACATGCGTGTCCGTCATCTGTATGCGTGTACGTATGCGTGATCCGTGGTGCGTAATTTATGTAGTCATATCGCCGTCATGAATGCGTGATTTTCTGACTGTTACCAGTATAGACTGTAATGCCGGCTGCCCCAGTCAACCTTCGTTTTCTTTGATTTCATTTTTTGCGGAGAATGAGTGAGGAGTGGGAGTGGGGTAGACAGCCATTTTTTGCGGAGGAGTGAGGAGTGGGAGGGGTGTAGACAGCCATTCTTTGCGGCCCAGTGACATTCCCAACGATTAATATTACGATAAATAGTATTAGGTAATTAAAAATAACTCGTGCATATGTATTATATATAATTCGACTTGAATCGATACCTCCACGTAGGTTAGACTAAATCTTATAACTTGAAATCACATAATTATGTTATTGCATATTCCTCTAAATTCTATCCTTTCCATTGGTCAACGGCGGTCACGTGGTGACCCTGCATGAGACTGCGGAGGGTTAGTAAATATTTCATGTACACAATGTACTACAAATGTAGACAAATGATGGCTTTCTACAACTCTCGATTCAGAATTTTAAAATGTGTTCAGAACTTACTTTAGTCAAATAAATCGGCGTGAAAATGTAAAGTTAGAAATAAAGGAAGCGACAACCTTCTAGCTTCTAGTTCCCGGTCAGTAGGAACCAAATCTATTTGCCGCATAAATGCGAAGGTCGGCGAAAATGGGAGCAAAGGATGTTTAAATACGAAAAAGATACATACAAGTTCTTCTTGATAGCAGTCATCCTCTAACATAACATTTTGAGGCCGATTTATTTGACTAAGATACGCTCAGAAAACAACTAAAGACCTAAGTATGAATCAATACAATAATTCCAACATATTTTAATTAAAGGTGGTCGATGCAATAAATTCGTGTTTGGGGTTGTTACTGATCCTTCACACAGTTATGTGGGATCAGTAAAATCTATAGCGGATTCGGTTAATGCATCACACCTCAGCCACCACCCCCCCCCCAAACTGAGGCGCTTAATATTGCAAACATAATAAATTCTACCAAAAACAGCCCTTTGTCATTCTGACATATTCACAGGAGGGTGGATGGGTGGGGTCAGGTTAAACAGACATTCGAATGGAGCTAATTATTCTATTCGTGGAAGTCGTGATAGCGCATTGGATGCGCGTTCGCTTCAGGTGCGAAAGGTCTGGAGTTCGAGCCCCGCTGGAGCCGTTACGATTGTGCCCTTAGGCAAGGCATTTAAATTCCACATGGCCTCTTCTCTCTCCCTCGTGGCGATGGATTCCATCAGGAATGAGGTCTCGAGAGTGATAAATATAAGTTGTAATAACTTGTTTCACAATCGAGCTAAAATAAATTTGTATAAACTATCTATTCGTTACTTTTTATAATATCCGAGATGCACGAACTAATTGTGCATTTATGTACTACACTTGAACAAACATGACCACCCATCGAAATACTGTAAGCTAGATTACATCATATATTATAATACATGGCCGATCTATATTGACAGAGTATTTGGTAACAGACATACGTTTGCAAGGCGGCGTACTTCCGAACGAAGGACGATTCGAAGTTCAAGTGGATGGCAGATGGGGCTCAGTCTGCTTGCATACATTTGCGTATGGTGGTATTAATCTCCCTGCCATTTGCCGACTTCTAGGATACATGTACGTTCAATATATAGTATTTTAATGGTTTCTTGGATACGTGTACGTTCAATATATAGTATTTTAATGGTTTCTAGGATACGTGTACGTTCAATATATAGTATTTTAATGGTTTCTAGGATACGTGTACGTTCAATATATAGTATTTTAATGGTTTCTAGGATACGTGTACGTTCAATATATAGTATTTGAATGGTTTCTAGGATACGTGTACGTTCAATATATAGTATTTTAATGGTTTCTAGGATACGTGTACGTTCAATATATAGTATTTTAATGATTTATAGGATACATGTAGGTTCAATATATAGTATTTTAATGATATATAGGTTACGTGTACATTCAATATATAGTATTTTAATGATTGCTTGGATACGTTGTCGCAAACACTTCTTTTTCTCGTATATTAATATCTCAGTTGCTTAATCTCTTCTCTTACCGTGATCTAGCCTATCGTAGACTCGCTGGTGTTGTCTAGGGGTTTCTTCTATATATATTATAATAATAAATTAAACACAAGTGAGTCTACGATGGCGTAGATTCTGGTTAGAGCCTAAGCAACTGATATATTAATATACAAGAAAAAGAAGAGTTTGCGACAAATTCGCTGACATTCGCTGTAACCTATAATTACTGATGGTCACGGGATCGAATCTCTTTATATGAAAACGTTGGCAGGTTCTTTCGGCGGCTAGTGCACCAAGTACTGGTTAACCGATGAAACCTGCTCAGGAAAGGTGCTGTTAGGTAAACTGCACGTCATTCAAATCTGAAACCGGTAGCAACGTTAAACAAATAAAAAAAGGGCAGACTATATTAAAGAATAATTAATCAGCTTGACGAATTAGCAAATCACCTTATATAGAAATTGTATTCATCCATTTTAGAACCGATAGTAGTAGTGGTCCTCCTTCAATGAGTAGTGACAATGCTGAAAGAGTGGACGAAGTATGGATGTCACATCCCAACTGCAACTCTACTAATACGGACATCAACGATTGCGCCTGTCACCAAAGGCGTTTTTGATGCATGTAACGGACATGATAGGGACTTGTTATTGAAATGTGACCGTAAGTACATAATTATTATTCAATTCGTGTTGAATCTTCGTTATTTATTTTATGGAATAATCGATCGTTTGTAATGCACTAAGAATATATATATCTTAGTGCATTATATATATATAACTAGCAGAATAACCAGACGTGGACTGGGTGTGTCTATGTAATTTATAACTGGCGGTTAATAGACACTTACTAATTGGTTTGGCCTGGCATGATCGAAGTGACGACTAATAGACGCTTAGTCAGTAATTGCTTTAGCAGGGCATGATCTTAAGTGACGGTTAATATACTCTTAGTAATTGGCTTATCCCGGCATGATCCTAAATAGCGGCTAATATAGTATTATTAATTGGTTATGTCCGGCATGATTCTAAATAGCGACTAATATAGTATTATTAATTGGTTATGTTCGGCATGATTCTAAATAGCGGCTAATATAGTATTATCAATTGGTTATCCCGGCATGATCCTAAATAGCGGCTAATATAGTATTATTAATTGGTTATGTCCGGCATGATTCTAAATAGCGACTAATATAGTATTATTAATTGGTTATGTCCGGCATGATCCTAAATAGCAGCTAATATAGTATTATTAATTGGCTTAGCCCGGCATGATCCTAAATAGCGGCTAATATAGTATTATTAATTGGCTTAGCCCGGCATGATCCTAAATAGCGGCTAATATAGTATTATTAATTGGCTTAGCCCGGCATGATCCTAAATAGCGGCTAATATAGTATTATTAATTGGCTTAGCCCGGCATGATCCTAAATAGAGGGCTAATATAGTATTATTAATTGGCTTAGCCCGGCATGATCCTAAATAGCGGCTAATATAGTATTATTAATTGGCTTAGCCCGGTATGATCCTAAATAGCGGCTAATATAGTATTATTAATTGGCTTAGCCCGGCATGATCGTAAGTGGTGGCTAACATAGTATTATTATAAATTGGCTTTGCACGGCATTTTACTATTGTTTTGTTTAGAAGTGTTTAACAGTTATTTAGTTTAATAAACATACAGACGGATCTGTAGTCCATGGTTAACACGCTGAACTGGTAATCCAGGGATCGCGGGTTCGATCCCTCGTCTGACCCTAATAAAATTAACAGTCTTTCAGATGGGACTTTAAACCGAGGTCTCGTGTCGGTGCTGTACACTCTCTTCAGGAGGCGTCGCTCATATGGGCAACCGGTAGATAAAACCAATGATCATGAAACAATTCTTATGAGAGATACATGTTCCATGTCATATAATTTGATACAAAAGCGTTTGAACTATCATTTTATTTACAATCTATCACAAAAGTAGATAATAAGAGAGACTTCTGTATCTTTCTATTACCTCCCTTGGTAGATAAAGTCTGATCTATTCCAAAATGTAAATATGTCCGTTTAGTTGGAATCCTTTGTTTTTACTGTTGTTCCCTAACCAGATGTTGCGGTATGATAAATGTTTTATCAAAATTGTGTTAATTAACTGATAACATTGTTTTACAAATAAGTACCCATTGTAGGAGATTTTTCGAGATATAGTAATTTGATAATCATACGAAGTGGTAGTGGAATCAAATTGCTAGCATGTTGTGCAAAGGAAACAACGATATAAACAGAGGAGGAAATCACTTAATAGGACATATCTACTTTTAATGAGTATTCAGGGGCAATAACTCACCGATGTCTCTCATTCGTCGCATGATAAACATATACTTTGTTTTCCTAACTACACATACTGTATTTGTGCAATCCATTGCATTGATAGCTATTCGTGATGGCCGCCAGATTGAAGCTGAAATACGTGGGCATTTGTACTCATTCTGTAGTGACGGATTCGACATAAATGCTGCCAACGTCACATGTACTTTTCTAGGATACTAGTAAGTTAAGAATATATTATTTGTCTGTGAAGGGGTCATACTGGCATGAATTTGCTCAGTCTGTTTCTTGGGTCCCCCTTGCCCGAGTGGATAAACTACATGCCCTTTATCACTGTAAGGTATACACCTACTGTGTGTGACAAATTCGTTCATGTGAGGACGCTATCCAGCTGGCTCGCGGAAGGTGTGTGGTTCTATCCGGGTGCCCGCCCGTGTCCGAAATACTGCTCGATGGGGCACCCGGGGTCTTACTCCAACATAGTCCAAATATTTAGACATGAAAAATGTGACATTTTACTATCAAGTCATTTTTCAAATAACAGAATTGTGTTTTATGTAGAGGTCTTATATATAGGACTAACTTCACCAATAATAGCTCGAGAGCCGCGATATGACCTAAGCTGTCGATATGACCTAAGCCGCGATATGACCTAAGCTGTCGATATGACCTAAGCCGCAATATGATTTAAGCTGTCGATATGACTTAAGCCGCTATATGACCTAAGCTGTCGATATGACCTAAGCCGCGATATGACCTAAGCTGTCGATATGACCTAAACTGTCGATATGACCTAAGCTGTCGATATTACCTAAACTGTCGATATGACCTAAACTGTCGATATGACCTAAGCCGCGATATGACCTAAGCCGCGATATGACCTAAGCTGTCGATATGACCTAAGCTGCCGATATGACCTAAGCTGTCGATATTACCTAAACTGTCGATATGACCTAAGCCGCGATATGACCTAAGCTGTCGATATGACCTAAGCTGTCGATATGAACTAAGCTTCGATATGACCTAAGCTGTCGATATGACCTAAGCTGTCGATATGACCTAAGCCGCAATATGACCTAAGCTGTCGAATGACCTAAGCCGTGATATGACCTAAGCTATCGATATGACCTAAGCCGCGATATGACCTAAGCCGCGATATGACTTAAGCTGTCGATATGACCTAAGCTGTCGATATGAACTAAGCTGTTGATATGACCTAAGCTGTCGATATGACCTAAGCTGTCGATATGACCTAAGCTGTCGATATGACCTAAGCTGTCGATATGACCTAAGCCGCGATATGACCTAAGCCACGATACGACTTAAGCTGTCGATATGACCTAAGCTGTCGATATGACCTAAGCTGTCGATATGACCTAAGCTGTCGGTATGACCTAAGCTGTCGATATGACCTAAGCTGTCGGTGCAACTTTAAACACTAAAAATAAACTAGTTTGTTTAATTTTGTTCTTTGAATTTAAAGTCGCACCAGCATCTTACGTCAAATGGTCACTCTCCATCTATTGTCGGTGGAGGTAGAACCACCGACCTTCCACAATCTCGCTCGATAGCTTCCTCACTTGAACGAAATAGACACCCTCACTGGGATTCAAATAGACACCCTCACTGGGATTCAAATAGACACCTTCACTGGGATTCAAATAGACACCTTCACTGGGATTCAAATAGAAACCCTCACTCGGATTCAAATAGACACCCTCACTGGGATTCAAATAGACACCCTCACCGGGATTCAAATAGACACCTTCACTGGGATTCAAATAGACACCTTCACTGGGATTCAAATAGAAACCCTCACTGGGATTCAAATAGACACCCTCACTGGGATTCAAATAGACACCCTCACTGGGATTCAAATCTAAAGCGGTGATGGGACAAGTGGTTTAACTCTTTCACGCCAATGTCGCATAAAAGCGACTTTGTAAATAAGTCGAGAACCCGATCGGACAGAACAGAACATGCCGTCTGATCAGGCTATATGCTGATTGCTCTTCAGACAGTGGGGCTGAAGCACCTGTCCGAATAGCAAACAACATAGATCCTGATCAGACGCGGCGTTACGCCGCGGCTGATCTGGATCTATGTTGTTTGCACATGCTCTGAATTTATTCGGCGCTGAAAGAGTTAAAGTTGTATAGCTTAAAAACCACAAGTCACTGTAATTAAGAGTGGATACTTGACAGACATAGTCTTTATTATCCCCCAGTATAGGAGAGCTATAAAACATGAATCATAGTCTGAAATTCATTTCGCAGACGCCCATTCATTATAATAAGATGACTTTCCTCTGACGATTCGTCTCTTTGTAATCAGCCACTGGATATAAACGCTTGGATAATCCTGGTACTGGACGTCGAACATGTCGATATATAAATTGCGATTATTTGCCAAATTACGATGTGCGCAGAGATCAGCAACGATCCATACCCTCTACTTGCCTTATTATCCCAAACAACTGCGGCGTTTACATTGCAAACAAAGAATATTTTTATCAAAAAGTAACATTCCAATACTGACATATTCACATGATGGTTTACAAATTGTAAATATAAATGTTTAACATGTAATTGTTGCATTTTTTCCTAGCGGAGTACACCGATTATTGACCGCTGATAACTATGGCACCGATATATACAACGCAAATGTATATGTTGTAAATGTTGTAAATGTTATAATTTCTCCTAGCGGAGTAAACCGATTACTGACCGCTGATAACTATGGTACCGATATATACAACGGCACGATCATGTGCAATGGTATGGAGAAGTCTCTAGAAAGCTGTGACCTCGTCGATAGCGGGATGATCAATTGCAAACAAGCAGATGTTGCTTACGTGGAAGTAGTGGTGTTTTACGTTTATTTATCGTCGCTACCGGTTGCCCATATGAGCGACGCCGCCTGAAGAGATTAGTCATTTTAGATTTTGGAGGATAGTGCAATGATACAGAGAGAGAGACCCATTCCAGAGTCTCCTCTGGTTCTTTAAACGTGCACGGTGTAAAGCACCGACACGAGACCTCGGTTTAACGTCCCATCTGAAAGACTGTTAATTTTATTAGGGTCAGACGGGGGATCGAACCAGCGATCCCTGGATTACCAGTCCAGCGTGTTACCACTGGACTACATATCCGTCTGTGCTTACGTGGAATGTCACGGTAATTGCTTATAATACATCATTCGTTGCAATGGGCGACATCGATGTAGAAGCATATGATACTTGATTGTAGTAGTAATAATCTGTATTTACATCTCATCATTGTACGTACACTATTTATAATAATATTAGATGTATA
Source organism: Archivesica marissinica (assembly GCA_014843695.1). Taxonomy (NCBI): domain Eukaryota; kingdom Metazoa; phylum Mollusca; class Bivalvia; order Venerida; family Vesicomyidae; genus Archivesica; species Archivesica marissinica. Next base: position 7,622,161 of record CM026391.1, read on the forward strand.
GTTTACATAATAAAAGTACAATGCCACTCCAACATGGAGTTATAAGAGATGAACAAAATTATACATACTCATTTATCACTGTATGTTAGGAATAAAGCTGCAATATCCCTGCTAATCGGATATTAAAAACTGCTCTAAGACAATTATAAAACACTGAAATACAAAATAGGTACTATTGCACACTGATTAAATATTGGTCATATGAAATCTAACTTCGCTTTGATCAGATCATAGCGAATATGATTAGCAGAGATATTACAGACGAGATAAACAAAATTGCAGTTGGAAATACAAGAAATACTGACATTATTCACAAATTAAAAATTATTTACATAATAAAAACTGACGCCGCTGTAGATTAATAAAACAAGTGTTGGCACAATTACGAATCATCTCTTGGTTTGAAAACAGGACACAATATTTATCATAATCAGACATTGGGTAGAAATTGATATTACACGCATATGACTTTGAGAATAAATCTTGTCTTAAATCATTGTAAACTGGACAATTCAATATTACATGCATCTCATTTTCAATATTAGCAGTATCACCAAACGGACAAATCCTAGATTCCTCTGGCAAACCTTCATACCGACCAGTCTCTATCCTAATGGGGGCAATCCCCAGTCGAAATTTGCAAAAAACAGAACGATGTCTGGGTGGTAACATAATATTGCAATATTGCTGTGCAATATGGTCAGTTTTAAACAATTTAGACACTCTCACTTTATTCCACCCTCGTCAAGAGGGACCAATGACATTGTTTATCTTGGTTGACCAAGAGTTTATATACTTATCATATGTTTTGACCTCTATATTATGTGTGAAAGAACGAGATATGGGATTAGCAAAGCTAGTGTACATAGGAAAATCATTAGCCTCACAATGGCTCTTAACATTAAAATGCCAATTTCTACATGAACGACTAGCTTTACTATATGCCCAGAGTGCCACTCGCCTTTTGATCCTTGCGGTATCCATACCTGAAAGTCTCGACCAATAAAGCGAGATACATTTCCATTGTCGGACTATTGGGGGTTTCCAACCCATATCTCCTGAAATACCATTGTTAGGTGAATATTTGCCGACACCTAGAAACTACCGTAATGCCCTATTATGGACGGCTTCGATACACGAATACGATCGAAACCCCCACAAAGGAGCACTATAATTGATTACACGCCAAACGACCGAATCGTATAACTTTGTAAAAACATCATAGGGCACACCGCACATTAATTTACATTTTGCAATAAGTAAGTCCAATGCGCGACTGGTACTCTGAGAAACAGATTTAACAATATTAATCTGATTTATTCCACGTGTGAACCTAAACGTTGTACTTAATTCTGACTTGGAACGTATCGGTTAGCGTGTGCGGACGGACGGCCGGATCGGCATACTTACATATTTATTTAAAATTGTCTTTTTTAACGATATTGCGAATTAACAATTGCGAAACAACAACTTATATTAATCACTCTCGTTGGCCCGGATGAACGCTTATATGTAGTCATTCGTGTAGGAGGAAACCGGTGTACCTGGACAATCCACACCTGTCTGTTTTGGCGACCACAGTAGCATCACATGCTTCCCGGTGCGAGGATCGAACACTGGCTTGTTTACGCTATATCCATATTTTACAGTTTATTTTAAATTTAAAGTTGCAGGGAAGATTATTCCGTCCAACAACAAAGCATACGAAGGTGCTTTTTTTGCGTATTACATGTATAGATGGATGCGTATTGGAACAGATTTATCTGAGGTCACAGCAAAAACCATATGCAGTATTCTTGGATTTGGGTATGATTGAATCCTACTCAGATTAATGAGCCAAATGAAACATATACTGGTATATGACGAACTTGGAGTCATATTAATCGTATGCTTGTTTGTGTTATGTGGTTTAATGTTGCACCGAGTTAGATCATACGGTAACTCTCCAGCTATTATTGGTTGAGGAAGACCCCGGATGCCCCTCCGAGCAGTATTTCAGATACGGACTGACACCCGGGTAGAAGCTGAATAGGTTCCGCACATGGAAGAATTCGACACCTTCTATGAGATTCGAACCCACAGCGGCGATGAGGGGCTTTGTGATTTGAAGCCCACGACCGCAACCATTCTGCCACGGAGGCCCCACTTATCGTAGTGCTTCGAATTCAAATCGAAATGTAAAATACCTACCACTAACTTGATTAATATAGATAATAATAATATGTGTCAATAATGTTGCAACATTAATAAACAGATCTTTAATTGACAATTTCACGAGCCCTGTTGAAGACTTCTTTGGAATAAAACTGCTTGACTGCTGTTGTTATCTTTTTGCTATTGTCGAGTAATTTAATTGATTTAGCACTCACATTTCTCTGAACATCATGTGTTGCTATATTGTTGAAATTCCATAAATATATTTAGACTATGCGAATCCCTTATGTGATTTGGATAAAAAAACATATATGTATTTAAATTTATTTAACATGGCTACCGTTTGCCCATTTGAGCGACGGGAAGTTTACATAACAACACCTTTCCTTGGCAGACACCAACGGTTAACAAGTACTTGGTACACCAATCTCCACCAACTGCCAACTTTTTCATATAAAGAGAAACGGTGTGCGCGGGGCTCGAACCCGTGACCATCAGTGATAATATATTACAGTGGTATACAAGTCAACGACCTTAGTCACTCGACCACGGAGGCTGTCTTGATTTCGATAACAATTTAACACAAACATATATGTTACGTGTTCCGCTTGTGTTTGTGACTTTATGGTTATACATATCTGCTTTAATAGTTGCCGAAAACCTAAAACATAAATAATATGGACAGTTTAATATTTAGATACAATGGTTATGCTGTCACCGTGTATGACTATATTGTTGGAAGAACAGACATACTCACGTACATGTCATGCAAGGGACATGAATCGGATGTGGCTGAATGCGCTAGCGATATTTATGGGCCAAATTCCTGTGGCCAATGTCGCCATGGTCCCTCTGCAACATTTGGAACTGTCAACTTATATTGCTCGGGTAAGCACTGGCCTGGTTTAGTTTATTTGCTATGAATGTACATGTATTGTATGACGCCAGAAGCAGGTGCATGTGTACACGCAACATTTGCTAGTGTTATAGTTCTACATAGCGTACATACGTGCATGTCATTATTTGATGCTATGCACGTACTACTCTCAGTGTATGCAGAATATCACCGCCCCGGAGTTTCAAGGTCGGTGTGATCCATGTGGCAGCCATTCTAATGTAGTATGTCCATCAGCGATTTTCCAAGGATCAACTGCACGATAAATGGTTCCAAGCAACATGTCGACCAGCTTCACATTCTGTGTGGTGTCAGGTCAGAAGCTCTGTTAATAGTAACCTACACAGGCATGTAACTATGACATTTCACATGTGGCTTCAAGGAATGTAGCGGGGTTCGGGCACATGCTCCACATGGAAATGTGTTTTCCTAGGTCGTTTGTAGTACACTCTGAAGGAATTTTCACAATAAAAATTAAAACAATTTGATTTGCCATGTACAACTATTTTCGGCATAGGCGTCCACTATCCGTAGCTAATCGATACCCGATATCCATGACTGACCAATAGCCCACAAGTACACAGTAGCTGATCCGTTTTACATTTCATAGTAACTTAAACGACAATGTTGTAGGAAAGAGGTAACCATACAACATACAAGCAGGTTGCTTTGTCCTCAATCCTACAAAGTACATATTATTTATACTTGAATATGTTATTCAAAGAAATAAATATTGTTTAAACTAATCATCTTTTGTATTAAAAATAATTATCTCAAGAACTGCATGTAGGTGTTTATAATGAAAAAAATACTTAAAACAATGAATATTCAGAACTGTTTTGAAGATGATTTTTTTACATATGTATCGTGTGTGTAGATCTATGCATGTATGTTATATACCAGTATACAAACTTTAATTGTTTTAAACTTTATTTGTTTTAAAACGATTGCGAAGCAAATTTTAACAACTTATATTAATCACTCTCGTTGGCGCTGATGAAAGCTGTGATTATTCGTGTAGGAGGAAACCGGAGTACCCGGAGAAAACTCACCTGTCCGATCTGGCGACCACCGTACCATCTCAAATACTTCTCGGTCCGAGGATCGAGACCAGGGCTGCATTGGTGAGAAGCGAGCGCGTTAACCACTGCGCTAATCGGACAGCACTAAAAGGAACTAGTTATGATACGGCTTTATCTGGATTGATTCGGGCTCGTGACCGTATCAAACCAGCCACCGTAATATCAGACTGGAAATATATGATATGATTGTTTCCTGTTTTGTAATGTAATTAAAGTCCAGTGTGACTACAGGTCTAGTCCAAATAAAAGTCATTAACTAATAGGCTATTGGTCCTTTGCAAATATTTCTAATGTATTGACTATGCCTTTTTTAACCAAAGACTATAGCATCGATGGTATCAGATTAGTGGACGGTCAGTCCAGTACAGAGGGTGTGATACAGGTTCTTGTGGATGGTGAATGGAGACATATATGCGCTACCGGCTGGAATACCACAGCTACTAATATAGCATGCAAGACACGTGGATTCAAGTAGGATGCGTTAACATATTTTAATCGAAAGTAATTCTAACATGTATATATATACATGTATATAAGTTGTTATTCTCTATAATTTACATAGTTATATACTATGATCAGATATATATATTTCTTTCCGGCAGTGAGTTTGATATTTAGAGGTTATTAAGTGGCTAGTTTCATATCAGCTTAATTATCGACCGGAGGTAACTTGATATCAGCATTCAACCGATGTGAAACTAGCCATTTAATAATTTAACGTCCTTATTACTTTGATATGTATTTGAACATTTCATAGTGGGAATAATGCTTTTTCCGTTATACATTTATCAGGAATATATCACAATTAATGAATTAGATACACCAAAACGATTGTAATATTACCACGAAACTACACACATCTCTTCTCTGTACAATTCGACACACGGAGACAAACTAGCACCGAGTGCGCATGCGTTATTTCTCAGGAACTAGTTCTAATACGGTTGTTCTGGTTTGATACGGGCTTGTTACCATATCGAACCAGTAAGTGAATTATCAGACTTGAAAAGAGGGCGTGTCAACCTGGGTGGTAGACGGTATTGTGGTAGGCAAATAACGGCACAAAATAGGCTAACATTCGTATCTAAGTAATAATGAAATTATGATGCTTAATGTTTCCAGGTCAGGAGTGGGATTTCATAGTGTTGATATAGCCAATGCGAGCATACTGATTGGGCATGTGGAGTGCCAGGGAAGCGAGAGTAATTTAAACCAATGCACCTATCACAAGAAAGGATACTATGAGCACAAACAGTCATGCACCAACACGATAGCCATTGCTTGCACCACTGGTAATATACAATCACCTGTATTAAACAGCCAACCTTTATTACCTAGCCAGATTCTATATTCCCAATATGTTGTTTTATTATACATCTGACCTTTATTAAGCAGCCACCTAGCTGTGCTTAGCAGCCACCTTCTGTGATTCCTTTGGCTGGCTGCTTTAACACAGGGTTGACTGTATTCATATGTATAGTTAAGCTGAATAAATGTGTCAGTTGATCTCCAAGCGAACCTAAATGATTCCCACTACCCAAAACGTGTGTCTACCAGAATGAACAACAGGATGGAATTTAAATAAATCTATATTAAACAAATCGCTATAAATCCCTCACAATTAAACTGAATTTACTAATTAAATAAATAAAAAAATTAATAATTACCTATAACTAATTAAATAATTAACGAATTAAATAATGAACTCATCAAATATGTTGCTTAACCATTACTGCGTTTAATAATTATTTATATGTTTATTGCTCCAAAAACGGAACTAGTAAAAAAAGCCTTCATCATCTGGACTAGTAATCCAGGGATCACAGGTTCGATACCCCGTCTAACCCTAATAAAATTAACAGTCTTTCAGGTGGGACTTTAAACCGAGGTCTCGTGTCGGTGCTTTACACCGTGCACGTAAAATAACCAGAGGGGATTCTGGAATGGGTAACTGTCTGTATCATTGCACTATCCTAAAATCTAAAATGACTAATCTCTTCAGGAGGCGTCGCTGATATGGGCAACCGGTAGCGACGATACATACATGGAAAACACACACACACAGCCTTCATCAAGGATTGTTATAACTAAAAGTGTAACTATTTCATTTTCTTTCAGCTTGTTTCAGCTGAACATTTGTTATTATTCGTTAATTATACGAAATTTGTAAAATGATACAAAAGATATGCCCACTGAGAGATTTCCAACAACGTAATAATGGATATATATATAAATATTTGATGAAGAATACAAAATTACCTTAGTATACAATATATATAATATCTGGTCAACTTTGCCAAACAAAATGGCAGCCAGAGTGTTGTTGGCTTACTTCTTACAGAATGCGATGTTGCATGGTACGGACAGAGCTGCTCGACAATGTGCAGCTGCAACGCTAACAATTCAGAGACCAGCGTGGACGGAAGAGCATGTGACAATATAACAGGCGAATGCGCATGCAAGAAGGCGTGGTCTGGTGCCACGTGCGATGATGATGCTAATGAGTGTTTGGATACCCTCATCTGTCAGGAAGCAAATACACAATGCAAAGATACTGTTGGTGGGTACGAATGCATCTGTGCACACGACTACGAAGTAAATGACAATGGCACCTGTGTACTAGGTAACTATAACAATTGGATTTCTATAAATACTGTGAATTGTCATTTCATTGTTGTCATGCATACCACATAAACATGGGGTCTTGACAAATTATTTCGGATTCAAAACCAAAAAACATATTTTTGTAAGAACATCATGATACACTACAGGCTTGCAACCATGGATACAATTTTATTAGGTCATTCCTAGCAAGTCAAAACTGATACCCCGTCACTATGAATCCAACTCAATTTCGCAAGATGTATCCATGAATACGACATTGTCCTTGCCGATTATGTTTTCGTGCCAAATAAGAAAACTGTGTCTCTATGAAACAGACGATAGTATATTATATTGAATATATCGAAGGCGGAATTTGTAAGGGTTTGAAATTTTATTGATTGGATAGAGCGTCGTAGCTGAAGGAATCGAACATTACGCATATTTAATATCTTTGCATAACAGCGGCCATTTTGAACACTGTGACATCATCGTTAAACGTTTGTTATTTTGTTGTTGCGTTTATGACAGGGTAACTCAAAATGTTGTTGTGGGTGGATTCTGGTGAAACTTTGTATGTTATCGAGAGGGTTGGTCCAGGAGGAAGTGATTATATGTTGGTATTAATCGGCCAAGGTGTCAAGGTCTGTGGTCAGGGGGCGGTTCACTCTCATTGACTATATACCACTGCAAAATCAAACATTTGTTATTAGGTTAAATACCAGCCGGGGGAGTGTTTGAATCTCTCCTCACCGAGTGCGACCAACTAGTTAATGTTTGGCTTGCTAAACATGCCCTTTTTCATTACAGACGGATCTGTAGTCCAGTGGTAACACGCTGAACTGGTAATCCAGGGATCGCGGGTTCGATCCCCCGTCTGACCCTAATAAAATTAACAGTCTTTCAGAGATGACTTTAAACCGAAGTATCCTGTCGGTGTTGTACACGGTGCACGCAAAAGAACCAGAGGAGACTCTGGAATGGGTCTCTGTCTGTATCATTGCACTATTCTCCAAAAATCTAAAATGACTAATCTCTTCAGGATGGGTCGCTCATATGGGCAACTGGTAGCGATGATAAATAAACGTAAATCACACACTTCCAGTATTTATTGATATCCGAGCATCCATAGAGACACGTCTGTAGTTTCTACATTTATTGTTCAATATTAGCAATTATTACGCCTATTTTATTCGTTATAAAATTAATTTTGATTAGATATGTCTGACATGGTTTTGTTCCATACCAATGTATGGAACTGTATGTCAACCTACAGAAGTAAGATTTACACATTTAGAAAGACAAAATATTATGCTTTGATCAAATGAAACGTTGCGCGTGTTTAGTATATTATACATGTACACACACTCATTAAGCTCCCCCAGCCGATCTCCTCACGGCGTGCACGTCACTGTCGGGGCACATCTCGCAGCAGCAGCGTAGGATACTGGGATCTTCTGGCCGTCGAACTTGCAACAAGGATTACACGCTGACCAAGATCGAAAGTGGTAGAGGTAAGGACAGATCCTGGAGTGACCGAGACGGCCAGATGTCTACCCGTCAGAGCCGTTTATATGCTGCTGCGGGATGACCAACAGTGAGGAGGGTGGTCCTAACAGGGACCGTTTTGGAAAAAAAACACCATCACCTCAGGATTTGTTACACTGAACGGAAGAAGAAGCCGCCTCACGATGTCATCTTTCATCGCACCATCATCGGACACAACAAGAAAACTCTACAAGACATCAGCCAGCAACATCGGACACAACAAGAACACTACTGTACAAGACATCAGCCAGCAACATCTACATATCACCACGAATAATGGACAGTGCAAGGCACGTACCGCACCATCATCGGACACAACAAGAACACTACTCTACAAGACATCAGCCAGCAACATCTACATATCACCATGAATAATCGACAGTGCAAGGCACATACCGCACCATCATCGGACACAACAATAACACTACTCTACAAGACATCAGCCAGCAACATCTACATATCACCACGAATAATCGACAGTGCAAGGCACGTACTACTAATCGTCGCAGAACGCTCGCCCACATGGATCGCCGAAGGCGAGGATAAATAATCTGAAATACTACTACTACTCATTAAGCTCGATTGCTTAGCTAGTAATTACAACTGTAGGTCATGGTGGAATCAATCGCCATGATAGGGAGGGAGAAGTGGAGGGTGAGAGGGGGAGGGGATGGAGACAAGAGACAATGTAGTTTTAGATGTATGGAGGGAGACGATGTGGTTTTAGATGTATATATTTTTATAGGACACAATCACCCTATGGTTCTGGCGTGGGTCGAAGTCACAAGCCCTCAGACACGAGGAATATGCCAATAACAATATTAATTATTTCAACTTTCAAAAGAGAATGTTTGTTTTTCAGTTGGAAATAAGACTGACATTTCGATGTTAGTGATCGTTGTATCATCTGGTGTTGGTGGACTACTGTTTATAATTGTTGTTGCCACGATATGCTTTTGCACTCGCAGAAGACGGCACCCACAAGGTAGGAACTTGTTGTTAGTAGTGTATTACAACTGTCTTGCAATATCACGACTCTGATTGGACGATTCAGCAATCATGACTCTGATTGGACGATTCAGCACATGTGACGAATAAAAAAAGACAACTTGTTTTGTAATTTGTAAAATATAAGTTGTAATTGTTACAATTGAATGCTATTTGTTTGCGTTTCATCGAGGTCATTCAATTGTTACATGGTCTTTTACATCAATATATTGTCAACCGGATTCGTTTCCTCAGGGCAATAACAACATGATAAAATAGATCCGATTTCACATCATTTTAAGAGGAGACTCTGGAATGGGTCTCTGTCGGTATCATTGCACTATCCTCCAAAATCTGAACTGAATAATCTCTTCAGGAGGCGTCGCTTATATGGGCAACCGGTAGCGACGATAAAAAACGTAAAACACACACATCGTTTAAAATTCTAAATATAATTAGTAGCAACCGATTTCACAGAATTGATCATCAGGTAATATGTATATACAGTCAAACCTGTGCTAAAGGACACCTTCAAATATATAGTTCGTTTATTAAGCACCTCCTAACGTCACATATTTACCGTTTATGTGAGTCCATCTGTCTACCACTGTTTATGTGAGTCCATCTGTCTACCACTGTTTATGTGAGTCCATCTGTCTACCACTGTTTATGTGAGTCCACCTGTCTACCACTGTTTATGTGAGTCCATCTGTCTACCACTGTTTATGTGAGTCCATCTGTCTACCACTGTTTATGTGAGTCCATCGGCCTTCGGCCTCCACACACTTTAACCACGCCCAATGTAGATCATACCCCGATGGAAACTATTGACCTGCGACCCATTCCTTAAAGCGACATTACATCGCAAACATAAAACAAAAATATACATTTTACGTATAAATAGCATAATTCGAACACTAATTTGCAATCAATAAACAAGCGTCATTGTGGTCTGCAAACTCTCAAAAGTGAAAGTAGGATTTCATATTTATAATGGCCAACCAAGTGTATATTATATATGTAAATATAACGGTAAATCTGTACCATAAATCATGCTAATTCATGATACACGCGTTGTATTACCCATGTATGTTGACCACATTTACATTGTTTTGTTATGTCAACAACCGTCGTATACGACGCTTGTTTATTAGTTGAAATACGCAGATTCTGCTACATTTATTTGAATGAAAATGATACCATATAATAGGAAATTACATTCTGTAGAAAGTTGCTTTTTTCATCGATGTAATGTCGCTTTAAGTGAATAGCTTAATTAGAAGCTTCTGTGTGCATTTTAGGAGAGCTAAAAGACACACCGAAGAAATTGCCAGACTCAAGGTATGTAAATATGTTTTGTCGTTTATTTCTGTTCTAACTTAAGTTAACCAAAACTTCAGACAAATATCAAAGTTATTAATATATCAGATTATAACAGCACACTTATATTGTATAATAATTCTCGGGAGACGAACTATATAAGTTTTCTTTCGTTCTAATCCCTTTCAGTCGATTGCTGTTAATTTATATATAAACTGTTAGTTCTGTTATGTACATGTAAAATACTGAAATTAATAATGTTTAAACTAAATCTACTCATATTATATAATCTGATGATATATATCTAGATCTTGTTACAAAAAAGGGTTCGCTCGCCCATATGGTTCGCCGGAGGCGAGGGTCAATAAGCGCAATCATCATAAAGGGTATATTCGTGCATTTATGTTTCTGTCATAATGATAGCATTAAAGATATTTTACTTATATGTGAAAGCATAAATGTGGTCATTCGTGTTGGAGGAAACAGCAGTACCCGGAGAAAACCCACCTGTCTGGTATGGCATTACTATCTGGCATACTTCCCGGTCCAAGGATCGAACCCAGGTTGCATTGGTGAGAAGCGTTAGTTTACAGATACATATGTTTTGTGTGTCTGGGGTTTAAAATGGCACGAATAGAGTAGGTCATATATAGCGACTTTCCAGTTACTATGTGTTGGTGGAGGAAGACCCAGATGCCTCTCCGAGCAGTATATCAAGCACGGACGATCACCCGGGTAGACCCACCGACCTTCCGCAAGCAAGCTGGATAGCTTCATTACATAGTTATAATAATCCCACACCCCGGTGGGATTCGAACCTACAATGCTGAAGGGCAAATTCGTTAGAAAGCACGTGGGCACGGAGGCTACTTTGAGTAAATGTTCATTATGCTCTATGGATGCATGGTCCAAACGTTCATATATATAATCGTATTACCGAATTTCTTATAGAGTCGCTAATTCCAATGTTTTGGCTACACGTATTCGTTCAACTACTAATGAAGAAGAGTACGACACCATAAAAGATGGATCAAGAAGGGACGCGCTAGATGTTAATGCACTACGCGTGGCAAGCCACCACAATGATGGTTATCATAGAGATAACAAGAATACCACTCACCATACCTATACCGGACTGAAGATAGATGACAACGATGGGTATATTGATCCTAACGCAAAGGAACATTACTACACCGGTCTCAGGACTGATAAGAATCGGGAGTTTAGTGAACATTATGAGTATCCATATATCGACAATAGAAACAAGAATAAACCACTACGTGCATACCCGAATGAAAACGTCATGCGAAGGCATTTACCGGATGTGCCTCTTGAATCTGACGATACTAGGCGTGAGGCTCCAGCTAACAGGGCTGAAATGAAAGGCCATTATCAAGGTATAGTAGGTCGTAGGTTAGGCGAGAACGTGTATGAGAGGAAGCTGGACGAAGATGGATAAATGAGACCAATTGTTTCTGGCAAGTAATACTGCAGACGTGTAGTGAGAGAGAGATATAGAAGAGAGATAAGTAGAGAGAGAGAGATATATATATATATATAGATAGACAGAGAGCGGGAGAGAGATAGGTAGGTAGTGAGACAGATAGATAGAAGAGAGATATATAGAGATAGGTAGAGAGAGCGGGAGAGAGAGGGAGAAGGAGAGGGAGAGAGAGGGAGAGAGATAGGTATGTAGTGAGAGAGAGATATATAGAGAGAGGGAGATGGGGACATATAGGGGGAGAGAGGGAGAGAGAGATAGGGGAGAGATATATAAATATATATAGAGAGAGAGAGGAGAGGAGAGGAGGGGAGGGGAGGATGAGAGGAGGAGAGGAGAGGAGAGGGAGAGAGGAGAAGAGAGAGAGAGTAGAGATGGAGAGAGATGGAGAGAGATAGAGAGAGGGGTGGAGAGATAGAGAGAGATAGAGGGAGAGAGATTGAGAGAGAGATAGAATGTGTGAGAGAGGGATAGATAGAGGGATAGATAGAGAGAGAGAGAGAGAGGGGATGGGAGGGGAGGTGGGAGGGGAGGGGAGGTGGGAGGGGAGGGGAGGGGAGACGAGACGAGACGAGAGAGAAGTAAACATGGCATCAGCTAAATGTGATATTATAGTTATTACACACAGAAACTAAGCATGTCATTTGTCTGAAATACACTCGTATACAACTGGCATACACACCTGAAACGCACGGATATATATACTATAATGCTTTTTGTAGTTTAGTTTAAACATAGAGTATTTCAAACAATGATATAACATATACAAATATACAATTTACACAATATTGACACGTATGAAAAATGATTACAACTAAAAGCTATAGCTCATAAAACAAAGCAAATTGTTTTATTTCTCAAATCGTAACATGTTTGTTAAAGCAACACTGTATCGGACTAAAGATCGAGTGTGTTATTTATAAGGCACCAGATATTTGAGGAATATACTTTCCAGTGACAGTGTGCTTTAAAAAATCCAAATATTTCATCAGAAACGAAAGAAATCAAATCGATATATCCCCGTTGTATACGCGAAATGTTTATCAACAAAACGTATATAAACAATGCATAATGCGCATGCGTGACAACGGATTTTGAACCAGTTGTCTTAGTTCTGATTGCCGAGATACGCTTGTTTAAGGTCGCCACCGCAATACAGCATTTGGGCGACCGAATATTTCTAAGTAGGTTAATCTCTACGGTGCTTATTGTTGATTCTAAGATGATTCTTCTTTTTTCTACGCTGGTTCTTCTATGATGATTACTTCCGTCTTCTATGATGATTACTTCGGTCTTCTACGATGATTCTTCCTCTGTGGAGCTTACGAAGACATCCTCGGGTGGCTCTGTCTTTCCGTGCCAGGTTGACTAGGCCTGGTCTGTACGTGGTCCCTTGGAGAGCCACCCTCCTCACTGTTGGTCACCCCGCAGCAGCATTTATACGGATCTGGCATTTAGACATCTGGTCGTCGATTGTCGCAAATGAATCAATTGTCACTCATGCGAGCGTGGATGCCACGACCGTTGCCGCTCCCTCATGTCCGCCGTCTCGTCTATCCGCCGGAGGAGAAAGATCGAAAAAGCCAGCGAAGATATAGTCTTCAAACACTATCTAGAAGAGATGGTGGATCTGTCCTGTGCCATAGCCGTGGACCCACATGCTGGCGAGCTTCCCTTCGCAAGATCGACGACCAGAAGATCCCAGAATCATACGCTGCTGCTGCGGGATGTGCCCCGGTCACGACGTGCACGTCGTGAGGAGATCGACCGGGTATATCACCGTTGTATACGCGAAATGTTTATCAACAAAACCAATGTAAACAATGCATAATGCGCATGCGTGACAACAGATTTTGAACGAGTTGTCTTAGTTCTGATTGCCGAGAGGTGTTTGTTCTGATTACCGATATAGAGCGATGCGTTCCGAATGTACGAGGAGTGTGGCAAACCGAGTCATGAAAGTCATGCTTTCATTTTCATATACGTTATTATATTGCAAAAAGCAAAATGTTTACGGACTGAACATAATTATTCAGATTATAGTGGAAGAATGCATAGTAGCATTGCTATTTAACTTGTACGTTATTATATTGCAAAAAGCAAAATGTTCAGATTATAGTGGAAGAATGCATAGTAGCATTGCTATTTGACTTGTACGTAACATTTCAACTTTTATAATATTTTTTATTCCATACGATATAGTGTCGCTTTAATACGTAATTCTCGATGTTTCTATATCATAGTAGTTAATTGTTACTTTTACTATTGTTACTATTTTTGTTATCGTAAGCCATATAGGAAGTGTATTTGTGTTATCGTAAGCCATATAGGAAGTGTACTTTTGTTATCGTAAGCCATATAGGAAGTGTATTTGTGTTATCGTAAGCCATATAGGAAGTGTATTTTTGTTATCGTAAGCCATATAGGAAGTGTATTTGTGTTATCGTAAGCCATATAGGAAGTGTATTTTTGTTATCGTAAGGCATATAGGAAGTGTATTTTTGTTATCGTAAGCCATATAGGAAGTGTATTTGTGTTATCGTAAGCCATATAGGAAGTGTATTTTTGTTATCGTAAGCCATATAGGAAGTGTATTTTTGTTATCGTAAGCCATATAGGAAGTGTATTTTTGTTATCGTAAGCCATATAGGAAGTGTATTTTTGTTATCGTAAGCCATATAGGAAGTGTATTTTTGTTATCGTAAGGCATATAGGAAGTGTATTTTTGTTATCGTAAGCCATATAGGAAGTGTATTTTTGTTATCGTAAGCCATATAGGAAGTGTATTTTTGTTATCGTAAGCCATATAGGAAGTGTATTTTTGTTATCGTAAGCCATATAGGAAGTGTATTTTTGTTATCGTAAGCCATATAGGAAGTGTATTTTTGTTATCGTAAGCCATATAGGAAGTGTATTTTTGTTATCGTAAGCCATATAGGAAGTGTATTTGTGTTATCGTAAGCCATATAGGAAGTGTATTTGTGTTATCGTAAGCCATATAGGAAGTGTACTTTTAATGATTTGTTTTCTTTTGTTCATTCAATGCGACATCATTGTATATATAGCTGTCCGATTAGCGCAGTGGTTAGCGCGCTCGATTCTCACCAACGCAACTTGGGTTCGATCCTCGGACTGGGAAGTATGTGAGATAGTACGATGGTCTCCAGATCGGACAGGTGGGTTTTCTCCGGGTACTCCGGTTTCCTCCCACAGGAATGACCACATATGTGCTTTCACCCGCGCAATCTTTGTAAAATAAATAAAGTTTAAACTATATATATATAGGATCTTACAAAAGGTTCGCTTAATAGCAAAATTCCAAAACTCGTTACATAAAATATAGTATGAAATCATCACTCGTGTAAGATCCTTTTTCTCACACAACAACAACAACAACAACAACAACAACAACAACAACAACCATACATTTGAAGAATACATAGTTGCCAATATATCTTTGAGCCTTATTACATTAAGCTGCATCACCATGTCATTGTAAATAGTCCATGGTAATCAAACAACTTCACGCAAATCATCGACACAATATTTTAACCACTGCATCCCACTAGTTCATATTTAGCATGTTATTGATAAAGCAGTTGATTTTCAACAAATAAAGCATAAACACAAGCAACATGTAATGTCAATTACAAGCTATCATTGTCTCGCCGCGACCAATCAGGGCCCCCTTCCAGGTGGTATTAAACGTGTGGTCATATAAGAATATATGAGATGACTGTATTACACTGTATACAAGCAAAGGTATGTGATAATATGAATATGGATTAATTTGGACGAAGACAGTAATGTGATAGAAGTACTATTAAACAGTTTAGTTTATTAAGAGGATATTTGTATTTTAGAATGAAAGATTGGATTTTACCCCATCTCGTGAGCTCCCGGATACAGTGTATAAAGCTAATGTCACGACTGGCGTAGCCCGCTCGCTTACAGATCGCTAGGAAATCAACACTATACGTGATGTTAGTTTAAACACATTGCATTGCTTTCAAATAACATACATATACACAGACTGCACAATAATTATTCAACAAACCAAATGTAACGACTGTTATACTAGTGAAACTGTTAGAATTTATAAGAAGCAAATGGGTTGGGTCATTAGTGTTACCAACATTAGTGACGACCCTCCCCTTATATCAAGAATATGTAACAGAATGAGCAGAATTTTCTGTGATTCTTTTTTTTGGTTTTTTTGTTTTTAA
>CM026391.1:7639474-7674493 GCA_014843695.1 Archivesica marissinica
AATGTCACCAACTAAAATGATGTTACTTGATATTTCGGAGGCCTGTTCAATGAGTATATCACATCTTTGCCAAAATATTGTTGGCGAATTTGGTGGTCTATATATAGTTGCTATGACGAAGGTTTTATTATGATCTTTTATTTGAATGCATAGCGATTCTGGCATATTAATTTCTAGATCATGTAATCTCATCGGCTGTAAACCGGATCTACAATAAGTGATGATACCTCCTGAATGCGACGATACATCTTTGCGAAACATATTATCGAGACCATCGAGTTTTAGGTATTGATCAGAAATGTCATGTGATATATCGCCGGCGGGCAGTTTACCTAACAACATCTTTCCTGGTCAGGCTCCAGCGGTTAACCAGTACTTGGGTGCACCAACCTCCGTAAGAAACTGCCAACTTTTTCATATAAATGAGACACGGCTGAAATGTATGTGCCGAAACATATACATACACAAATTGTACTAATAGTGTTAAAACTTGTTAGCCAAACTAGTTGCGTATATTCTAATAAGATTTACATATAGTGTGTGTGCATGTATTCAATACTATGTATATATATATATATATAATGGTGTTATTGTTCATTGTGCAATTATATTGTCATATGAACTGTGGGCATTATGGCAATAGCATATCAGTTAGCATTTTGAGATTTGCCAGTTTAAGATTTGCCAGTTTGAGATTTGCTAGTTTGAGATTTAGCAGTTTGAGATTTAGCAGTGTGAGATTTAGCAGTTTGAGATTTTGCTAGTTTGAGATTTAGCAATGTGAGATTTAGCAGTTTGAGATTTGCCAGTTTGAAATTTGCCAGTTTGATATTTGCCCGTTTGAGATTTAGCAGTTTGAGATTAACAATTTGAGATTTGTCAGTTTAAGATTTGCCAGTTTAATATTTGCTAGTTTGAGATTTAGCAGTTTGAGATTTAGCAGTTTGAGATTTAGCAGTTTGAGATTTGCTACTTTGATGTTTGCCTGTTTGAGATTTAGCATTTGGAGATTTGCCAGTTTAAAATTTGCCAGTTTGAGATTTGCTAGTTTGAGATTTAGCATTTTGAGATTTAGCAGTTTGAGATTTAGCATTTTGAGATATGCTAGTTTGAGATTTACCACATGAGATTACTGATGTTCATACAATGAGAGACATCGCTGGCTTTTCTATTACCTCCCTTGGCATATAAAGTCCGATATATTCCGAAATGTATATTCGTTTAGTCCGTTTAGTTTGAATCCTTTGTGTTGACTGTTGTTCTCTTACCAGATGTTGCGGTATGATAGTGGTTATTGTATTAAAATTGTGTTCAAAAGGTGAAGGTAAGTACTCATTGGATATATGTAGGATATATGACGAGATGTAGTAATTTAATAATTATAAGATGAGAATACGGATTAAAATAGATAGCATGTTGTGCAAAGGAAACAGCGATAAAAACAGAGGTAAACCATTTCTTAAGGGGACCTTTATTCTTTTAGCGATAATTCAGCGGCAGTAACTTACAGAATTGCTCATGTTCATGGCAAATGATATGGCAGTAGGCTTCCAGCAGACTGCATTCTGTTAGAACATGACCAACTATTGAGTCATGGCATTGGCTAAATTGTTGACCTAGTTTGCAAAGGAGATGGCAGTAGGCTTCCAGCAGACTGTATTCTGTTAGAACATGACCAACCATGGATACTTTGTTGACATAGTTTGCAAAGGAGACGACAGTAGGCTTCCAGCAGACTGTATTATGTTTGCACATGACCAACTATGGATAATTTGTTGACCTAGTTTGCAAAGGAGCTGGATGTAGGCTTCCAGCAGATTGTATTCTGTTAGAACATGACCAACTATGGATAATTTGTTGATCTAGTTTGCAAAGGAGATGGCAGTAGGCTTCCAGCAGACTGTATTCTGTTAGAACATGACCAACTGTTGAGTCATGACACTGGCTAATTTGTTGACCTAGTTTGCAAAGGAGATGGCAGTAGGCTTCCAGTAGATTGTATTCTGTTAGAACATGACCAACTATGGATAATCTGTTGACCTAGTTTGCAAATGAGATGGCAGTAGGCTTCCAGCAGACTGTATTCTGTTAGAACATGACCAACTGTTGAGTCATGACACTGGCTAATTTGTTGACCTAGTTTGCAAAGGAGATGGCAGTAGGCTTCCAGCAGATTGTATTCTGTTAGAACATGACCAACTATGGATAATTTGTTGACCTAGTTTGCAAATGAGATGGCAGTAGGCTTCCAGCAGACTGTATTCTGTTAGAACATGACCAACTGTTGAGTCATGACACTGGCTAATTTGTTGACCTCATTGTTACTAATCTTCCAGCATTCGCTGCCAACTTATATTAAGTAAAACAAGAGCAGGAGCAGGATCCATGATAACAAAAATAGGCTTGTGAACCATGCATAATTAAATGACGATATGGCGGAGGGGATATCAGTTAACAAATGCATGTCGATGAAGGGAAATAGGGTAATTATACAGGCCCGTAGCTAGGGGGGTCGGAGCGGTCGACATAATTCCCAGAGGTCCACTTTTTTATGCACACTATCAGAATGTTTACACAGTTATTATAATACTATTGATGCAAGTAACACCTGGGAATAGTTTATAAGTGGCTTTCTTTGATGCAAGCAGCACCTGGGAATAGTTTATAAGAGGCTTTCTTTGATGCAAGCAACACCTGGGAATAGTTTATAAGAGGCTTTCTCTGAACTTTTTCTATATGCTGTCGCTTTTTAGCTATATATGTACACATTTAATATTATCGAAATGGCGGACGACACGAGTTCACAGAGTTTACCGTGGAAGACGAGTTGGTTGTTTCTACATACAGTCAAACCTGTCTTAAGCAGCCAGCCAAAGGAATCACATAATGTGGCTGCTTAGCACAGGTGGCTGCTTAACAGAGGTCAAATGTATAATAAAACAACATATTGGGAATCTGGACACTGGCTGCTTAATACAGGTTGGCTGCTTAATGGAGGTGACCACTAACACAGGTTTGACTGCTTAATGGAGGTTACCACTAACCTAGGTTTGACTGCATATGTCCGAACATTCTCAGACATCCGTTGACATATATTAAAATCAAATAATTATACCGTAGTATGTACTCCGTCATTGCCAAGAATGCATATAATGGAGTTTCAGACCATCTAGATTCCCGGACTATCTAGCGGCCTCGGTCCCTTCGTTGGGGTCCTTGAAACTACCCCTCATACAATAAGCTGGTTACGGGCATGTTATACTTACACATATTAGAGAAGACATTTGATCTAGCTTGCATGTCAAACGTTATCTGGGCATAATAAACTAGTAAGATGAGAAGTCGGGATAGTGTTGGTGGACATGACTATCCATTTAGTTTAAACATTATGTATTTCAGTACATTTACATGTACATATATATAATTTTATGAAAAGCATAAAATGTTTTATGTACGAAAGTCATTATTTACAGGTATGCGCATGCGTCGTAGTGTGGAAACGTTCCCAGGAACTCGCTTCAAATTTTTGATTATTTTCTCAATTTAGATAGAAAATCGGCCATTCTACGGCACGGAATTGGAGAGAACCATGATCTAGCTACCGATATGACCCGGATCCAACACTAAATTCGGAAGTTTCCATTGAAGTTTTGTGTTTTCTTCGTGAAAATACGCCACCCACATAGTTACCATAGGAGCAAGTGCGCAGCTTCACTGCGCATCC
Source organism: Archivesica marissinica (assembly GCA_014843695.1). NCBI lineage: Eukaryota > Metazoa > Mollusca > Bivalvia > Venerida > Vesicomyidae > Archivesica > Archivesica marissinica. The sequence continues at coordinate 7,643,199 of CM026391.1, forward strand.
GGAAACCGGAAACATGTCGCCAAACAGAAAACAACAACAACAAGGAAATTTCAATACCAGTTTGTTATTTTGTGCGTTTCTCATCTTCATAATCACAGTTTTCTCGGTCAAATATGGTCACAAATTGGAAGGAGAAGTCTCCGATGGCCTGATCAAGTCCACCAGCTGCACCGCGTCGATGCTGAGTGACTTCGCAGTGAGTTTGAAAGCGGATGAGAGACGCAGATATGGTAAAATTCCAGGAAATGCCAAATCAATTTCACTCTTGTATTTGCTAATACTTCAAGCAGGAGATGTGAACGTACATCCAGGACCCACTTATCCATGTGGTATTTGTAGTAAGAATGTGAACTGGAATGCAAAGGCCATCCAGTGTGATGGATGTGACATATGGTACCACAGTAGATGTGCCAATTTAGGCCCTGATACATTTAGTATGTTAGGAAAGTCTAGTATCAGTTGGATTTGCAACCAGTGTGGACTACCAAACTTGTCGTCAAGCTATTGCCTAGACCTAGACAGTTTTCAGACTGTAAATCCATATTCCCCTTGTCACAGGCTACAAGCCGAAGCTCTGTGTCATTGAATCCAAACAGTGGTGTCTTGATCCGACACACCACGTCAACACCAAATAAATCCCAGTGCCCGCCACTACAACCATTATCACCGGAAAATGAATGCAACAGCAGCATTAGTCAACAATCGTCACATGCAGGCAGTATTCTTAGTGAGCCTACATCATCCTACATAACTTCCGACCATCAATCAGAAACCAGTGACAGTGAGCCCACTCCAGTGGAACATCACACGTCTATTTCAAACAATCTAACGTGCCTAGTTATAAATTTCCAAAGCATCCGTAACAAAAAGACAGACCTGTACAATATCATTGCAAGCATGTCACCGGATGTTATAATTGGAACTGAAACTCATACTGATGACTCATATTTTGATGCTGAAATCTTTCCAGACAACATCCCCAAAGAACATTTGTATAAGATTTACAGGAAAGATAGAAAAGCAACAGTAAACAAAGGGGGTGGGGGAGTAATCATTATGGTGAAACCTAGTATACCTAGTGAAGAGTGCACGGACATAGATTCAGAATGTGAGATTAAGTGGGTACAATTGCGACCAACAACGAGTGACAATATTTTGGTTGGGTCATTTTACCGCGAGCCGAAATCCGATATCGATGCACTTGACCAGCTTAATACGTCCCTGTCAAAACTACAAAACATTCCAAAATACCGGAATTCTAAGATCATGCTTGGTGGCGATTTTAATCTCGGTGACATAGACTGGGAGATAGGTAGTGCTCCACCGGGATCTAGAGACAAATCACACTGTGATCGGTTGACAGATATCATTAAAAGCCACAATTTGGAACAGATCAATAGAGCACCAACTAGACAAGGCAGAATATTGGACTTGCTGATCACATCACATCCAGGCCTAATAGAAAAACATTTCACTTGCCCACCAATAGGCATGAGCGACCATGACATTTTGGCAATAAACACTATTATAAAACCAGTGATAAACAAAAAATGTCCGCGAACAGTCTTTAACTATAAGAAAGCCAACCGGGGAAACATAAGGAATGACCTGTCAAAGTTCTGTGAGCAGTATCTCTCCACTAACCCCTTACAACGTACAGTAGAAGAGAACTGGTCAAGTCTAAAAAATGCAATTTTCCATGGCATGGATGAACATATCCCCACAAAGACACTGAAAACCAAACCAGACATTCCTTGGATGACCCGCGGCATAAAAAGGCTGATTAGAAAGAAAAACAGACTCTATAAAAAGCATCAAAAATCAAAATCTGAAAACGACAAAAAGATATTCCAAGAGTACCGACGGAAAGTGAGAAATGAGCTGCACACATCGTACTACAAATATCTAAACAACCTTTTAGACCCGGAAACTGATACAACCTCAAACAACTTTTGGAAGTACATTAAGTCCAGGAAACAAGACACACTGAACATAGGCACTCTAAAGATGGACGGTAGATCAGCTGAAACTCCACAAGACAAAGCAGACATGTTAAACCACCAATTCACATCGGTGTTCACAAATGAAGATTTCACTAACATCCCAGACAAGGGTATATCACCGCATAGTGCAATGCACAGGATTAATATATCCGTAAAAGGTGTAGAGAAATGCATCAAGAGACTGAATGTTAAGAAGGCAAGTTTCCCAGATAAGATGCCAATACGTGTACTAAAGGAAACAGAGGACATCATTGCACCTGTGCCTACATCGCTATATCAACAATCTTTGGACACCTCGGAAATCCCCATAGACTGGAAAGAAGCAAATATTGTGCCGATATTCAAAAAAGGAGACCGCTCTAAACCGTCAAATTACCGCCCTGTGAGTCTGACAGCAGTTGCATCAAAAATGTTAGAACACATCATCGTATCACAAGTCATGGACCATTTAGACGATCAAAACATATTAAATGAAAACCAACATGGATTTAGATCGAAGAGATCATGTGAAACACAGTTACTAATGACAACCGACGACCTCACGAAACATATGGACAAAGGTACACAAGTGGATATGGCCATTTTAGACTTTGCAAAAGCATTCGACAAAGTATCTCACCACAGACTCTCCACCAAATTGTTGTATTATGGCATCACAGGTTCAACCCGAAAATGGATCGAGGAATTTCTACGCAACCGGAAACAGCAAGTCGTCCTGGATGGTGCTATCTCTTCCACTGCCCCTGTCACAGCTGGCGTCCCACAGGGCACAGTCCTGGTACCTACACTATTCCTCATTTACATAAATGACATTGCCGACTCTCTCAACTCAACCGTTCGCCTCTTCGCCGATGACTGTGTCATATATAGACCAATAATCAACCACAATGATCACACACTACTGCAAGAAGATCTGAACTTACTATCAGAGTGGAGTAACATATGGCAGATGCAATTTAACATAGACAAATGTGCAATCATGCAGATCACAACCAAATCTTATAAACAACAGTTTCCCTACTCAATGCAAGGTCAGAACTTACAAATCGTAAAGCACCACCCATATTTAGGACTGGAACTATCCGATAACATGAAATACAACCTACATATCAGCAATACAACCAACAAAGCTTCAAGCGTGCTCGGATTTTTAAAACGTAACCTTCGGCACTGCCCATCTAAGATTAAAGAAAGAGTGTATCAAAGCTTAGTACGTCCCAAACTGGAATATTCCTCTACAATTTGGAATCCGCACCAGATCACTCAAATCAAGCAGGTCGAACAGGTACAGAGAAATGCTGCACGCTTCGTACTAAACCAGCCATACAACCACGAAAACACAGGAAGTGTCTCTGCTATGATTAACCAGCTCAAGTGGCAATCATTGGAACATCGCCGCAGAACAGCTGACGTCACATTGCTCTACAAATTCATGAACAATCTTATTGCTGTCCCATCCTGTTACTGTCCAACACTTGCGACAGTCAGATCAACTAGGCACAGCCATCCGATGAAAATGAACACATTCCATTGTTCAATTAACGCATACCGATACTCATTCTTCCCACGAACTGTTAACTTTTGGAACCAACTTCCGGAGACCGCAGTGACAGCCACCAGCATGGATGACTTCAAGACAGCCATCCAGCTCCACGCCTTCTAAACTATCATGAACTGTACAGTGTAAATACACGTTGACATTTTAATTTCACCTGGGAGCGTTTTACACTACACGTATGCACAAGTTTTCCTCCATAGTTAATGTCTGCTTGCGGATTTGTGGAGTATTTTCATTGAAGTTGAAGTTGAAGAAGCCGGGACGTCCCCACCCTGGGTGATTATGTAAGGGAATTAGGCATGACCACGTTCCATCCAATCAAATGCATTGCGGTCACATGACACGTCCAGGCCAATCACCATCTAGGTGGGCCATTAATTCTTATATTTTGAAGAAGACGCACTTACTGCGAAAAACAAATAGTTAAGCCAGCTGACATTGAGGGCTAGGGGGTCCGGGGACATGCTCCCTTTTGAGATGTAGATACTGTAAAAACGATATTTTAATGGCTTTTGGACATAAAAAGTAAACTGATTTCTTATAATACGTGTTGCCATTTTACAAAGATATAATTAGTTTTACAAATTTATTTTAGCTCGATTGCGAAACAAGTTATTTCAACTTATATAAATCACTCTCGAGACCTCATTCCTGATGGAATCAATCGCCACGAGGGAGAGAGAAGATGCAACGTGGCATTTAAATGCCTTGCCTAAGGGCACAATCGTAACGGCTCCAGTGGGGCTCGAACTCCGGACCATTCGCACCTGAAGCGAAAGCGCATCCACTGCGTTATCACGACTTATATAATTCTCAGAGATATAATTATGTTCCAGTCACGTCTACGTCAATTGGCGGTGACGTTTTGCCGATGACGATGGTTAATAACAAACATAAATGTACGTTCTATAAACGGGTACCCGGTACATGTTACCCACCCTGCTTACAGTAGTGCGTAGGAACCCAGAGTAGATCTTCATAGCCGTCACTTGCAATGTGGCGCATACATTCCACAAGTATAAAATAAAAATACACCAGGCTTGCCAAATTATTGGGGCCGCGGACATAACTTCCACAAGTATAAAATAAAAACATCCGCCTGACTGACCAAAATATTGGGGCCGCGGTCGCAGCCTCTGTGGCCCCTGCTCCGACGCCTATGCATATAAATTAACATCAGTAGACAGAAAGGGATTGGAACTAAAGACACCTTATCTAATTGGATGATATGCAATATGTAGTAGAATAGTATATTTAGTTGTCAGATTAGCGCACGCCGCTCGCTTCACATCAATGCCACCCATGTTCGATCCTCGGACCGGGAAGTATGTGAGATGGTACGGTGGTCGCCAGATCGGACATGTGGGTTTTCTCCGGGTACTCCGGTTTGTATACAGATCACGTCATGTGACATGTGTGCAATGTTGCCGCGTGAAACCGATCATGCAAATCCAATGATCAATACTGACTTTGTAGACAGACAATGGACATATTTGAGTTCAGATTGTTGGCTCGGATGAAAGCGTAAATGTGGTCATTCAAGTGGGAAGGAAACCGGAGTACCCGGAGAAAAACAACATATCCGATCTGATGACCATCGTACCATTTCACATACTTCCCGGTCCGATGATCGAACCCGGGTTGTATTGGTGAGAAGCGAGCACGCTAACCACTGCGCTAATCGGACAGCCAACTTGTAGACTAAATATAAAATGAACTCTTAATTTATTTCTACAAACTCCAAACGTTATCCGAAGCCACCGGATGTGATCTATGTTCTTATCCGAACTCTCTGAAAACAAATCTCGCATATCCGATAAATTCTAACTCATAACGATTATTTCGGAATATAACAATTACTGTATATATACGTCATTCACGTTCGTATTCACGCGCAACTAACTCTGTTTCTATTCCGTTGTATAATGATACACACGTTGTTGTTGATACTACTAAGTTTTGGAAATCAATTGGTAAAATTGGAGTAAACTGTAAGAAAAATAACAGAATTCCAATGGAAGTTGTATTAGAGGATGGGTCTGTTTCTAATGATATCGATATTGTTTTATCACGATGGAAAAATGACTTTAGCTCTCTGTTCAAAACAGCACATAATGTTACTGGTACTAATGCTACCAGCAATATATCTGATAATGATGCTAATCTTAATAATCATGTATCGGTGTTAGAAGTCCATAAAGCTATTAATTCTGTCAATAAAGGCAAAGCATGTGGCATAGACTGTATCCCTGTAGAAGTACTTAATAACGATGCAGCGCTATCGTTTCTTCACATTTTATTTAATATATGCTTTGATAATGGCATTGTACCATCAGTTTGGAGTAAATGTATAATTAATCCCATACCAAAATCTTCTACATTGGACCTCTTGGTATTTCACTTGCCCCAGCTATGTATAAAGTATATTGTTCCATTTTGAACAGTAGATTAAGTACTTGGTCCGAGGCAAATGATAAAGTATCAGATGATCAGAATGGTTTTAGAAGAGGTCGAAGTACAACGGACCAGATACTTGGGGTAAATAATATAATCGAGTCAAGAAAAAAGTTACGCAAATCCACGTTCTGTGCATTTATAGATTTTAAGAAGGCCTATGATACTATTAATAGAAATATTTTATGGAAACGTTTATCTGATATAGGAATATCTGGTAAAATGTTTGGCGCATTGCAGTCATTATATGCATCTGTAAAGTCATGTGTAAGGGTTAATCAATTTACGACAGAATGGTTTAATGTCAAGTGCGGTTTGCGTCAGGGTTGTATACTTTCACCTCTTTTGTTTAATTTATAAATAAATGACTTGTCTCTATATCTTAAGACATTTGGTATTGGTATCACAATTGGGGATTAGAATGTTTGTATAATGCTCTATGCTGATGATATTGTGTTAATAGCGGAGTCTGTTGATGATTTACAAGTGCTACTGAATGCTTTAAATGATTGGTGTGCTCTAAATGATATGACTGTAAATGCGTCTAAAAGTAATGTTGTGCACTTTCGTCCCAAGTCAGAATTAAGCACACAGTTTAGGTTCACGTGTGGAATAAATCAGATTAATATTGTTGACAGATATACTTACTTAGGTGTTGTTTTGCATGAACATTTAGATAATAATATTACAGTTAAATATGTTTCTCAGAGTGCCAGTCGCGCATTGGGCTTACTTATTTCAAAATGTAAATTAATGGGTGGTGTGCCCTATGATGTTTTTACAAAGTTATACGATTCGGTAGTTTGGCCTGTAATCAGTTATAGTGCTCCTTTGTGGGGGTTTCGATCATATTCGTGTCTCGAAGCCGTCCATAATAGGGCATTAAGGTATTTTCTGGGTGTCGGCAAATATTCACCAAACAATGGTATTTCAGGAGATATGGGTTGGAAACCCCCAATAGTCCGACAATGGAAAGATATCTCGCTTTATTGGTCGATACTTTCAGGTATGGATACCGCAAGGATCAATAAGCGAGTGGCACTCTGGGCATATAGTAAAGCTAGTCGTTCATGTAGAAATTGGCATTTTAAGGTTAAGAGCTATTATGAGGCTAATGATTTTCCTACGTACACTAGCTTTGCTAATCCCATATCTCGTTCTTTCACACATAATATAGAGGTCAAAGCATATGATAAGTATAATAAACTCTTGGTCAACCAAGATAAACAATGTCATAGGTCCTTCTGGACGCGGGCGGAATAAATTGAGAGTATATAATTTGTTTAAAACTGACTATATTGCAGAGCAATATTGCAAAATTGTATTACCACCCAGACATCGTTCTGCTTTTTGCAAATTTCGACTGGGGATTGCCCCCATTAGGATAGAGACTGGTCGGTATGAAGGTTTGCCAGAGGAATCTAGGATTTGTCCGTTTTGTGATACTGCTACTATTGAAAATGAGATGCATGTAATATTGAAGTGTCCAGTTTACAATGATTTAAGACAAGAATTATTCTCAAAGTCATATGCGTGTAATATTAATTTCTACTCAATGTCTGATTATGATAAATATTGTTTCCTGTTTTCAAACCAAGAGATGATTCGTAATTGTGCCAAAACCTGTTTTATTATTCTACAGAGGCGTCAGTTTTTATTATGTAAATAATTTTTAATTTGTGAATAATGTCATTATTACTTGTATCTCTAACTGCATTTTTTAGTTCGTCTGTAATATCACTGCTAATCATATTCGCTATGATCTGATCAAAGCGAAGTTAGATTTCATATGACCAATTCTTAATCAGTGTGTAATAGTACCTATTTTGTATTTCAGTGTTTTATAATTGTCTTAGAGCAGTTTTTAATATCCGATTAGCAGGGATATTGCAGCTTTATCCCTAACATATTGTGATAAATATGAGTATGTATAATTTTGTTCATCTCCTATAACTCCATGTTGGAGTGGCATTGTACTTTCATTATGTAAACTATACATGTAATATTATTGTAAATATTGTACGTACAATGATGAGATGTAAATAAAGATTACTACACACGTGTTTGATTACTGTTATTTAAAACTGGTAGCCATATAATGTAATTATATAAAGTAAAACTGGAATAATATTATGGATTACTATAAGGTAATGCACTAAACTGCTGTGGAAGTCGTGATAGCGCAGTGGATGCGCGTTCGCTTCAGGTGCGAAAGGTCCGGAGTTCGAGCCCCACTGGAGCCGTTACGATTGTGCCCTTAGGCAAGGCATTTAAATTCCACGTTGCCTCTTCTCTCTCCCTCGTGGCGATGGATTCCATCAGGAATGAGGTCTCGAGAGTGATTTATATAAGTTGAAATAACTTGTTTCGCAATCGAGCTAAAATAAATTTGTATAAACTGTATATGCACGTCATTCATGTTCGTATTCACGCGCTACTAACTCTGTTTCTATTCGGTTGTGTAATGATACACGTATGTTTGATTACTGTTATTTAGCACTGGTAGTCGTAGCATGTAATTCTTTAAAGTAAAACTAGAATAATAGTACGGACTACTATAAGGTAATGCACTAAACTGCTGTGTTTATACATTATAGATCTGTGTTACATGTATAATATCCTTGGTCATGTACATAAGATACACTGTTTGGAGAGGATTTTTAATAAGTTTTTAACTTTCTATCCAATCCACCTAAATACTTTGTATGTTACACTATGTCGAATGTTTGATTCTTGAAATAAAATATGTTTAAACTAAGATACACTGTAATAGTGCACCCACCTATTTGAATGAGCAGTTTAAATTAGCAAATGAGGTACACTCTTTCTTATTCAACTAGTTTCATAGACAGTAACAGTTATTCCATTCAGGTTAAGGGTTTTGGGGGAAATAATTCGCTTATAATTGCTGTCAGGTGTGGAATGGGTTGCCGTCACATTTTAGATCTATTAGTAATCACAGTCAGTTAAATAAAATCTGTGAAGGAATATTTTATGCAATCTGTATCAATCTAGTCCTTTTATCTGGTCATTATTTTTATTTCATTTAATGTTTTATTTCAAAATGTATTGAGTTTTAGTAAATACCTGTTCAATGTCAGGCAATTCCCTGTGATATTATATAAATATGCATGCAATCATGTGCTATGTTACTGTAATTCAATTCAATCAATTCAATTCAATCAGTTTATTTCACATAAAACATTATTACAATGTTTAAAGTGTTATATACAAATTTTCAGAGAAGACATGTTATTATATAGATACCATTTTCTGAAGGTCATATACAAATTCAGAAAAACGGTTGCATGTAACAAGTAGATTTTGACGAATATAGATAATACATAATAGACAATCATGTTCTTTGACCAAACTCAAACAGAAACCCTTATCTTATTTGCAAAGTAGAGATACTTTGACAAATTATTTATTACAATTTTAGATGTAGAATTTAACAATGAGGCAAACTTATTTAGGCTTGGCCAATGACAGAAATATGGGTTAAAGTACCTTATCCTCAAATCCCTGTAGTTAGGGCAGACCAATAAAAAGTGGAATTCAGATTCAAGTTTTTTCACACTACATGATTTACAGAGTCGTTGTTCCCGAGGTATATTGCTATATCGACCTGATTCTATAAATAAATGATGAGCAGACACCCGAAATCTAGACAGCGCAATAAGATATTTTCTCTCATATATACATTCAAGGTATATCTCGCGGTCAAAATTATGTTTAAAAATACAGTATGACTGTAGACGCGGGGAATTGTTTATGTCCGAATACCATGACTGATAATAGTTATCAAATATACGTTGTTTAATTAACATAAGAGTGTGGTTATCAATAACCTGGTCCCTCCATACATACGCAAACCCAATGCTCATCAAGAATATTTTTAATATACATAGCCCAATTTTTATTTCGATATGTAACATTATTGTCCGCATCGTTTCTCATTGATGAGTACATTTTAAAAGTCAAAGATTCATCTTTAGCTAACAATTTTTTCCAGTATTTCAGCAGAGTAAATTTTCTAAATATATGTAGCGGCACACGGCCAAGTTCCCCGTATAATGCTGATAAGTGTGTGGACTGCCTGACACCTAACAAACGTCAGAAAAAATAGCTAGAAGAACAATAAAGCTTGAATATGATAAAGGTGGCCTAAAAATGATTGATGTCAATGCCTCTTTAAATACCTTTAAGTGCAGTTGGGTTTACAGACTATTTGACGACAATAATATGGGTAGCTGGAAAGATTATTATAAAAGAGAACTCGATAGATTTGGAGGAATATTAGTATTTGAATATAACTTACAAGATATAGATGTTAAGAAAATGTTTAAAAATGACTTTATTCGTAACATTGTAACTAGCTGGACAAAGATACATTTTGAAATGGAACCTGAGAATATTCCAAAAGAAATTATCTGGAATAACTCGTTCATACAAGCAAATAACAAAATGTTTTTCAACAAAGAACTTTTTAACAGAGGTATAAAATTCATAGAACATATATATGATTTCAGACTTAAACGTTTCTATAACTTTATTGAATTAAGAGACCTATATAATCTATCTGATGGAGCATTCTTAATATATAACAGTTTATTGAACAGTATTCCAAATGATTGGAAAATTAAATTGAAAACCCAAGCTGCTAACAGCATTGAGCCCAAAACATGTTTTATTAATAATATGTTAAAAGTAAAGAAAAACAATAGATCTCTTTACCAGAAGTATCTTTAAAAATCTCCAGTAAATAGACAACACTACTGTAAGGCAGAACAAAAATGGAATACTCAATTTGATGATCTGAATTGGAGAAACATATATTTAGTTCCGTTTACATGTACACTAGATACACGGCTACGAATATTTCAATACAAATGTTTAATGCGTATAATACCAACAAACAGGTACCTTCTAAAATGTAAAATTGCTCCATCTACTTTATGTGATTTTTGCAACATGCATGATGAAACTTTGGACCATTTGTTCTGGGATTGCCATGCCTGTCAACATGTTTGGTCAAGATTGCGATCCTTTCTTGCTACAAATAATATTAACATTAACATTTGCCGGCAAACAATATCTTTTGGGATTCCACAATCTAATTTGAAAGATACATTGATCAACTTTATTATTTTTCTAGCTAAACATTTCATTTTCAAATGCAAACTTGATAAAACTCCTCCTTCTTTTATGTTTTTTTAAAAATATTTGAAGACCAGAAGGGACATTGAATATCAAATAGCATTTATGAAAAACAAGATAAACCAACATAACCGTAAATGGGCCCATTTGAACATATGAGTTACTCTTTCTTTTAATTTAAATATTATTTATAATCATTTTATAAAACAGCGTTTGTATATATATCAGGGATTGTTTTCTTGTTTGAGTGTCTGTGTTCAACTGCTGAATACAGAGACTATTGAAAAATAATATATATGTATCCATTTTCCTCTTCCTTCTGTGGACAACTTCTTAAGACTTTCTCTATTATATATATGTCTCTTTCAAATGCATGGCGCATATCAATGTACGATATCCAATAATATATGCATACATACTGTTTCTGAACATAGTAACTTTGAAAACATGTTATATTGATATTGTATTTTGAGATGCACTTGAGAAAATAAATGATAAAAAAAAAAAAAAAAAGAAGGTTTGTGGACTGCCTGGCACCTAACAAACGTCGCAAAAATGTTACATATACCATTTCAATGTCTGTAGCGGCATGTACTCTTATTATTGTTTTGTGAGAAAATAGCCTCACGTATTTCGTTTTCTGAGATTTCGCAGTCCAATTCCTCGCAGTACGAATCAAAATTTAGGTCATGTTCCTGGTAAGTACCAGCCGGGGGTACACCACCAAATAAATCTTTAAAATGGTTTAATAATTCATCAACTGTTAAAGAATCGGCAATATTTGATTTCTTCTTATACGTATTCTTAATATTTTTCCAGAATTTACGGGGCTGTGAGGATGCCAAATTATTTATTCTTACTCCTTCCCTAACCATGTAGGCATGCCTTGCCTTCTTTTTTACTTTATTATAACGCGTCCGCGCTTGAACAAAATTGAAGCGATTACCATCGCGTTTATCCCTATTATACAATGTTATCAATGTATATGATTTTATTTGCTGACGATATAGTTTTGTTTACCACTGATCCTGGTAGTTTACAATCTCAGATTGATGCTGTGCAACATTATTCAGAAAAATGGGGTCTTAAAATCAATGTGAATAAGACAAAAATCTGTATTTTTGAAAAACGGAAACAAAATGTATATCCTGAATTCTTCATTGATAATGAAAAAATCGATATTGTGGATAACTTTGTATATCTAGGTGTTAAATTTACGTATACTGGAAATATGGTTAATGCAGTTCGAGCATTACATGAACAAGCCCTTAGGGCGTACACTAATTTATTGTGTGTATTTGATAAATTGCAACTTGATATAAAAACCAAATTATCACTTTTTGATTCAATGATTGTTCCAATTGTAACATATGGTTGTGAAATATGGGGTGTTTACAATTATAAAGATGTTGATAAGTTACATATACGATTTTGTAAATACATTCTTGGTGTGAAAGGTCAGACACCAAACTATAGTGTATATGGTGAACTTGGGAGATTTCCATTGTCTGTAATATGCAAGGAAAGGGCTGTTACATTTTGGTTAAAGATGATGAAAAATAGTGATTCACCCATGTACTCAATGTATAATGATTTAAGTAATAATGTTAATGTTGCCTGTTGGGCTAGTAGATTAAATTCAATTGTAGATCATCTTGGTTTTACAAATGTAAGGATCACCTTTGATAGAAGTGCAAACTATCACAATATGTTCAAACTAAGAATAAGAGATCAATTTGTCCAAGACTGGCGTGATTGTATTAATTCTATGCCAAAATTAGATTATTATTGCAGATATAAGACTGAGTATTGCTTTGAACCATATTTGGATATTATACGAAATGATCAATTAAGAAAATTATTAACCTGTATGAGATTATCGTCACACTGTCTAGAAATTGAAATAGGCCGGTACAATAATGTTGACAGACAAAATAGAGTGTGTAAACTCTGTTCACAAAATATGGTAGAATCCGAATTTCACTTTATGTTGTGCTGCCCATTGTATAAATTTATAAGATCAAAATATCTGGGCAGGTGGAACACCACTCAAAAATTCAACATGTTAATGTCAATAAAAAATAGAAAATGTTTGCTGAATATTGCTCGATTTGTGAAAGAAGCGCTATGCCTACGTAAAAATACTCTTGGAAATTAAATTAGATTTGTCTACTGATCGTTTACTGTACTGATGTGTTTGTGTGTTTTGTTATTTGTATAAATTATATATTTATTGTCATGTATGTATATTTATTGTCTTTGCCATAAGTTAGTGAAATTGTAAATGGCCAAAGGCAAATGTTTTGCCGATTTGCTAATAAACTTGAAACTTGAAACCTATTATACACATTTCTATACATTTTAAACGTGCGCTTCGCGTTATAACAACTCACATCAAACCAAATCAAATCAAATCAAATCAAATCAAATCAAATTTATTCACTCAGTGCATCATAGATGATACAAACATGAGGTATATATACCCAGGTTTATTAGTTTTCTTACCAGGTAGTATACCTGTGTGCTTATTATTTTCCCGAGCTGACTTTCCAAATATGGAATGAACATTTGTGAATAAGAAATAGGTAACATTATGTACGACTTCATCGATTGGTTCGCAATGTACGTCATTGGTCAGCTGACTCAATGTGTTATGATTATTCATGAGATTATTTAGGAATGCGGGCACTTTCTCGATGTCCCATGTAATTTTACTTGGGGGGCTATCAGAGGGCTGTGATCCTGTACTGTGTTTGTTCATTACGTTGTTACCGAATACACGTAATAGCAATTCAAATGATATACATGCATGATCACTGTGTTCATTGAATTGATGAACAGTACAATTGTGTACATTATTAAAATCTGCGTGCTTCAATAATAAGTAATCCACTACACTAGCTCCCCTATATGAATAAAAAGTGAACTCTTCAACCAATCTATCATTTCCGAGTCTGCCATTGGCTAATAAGTAATTTGTCGTTTGATTCAATATGTGCAATAATTTGATTTATTTATTTGCCTTTCCGATGCCATATGATTAATTCTGTATTGAATTGTTACAATCAAACAATAGAACTATATTATTGAACTTAGCATTATACTACAAACAAGCTGTTGTTATAAGAACTTCGATATTAAATATCATTTATGTTTTCCTTAATTCATTTACATAACTAATTTATCATCTATGCTCAGGGTTTCACCCAAGCGTAAACCACAAAGTACATATTATATGTTTGTTTCAAGAAACAACTAAACAATACAATACAATACAATACAATAAGTTTATTGCATAAAACAGACACATGTTTATAGCAATTAAACAGTAGAAACAGGCAGTGACATGGAATTTTACAAAAGAGCATAATTATAGGTTATTAGTATTCAAATACATGTATATGATATAAAAAGGTGTTAGGTTCGTTGTTTATTTGCAAAATATATAAATTTGGAAAGATCGATAGTGATTTTTTGGGATTTGCATGACAAGATTTTAATAAATTTCTGTATAGTCGGCCAGGTATGGTAATATCTTTTAATAAATTTCGATCTTAAAGTTGCATAATGTGGGCAGATTAGTATGAAATGATATTCATTTTCCAAAATTCTCGAATTATAATAAATACATAATCTTTCGTTTCGTGGCAGGTGTAGGTAACGACCACGCTCAATAGCTAAATCATGCGATGATGTTTTAAATCGTGTAAGGGCAATTCTGTATTTGTTTTCTTTAATAAAATCAAGGTAAGTTTCAAAGCTAAATTCATTTTTAAACAAACTGTATGTCTCTAGACGTGCAGAGTTATTGATAGCAGTATACCAGCGTTGATAATATATGTCTAATATGCGTGATTTTATAGTATTGTAATTACTAAGCATTCTTGACTGGTTTTGCCACAAATAGGACAGTCCTCCGCATGTATCGATAATATTTTTTAACTGATAAGCCCAGTTCATGTTGTTGTGATAATTTTTGTTTTCAACATCAGTTTTCAACAGTTGGTAAGTTTTATAAAGTAAGGAATCTTCTGGTAAAGTCAAATAATTTTAACCAATATTTGACCATTAGTAGTTGTCTGCGTATCGACATGGGGAGACAACCAAGTTCTCCATATAGTGCATTTAGGTTTGTTGAGCGTGTCGCAAACTCTCCTTTAGCGCCTTACGCATAATATTTTTCTGCAAAATTTTGAAAGTATTAATTCAACATCGGGTGCATCATGGTAGCCCCATAATTCTGCTGAATAGTTTAAAATTGGTTCGACAAGAGAATCAAACAAGCTTAACTTTCTCGATGATGGGAAGTCTACTTGATTAAAAGCAATAAATAATCTATGTAAAGAAAAAGAGGCGTGCTGAGCTACAAGTTTTTGTGTTCGATTCCAATTACCGTTCTTGTATAGATGAACACCTAAATATTTAAACGATTCTACAATATCAATACGTGAATTATATATGTAAAAATCATGTCGAGAATGTCGACCATTTTCAAAAATCATAATTTTTGTTTTATTAGTATTAAGGCGTAAGCCCCATGTATTACAGTAAGTCTCAATATCGTTCAACATAGATTGTAATGCTTCAGGATCTTGCGCAAACACAACAGCATCGTCAGCAAATAATAGTAAGAATATTTGTAGGTCACCAATGTTCATTATTCCATTCAGATCTGCATTAATATTATTTAATATATCATTCAAAAAAAATAAACACAAAATGCTACTGGACGGGTCTCCTTGCTTTACGCCAATATTCGATGTGATACAATCAGACGTGTTTGACCCATAGCGAATATACGATCGTACTACTGTATACATAGATTTTAGAGCAGTTATAAATCTAGTGCTAACATTTGAATTAAGCAGTTTCCCCCATAAGTAAACCCTATCAATTCTATCAAACATCATTTGCCAGTCCAAGTAGGCTACATAGAGTTTTTTCTTGGCAGCAAGAGTTTTACATATAAGGGCATGCAAAATAAAAATACAGTCACTAGTGGATTTATTCTTCTGAAAACCAAATTGATTATCAATAAGTGTGTCATGTTTATCAGTCCATTTTATTAATCTATTGACCAATAGTTTTGAATATATTTTTAAAATTATATTATTAAGTGTGATTCCTCGAAAGTTTTTGGCTTCACGATTACCACCCTTGAATATCGGTATAATGATACCTTCTCCCCAGCTTTGTGGGAAAACCCCAGAGCTAAATATAGTACTGTATAGTTTAGTCAGGTAAGGCGCGATTATATCGAACGAATACTTAAAAACTTCGGCAATTAATTGATCTGTTCCCGGGATTTTCGAGTTATTTTGCGTGAATACAGCATTTCTTACCTCCGACTCAGTAAACTCAGTATCTAGGTCATTATCATAAATAAGAGTGTCCGTGTTTTCAAAATTATCTTGATCATGTTCTGGTTGCGAGCCATACAGGTTATCAAAATGAGTAAACATATCTTCAATTGAAACATTATCTATATTTGGACCTTTTGTTTTATATTGAACTTTTACATTTTTCCAAAATGCTTTTGGATTTGATTTAGCTAAGTTATTTATACGTTCGCTTTCCTTACGATTAAACTGCCGTTTGTGCAAACGCTTTAAATTATCATAATCTCGCCTTTTACTTAGAAATATTAATTTACTTTCTTGTGTTTTGTTTCTTAAAAATGCATTTCTTGCTATATTAAATTGCTTTCTAGCAGCAATACAATCATTATTAAACCACCTCTTTCTATTTTTACTTATATTATTGCTCGCCAGATTATGAACCTGTTTGCGAACTTTTCTGAATACACTAAAAGCTTTATCCTGCATGTATTGTGTGAACTGCTGTACTGATTCATTTATTGTATTGTTATTTAAATCTGATGACAGTCGCTGAAGTAGGTCATTACTGTCCAATAATTGTGTACGGAATGTATCGGTCAGCGTATCGTCCCACTCTAAGTATTCCCCATTGGTTGTATTATTATCACGTGATTCGCTTTCCTTACTGTGTTTATGTTGTATACAAATATTCAATGCGCAATGGTCCGATAGATCATTGGGCGGTTGTACGCAAAAGTTATTAATGTAAATAAAGTCATTCTTATTCAATAAACAATAATCAACAACACTTGAACCATTATTATTAATGAATGTAGGCTCGCCACAGAAGATGTGGTGTAGGTGTGGCATCAACAATGGCAACCTCATTTTATTTCATGACATATACATGCAATTCAATTCATCCTTTCTCTCTCTCTCATGGTTCCGCAGAAAAAATGGCGCCACAAGATGTGGCTGAATAAGTCTTTAACATTTGTAGAAGAACTATACGAGAGATATAGTGCTCTTGTATGACAATGTCCAGAACCATGAATACACGCACATAACACATCCAACATCGTATATCTCAGTTCCACGTCCGTCTCAATAATGACAAGAAATCATTATAACTGAAAATACAAGTATAATGTTAGATTCCATAATATACACAGGGGGTGGGTGGGAAATAGTATGTCTTATCGTCGCCTTGTTGAGCCTCCGAATGAAATATCGTCGCCTTGTTGAGCCTCCGAATGAAATATCATGCGATATTTCCCACTCATAAACCACGCTGCACAATGTAAGGTATATTGCACAATAGAGCACGTTTATACAGGTAAACTGTGTATCCGATAATAAATACATACACTTTGCACTAACCTCTATAATATGTCATTAAATACAATATAATATTGATCAAGTTGTATATAGTTGTACGTAGAATAAGCAGTAAGCAGCCTTCAATATACTTACCTTGTTTCCTAGAATAAACAAGTAGACATGCACATGAATATATGCATACATATTAAATAAGTAATTGGTAATTTTAAAGTTTATCCTCTCTAATAACAAATATCCTCTATATATCTATTCTAAATCTATTCTAAAAATTCTACTCAATGCATGTATAATTTGCTTGTATGACATTGATCACGTGTAAATAGTATGTATAATATGTATATAATTATGACTATGTACTATATGTATTACATTGATCACGTGTAAATAGTATGTATAACATGTATGTAGCGAAATTGGTATTTGATGTATTTCGCAGGGCTTGATTGAAGACTGATCCCCGCGATTCGGTCATGTATTTACAAGTTCTGTTTACTCCTATGGATTACTCCTTCCATGGATTGCTCCTTCCATGGACTGCTCCTTCTGTGGATTGCTCCTTCCATGGATGGCTCCGTCCAAGAGATCCTTCCATTGTCTATGTACATACCTGTTTTCTTTAGTATCATGATGTTTTCATGATTTACATGCATATTAGTTCAGAAGGAGCATACCTACCATATATATACTCTCGCATTGCATTATTTGGGATAGAGTTTGTATAGCAGTAAGTGTGATAGATAGATATATAGATATAAATAGATAGATAGATAGATAAATGTTTATTTACGTCTCCTTTTTGTACAAGCATACACAACATATTTAAACAGTAATATTAAAACAATGTACAAATCCACTCATGTTCGAGTTATAAGAGACAAACTAAGATATAATATAACAGCATCTTAAAACTTACTTTAAATTCAATTTATAAATACAGATTTATAAAACAGTAAAACTATACATCCCAGGTTAAAATGTTGCATTTACATATATGTATACAAAAGTTAAATCGTAATAGTATTATAAAGCTGTTTGATTTCTATATACATGATTCAGGTTTTATATAAAATATTACGTCTTTCCATTAAAATTCTATTGCAGGTTTTGGCACATAATTTAGCAATATCTTTATCAGACATTAAATAAGCAAACTGTTCAGAGAAACTAAGCGTGTTGAATGATGTATTAATAGACTGCGCATACAATTTAAGTTCAGTGTGTAAATGCTCATACAATGGACATTTCAACAATACATGTATTTCGCTCTCGATTGTATTTGAACATTGAAAACAGGTTCGTTCACACAGTGGTAATCCTTGATATCTACCAGTTTCAATCTTAATTGGTGCGACGCCACAACGGAATTTGGCTAAGGCGCTTCTGTGGTATCTAGGTATTGCTATATTTTGCACATACGATTCTGTCTTGTATTCACTCTTAAACTGGCTATATTGTCTTAATTTATTTCGTCCTTTGCCACTAGTTCCAACTAGTTTAATATTAGTAAACCACGTTGCCTCTAAACTGTTTGATAAGTTTGTGTTAACAGTTTCAATTATAGTTTGTCGCTCACTGATCTATGATTAACGGCACACAGTCTATACTCTTTAGCTTACAGTCAAGTTTATATAACCAGTTTCTAGTACGGCTCTTATTATCATTTGCCCATTTAAATACACGGTTATTTAACCTGCTTTGATCCATATTATTAAGACGAAACCAATTTCTTATATTAGCCGTCCACTGTCGCACGATCGGTTGTGTCCATCCCATATCCCCGAACACCGCGTCGTTGGGAGAGTATTTACCGAGTCCAAGGTAGAAGCGACAAGCCCTATGATGTACTGCATCGATACACAAGTATTGTTTTTGCCCCCATATGGCTGCTCCGTAATGAATGACAGGCCAGACCAGTGTGTCATAGAGCGTCGTATATACTTGGTAGGGTAGTTCGCCCATATACTTAAATTTCGATATGAGGATCCCCAATGCTCTTGTCGCCGACTGCGCCACGTACTTGGCTGTGATGGAATAGTCTAGCGTTTCACTAACTACCAGTCCTAGGTAGCCATATTGGTTAACACACTCTATTTCAGTTGAACCACACATGAAGTTATAATCGGTCCGCGGTACTGACGCGTTTCGGAAGTGCATCACTTTAGTTTTACTTGAATTAATCGACATTTTATTTCGTACACACCAGCCAGATAATAAGTCTAGTAGGAGTTGTAGATCATCTTCTGAGCTTGCGATCAGAGCAAGGTCGTCCGCGTATAACAAGTGGTTAATAAAGCGTTTCCTACCAATACCCCGATGCAACATTGTTCCAACAGGTTGCTTAAATCATTCATGTACAGGTTGAAAAGTGTCGTTGAGAGCAAACAGCCCTGCTTAAGACCAACGTGTACATCGAACCAGTCAGTGATATGGTGGTTGATCTTCACCGCACACTGCACATTTTCATAAAGAGATTTAATTGAGCGTAATAATTTACTGTTCTTTAATCCTATTGCCTCTAGCTTATCCCATAAGATGCTGCGATTTATCCGGTCATATGCTCTGGAAAAATCGATGTATGCTATATACGTTGATGCGTTTATACTCTTGCATTGATCTATAATGCTTGTAAGGGTAGATAATTGGTCTATGGTACTTCGCTTACGCCGGAAGCCATTTTGCTGGTCGGATATTTTATCGTTAATATCCACCCAGTCATTCAGTCTATTGTTTAGAACACTGCAGAATGCTTTGTATACCGATGAAGTTACCGTAATACCCCTGTAGTTAGATGGATCACGTGCATCCGTAGTGGGGGTTTTCAAAATCGGCGTGATCATCCCGTATCTCCATGAGTTTGGAATTTTACCCGTATCGTAGCATACACAGAATAACCTGTGCAGAAAGTTAACACTGGCGTCGGATTGAATAACCTCGGAGGGTAACTGATCATGCCCTGGCGCTTTATTCTTGTTTAGCGACTGGAGTGCACGCTTAACGTCAAGAATACTAATACCAACGTCTAAGTTGCTGTTATCACTATCATGGCACGGTAGCGTGACATGGTGTATATCGTTGTCGCCCCGAAGGTCAGTGTCGCCCGTGAATAATTCTTTGAAATGTGCTTGCCATTTTCCATGTACTGCTTCGAATGAGGCAGTCACATGTCCACTATTGTCTACTACTTCCATAGGAATACGTTTCTGTCTATCACACCCGACACCTACTTTGCCTATAGTCTTCCAGAACTCACTTTTGTTCTGCTTACAGCTCTCTAGAATATTGTGTTGCGTCTCTTGTAAATATTGCCTTTTGTGTTTTTGTACTTCTCTGTCGAATTGGTTTCCGCTTTGATACATATTTATGCTTAAATTGCCTCTTACGTCTAGCGTACTTGCATTTGAGCCATATGTCTTCACACTCACACACACTGTTCCACAATATTGTTAGCTCGCTGCACCACCATGGTTTTTTGTGTTTTCTCTTTTTATTGTTCGTCCCGTTAGCTACTACAACTACCTTAGGGTTAAGGTGTGTGTTCATTTGTGCTTTCACTATTCTGAGATAGTCATCGTAGGAACTGTCTATGCACACTTGTTCTTGTTGGTTACTCTCAAGTTTATGTAACGTCTCATTTAAGGAATCGAATATATCACGATTGTTCATAAATTGTCGTATTTAGTGAGGGTGGCCTTATCTGGGATATAAGTGGCCTCCGGGTGTTCGGTTGGAGATTCATACCCGCTGAGCTGTAAATCCCACAGTAGAATAGAGTGATCAGGTATTATCACTCTGTTTAATGTATGTACTCCAATTGCAACTGTTAATAATGCACTAGACCGTATAACATCAAACTTAGTATACCGTTCTAAATGCTCGTACGGTACAATGCAGTAGTCCACCACCGCTAAGCCGCGAGTAGATACACTGGTATAATCGTTTCCATTGTGATTTCGACCGTTTAAAATGCACATATTACTGCTGATCGTCAATTAGAGCGTCACTATATTGGCTTGTTCGTTTATCCACTATATCATGTGGTGGAAGGTTATCCACCCCCGCAATAAAGTCCTCTTGGCTGCCTACACGAATGTTCAGGTCTCCGACAATGGTGATTATTGAGTCTTTTTGATACATGTGTAGCTGTGTTAATAACGTGTCAAAAAACTCATTCACGTTAACGTGTCTTGAAGAGTTCGACGGTGGAAGATAACAAACACAAAAGTTTAGTATGTCGCATGAAAGTTTATCTACAAGTGATATCCACAATATTCCATCGTGCTCGTCGTTTAAGCACGTAATGTCAAAACGGTCTAAGAGATCACACTTTAAGAGTTTACTGAAGCCTTCAGAGTTTCCATCATCTTGCTGTTGTAGGTGGCTGATATACGATCCAGTTTGTGTGAGAGTCCACGTGTGATGGGTATGGTCAAACTGGCCGACACATTTTTATGCTGCTGCACCAGCTTACTGGCATGCTCAAATGGGGCTAATATGTCACACAACTCCTACAGCAACTTACGCTCATAGGCTGTGAGGTGGAGAGTGTCCAACTGATCCAGTTTTTCAGGGGAGACTCTCAAGATAGATCGAATCATGATGAGCTGGGAGTTCCACCTGGTTGCATTAGCTGTTTGTTTTCCCCCTCTAGGATGTCTGTAGCATGCAGAGACTTTCTCACATATGCCACAATGGTTGAAGCCTTTGCTATGACATTCTTAAGATGATGCCCTGCATCTTTAAGTCCATCCTTCACCACTAGCTGTAATGTGTGGGCATAACACGATCCTCGTTTTGGCAAACTGACAAAGCAATCATCATCATGTGGCACATCCTCAGGTTCGGATTCAGAATCACTTGAGTCATCCTCACTATCAGAGTTTGAATCATCATCCACAGAGGCTGTGAATCCTGGAATGCTAAAGTTGAATGCCTTGGTCATGTTTGAAGCGTTGTCCGTGATTATCATGGATATCTTATGCCCTATGTCGTAGCTGGCAATCACCTCCTCGTACTCCTGACGAATGTTCTCTGCATTGTGTCTGCCCTTTAAGCTTAAATCGCTTGCATGCAATCATGACAGACGAATATTTCTTAGGTGTGGAGATATACTGAGCCATTTTTGTCTGTTCTGATGGTGTTGGTCGGGCAGATTTTGTTGTCACATCTAGGAAGACATCTCTATGTTTACACTGAAAAGACAAAAAATACAACACTATTATTAGCAAATGTAATTTAACAGCAGTAATAAATTAACACATTTAGTAAAATTGTGTATAAAATTTATTTACAGTCCTGTTATCACAGTAATTAGTAAGATTAATAATTTAGACTAAATTCTTAAGTTCTTACATGTAAAGTTCTTAAAATAGATTGGGTCAAATACATTTATTTACTAGCATGTTAGCAACATGTTTAACTGTTTAAGGAACAAAACTAAAAATAATGAACTTACTTTGAGATGCTTGAGAAAGTTTGATGTACTCTTGGCTGGACCAGAAATCAAAGTGGGACAATGCTTGCACTTCACTTTGACAGTGCCTGTAGCATCTGGTGGCATTTCAAACTGAGAAAACACAGAACTTTTGGCTGGCATTTTGACAAGTGCTCAGAATTAACCATACATCCTTGTAGCTGACAAAATATAACTGATTTACTGTGTGTGTTTTTACGTTTAATTTATCGTCGCTACCGGTTGCCCATATGAGCGACGCCTCCTGAAGAGATTAGTTATTTTAGATTTTGGAGGATAGTGCATGATACAGACAGAGACCCATTCCAGAATCTCCTCTGGTTCTTTTACGTGCTGGTGTAAAGCACCGACACGAGACCTAGGTTTAACATCCCATCTGAAAGACTGTTAATTTTATTATGGTCAGACTGATTTACTGTGTGTTTTACGTTTATTTATCGTCGCTACCGGTTGCCCATATGAGCGACGCCTCCTGAAGAGATTAGTTATTTTAGATTTTGGAGGATAGTGCAATGATACAGACAGAGACCCATTCCAGAGTCTCCTCTGGTTCTTTTACGTGCACGGTGTAAAGCACCGACACGAGACCTCGGTTTAATGTCCCATCTGAAAGACTGTTAATTTTATTATGGTCAGACGGGGGATCGAACCTGCGATCCCTGGATTACCAGTCCAGCGTGTTACCACTGGACTACAGATCCGTCTGTAACTGATTACTGTGTGTGTTTTACGTTTATTTATCGTCGCTACCGGTTACCCATATGAGCGACGCCTCCTGAAGAGATTAGTCATTTTAGATTTTTGGAGGATAGTGCAATGATACAGAGAGAGACCCATTCCAGAGTCTCTTCTGGTTCTTTTACGTGCACGGTGTAAAGCACCGACACGAGACCTCGGTTTAACGTCCCATCTGAAAGACTGTTAATTTTATTAGGGTCAGACGGGGGATCGAACCTGCGATCCCTGATTTACTGGATGTCATTTGACCCTTATATATTGGAGTGAACTCATAATGAACTCACCTGAGCATATCCATAAATTACACCTGTATAAGCTAACAACAGCAGTAATTATTTTCTTAATTAAGGATATTGCTCTGATCTTTGAGCATATCCATAAATTACACCTGTAAAAGCTAACAACAGCAGTAATTATTTTCTTAATTAAGGATATTGCTCTGATCTTTAGTAATTATGCTATAGAATGACTGAAGGTGTTATCATAAAACTGCTCACCTATTGACCAGGGTCACCTATGATGAACTCATGTTTTAATACCTTTTAGGAATATTAGCTGTTTGACATTTGACATTCTCACCTGCTTTTAAAATATTAACAGAATAATTATCAAGGACAATTAATTAAACAATTTATTTATAGTACTAATAAAAATATTTAGAAATTATAGATTAATTTATAGTGTCTGCTAATCTACAATAATAAAAATAGTAATTTTCTAGTGATATATACTTTTAAAATTAGACTTTGTTAATTGTCACTTTTTATTGCATAGATGACTTAATTATGATGCTTAAAAAGTAACATGCAAAAATATTCAAAAAATATTCAAAAAGTATTCAAAAAGTATTCAAAAAGTATTCATGAATACAGTGATATTTCAAATGTATTCGAATACAATACGAATACTTGTATTCAAAAAAGTCATGAATACTGAATACTTACAAATACTGAAGAATCAGTATTCGAATACAGATGAATACGAATACTGAATACGAATACCCCAGCCCTGGCACTAAGTACCACCATCCAACTACCCTTGCCTTCCCCCTTGTATGTATACAGTGACCAGCACTAAGTACCATCATCCAACTCCCCTTACCTTCCCTCTTGCATATATACAGTGACCAACACTATGTACCATCATCCAACTCCCCTTGCCTTCCCTCTTGTATATATACAGTGACCTGCACTAAGTACCATCATCCAACTCCCCTTGCCTTCCCTCTTGTATATATACAGTGACCAGCACAAAGAACCATCATCCAACTCCCCTCGCCTTCCCTCTTTTATATATACAGTGACCAGCACTTTGTACCACCATCCAACTCCCCTTGCCTTCCCTCTTGTATATATACAGTGACCAACACTAAGTACCATCATCCAACTCCCTTGCCTTCCCTCTTGTATATATACAGTGACCTGCACTATGTACCATCATCCAACTCCCCTTGCCTTCCCTCTTGTGTGTATACAGTGACCAACACTAAGTACCATCATCCAACTCCCCTTGCCTTCCCTCTTGCATATATACAGTGACCAGCACTACGTACCACCATCCAACTCCCCTTGCCTTCCCCCTTGTATGCATACAGTGACCAGCACTAAGTACCATCATCCAACTCCCCTTACCTTCCCTCTTGCATATATACAGTGACCAACACTATGTACCATCATCCAACTCCCCTTGCCTTCCCTCTTGTATATATACAGTGACCTGCACTAAGTACCCCCATCCAACTCCCTTGCCTTCCCTCTTGTATGTATACAGTGACCTGCACTAAGTACCATCATCCAACTCCCTTGCCTTCCCTCTTGTATATATACAGTGACCTGCACTAAGTACCATCATCCAACTCCCCTTGCCTTCCCCCATGTATATATACATTGACCAGCACTATGTACCATCATCCAACTCCCCATGCCTTCCCGCTTGTATATATACAGTGACAAACACTAAGTACCATCATCCAACTCCCCTTGCCTTCCCTCTTGCATATATACAGTGAACAGCACTATGTATAGGCACAAATGTGAGATAGGTAGTGAATGGCAATTGGGTTCATTAAGAGACACAGTCTGACGTGGAAGATAGAGACCCCGTCTGGAACGAAAATGATTCATTCTGGGAAACGGTGCTACCAAGCATAAATGCCACACGCTCAGACCAGACGTATATAACGGTCATCCATGCTCCTAAATTGATGTTTATTTGTCATCAAAGTCAATACTAAACGCGATTTAATGACGTTTAGAGATAATTTAACTAAGATTAGTCTACAAATAAATATACATAGGCACAAATGTGAGATATGTAGTGAATGGCAATTGGGTTCATTAAGAGACACAGTCTGACGTGGAAGATAGAGACCCCGTCTGGAACTAAAATGATTCATTCTGGGAAACGGTGCTACCAAGCATAAATGCCACACGCTCAGACTACACTGCACACCAGACGTAAAATATCCTGTGAAATAGTAGCTGCTATTAGGTACCCAATAGGTAAGTTCCCTGATCCTGCAATTACTACTTTAGATATAACGGCAAATCTGTTCCATACATCGTGTTATTCATGATACACGAGTTGTATTACGCTTGGATGTCGACCATATTTACATTATAATTATTGTTATGTCAACAAACCGCATATACGGCGTTTGTTTATTAGTTGAAATGCTCAGTTTTTGAGGCAAATATTTAGCAAAAAGGAAAACCATATCCCGGTGTGAAGAGTTTTCGCCCAGAACAGGTTTTCGCCTAACTGTGGGAATAGCAAGTCGCAAGAGATCACGCAATATTTCACGCTCCAGTTACCGGAATTATAAATAAACATACCTTGTGCACTTCCAATCTATTTCTAACTGATCATAGAGATCAGACAGGTAAATAAGCGGTGAAAATTTTAAACCTACCCCATTTTTCACTAATTTCACTATATCCGTTTTATGTCGCCATATAAATATCATCTTTTAAAGATATTGGCAATTTTTTCTCCAAAATGACACATGCATCGTCTGCCACGCCAATATATTTACGAATAAAAATGTCATTATAGTCTCAGTGCTCCGTGTTTATGAGTTCCGTCCGTTATTACACACAAGGGGTCCTTATGCATAACATTGATTTTCACCGTTTTTCGCCTTCAGGTCCATGTGTTGTCACAGAGATTCTCCAACTGATATACATGGTTGTGTAAACCTAGTTATTCTCTGTTAGGCACCGTGTGATGTGTTCGATGGATGGGTCCAGTTACGGTTCTGCACCCAGTAATTAGGAGGGGTGACGACTTCTTATGCCCCGTGTGTTTGTCTAAGTTAAACTAAATTAGTGTTTTAGATACAGTATATAGACAAAATGCTGTTTTGAATGAAAATGATAAATTAAGCCTGTTATTAAAGTGAGTCTTCCTTAGTTATATTGTTTTGTTAAAAAATAACTGTTGCTTACATACTAATGCTCGCGTTGTAGGCAATTTCCACAGTAAGGCGAAAACATGTGACGTCATTCCGGATTACTGAGAATGAGGTACCGCTATTTTGTCAACTTTTCTCAAAAAGTAAACATTCGATTTTCTTCGTGGTTTTTGTGAATGAATGGTAAAATATTGTTTATTTGGTGACATAAAATTGTTTGCAGTGTATGACAATGCTAAACCTATAGGAGTCCGTTATGTACTACATCGTCGGAAACCAGTAACACCGGGATATAATAGGAAAATACATTCTGTAGAAATTTGTGTTTTCACTGATGTAGTGTCACTTTAAATAAAAATGTACTCAAATAAAATACAAATATTTCACCATCCAGGTAAATATCGGCAACAATCTTACGCGGGGTTCTACTGTGTAGCGTATTCTTCCACCACGGACCAGGGGCGATATTCTTGATAGTTTAATAAATAACACCAGAATGGCACATTGTTTCATCGTGAACAGCAGGAAATGATATGTTGTCGTTTTGGCTGGGCGTTCAGTTTTTGATTTGGCGGTATGTTTTCTCGTCGTTTTACCCAGTGTAATACTCATAACATCTAAATATCACTCCTACTTCATTAAATGGAATCTTTCTCTCACGAATCATGCTGTTTGCAGCCTCGGCGTGCAGATCCAACAGAGCAATACAGGAAACAAATACAAAACAAAAGTAAAATTCAATAATTGTTCCATTTTGGATAAGATCCGCGGTGAATATACAGCGGAATTTCATTGGCTGCTGTTTATATATTTATTTACATGTTTCATTTTTGACCAATGAGAAAACAGCACTCATTCACATCGGATATTGTCAAAAACCGAACGCCCAGCCAAAACGACAAAATTTCATTTCCTGCTGTTCACGATGAAACAATGTGCCATTCTGGTGTTATTTGACCGATCTCGATGAAATAAAAAGTATTTGTTGATAGAATAAGGTCTTCCGGTCGGGACCACAAGGGCATATCAGTGATCTGGTCGTTTTTACCTAGTTTCTCGTCGATGTTTTTGCATGCATGTTTCAATTTCGTTGGTTGCCTTTATTATATATTACTTACTATATGACCATAGGCCAAAAAAAATATTTTTTGTGCCTGGTGGCTGTAAATATTTTTTGTGCCTGGTGCCTGTGGCCCCCCCCCCCCTGTGGCAAAAATCCGTGCGATACTGTACGTGTCTGATCCAGTTCAACAACCCGGAAGTAAACACAAACTGTTTCTTGGAATAAGACAATATGAGCCATTGTTTTTATTATTTTGGCAGTTGAAAGCTACTCTAGGAGAGATTATTTTTAATTTAGAATATAACAAGCTGCCGGAGACAACATACCATAGGTCATAGGATTTATATTTATACCTTTCCGACAATAAGCAGATTGTTAACACAGCAGCAGATCTGTCGGCCATTTTCAATATGTAGACTGGTTTACGCGGGTATCACAGAGCGAGTTCAGTTGACTTACTAGAGTAATATCTAGGGTTGTTGGGTGTTTCGTCAAACTACAAATTCGACAAACTTACTATTGTGTATAAAACAGGTAGTCGTTTCGTCAACCTTATTTATATAGTAGTTTATTGTTATGGTTGCGGAGGTGTTTTATCACCTCTGCGTTCCCAAACAAACTACAAATGTACTACATAAATAGTAGGCGAAACACAAACAAGGCAATTATGCCTATTATTGAAACATTTATTATGATATTAGAAGTCATCTAGGTTCCTGACTGATTGATTATCAGCCTGATGAGAAGCCGTCAGTTAAATTATGGGATAGAAATAAAGCGAATGAATTTATTAATAAACTAGATCGTCATAAAATACAAACTTTACAAGATACGCTAGAAAATTTTAGTGTGGCTACAAATTTTAACAAACAGAACGTAAATGCAATCGTTAACGATATGTCGTCACTATTTATAAACACGTCTACTGAAGCCTTTGGCTATACCAAAATAAACAATGTACAGGAGACCAACAGTTCCAAAACATCCCCGTGGTTTGGTCCAAAGTGTAAAAAGGCAAGAAAAAATTTCCACTCCGCAAAATATCTCTATAAACTAAGAAAGAATAACCAAACAAAAGAAAGCCTAAAACGAACTGCTACTATTTATAAAAATACTATGAAACAGTTTTACAATACACATAAGCATTCAAATATAAGGAAATTAAGAGATGTTAAAAGTAGACACGAGAAAATACTGGAAAATATTAAATGGAAGAGCTATAAATAAAACTGAAGCTGATTTAACAGATCTTTATAATTTCTTTAAAAATGTAAACTTTACCGATAATAATAATAGCGATAACAATGATAATAATAATCATCATCATCATCATCATCATCATCATCATCATCATCATCATCATCACATCATCATCAAGACAATGATATTAATGGAGATATAAACCCCCCTATCACTGAAACAGAAATAGAATGGGCAATACAAAATTTAAAAAATAACAAAGCTAGTGGCTACGATAAAATACTAAATGAACAAATAAAAGCATCTGTACCTTTGATGAAAAACATATACGTTAAACTGTTAAATCTTATATTCGATACCGGAATCATCCCAGAGCAGTGGACAGTTGGTATTATTAACCCAATATATAAAAATAAAGGAGACATAACAAAACCAGAAAACTATCGCCCAATAACATTGTTAAGTTGTCTAGGCAAAGTATTTACTAGTATTTTGAATAAAAGAATAACCGATTATGTTGAAACTAATGATATTTTAAACAACACACAAGCGGGATTCAGAAAAGGATTTTCAACAGCAGACAATTTATTTATTTTGCAACATATCATTCAATATCTTAACAGAAACAAATTATTTTGCTCATTTATCGATTTAAAACAAGCGTTCGATACCATCTGGAGAAATGGCTGATGGGAGAAATTAATAAATGCTAAAATCAATGGTAAATGTCTACAGGTTATAAGAAACATGTATAATGGAATAAAGTCTTGTGTAAAAGTTAATTCAAAATTTTCGAACTTCTTCACATGCAACATCGGAGTTTGTCAAGGTGAAAATTTGTCTCCTTTGCTATTTTCTTTATTTTTAAATGACTTAAGAGATTTTTTCCAAAACAATAGTACCGTAATGCGCAAGGAATATTATTACAGAATGAACAAAACACAAACGAGCTCTTTATTCTTTTAAAAATATACATTTTACTTTATGCAGACGATACAGTAATACTGGCAGAAACTGCAAGTGAGTTACAAAATGCCCTAAATACTTACGAACAATACTGTGATAAATGGAAGCTCAAGGTTAATATCACAAAAACTAAAATAATCGTGTTTTCAAAAGGTAGAAAACCTATGTATAACTTCAAATATAAAACGGAAACAATAGAAGTCGTAAAAGAGTATAAATACCTTGGTATCTTCTTCAATAGAAGCGGCTCTTTCTTTAATTGTAAAAAATATATTTCAAATCAAGCAACTAGGGCAATGTATAGCCTAATAAGAAATTCAAATCGACTTAACCTACCAATAGATCTACAAATAGACATATTTAATAAAACCATCAAACCGATTCTACTATATGGAGCTGAAATGTGGGGGTTTGGGAAATTGGATGTAATAGAAAGGGTTCAACTTAAATTTTTAAAACATATATTGAAATTAAAACGGTCCACCCCAAATTATTTTATTTATGGCGAAACTGGATGTATGCCGCTATCGATAGCTATTGAGGTCAAAACTATGTATTACGGAAGAAGGTGATATACCAAAGAAATTGTCTCATCTAGTATATAAAAATATG
>CM026391.1:7675493-7738904 GCA_014843695.1 Archivesica marissinica
TGCTGCATGACATATTACGGAGAAACAATTGCTACATGACAATTTCGGAGAAACAATGTACGCATGACATGTTACGAGGAAACAATGTGCTACATGACATGTTACGGACAAACAATGTGCTGAATGACATATTACGGGGAAACAATGTGCTACATGACATGTTACGGAGAAACAATGTGCTGCATGACATGTTACGAGGAAACAATGTGCTACATGACATGTTACGGAGAAACAATGTGCTGCATGACATGTTACGGAGAAACAATATGCTGCATGAAATATTACGGGGAAACAATGTGCTACATGACATGTTACGAGGAAACAATGTGCTACATGACATGTTACAAGGAAACAATGTGCTACGTGCTATATGACATGTTACGGAGAAACAATGTGCTGCATGACATGTTACGGAGAAACAATGTGCTGAATGACATGTTACGGAGAAACAATATGCTGCATGACATGTTACGGAGAAACAATGTGCTACATGACATGTTACGGAGAAACAATGTGCTGTATGACATGTTACGAGGAAACAATGTGCTACATGACATGTTACGAGGAAACAATGTGCTGCGTGCTATATGATATGTTACGGAGAAACAATATGCTGCATGACATGTTACGGAGAAACAATGTGCTGCATGACATGTTACGAGGAAACAATGTGCTGCATGACATGTTACGGAAAACAATGTGATGCATGACATGCTACGGAGAAACAATGTGCTGCATGACATGCTACGGAGAAACAATGTGCTGCATGACATGTTACGGAGAAACAATATGCTGTATTACAGGTTACGGAGAAACAATGTGCTGCATGACATGTTACGGAGAAACAATGTGCTGCATGACATGCTACGGAGAAACAATGTGCTGCATGACATGTTACGGAGAAACAATGTGCTGCATGACATGTTACGGAGAAACAATGTGCTGCATGACATGTTACGGAGAAACAATGTGCTGCATGACATGCTACGGAGAAACAATGTGCTGCATGACATGTTACGGAGAAACAATGTGCTGCATGACATGTTACGGGGAAACAATGTGCTGCATGACATGTTACGGGGAAACAATGTGCTGCATGACATGTTACGGAGAAACAATGTGCTTCATGATATGCTACGGAGAAACAATGTGCTGAATGACATGTTACGGAGAAACAATATGCTGCATGACATGTTACGGAGAAACAATGTGCTACATGAAATGTTACGGAGAAACAATGTGCTGTATGACATGTTACGAGGAAACAATGTGCTACATGACATGTTACGAGGAAACAATGTGCTACATGACATGTTACGAGGAAACAATGTGCTGCGTGCTATATGATATGTTACGGAGAAACAATATGCTGCATGACATGTTACGGAGAAACAATGTGCTGCATGACATGTTACGGAGAAACAATGTGCTGCATGACATGTTACGGAGAAACAATATGCTGTATGACATGTTACGGAGAAACAATGTGCTGCATGACATGTTACGGAGAAACAATGTGCTGCATGACATGTTACGGGAAACAATGTGCTGCATGACATGTTACGGGGAAACAATGTGCTGCATGACATGTTACGGAGAAACAATGTGCTGCATGACATGTTACGGAGAAACAATGTGCTGCATGACATGCTACGGATAAACAATGTGCTGCATGACATGTTACGGAGAAACAATGTGCTGCATGACATGTTACGGAGAAACAATGTGCTGCATGACATGTTACGGAGAAACAATGTGCTGCATGACATGCTACGGAGAAACAATGTGCTGTATGACATGTTACGAGGAAACAATGTGCTACATGACATGTTACGAGCAAACAATGTGCTGGTATATGACATGTTACGGAGAAACAATGTGCTGCATGACATGTTACGGAGAAACAATGTGCTGCATGACATGTTACGAGGAAACAATGTGCTGTATGACATGTTACGGGGAAACAATGTGCTGCATGACATGTTACGGGGAAACAATGTGCTGTATAACATGTTACGGAGAAACAATGTATTGCATGACATGTTACGGAGAAACAATATGCTGTATGACATGTTACGGAGAAACAATGTGCTGCATGACATGCTACGGAGAAACAATGTGCTGCATGACATGTTACGGAGAAACAATGTGCTGCATGACATGTTACGGAGAAACAATGTGCTGCATGACATGTTACGGAGAAACAATGTGCTGCATGACATGCTACGTAGACACAATGTGCTGCATGACATGTTACGGGGAAACAATATGCTGCATGACATGCTACGGATAAACAATGTGCTGCATAACATGCTACGAGGAAACTATGTGCTACATGACATGTTACGAGGAAACAATGTGCTGCGTGCTATATGATATGTTACGGAGAAACAATATGCTGCATGACATGTTACGGAGAAACAATGTGCTGCATGACATGTTACGAGGAAACAATGTGCTGCATGACATGTTACGGAGAAACAATGTGCTGCATGACATGCTACGGATAAACAATGTGCTGCATGACATGTTACGGGGAAACAATGTGCTGCATGACATGCTACGGAGAAACAATGTGCTGTATGACATGCTACGGAAAAACAATGTGCTGTATGACATGTTACGGAGAAACAATATGCTGTATGACATGTTGCGGAGAAACAATGTGATGCATGACATGCTACGAGGAAACAATGTGCTGCATGACATGTTACGGAGAAACAATGTGCTGCATGACATGCTACGGAGAAACAATGTGCTGCATGACATGTTACGGAGAAACAATATGCTGTATGACAGGTTACGGAGAAACAATGTGATGCATGACATGCTACGAAGAAACAATGTGCTGCATGACATGTTACGGAGAAACAATGTGCTGCATGAATGTACGGGGAACAATGTGCTGCATGACATGTTACGGGGAAACAATGTGCTGCATGACATGCTACGGATAAACAATGTGCTGCATGACATGTTACGGGGAAACAATGTGCTGCATGACATGCTACGGAGAAACAATGTGCTGTATGACATGTTACGGAAAAACAATGTGCTGTATGACATGTTACGGAGAAACAATGTGCTGCATGACATGCTACGGAGAAACAATGTGCTGCATGACATGTAACGGAGAAACAATGTGCTGCATGACATGTTACGGGGAAACAATGTGCTGCATGACATGTTACGGGGAAACAATGTGCTGCATGACATGCTACGTAGACACAATGTGCTGCATGACATGTTACGGGGAAACAATATGCTGCATGACATGTTACGGGGAAACAATGTGCTGCATGATATGCTACGGA
Organism: Archivesica marissinica; assembly: GCA_014843695.1. NCBI lineage: Eukaryota > Metazoa > Mollusca > Bivalvia > Venerida > Vesicomyidae > Archivesica > Archivesica marissinica. Next base: position 7,678,808 of record CM026391.1, read on the forward strand.
GAAACAATGTGCTGCATGACATGTTACGGAGAAACAATGTGCTTCATGATATGCTACGGAGAAACAATGTGCTGAATGACATGTTACGGAGAAACAATATGCTGCATGACATGTTACGGAGAAACAATGTGCTACATGACATGTTACGGAGAAACAATGTGCTGTATGACATGTTACGAGGAAACAATGTGCTACATGACATGTTACGAGGAAACAATGTGCTACATGACATGTTACGAGGAAACAATGTGCTGCGTGCTATATGATATGTTACGGAGAAACAATATGCTGCATGACATGTTACGGAGAAACAATGTGCTGCATGACATGTTACGGAGAAACAATGTGCTGCATGACATGTTATGGAGAAACAATATGCTGTATGACAGGTTACGGAGAAACAATGTGCTGCATGACATGTTACGGAGAAACAATGTGCTGCATGACATGTTACGGGAAACAATGTGCTGCATGACATGTTACGGGGAAACAATGTGCTGCATGACATGTTACGGAGAAACAATATGCTGTATGACATGTTACGGAGAAACAATGTGCTGCATGACATGCTACGGATAAACAATGTGCTGCATGACATGTTACGCGAAATAATGTGCTGAATGACATGCTACGGAGAAACAATGTGCTGTATGACATGCTACGGAAAAACAATGTGCTGTATGACATGTTACGGAGAAACAATATGCTGTATGACATGTTGCGGAGAAACAATGTGATGCATGACATGTTACGAGGAAACAATGTGCTGCATGACATGTTACGGAGAAACAATGTGCTGCATGACATGCTACGGAGAAACAATGTGCTGCATGACATGTTACGGAGAAACAATATGCTGTATGACAGGTTACGGAGAAACAATGTGATGCATGACATGTTACCAGGAAACAATGTGCTGTATGACATGTTACGGAGAAACAATGTGCTGTATGACATGTTACGGAGAAACAATGTGCTGTATGACATGTTACGGAGAAACAATGTGCTGCATGACATGCTACGGAGAAACAATGTGCTGCATGACATGTTACGGAGAAACAATGTGCTGCATGACATGTTACGGGGAAACAATGTGCTGCATGACATGTTACGGGGAAACAATGTGCTGCATGACATGCTACGTAGACACAATGTGCTGCATGACATGTTACGGGGAAACAATATGCTGCATGACATGTTACGGGGAAACAATGTGCTGCATGATATGCTACGGAGAAACAATGTGCTGAATGACATGTTACGGAGAAACAATGTGCTTCATGATATGCTACGGAGAAACAATGTGCTGAATGACATGTTACGGAGAAACAATATGCTGCATGACATGTTACGGAGAAACAATGTGCTACATGACATGTTACGGAGAAACAATGTGCTGTATGACATGTTACGAGGAAACAATGTGCTACATGACATGTTACGAGGAAACAATGTGCTACATGACATGTTACGAGGAAACAATGTGCTGCGTGCTATATGATATGTTACGGAGAAACAATATGCTGCATGACATGTTACGGAGAAACAATGTGCTGCATGACATGTTACGGAGAACCAATGTGCTGCATGACATGCTACGGAGAAACAATGTGCTGCATGACATGTTATTGAGAAACAATATGCTGTATGACAGGTTACGGAGAAACAATGTGCTGCATGACATGTTACGGAGAAACAATGTGCTGCATGAGTTGTTACGGGAAACAATATGCTGTATGACATGTTACGGAGAAACAATGTGCTGCATGACATGCTACGGATAAACAATGTGCTGCATGACATGTTACGCGAAATAATGTGCTGAATGACATGCTACGGAGAAACAATGTGCTGTATGACATGCTACGGAAAAACAATGTGCTGTATGACATGTTACGGAGAAACAATATGCTGTATGACATGTTGCGGAGAACAATGTGATGCATGACATGCTACGAGAAACAATGTGCTGCATGACATGTTACGGAGAAACAATGTGCTGCATGACATGCTACGGAGAAACAATGTGCTGCATGACATGTTACGGAGAAACAATGTGCTGCATGACATGTTACGGAGAAACAATGTGCTGCATGACATGTTACGGAGAAACAATGTGCTGCATGACATGTTACGGAGAAACAATGTGCTGCATGACATGTTACGGGGAAACAATGTGCTGCATGACATGTTACGGGGAAACAATGTGCTGCATGACATGCTACGGAGAAACAATGTGCTGCATGACATGTTACGGGGAAACAATGTGCTGCATGACATGTTACGGGGAAACAATGTGCTGCATGACATGCTACGGAGAAACAATGTGCTGCATGACATGTTACGGAGAAACAATGTGCTGCATGACATGCTACGGAGAAACAATGTGCTGTATGACATGTTACGGAGAAACAATGTGCTACATGACATGTTACGAGAAACAATGTGCTACATGACATGTTACGAGGAAACAATGTGCAAAATGTTACGGAAAACAATTGCTGCATGACATGTTACGGAGAAACAATGTGCTGCATGACATTACGAGAAACAATGTGCTGCATTGCTATGACATGTTGAAAAACTATGACAGTACGGAGAAACAATGTGCTGCATGACATGTTACGGAGAAACAATGTGCTGCATGACATGTTACGGGAAACAATGTGCTGCATGACATGTTACGGGGAAACAATGTGCTGCATGACATGTTACGGAGAAACAATATGCTGTATGACATGTTACGGAGAAACAATGTGCTGCATGACATGCTACGGATACAATGTGCTGCATGACATGTTACGCGAAATAATGTGCTGAATGACATGCTACGGAGAAACAATGTGCTGTATGACATGCTACGGAAAAACAATGTGCTGTATGACATGTTACGGAGAAACAATATGCTGTATGACATGTTACGGAGAAACAATGTGCTGCATGACATGTTACGAGGAAACAATGTGCTGCATGACATGTTACGGAGAAACAATGTGCTGCATGACATGCTACGGAGAAACAATGTGCTGCATGACATGTTACGGAGAAACAATATGCTGTATGACATGTTACGGAGAAACAATGTGATGCATGACATGTTACGAGGAAACAATGTGCTGCATGACATGTTACGGAGAAACAATGTGCTGTATGACATGTTACGGAGAAACAATGTGCTGCATGACATGTTACGGAGAAACAATGTGCTACATGACATGTTACGGAGAAACAATGTGCTGTATGACATGTTACGGGGAAACAATGTGCTACATGACATGTTACGAGGAAACAATGTGCTACATGACATGTTACGAGGAAACAATGTGCTGCGTGCTATATGATATGTTACGGAGAAACAATATGCTGCATGACATGTTACGGAGAAACAATGTGCTGCATGACATGTTACGGAGAACCAATGTGCTGCATGACATGCTACGGAGAAACAATGTGCTGCATGACATGTTATTGAGAAACAATATGCTGTATGACAGGTTACGGAGAAACAATGTGCTGCATGACATGTTACGGAGAAACAATGTGCTGCATGAGTTGTTACGGGAAACAATATGCTGTATGACATGTTACGGAGAAACAATGTGCTGCATGACATGCTACGGATAAACAATGTGCTGCATGACATGTTACGCGAAATAATGTGCTGAATGACATGCTACGGAGAAACAATGTGCTGTATGACATGCTACGGAAAAAACAATGTGCTGTATGACATGTTACGGAGAAACAATATGCTGTATGACATGTTGCGGAGAAACAATGTGATGCATGACATGCTACGAGGAAACATTGTGCTGCATGACATGTTACGGAGAAACAATGTGCTGCATGACATGCTACGGAGAAACAATGTGCTGCATGACATGTTACGGAGAAACAATGTGCTGCATGACATGTTACGGGGAAACAATGTGCTGCATGACATGTTACGGGGAAACAATGTGCTGCATGACATGCTACGTAGACACAATGTGCTGCATGACATGTTACGGGGAAACAATATGCTGCATGACATGTTACGGGGAAACAATGTGCTGCATGATATGCTACGGAGAAACAATGTGCTGAATGACATGTTACGGAGAAACAATGTGCTTCATGATATGCTACGGAGAAACAATGTGCTGAATGACATGTTACGGAGAAACAATATGCTGCATGACATGTTACGGAGAAACAATGTGCTACATGACATGTTACGGAGAAACAATGTGCTGTATGACATGTTACGAGGAAACAATGTGCTACATGACATGTTACGAGGAAACAATGTGCTACATGACATGTTACGAGGAAACAATGTGCTGCGTGCTATATGATATGTTACGGAGAAACAATATGCTGCATGACATGTTACGGAGAAACAATGTGCTGCATGACATGTTACGGAGAAACAATGTGCTGCATGACATGCTACGGAGAAACAATGTGCTGCATGACATGTTATTGAGAAACAATATGCTGTATGACAGGTTACGGAGAAACAATGTGCTGCATGACATGTTACGGAGAAACAATGTGCTGCATGACTTGTTACGGGAAACAATGTGCTGCATGACATGTTACGGGGAAACAATGTGCTGCATGACATGTTACGGAGAAACAATATGCTGTATGACATGTTACGGAGAAACAATGTGCTGCATGACATGCTACGGATAAACAATGTGCTGCATGACATGTTACGCGAAATAATGTGCTGAATGACATGCTACGGAGAAACAATGTGCTGTATGACATGCTACGGAAAAACAATGTGCTGTATGACATGTTACGGAGAAACAATATGCTGTATGACATGTTGCGGAGAAACAATGTGATGCATGACATGCTACGAGGAAACATTGTGCTGCATGACATGTTACGTAGAAACAATGTGCTGCATGACATGCTACGGAGAAACAATGTGCTGCATGACATGTTACGGAGAAACAATATGCTGTATGACAGGTTACGGAGAAACAATGTGATGCCTGACATGTTACCAGGAAACAATGTGCTGTATGACATGTTACGGAGAAACAATGTGCTGTATGACATGTTACGGAGAAACAATATGCTGTATGACATGTTGCGGAGAAACAATGTGATGCATGACATGCTACGAGGAAACAATGTGCTGCATGACATGTTACGGAGAAACAATGTGCTGCATGACATGTTACGGGGAAACAATATGCTGCATGACATGTTACGGGGAAACAATGTGCTGCATGACATGCTACGGAGAAACATTGTGCTGCATGACATGTTACGGAGAAACAATGTGCTTCATGACATGCTACGGAGAAACAATGTGCTGAATGACATGTTACGGAGAAACAATATGCTGCATGACATGTTACGGAGAAACAATGTGCTACATGACATGTTACGGAGAAACAATGTGCTGTATGACATGTTACAAGGAAACAATGTGCTATATGACATTTTACGAGGAAACAATGTGCTACATGACATGTTACGAGGAAACAATGTGCTGCGTGCTATATGACATGTTACGGAGAAACAATGTGCTGCATGACATGTTACGGGGAAACAATGTTCTGCATGAAATGTTACGGAGAAACAATGTGCTGCATGACATGTTACGGGGAAACAATGTGCTGCATGACATGTTAGGGATAAACAATGTGCTGCATAACATGTTACGGAGGAACAATGTGCTACATGACATGTTGCGGAGAAAAAATGTGCTGCATGACATATTACAAGGAAACAATGTGCTGCATGCCATGCTACGGAGAAACAATGTGCTGCATGACATGTTACGGAGAAACAATGTGCTGCATGACATGCTACGGAGAAACAATGTGCTGTATGACATGTTACGGAGAAACAATGTGCTGCATGAAAATGCTACGGAGAAACAATGTGCTGCATGAAATGCTACGGGGAAACAATGTGCTGCATGACATGTTACGAGGAAACAATGTGCTGCATGACATATTACGGAGAAACAATGTGCTGTATGCCATGTTACGGAGAAACAATGTGCTGTATGCCATGTTACGGAGAAACAATGGTCTGCATGACATGCTACGGAGACACAATGTGCTGCATGACATATTACGAGGAAACAATGTGCTGCATGACATGCTACTGAGAAACAATGTGCTGCATGACATGTTACGGAGAAACAATGTGCTGCATGACATGCTACGGAGAAACAATGTGCTGTATGCCATGTTACGGAGAAACAATGTGCTGCATGCAATGTTACGGAGAAACAATGTGTTGCATGACATGCTACGGAGAAACAATGTGCTGCATGACATGTTACGGAGAAACAATATGCTGCATGACATATTACGGAGAAACAATGTGCTGTATGCCATGTTACGGAGAAACAATGTGCTGCATGCAATGCTACGGAGAAACAATGTGCTGTATGACATGTTACGGAGAAACAATGTGCTGTATGACATGTTACGGAGAAACAATATGCTGTATGACATTTTGCGGAGAAACAATGTGATGCATGACATGCTACGAAGAAACAATGTGCTGCATGACATGTTACGGAGAAACAATGTGCTGCATGACATGTTACGGGGAAACAATATGCTGCATGACATGTTACGGGGAAACAATGTGCTGCATGACATGCTACGGAGAAACATTGTGCTGCATGACATGTTACTGAGAAACAATGTGCTTCATGACATGCTACGGAGAAACAATGTGCTGAATGACATGTTACGGAGAAACAATATGCTGCATGACATGTTACGGAGAAACAATGTGCTACATGACATGTTACGGAGAAACAATGTGCTGTATGACATGTTACGAGGAAACAATGTGCTATATGACATTTTACGAGGAAACAATGTGCTACATGACATGTTACGAGGAAACAATGTGCTGCGTGCTATATGACATGTTACGGAGAAACAATGTGCTGCATGACATGTTACGGGGAAACAATGTTCTGCATGACATGTTACGGAGAAACAATGTGCTGCATGACATGTTACGGGGAAACAATGTGCTGCCTGACATGTTAGGGATAAACAATGTGCTGCATAACATGTTACGGAGGAACAATGTGCTACATGACATGTTGCGGAGAAACAATGTGCTGCATGACATATTACGAGGAAACAATGTGCTGCATGCCATGCTACGGAGAAACAATGTGCTGCATGACATGTTACGGAGAAACAATGTGCTGCATGACATGCTACGGAGAAACAATGTGCTGTATGACATGTTACGGAGAAACAATGTGCTGCATGCAAATGCTACGGAGAAACAATGTGCTGCATGACATGCTACGGGGAAACAATGTGCTGCATGACATGTTACGAGGAAACAATGTGCTGCGTGCTATATGACATGTTACGGAGAAACAATGTGCTGCATGACATGTTACGGGGAAACAATGTTCTGCATGACATGTTACGGAGAAACAATGTGCTGCATGACATGTTACGGGGAAACAATGTGCTGCCTGACATGTTAGGGATAAACAATGTGCTGCATAACATGTTACGGAGGAACAATGTGCTACATGACATGTTGCGGAGAAACAATGTGCTGCATGACATATTACGAGGAAACAATGTGCTGCATGCCATGCTACGGAGAAACAATGTGCTGCATGACATGTTACGGAGAAACAATGTGCTGCATGACATGCTACGGAGAAACAATGTGCTGTATGACATGTTACGGAGAAACAATGTGCTGCATGCAAATGCTACGGAGAAACAATGTGCTGCATGACATGCTACGGGGAAACAATGTGCTGCATGACATGTTACGAGGAAACAATGTGCTGCATGACATATTACGGAGAAACAATGTGCTGTATGCCATGTTACGGAGAAACAATGTGCTGTATGCCATGTTACGGAGAAACAATGTGCTGCATGACATGCTACGGAGAAACAATGTGCTGCATGACATATTACGAGGAAACAATGTGCTGCATGACATGCTACGGAGAAACAATGTGCTGCATGACATGTTACGGAGAAACAATGTGCTGCATGACATGCTACGGAGAAACAATGTGCTGTATGCCATGTTACGGAGAAACAATGTGCTGCATGCAATGCTACGGAGAAACAATGTGTTGCATGACATGCTACGGAGAAACAATGTGCTGCATGACATGTTACGGAGAAACAATATGCTGCATGACATATTACGGAGAAACAATGTGCTGTATGCCATGTTACGGAGAAACAATGTGCTGCATGCAATGCTACGGAGAAACAATGTGTTGCATGACATGCTACGGAGAAACAATGTGCTGCTTGACATGTTACGGAGAAACAATATGCTGCATGACATATTTCGGAGAAACAATGTGCTGTATGCCATGTTACGGAGAAACAATGTGCTCCATGACATGCTACGGATAAACAATGTGCTGCCTGACATATTACGAGGAAACAATGTGCTGCATGACATGCTACGGAGAAACAATGTGCTGCATGACATGTTACGGAGAAACAATTTGCTGCATGACATGCTACGGAGAAACAATGTGCTGCATGACATGCTACGGAGAAACAATGTGCTGCATGACATGCTACGGAGAAACAATGTGCTGTTTGCCATGTTACGGAGAAACAATGTGCTGCATGAAATGCTATGGAGAAACAATGTGCTGCACGACATGCTATGGGAAACAATGTGCTGCATGACATGTTACGGAGAAACAATATGCTGCATGACATGTTACGGAGAAAGAGTTTGCTGCATGACATGTTACGGAGAAACAATGTGCTGCATGACATGTTACGGAGAAACAATGTGCTGCATGACATGTTACGGAGAAACAACAGTGAGAGCACAGGTCCGTGATTGACATCGATTGATATCAATAGGATCGAACAGTCGTACTATGCCATAGAAATAGTACATAATGTAGACTCTGTCACGATGCAAATTGTAATAATCGCATTATGTGTAATATAGGTCTTCCATTATGTATAGGATATAAGCAGAAAACGATCCAATATGTAACATAATGGACTGTGTGAGGGGCGTAGCGCAGAACACAGTGCCAATATATTCCATATTGGATCTGTTTGAGGTTTATATCTTATTTAAAACACACACTTATATAACAAGATCTTACTAATTAAAACCGTTAATTTCGTACATTTAAGCGTAGGATTTCATATAATGCACTGGCCTTTTGACGGCAGTCCAATATTAATAATAATGGACTGCAGTACATAGGTATGACGTCACGACAGTGTTTAAGTCAAATAAACAGTACATAACGTAGAATAGGTTCGATTCTGCGTCTGGGTCTAATCAATTAACATTCTTTCAGATGGGCCTTTAAACCGAGGTCTCGTGTCGGTGCTTTACGTAAAAGAACCAGAGGATACTCTGGAATGGGTCTCTGTCTGTATCATTGTATTATCCGCCAAAAATCTAAAATGACTAATCTCTTCAGGAAGCGTCGCTCATATGGGCAACCGGTAGCGACGATAAATAAACGTAAAACACACTCTCTGTCACCACCCAAATTACACTAATCGCGTAGGTTGTGATATATTTCTTCGAGTTAAATCCAAACAATGAAGTATTGGAAATTACCATTGGATCTAGTCATGCTCGTATTGTTACTACAATGCATTCACATAATTTATATAGACAGACATATTTAGGGCCAACTTCCTGATTCGAGTTAACAAATTGAATATAGTTATTACTGATAATGAAACAGATATTTCGTATGGGTGCTGTACACAGTACACTTTATAAAAACCAGAGGAACATTTGGAATGCGGGGCTCTGTCTGTTCCGTATCATTGCACTATCATGTCTCCAACTCATAAAATGACAGATCTATTCTAGTGACGTCGCCCATGTCATGTGGGCAACCGAACGCAAATAATAATTAATGTAATAAAGACTTTATTTAACTAGATCATTTGTTTCAGGTGCGAAAGGTCCGGAGTTCGAGCCCCACTGGATCCGTTACGATTGTGCCCTTAGGCAAGGCATTTAAATTCCACATTGCCTCTTCTCTCTCCCTCGTGGCGATGGATTCCATCAGGAATGAGGTCTCAAGAGTGATTTATATAAGTTGAAATAACTTGTTTCGCAATTGAGCTAAAATAAATTTGTATAAATAAAAAAAAAATTGTTTGACAAAGTCAATATTCCATAGGCACACAAAACAAAACAATTACAGTCTACATCCGTCATGTCGAATTCCGTCGGACCGAACAAAATACTTCGACATAACCGAAATTTGACTTAACGAAATTCGATATAAACAGATCCAGGTATATGTAAAATGATAGTGTCTGAAACGGGACTTGATCCGACTTGATAACAAGAGAATTCGACATAACCGACCTTGACATAACGGATGTAGACTAATATACAGCACATTTAAATGCATTAAACACACTACATGCTATTATTGGAATTTTAGTCATAGAAGAGTTAGCGAAAGCTGCAAGAAAATATATATTTCTGATTTGAGTTCACGAATTAAAAGAAAATTATGTTCTCTTGCGTGAAAATGAAATATAGGTGGAGCTCGTGAAACAGGTTTGCACATTCCTCCGTGGTCGAGTGGTTACGGTTGACGCTGACTTGAATACCACTGTATACCCACCAGCTCAGACCGTGTCTCTTTATATGAAAATGTTGGCAAGCGTTCTCAGATAACAATCGGAAATGTTATTTGCGTTTTGAGTTATTCTTTATAATGATTTAGGCTATAATGGATGTATGGTCAGTTTGAACAAGGTGATGAAGTAGCCATGGAAGATACTTAAAGATTATTTAATGCTAAATAGTATACACGCAGGTTCGATCCCCTGTCTGACCCTAATACAATTTACAGTCTTTCAGCGACCAGTTTCAATAGCAAGACTTGAGCGGGGTATTATACATGTGACATGCTCCAAAATTGAGTGAAATGACTTAAATTGACTGACTGATGAGGCATTTTAAATATTATTTGGTAAAGCATTCGAGATAATAGTGCTTGAGTAAACACATCGCTTATAACAATACAAACTAATCACATAGTTCTACTAGTATTACTTCAGATGATAGTGCTTGAGTAAACACATCGCTTATAACAATACAAACTAATCACATAGTTCTACTAGTATTACTTCAGATGATAGTGCTTGAGTAAACACATCGCTTATAACAATACAAACTAATCACATATTTCTACTAGTATTACTTCAGATGATAGTGCTTGAGTAAACACATCGCTTATAACAATACAAACTAATCACATATTTCTACTAGTATTACTTCAGATGATAGTGCTTGAATAAACACGTCGCTTATAACAATACAAACTAATCACATATTTCTACTAGTATTACTTCAGATGATATTGTACACAGTCTTTACCACATTAATGATTTGTGCATTACCATGATTGCAATAATAATAATAATAATAAAGACTTTATTTAACGAGATAACTCATTTGAACAATTAAGTAAATCTACCATGAGGCCCTCAACAAATTAAAACATGAAATAGAATGATGAAACATGTAAACAGTAAACCATTAAAACTTTCATAGGAAATAAGATATAAGCTGCAAGAACTAATACTTATATTCATGTATAATTGTAAATTATCAGTTTATTAGGTTATTGGTCTGTTCTTTGCCCCACCTGATATATAAAGCTTTGAAGTGTGGAACAGAGTGTGCTGTTTTGATGTGATAAGGGAGGGAATTCCACAAGTGTAACCTTGAATATAAGAAAGATTTCCTAAAAACTTCAGTAGTTGGCTTAGGAGTGTAAAGTTGGAGATTGATGGATGCTCGCAAGTTTTGAGTTCGAACATCGGAAGTAAATCTGAATGACTCTTGCAGATAGACAGGTGCTAGGTTATTGAGTGTTTTAAACATTAAAACTAGTTACGCGAATGGCTGTCTTTAAGATGAGTTCATACTTATTTTCAAGATACACGTATATGTCATATATGCACATTGTTATATAGATTGAATGTAATTAATTGCCTCATTCCCCATTGCTCCTCTACTAGACAATTCCATATACATGTATCAACATATTCCATTACATATTATATATACTTTCTCTACTTTTCAGCTTTGATATTACTATATTTTCTTTAACTTTATTTATTTTACAACTATTGCGAAGCAAGTTTTAACAACTTATATTAATCACTCTCGTTGGCGCGGATGAAAGCATATATGTGGTCATTAGTGTGGGAGGAAACCAGAAGTACCCAGAGAAAACCCACCTGTCCGAGCTGGCGACCACCGTACCATCTCACATACTTCCCGGTCCGAGGATCGAACCCGGTTTGCATTGACATCACTATATAATTCCAATGTGCCGTTTTCACTTATAGTCCTATCTTTTAATTAGTAGATAAATGAGAAAATCTCGTAAAATAACGTCTTTATCATTATTATTATTATTATTTATTATTATCATCATCATCATCATCATCATTCATCATCATCATCATTATATTATTATTATTTATTATTATCATCATCATCATCATCATCATCATATTATTATTATTATTATCATCATCATCATCATCATCATCATCATCATCATCATCATCATCATCATCATCATCATCATCATCATCATTATTATTATTATTATTTATTATTATCATCATCATCATCATCATCATCATCATTATTATTATTTATTATTATCATCATCATCATCATCATCATCATTATTATTATTTATTATTATCATCATCATTATTATTATTTATTATTATCATCATCATCATCATCATCATTATTATTATTATCACCATTATTATTATTAATATTATTATTATATGCACACACTATGTCAATGGAGGGACGGACGGAATTATCTTTCACTTACCCGACGATAGTACTGTAACAAGTACACAGAAGAACAAATCACGACGGAACATTGCCCTGGAAACAGATGTGTAGAAAGGGTGGCTAGAAAGCTCAATCATATTTCATGTGATCAGTTAGTATTTAGAAAACTCAACAAAGCACATATATACAGTCAAACCTGTGTTAGTAGTCACCTCCATTAGCAGCCAACTTGTATTAAGCAGCCACTTTCTGTGATTCCCTTGTTATACACATTTATTTTAGCTCGATTGCGAAACAAGTTCCTGCAACTTATAGTAATAACTCTCGAGACCTCATTCCTGATGGAATCCATCGCCACGAGGGAGAGAGAAGAGGCAATATGCAATATTATTCTCTTGCCTATTGTATATCAACCAATTGATAGGGAGAAGAACGTAGAATTTTTTTTTCGTTCTAATCCCTTTAAGTGTACACACATTTATTTTTAGCTCGATTGCGAAACACATTCTTACAACGTATATTAATCGCTCTCGAGACCTCATTCCTGATGGAATCCAGGAATCCATCGCCACGAGGGAGAGAGAAGAAGCAACGTGGAATTTAAATGCCTTCCCTAAGGGTAAACTCACAACGACTCCAGTGGGGCTCGAACTCCCACAAACCCAACCAAACCTTAAACACACGAGGAATAGCGGTACAAATCTGACGGTAGACGCACTAAACACACGAGGAATAGCGGTACAAATCTGACGGTCGACGCACATCGTATTTGCCACATGCGAGGCCCTGCATGGTATACATCTAATACATGAGCACCACTTATATCTATTATGACCCACGTACATATCAGAGGTTATAAATTGCTGAAATTGAAGTTCTGTATTTTTATAGTACTTACAACTGGTATAAACAATTCAACTCCACTTATGGCCCAAATAAGGCTGGTTGCGCGGGTTAGGCAGCCAGTTCCTGCATTGCTGTACCACACATTCAGGCACCAGTTCCCTCTTATGCCAAGTACAGTCTCCTCTTCTAGCCGCTACTTTTCTCTCTATATATCTGACATCTTTCCATGCGCCACAATTATATCTACCACATGGACACTAGTAGCGTGGAATCATTCAACAACAGCTTGAATGTTTTCCATGACAAACGTATCGGAACCTTCTCTGCTCTTCACTACACTATACGCTCAAATTTGGCAATATGTCAATGGAATGAGACAGTGCAAGTCAAGAATAATACAAGACTCCATTGTACGCTCCAGTTCAAATCCAACATTTGGGCAAGGCATAAACAGGCATTATTTTCACACTTAATCTGGCGGCCTTTTTAAACCAGATGATACATGAAAGTGACAGAACAGAATATGAAAGTGACGAAACTCCGACCTTACAAACAACATAGATCCTGATCAGTTTAACAGTTTATTCGTAATTCAATACACATATATTATATACATGTATACAAATTATCAGTCTCAGTGATTACGCTACGGCTGATGAGGCACCTACATAACATGTACTCTATGTCCCTGGGCTGATCTGGATTATGTAGTTTGAATATTTATAACTATCAATTTTCTTTACAATCAATAATATACGTTTACTTAAATTGTCAGGGCCTCATTTTGACTAATTCTCAGCTCACAGAGTGATCGTGCATATTAACCGTTAGAAAATACCTACATACGCCAAATTATACGGAATGTACTGCTACATTGTTGATACAAGCCACTAATCACATGGAACAGGTAGTAAAGTATAAATCTTTACAATTGGACGGGGTCAAACTGCAGGCCTTTAAACACGAAAGAAGAAATGTTGAACCAGTTTGAATAGAATTAAATGGCTCACTGGACCTGAATAAATAGCTATATTATGTTAATGTAAGGTTTTACAAATAAGATTTCGAACGAGGGCAATCAATAGCAACCATAGGTATGCGGATTTCATGAAATAACGAGTATTACAGCATTGCATTGCGTGGGGGTAAAAAAATATAATGTTGTACATGTGTATATCGATGAATTTAAATAACTATTATGTTGTACCTTTTTATTTTAAAAATTTAAAACGAATACAGATATGCAAGTTTATGTTATAATGAGGCACACTGACGCAGTTGCCTCACTTAAAATATCCAAAGCAAAAACAAAATTAATTAAAAATTAAATAAATAAAATGCAAAACAATATCCCTTTGCTGTATAAAATGTTGAGTGCTAGAGAGCTGAAAGGTCAGTACATTATACGTCTATACTCCTTATAATCAGAAAACTCAACAAATTGATTCTATACCCCAACAATTTTAAGGGGGAACATGCCCCCGGACCCCCTGGATCCCCCGGACCCCCATATAGATTGCCTCGTGTGCGTGTGTGTGTGTGTGTGCGTGTGTGTGTGTGTGTGTGCGCGTGCGTGCGTGCGTGCGTGCGTGCGTGCGTGCGTGCGTGTGTTTTACGTTTATTTATCGTTGCTACCGGTTGCCCATATGAGCGACGCCTCCTGAAGAGATTAGTCATTTTAGATTTTGGAGGATAGTGCATGATACAGACAGATACCCATTCCAGAATGAGGAGACCCTGGAATGGGTCTCTGTCTGTATCATTGCACTATCCTCCAAACATCTAAAATGACTAATCTCTTCAGGAGGGTCGCTCATGTGGGCAACCGGTAGCCTGGGCCAAATTAGTGGTATCGGTGTTAAAATATATTTATTTGACTGACCAGGCAAAATATATGGCCGCCTGTTCCCAGGCTAGGGCAACCGGTAGCGACGATAAATAAACGTAAATCACACACACATATACAAATAGTATATTTGCAGTTCATTCACGGACTGATGTTCAACGAATTATACTGAAAATCTCATTACTAAAAGCGGTAATCACTCTTATATATAATCATCCGCGCCTTATGTAATCCCATTGGTATACAATTTAAACCTACAATCGCTGATTGACACGTGTTCGAGCCTCGCTCAGAAAGTCTTTATATGAAAACGTTTGCAGGTTCTCTACGGACGTTGGAGCACCAATTGCTCGTTAACCGATGGAGCCTGCCCAGGAAAGATGTTGTTAGGTAAGCTGCCAGTCACTCATAGGTAGCGAGGATAAATAAACGTAAGATTAAAAACAATCACATTCTTAGATTATACTTTATAGTGGATACAAACTTATTTTAGATCGATTGCGAACCAAGTTCTTACAACCTTATATATTAATCACTCTCGATATCTCATTCCTGTTGGAATCCATCGCCACGAGGGAGAGAGAAGATGCATGTGGCATTTAAGTGCCTTGCCTAAGGACACAATCGTAACGGCTCCATGTGGGCTCGAACTTCGGGCATTTCGCACCTGAAGCGAACACGCTATCACGACTTCCACGCTATAACATTCTTAGATAGACGGGTTAATGGTCGAGTATTTAACTCATTGGACTGTGAATACAAGGAGTCATCAACTCATCAATAGTAATATTAACATTCTTTCAGAAGGAACAATAACCCGTGCTATACGTCTCGTGTATCGGTGCTATACACCGGGCAGATAGAACTATAAACCGTGCTATACGTCTCGTGTATCGGTGCTATACACCGGGCAGATATAACTATAAACCGTGCTATACGTCTCGTGTATCGGTGCTATACACCGGGCAGATAGGACTATAAACCGTGCTATACGTCTCGTGTATCGGTGCTATACACCGGGCAGATAGGACTATAAACCGTGCTATACGTCTCGTGTATCGGTGCTATACACCGTGCAGATAGGACTATAAACCGTGCTATACGTCTCGTGTATCGGTGCTATACACCGTGCAGATAGGACTATAAACCGTGCTATACGTCTCGTGTATCGGTGCTATACACCGGGCAGATAGGACTATAAACCGTGCTATCCGTCTCGTGTATCGGTGCTATACACCGGGCAGATAGGACTATAAACCAAGGTCTCGTTTATCGGTGCTATACACCGGGCAGATGGGACTATAAACCGAGGTATCATGTATCGGTGCTATACACGGGGCAGATGGGGCTATAAACCGAGGTATCATGCATCGGTGCTATACACCGGGCAGATAGAACTATAAACCGAGGTATAAGGCATCGGTGCTATACACCGGGAAGATAGGACTATAAACCTGAGACACCATGCATCGGTGCTATACACCGGGCAGATAGGACTATAAACCGAGGTATCATGTATCGGTGATGTACACCGGACAGATGGTACTATTAACCTAAGTAGCATGCATCGATGCTGTACACCGGGCAGATGGGACTATTAACCGAGGTCTCATGTATCGGTGCTGTACACCGGACAAATGGTACTATTAACCTAAGTAGCATGTATCGGTGTTGTACACCGGGTAGATGGTACTATTAACCTAAGTAACATGTATCGATGCTGTACACCGGAGAGCTGGTACTATTAACCGAGGTATCATGTATCGATGCTGTACACCGGGCAGATGGGACTATTAACCGAGGTATCATGTATCGGTGCTGTACACCGGACAGATGGTACTATTAACCGAGATATCTTGCATCGATGCTGTACACCGGGCAGATGGTACTATTAACCGAGATATCATGCATCGATGCTGTACACCGGACCGATGGTACTATAAACCGAGGTATCATGTATCGATACTGTACACCGGACAGATGAGACTATTAACCTAAGTAGCATGTATCGGTGCTGTACACCGGGCAGATGGGACTATTAACCGAAGTAGCATGTATCGGTGCTGTACACCGGGCAGATGGGACTATTAACCTAAGTAGCATGTATCGGCGCTGTACACCGGGCAGATGGGACTATTAACCTAAGTAGCATGTATCGGTGCTGTACACCGGGCAGATGGGACTATTAACCTAAGTAGCATGTATCGGCGCTGTACACCGGGCAGATGGGACTATTAACCTAAGTAGCATGTATCGGCGCTGTACACCGGGCAGATGGGACTATTAACCGATGCATCATGCATCGATGCTGTACACCGGACATGTAAAAGAACAAGACTTCAGCTTCTTCTGTATCGTACACTCTTCCAAGACAAAATAAATAAATGCACCAAAACAAACAAAAACACATTATTTGTATTAGCGCATTACGGGACTTTAATTGTAACCACACACTGTTATAAAGCAGTATGACGAATAGATTTACGAGTATCCAAGTGTGAATATCAACATCATTCAAAAGCAAGACACTACTGGTTTATTTCAATCTTTCAGTTGGGAATTTAAGCCGAGGTCTCGTGTCGGCGCTTTACACCGTGCAAGTAAAAGAACCAGAAGAGACTCTGGAATGGGTCTCTGTCTGTATCATTGCACTATCCTCCAAAAATCTAAGATGTCTAATCTCTTCAGGAGGCGTCGCTCATATGGGCAACCGGTAGCGACGTTAAATAAACGTAAAACACACATTCATTTCAAAATTGAATTGATATTGTATTAATACAGTTACGCAAGCAATGTCGAATATGTGCACGAAGGCGTACAGTATTTATATTGAATGAGTTTATGCTAATATATATTAGCTCGATGGTGAAACAAGTTGTAGCAACGTTAGATTAATCGAGACCTCATTCGTGATGGACGTGAATTATTGAATCGTACGAGTTTGTAATTGAAAACTTGTATTCTAAAATATCACATTGAAATTGATAACAATGATAACGTTCTATCATTACATGTTCACGTGTCATGCTCCCTTACCACCTACCTACTTACCTCTCTCTCACACACACACACATACTATCTCTCCATCTCCCCTCTCTCTTCCCCTCCCTCCCTTCCCACATCTCTCACACTCACTATCTCTCTCCCCCTCCCTCTCTCTCCCTCCCTACCTCTCTCTTACTGTCTCTCTCCCTCTCTTCCCCATCTTGCTCTCCCATCCTTCCCTCTCTATCACACTATTTCCCCCCTCTCTCCTCTCCACCCTTCCCTCTCTCCCTCCCTCCCTCTCCCTACATCTCTCTCACACTATCTCTCTCCATCTCTCTAATATCTCTCTCCCTCCCTCTCTCTAGTTCCTATCTCTCACCCTCCGTATCTCCCTTCCTACATCTCACTCATACAATCTCTCACCAAATCTCTCTCCCTCCCCCCTCTCTCTCCCTACCTCCCTCTCTCTCTCCCTCCCTCCTTTCCTACCTCTCTCTATCGCGCACGCACGTGTCTGTTATTTAGCACTGCATTTAAAAATAATCCTCGTTAATAATCACTATATGCGATCTGTGTTACATTAACCATCAATAGCTACCTCGACATGTGACATACCTTGCTATTATATTTAGCACAATATAAAGAACACTGACTTACTCGTTTTGTCTTAGATCCGTCAAAGCAAGGCACTCCTCAACTATTAACTAGTAAACCATATTTTCCAAACAATTTTTTAAAAATCACTACAGTGAATTTGATATGATATTTCATGTTGGAGGAAATATGAGTACCCGGATACAAACCACCTGTCCGAGTTGGTGAAAACCAGTGTACCTCGTCATCTAACATACCTACATCACGTTCGAGCCTCTCCGGAGCCGTTACGATTGTGCTGTTAGTTAAGGCATTTAAATAACACATTGCCTCTTCTCTCTCCCTCTCGTGACGAGGGATTCCATCAGTAATGAGGTCTAGAGAGTGATTAATATAAGTTGAAAAAACTTGTTTCGCAATCGAGCTAAAATATATTTGTATGAACTAAATTACACATTGCCTCTTCTCTCTCCCTCTCGTGGCGAGGGATTCCATCAGGAATGAGGTCTCGAGAGTGATTAATATAAGTTGAAATAACTTGTTTCGAAATCGAGCCAAAATAAATGTGTATAAACTATAAACTAACATACTTCCATGTGCTGGAATCGAAAACGAGATTCAAAATGTTAGTCTGGACAAGAGGTTAGATTTCAATATTTTATTAAGTATCGTAAGCATACACTGTGTCTAGTTACATGCTCAAATATGTTAACATATAAGTTATCAACATAACAGTTGGGGGTGGGGGGTATGATACAATATACAATATAACATGACATGGCTTGTACATATAAGTAATATGTTACATAGACAATATAACATGACATGGATTGTACATATAAGTAATATGTTACATAGACAATATAACATGACATGGATTGTACATATAAGTAATATGTTACATAGACAATATAACATGACATGGATTGTACATATAAGTAATATGTTACATAGACAATATAACATGACATGGATTGTACATATAAGTAATATGTTACATAGACAATATAACATGACATGGATTGTACATATAAGTAATATGTTACATAGACAATATAACATGACATGGATTGTACATATAAGTAATATGTTACATAGACAATATAACATGACATGGATTGTACATATAAGTAATATGTTACATAGACAATATAACATGACATGGATTGTACATATAAGTAATATGTAATAACAATATAACATGACATGGATTGTACATATAAGTAATATGTACATAGACAATATAACATGACATGGATTGTACATATAAGTAATATGTTACATAGACAATATAACATGACATGGATTGTACATATAAGTAATATGTTACATAGACAATATAACATGACATGGATTGTACATATAAGTAATATGTTACATAGACAATATAACATGACATGGATTGTACATATAAGTAATATGCTACATATACAATATAACATGACATGGATTGTACATATAAGTAGTATGCTATATATACAATATAACATGACATGGATTGTACATATAAGTAATATGCTATATATACAATATAACATGACATGGATTGTACATATAAGTAATATGCTATATAGACAATATAACATGACATGGATTGTACATATAAGTAATATGCTACATAGACAATATAACATGACATGGATTGTACATATAAGTAATATGCTATATAGACAATATAACATGACATCGATTGTACATATAAGTAATATGCTATATAGACAATATAACATGACATGGATTGTACATATAAGTAATATGCTATATAGACAATATAACATGACATGGATTGTACATATAAGTAATATGCTATATATACAATATAACATGACATGGATTGTACATATAAGTAATATGCTATATAGACAATATAACATGACATGGATTGTACATATAAGTAATATGCTACATAGACAATATAACATGACATGGATTGTACATATAAGTAATATGCTACATAGACAATATAACATGACATGGATTGTACATATAAGTAATATGCTACATAGACAATACACAGCAGGAAATAACAAATACATGAGGTTGAACATGCATGGGCGTGAATGGGTATTTACAAGATTCTTATAGTAGACAAATGCCTTAACCCTTTCCCTCATAGAAGCACCTCTTGACGCCATTACCAATACGACATACATTGACAATGTAGTAGCCAAACCAATGTTCATAATAAAGGCCAGAATCTCATGTAGTCCCAGTAATATCTATGGAGGTGGGATAGATATGGCGACTACTTATCCACTGCATGATAGCTAAATGGTTGTCGTTTGTATGGAAATATAATAGTATATTAACCTAAATCTCTATGTAGTCCCAGTAATATCTATGGAGGTGGGATAGATATGGCGACTACTTATCCACTGCATGATAGCTAAATGGCTGTCGTTAGTATGGAGATATAATAGTATAGTAACCTAAATCTCTATGTAGTCCCAGTAATATCTATGGAGGGGGATAGATATGGCGACTACTTATCCACTGTATGATAGCTAAATGACTGTCGTTTGTATGGAGATATGATAGTATATTAACCTAAATCTCCATGAAGGAAAGGGTTATATAATACTAATACGTGCAAATTGATAGCATAGCACTAAATAGTTCCAACACGAGAATAGCCAGTTATAAGTCGTAAATATTACCAGTAGTCATAAGCATGGAGGAATGCACACATGATAGTACGATTATTCCACAATATTATTATAATAAAGACTTTATTTAACGAGAGAACTCATTTGAACAATTAAGTCAATCTACCATGAGGCCCTCAACAAATTAAAACATGAAATAGCATAATGAAACATGTAAACAGTAACCAGTAAAACTGTCATAGGAAATAATATATAAGCTGTAAGAACTAATACTTATATTCGTGTATAATTGTATAGTATCAGTTTATTAGGTTATTGGTCTGTTCGTTGCACCACCTGATATATAAAGCGTTGAGGGGTTGAGGTCGCTAGATTCCGCTTTGTTTATCGGATAAACGATGATTAGTGTTAGCGGCTTGGGATAAGACAGCAGTCGGTGGATCTTCTTGTTCTTTTCGTCCACATTTGCACTACCATGCTAACGTTGTGGTCTGTCTCAGATTGTCAACGCCTCCATGCATTGACTGGTGGATTATATTGTATGATGGCCTATTGTTAACGCCCCTATGAAGTGTCTGGTGTGCGATTAGGTAAGTGATTAGCTCGCTCGCTTCACACCAATGCAACCAGGATTCTTAGTTATGATCGTATTTCACTCTGGATACAACAGTTCAGTAACACACATCTTAGTTAAAGCGACATAACAACACCTTTCCTGGACAGTTAACAAGTACTTGGTGCACCAACCTCCGTTAGAAACTACACAAATTTTCATATAAAGAGACACGGTGCGGGGCTCGAACCGGTGACAATCAGTGATAATAGATTACAGTGGTATACAAGCCAGCGACCTTAACCACCCGACCACGGAGGCGGACTGTGTTTAATTATTCTAAGTGTTGTGTTTAGCATGTATACATTTCAGGAGAAGGGTATCGCGTTAGTATTTAGTCCATTGGCTAGCGGAATACCACTCGTTGTTACGAACAATGTCAAGTTTTACAACATCACGTGCAACAAGATACCGCACACGGGCAGTATGCGAGTAGTCACCGACGACACGTGGGTCAGAAACGAGTAAGTGACTATTCAAACTTAAGAGCCTTAAAGTTATATTCCTGTTCAAACTGAGTGTGGACGTCGTGAAAGCGCAGTGGTAGCGCGCTCCCTTCAGGTGCAAAGTACCGGAGTTCGCATCCCGCTGTACCCGCTGTAATGTATCATCACTGATGGTCGCTGGTTCGAGCTCGCTCAGGTCGTATCTTATTTATATGACAAAGTCGGCAGTTTCTTATGGAGGTTGGTGCACGAAGTACTGCTTAAGCGCTGGTGCTTGCCCAGGAAAGGCGTTGTTAGGTAAACTGCCCGTCGGCGATATAGCCTAAAATGGTGCCGATACAGTCGTAAACCCCGAACAAACACACACACATTGTTAATACAGTGTAACTGGGGTACAACCGTCTGCTTGGCCTATTGTGTGCACGTTATTGTCGATCATCCGGACGATGCGTGTTTTTACGTTTATTTATCGTCGCTACCGGTTGCCCATATGGGCGACGCCTCCTGAAGATATTAGTCATTTTAGATTTTGGAGGATAGTGATATGATACAGACAGAGACCCATTCCAGAGTCTCCTCTGGTTCTTTTACGTGCACGGTGTAAAGCACCGACACGAGACCTCGGTTTAATGTCCCATCTGAAAGACTGTTAATTTTATTAGGGTCAGACGGGGGATCGAACCTGCGGACTAAATCTAAAAACACATTTATATGACAGTTACGATAGTTTCTTGCGACAATTTGTCTTGAAATGATTGACACATTTGTGTTGCATAATATTATCCAAAATAACATTGTCAACATGATATAAAGTATGTTTAAATTACTGTGTTTCAAAAATATATGCATAAATCTCAAAACACATTTGGTTTAAACATATTTATTCCACTATATACATTCACAAAACAATACATGCACAAACAATCAAAGAATAGGAAAGGATCAAAACGGAAGCAGAGCTTATATATTTTCTCTCCTTGAAAACACATTTGACATTTGTGTTCAATTTAAGACTACTATTGATCATGTAGTGGCTGAGGGGGGTCCTGTATGCACTTTTATGCCCGGACAAAAACTCTTCAAATTCTTAAAGTACATACCCAGGTGTATTAAAAAAAATCAGGGCAGACTTTTTCTACCCCGGACATAAGGTCACTAGGGGGCATTTTTCAAAATGGCCACCATCACACTTTAAATCACTATATCTTGGCCCATAGATGTGATAGAAATGCAATTTAGTGGCTAGAATTGGGTTTTGGGGGTCGGGGGATTCAATGGTGGCAACATAAATGCTCTTGAGCAAATATGTAACACTATGGGTCACTCTTGTGTATGATGGCATAGGCCACGCATTTTATTGATACTGATTATAGTGACAAGTATTCCGTTTGAACATACCAACTCTATGTGCAAACCAAATGGCAGTCTGTTTACTGTAGATTTGTATTCAAGAAATCATAAGTATCAACCGTGGTATATCGCAGAATAACTCGAGTTTAAAGTTCTTATGCGTAGAAATAGGCCGGCCTTCGTGATATATTTATACGCATAAGAACGACAAACGAGGGTTATGCTGCGATATACCACGGTTGATACTTATTATTTCGATTCTAACACGACTTATTCGAGAATCAAAGGAGTATTTTCTTTCACCGCCGTTCATTTGGCTTTCGAAATTTCCTCCCGCGTAAGGGGTGATGACGTTATTTTTTATGGAAAATATCAATCTAGTGCATAAATGAACAAAAATTGTAACTGATCAATAATTTTATTTACTTTGTCAAATAAAACTGTACAGAATAGTAACTGAAACGTTACTTAACAGAAAAACAAGACGGACAAGAGATTATCTGATTCTAAAAATAGCTCACTTCCGCGAATTCCCACGGTAGTATTTTACAAACATCATGTGACTTTCATTCATAAAACTTTACACGCATTGTATAAATGGAATAGCCAAAACACTGTGCGCATGCAGCATAGTTCAAGGTAGGTATATCGCAGAATAACCCGAGGTAGATTTTACTCTACAAGTGTGTATGTTATTAGCTGGGTCGTGTTAGAATTAAAGATAACCAAATTGATAAGTCCATGCTTAACATATTGTTTGAAATGTGAGCATTTCAAATTTGTTCAAATACTCTACATTACTTAATTAATCCTTTTATTACCTCCATATACACGAAGAGCACAAGTGAACATACATAATATACAATTACACGTTTTACATGGACACATATAAACATACATATATACAAAGTAATACAAATGTACAATAATGGTCATATGAACTGACATAACCATGCAGCTATTAATTCGTATATGCCGATCATCATAACTTATCTATCTTAACTATCATTATTACACTAAGTGCCAATGGCTGTTGCTACAGTCAATAACTGCTGACTTTGCTTTGACATCTGCAGAACTCGCAACAAAGGACACCATGTTTTCTACATTCACATTTAACTGTAACACATTTGAGAAAAGTACAACACTGTACAAAGTCTTCTGGTATTAACTGAGAGAATCTCAAAGTCACTCATCATTCTTTTTACCTCTGGGCAACTCAGGAAGGTCTCCACCAAGGATTTGCTTTCATTATCAGTTTTGCAACATACATTTTCCCTTATGCTCAAAGTCACTCATCATTCTCTTTACCTCTGGGCAACTCAGAAAGGTCTCCACCAAGGATTTGCCTTCATTATCAGTTTTGCAAAATACCTTTTCCCTTATGCTCTCTATGGCATTGGTTGTACGTAGTGTTCAACTCCATGTTCCTTGCAGAAGCTACACCACTGTAATCTGCTCATGGATTCACTTAAAAGCAACATTCCTTTCAAGGAGCGGGCATTGTGTTCCCCACCGATTACTGAATCCGCAACAATGACCTCAAATGTAGCACTTTCTGACCACATCTCCTCTGCCCCACTAGCCTTTAGATACTTCCTCAAACAACATAGCGCTTTGTAACGTGGCATGATCCCATGTACAGTACAGTATCTTTGAATTCATTGGGGGTGTGAAAGTTGTATCTCACGAGCTATTCTATAAACACCTTCGTCACATGCCACAGCAATATTACTTTGTTTCAACTGTCCTAGGATATCTTGGAAGATTCTGAGGCATGAATAGACTGTTGTGTATTCAGTAACTGTATAGGGTACCACTGGAAGTAAACCCTACTATTCTCTCCCTAATGTTGTTCTGTGTAATTACATAATTGCGATCTCTCCAAATGGGCATTGTTTGGTTTTCGCAGGTTGGCATAATAACTCCAATTTCAGACATGTCTAGTCTTGATAATATCAAAACTTTATTCACAAGTGTTATGTTTTCTTCGTCTTTTCCGTACATTGAAAACAGTGTTTGGTCAACATCATATTCATACCTTGTACGTACATTTAGTTTCGTTTGCTTCAAAAGAACATTGGTAACTGCTACTCTTCAGAGTGCAAGCACATGCAACTGTTGGCAAGAAACCACTAGTATAACAATATATGGTATCTGGAATACCCATCGTTTCCTGTCAGTTTTGGTGGCATGCAGGCATCACCCATTCGTGTTTTCATCTTATTATCCTGTTAACATATAAAAATCATTTTTGACCCAAAAGACTGATGTCAGCCATCTTGTATTTTAATATAATATGAAGCAGAGTGGCAACTATTTTTTTGCAGCATATATATTGCCATACTTGAATTCCGAGACCCCAAAACCCCATTCTAGACACTAAGATTGCATTTCTGGCACATCTATGGACCAATATATAGTAATTTAAAGTATGATGGCGGCCATTTTGAAAAGCGCCCCCTAGTGACCTTATGTCCGGGGTATAGACAGTCTACCCAAATTTGTTTATTACACCTGGGTATGTACTTTAATATTTTGAAGAGTTTTGGTTCGGGCATAAACATATATACAGAACCCCATTAGCCAGAGGACTACTACATTTTCCCCAGCTTTCATAACTACTTGTGCCCGTTGAGGAAATACTACGTCATTCCAGAGCGTGTTAACCACACAACATTTACCCAGACCATATGCACGTGATACGGTACCACAACCAAGAATAGCATGGACAAGTAGCAGATTGTTACTCACCGACGGGTCAAGTAGTTCTTTTGCAGTATCGATTCAAAGCACTGATCCCGGTTCAAAGCACTGACATCGGTTCAAAGCACTGATCCCGGTTCAAAGCACTGATCTCGGTTCAAAGCACTGATTTCGTTTCAAAGCACTGACCTCGGCTTAAAGTCTAATTCTGTATACTATGTATGATACAAATCATTTTAAGATGGTATGGCGAGGATCGGACATGTGACCCATGAATTACGTGCATCGTGTTACCCACTGGACCTCTGATCCACTACCAATATATGATGTGGTAGGAATTTTAATTAATACTTAGACAACACTTGATTGGTACCATATATTTTATTCATATATATTCACCCTAGACTATATTTAACATTACACACGTTTTCGCTATAAATGGCTCGATACATGTAACAAAGAATAACAAATCAAATACTATACCGCATTCGTGGTCGAGTGGTTAAGTGTGTTTTACGTTTATTTATCGTCGCTACCGATTACTCATATGAGCGACGCCTACTGAAGAGATTAGTCATTTTAGATTTTGGAGGATAGTGCAATGATACAGACAGAGACCCAATCCAGAGCTTCATCTGGTTTTTTACGTGCACGGTGTAAAGCACCGACACGAGACCTCGGTTTAAAGTCCCATCTGAAAGACTGTTAATTTTATTAGGGTCAGACGGGTGATCGAACCTGCGATCCCTGGATTACCAGTCCAGCGTGTTACCACTGGACTACAGATCCGTCTCCATGGTTAACTCGGGGTCTGCTTTATATGAAAAAGTTGGCAGTTTCTTACGGAGGTTGGTGCACAGCGTAACGATTAACCACTTAAATACGGCTATTTCATACTGCAATACGGTATACACACCATTTCAATTACATCATCATTTGCATGTCTAAGCTTAATTTCGGGCATAAAATACGGCTATTTCATACTGCAATACGGTATTCACACCATCTCATTTACATCAGCATTTGCATGTCTAAGCTTAATTTCGCACATAAAATACGGCTATTTCATACTGCAATACAGTATACACACCATCTCATTTACATCATCATTTACATGTCTAAGCTTAATTTCGCGCATAGAATACGGCTATTTCATACTGCAATACGGTATACACACCATCTCATTTACATCATCATTTACATGTCTACGCTTAATTTCGCGCATAAAATACGGCAATTTCCTTAAGTATAACCCATTGTATTTGTGGCACGGTTATTCGTATTTGCAGGCATCGGATTTTAGCAAGACCTAGCTTTGATCTTATTACTGGCGTGTCAACGAGAATGTTCCCGTCTTTAAATGTTCCTAGAACAATAAAATCATCACAGACTGGATCGTCAGGTGAACCGGATACCACAGCACTAGCTTCTAGAATGCCATTATGTATGACGTCACCCGGGTGATCTTTGGAGCCCGTCACTACTACAACTTTAGCAATCAAATGAGCAGAATCAAACATTATTGAATAAGTGTCATTTTCTTTTGCTCCACTATAACTCCAAAAGTGGCCTGGTCCACTGACGTACGGTAAATTAGAAGCAAAATCCTTGTTCTCTTTTAAAGTTGTATAAATTTTAGCAGACGGGTTATCGCCGTTCCAGTCTTTGGAGGGAAACTCAACATATTTATCTCGCAATTTTTGGATTTTGTTGGTTAAGCTGGAATGGTATCCCATGTGTTGGAAGAGGGTGGGTCGTCTAAGCTTCTTCCGTCCATTGCGCAGTAGATTGTTATAGTGCAGGTATGTATAGTCAACGGGCTGAGTATCACTAAATATGACAAGCATATCAGACAAGTTTCTTATATGTTTTGAATGGTAAAGTTTCCCAATAAAACCAAGTTCTGAAAATTCTAAGCAAATCCACGTGTCGTCTGTTTGAATTTCAATGAATTCATTTATGGCGGAATAGTAACCGTCCGATGCTATGACGTCATCCTCCATTTGCATATAATATTCTGATAAATGCTCGCAGTATCTCATTAAATACGCATAATCGTAATTCTGTTTTGTCCTCCAGTTCATATACGAATTGTTGCCATAGCGTTGTAAAATTCTTCTGGAGCCTGTATAACATGCAATGACCCAGATTCTACATAGTTCCAGTAATTAGTTTTAAGCGCAGCTTCCGCTTCCGTTTTCCAAATTGTATTATTAAAATCAGCAAGAAAAATTACGAAAATGATATCTTTTAAGTCGTTTTCCAATGTTTTGTTGAACATTGATTTGATCATGTCATTGAAGTAGTTGCCATCTCGTCGCTTGATTGTAGGAATTGCTATAGTTAGACGACCTGTAAAACATTGATAGTAATACTACTAATAATAATAATATTATTAATTATATTTCGGGTTTTATGCCTGCATCAGCACCAGTTTGGGCTATATCACCGGCGGGCAGATTACCTAACAACACCTTTCCTGGGCAGGCTCCAGCGGTTAACCAGTACTTGGGTGCACCAACCTCCGTAAGAAACGGCCAACTTTTTCATATAAATGAGAAGCGGTCTGAGCGGGGCTCGAACACGTGACCATCAGTGATGATAGGTTACAGTGGTATGCAAGTCAGCGACCTTAACTACTCGACCACGGAGGCGGACAATAATAATAAATAATAAAAATAATAATATATAATAATAATAATATTTTATAATAATAATAAAAACTTTATTTAACGAGAGAACTCATTTTAACAATTAAGTCAATCTACAATGAGGGCCTCAACAAATTAAAACATGAACTAGCATAATGAATAATGGTATGCAAGTCAGCGACCTTAACCACTCGACCACGGAGGCGGACAATAATAATAAATAATAAAAATAATAATAAATAATAATATATAATAATAATAATATGTTATAATAATAATAAAAACTTTATTTAACGAGAGAACTCATTTTAACAATTAAGTCAATCTACCATGAGGGCCTCAACAAATTAAAACATGAACTAGCATAATGAATCGTGTTAACAGTAACCAGT
This sequence comes from Archivesica marissinica, assembly GCA_014843695.1. Lineage (NCBI taxonomy): Eukaryota > Metazoa > Mollusca > Bivalvia > Venerida > Vesicomyidae > Archivesica > Archivesica marissinica. The sequence goes on from CM026391.1 coordinate 7,708,674, forward strand.
AAAGCTTTCGTAGGAAATAAGATATAAGCTGCAAGAACTAATACTTATATCCATGTATAATTGTCAATTATCAGTTTTATTAGGTTATTGGTCTGTTCTTTGCACCACCTGGGTCGGAGGTTATAAAACTTTTCTTAGATCTCCAACTCAGGTATAAAGAATTTGATTGGTCGAGTCAGACTTTTACACTTAGCAGAACCAATCAGAAGCTTGAGACTGAGTTTGAGATTGGAGAAAAGTTGTATACCCTCCAGGCCTGATATATAGTTGGTTTATACAAGTAATAGAGGTATTCTCTATTTAAATATACATGTAGTCTTTGGTTTATACACATCTATTCTAGCTTGATTGTGAAACATGTTCATACAACATTATATTAATCACTCTCGACACCTCATTCCTGATGGAATTCGGAATTGACCGCCATGAGGGAGAGAGAAGTGGCAATGTGCAATTTAAATGCCTTGTCTAAGGGCACAATCGTAACGGCTCCAGCGGGGCTCGAACTCCGGACCTTTCGCGCCTGAGGCGAAAGCACATCCACTGTACTGTACAAATTTAGATACATGAATGAAAAGGGATTAGAACCGAAAGCTATTATAGCTTATAGAGGTCTTCTCCTAATATATTCTTAATAATTGCATGCATGATGTTTGGTATGTTATTAATAAAAATAAAAGCATTTAAAGTAAGTTAACATCGTATGCATATGTTATTAAAGCATTCTTCTTCTATATTATCACATATTATCACATATAAATATTTGCTTTAGTGTTAATTAGATATATTGACATAGTGAATTGCTGTCGCCATATTTGTTTATATGTACATGTATGCCATATGGGTCTGAGACCTTCTGGATTTAAACAAATAAACGTTGAAACTTTTTTAATAAAACTTTGCTTCTCATATATAACATATAAATCTACAATCTGTCTGATGTATCGCACACCACTTTATCAGCGTACAGTCAAACCTGTCTTAAACAGCCATCCAAGGAATAAAAAAGTAGCTGCTTAGTACAGGTGGCTGCTTAATAGAGGTAACATAAGAGGTCAAATATATAATAAATAAAGCAACATTATCGGGAATCTGGAAGCTGGCTGCTAAATAAAGGTTGGCTGCTTAATGGAGGTGACCACTAACACAGGTTTGACTGTATATTGGACCTCATATTAACCAACAGCTTAGTTTATACACATTTATTATAGTTCGATTGCGAAAGAAGTTCTTACAACTTATATTAATCACTCTCGACACCTCATTCCTGATGGAATCCATCGCCACGAAGGTGAGAGAAGAGCCAACGTGGAATTTAAATGCCTTGCCTAAGGGCACAATCGTAACGGCTCCAGCAGGGCCTTTCGCACATGAAACGAACGCGCTAGCGCTGCGCTATCACGACTTCCACGCAACAGTATCTGGAATGATAGCCGAGTAGTCAGATTTGGTTATTTGATTTTCGAGTTTAAATTCGCACATTATGGCATCGCTAGGACACATGGTGGAGGAAAGCCGTGTGTGTTATGGGTATCCCAGTAAAACCACCGACCTTACACCAGTCATTAATATCGGCAAGTGGTACATAATATGGCACGCATGTATACATGTACGTATACTTTTCATACAACTAAACTTACGTTTGTTATCAGGTTTCAGTGGTAGAGGGCGCTGTATGTTTTCAAACATTGGTCGACTGGTTGGATTAGTTATCTGAAAGCATATAATGTTCAAAATATAGTAAACACATTTTGTAAGTACATGTATGCGTATGTTGCAATTTTTCATTTAATAACCCAATAGGTGTAGCATATGATTACATATTCAAATATTCATTTTTAATGTTCTATAAATTCTTCATTAAAGGTTTTCTTTTATTTTATATCAAATAGTGACTTGATTTGATAAGATTGTATGTATGTTCCATTATTGTCAAACCCCTCGCGAGGACTTAGACATGTTTTCCTGGGCAAGCTTAGCCGACCTAAGCGGTAACCAGTACTAAGCAATGTGTGTGAGGTGCCTTGCTCAATAGCACTACATACGTGGCCTGACCGAGTATCGAACCCGGGACCGATGGATTCCAAATCCGACGCTCTACCACTGGACCACGGATGCCACATATTTGTATTGTTCTATATACATGTATATAACAATCACAATCGTTGTAAAAATAGAAATTTAGAAAATAGTGACTCTCCAGCTAATATTGGCGAATATCCCGGGTGCCTCTCCGACCTTATGCAAAAAAGGCGCATCATAAAAAAATCCCCAGTGAGATTCGACCCTACAGCGGCGAAGTAAATAATCTGAATAACCAGGCCGCGGCAGTCTGTTTTCGTTTAATATGTTTTATTTATTTAATTGTGTTCTCTTTCACGTGGGCTGTATAATACACTTTAGGAATGAATGGCGGTTAATATTTTCCATCGGTGTATGAATTACAGTGTGTGTGTTAAAAGTGTGTGGTTGACCAACACTGCGAATGCGCATGCCTGCAACTTCGAGTACGCATGTCAGCTGCATATCATTAGTGAAGAAATTTACATGAAAATAAACATTATGTTATGTTATATTTCGGGGTTTACGCCTGCATCAGCACCATTTCGGGCTATATCGCCGGCGGGCAATTTACCTAGCAACACCTTTCCTGGGCAGGCTCCAGCGGTTAACCAGTACTTGGGTGCACCAACCTCCGTAAGAAACTGCCAACTTTTTCATATAAATGAGACACGGCCTGAGCGTGGGAGCGTGGCTCGAACCCGTGACCATCAGTGATGATTGGTTACAGTCAGAGACCTTAACCACTCGACCACGGAGGCGGACAGAAAATAAACATAGACATGGCATATATATACGTTCGGCTGCATATCATTAATGAGGAAATTTACATGAAAATAAACATAGACATAGCATATATATACGTTCACCGAATGAAATGCAACGACGATGTATAACTATTGGAATGTTGACTTCACGTCATGTTGCTACATCCGTTTCTTTGTTTATTGTGTGGGGTGTACTGTCGTAACAACAGCTTAGGTCATATGGCGTCTCTCCCAACTATTATCTTTTTGTTGGTATTGTTCTCTTTTTTTTGTTCTAAATTCTTGTTATCTATATTTTGTTAATTTTCTTCTTCATTTTCCCTTTATATTAGCAATCATCAATTTTAGTATTTGCACAATTCATATATTCAGTCACTTTGTTACAATCTCGTATTTTGGGGAGGATGCTGTTAAATTGGTTGCCCAACCCATTTGCTTCAACATTTATTGACAATTCGTGTGCACAACAATGACATAATTCGTATATACTATGCATAATTATAAAAGTGTGTTCATTTGTTCTGTTCTGTACATTGTATATATAGAATGAATGCAATAGAATAATTATGGTTAAACTAAACCAACTAGTATTGGTGGAGGCAGACCCCGGGTGCCACTTCGAGCAGTATACGTTTGGCACGGGCTAGCACCTGGGCTCGTTGGGCTTAAATATACTTACGAGTTTGTAGAATTCCTCAACACTTTGTAATTGTCTTTTGGAAATCTTCTCTTGTGCATTTGAAACATCTGGAAGAAAACAAACGAGTTGTGCATATACAGTCTACATCCGTTATGTCAAAGTCGGTTATGTCGAATTTTCCTGTTATCTCGAAGTCGGATCAAAGTCCCGTTTCAGACACTATCATTTTACATATAACTGGATCTGTTTATATCGAATTTCGTTACGTCAAACTTCGGTTGTGTCGAAGTATTTTGTTCGGTCCGACGGAATTCGACATAACGGATGTAGACTGTATATACATGTATATTCCTTGTCGTCAGCCATATTAGTTGTTTGTCTGAGTGGTCTAAAGATGCACCGACAGCTTAGGTAATATGACCACTCTCCAGATAGCATTAGTTTATAAATACACATTTGTTTTAACTCCACTGCCAAACAAGTTTCCCAATGTTAGATTTATCGCTCTCGAGACCTTATTACTCGCTCTCGAGACCTTATTACTCGCTCTCGAGACCTCATTACTGATGGCGTACAAGAAGAGGCGTTGTGGAGTCTAAGCGCCTTGACTAAGTGCACAATCGTAACGGCTACAGCTGGGCGCTAACTCCGGGCCTTTCTCACCTGAAGCGAACGTGCTATCCGAGCCGACTCCAGATATTATTCGGGGGCACCCCTCCCGAGCAGTGTTTCAGCCAAGGACGGACACCATGGTACCGGGTACCATGCACGATTAATGGTTCATTATAGTGCTGTGTTTTACGTTTATTTATCGTCGCTACCGGTTGCCCATATGAGCGACGCTTCCTGAAGAGATTAGTCATTTTAGATTTTGGAGGACAGTGCATGATACAGACAGAGACCCATTCCAGAGTCTCCTCTTGTTCTTTTACGTGCACGGTGTAAAGCACCGACACGAGACCTCGGTTTAACATCCCATCTGAAAGATAGTGCTGTGTTTTCGTATGTATACCAGTTTGTGTCTTGTTAATGTGTGTAGTTGGTTATGCTGTGGTGTATATTCTGATTAGCCTGGGAACAGGCGTCGATATCATTTGCCTGGTCAGTTTAATACCGAGACTATTAATTGGGCCGTATTGAGTGTCTGATATCATTTTTTTTCCAGAAGCTAAAAAGTGAAAAATCGACAGACTGGAACCCAGGCTAGATTCTGATCAAACATCTGATTTGGGGGATCAAACATTTCTTAAAGCGGATCTACATCAGTGAAAACAAAAATTTCTACAGAATGTATTTTCCTATTAAATGGTATTATGGCAGCAAAAGTCTGATTTATTCCAAAATGTGAATAGGTCCTTTTAGCTGGAATCCTTTGTTTTTACTGTTGTGCACTAACCAGATGTTGCGGTATGATAAATGTCTTAATTAACTGATAACATTCTTTTACAAATAAGTACCCATTGCGTATACTGTAGGAGATCTGTCGAGGTATAATAATTTACTACTCATTACAAGCGATAGTGGAATACAATTGCTAGCATGTTGTGCAAAGGAAACAACGATAAAAACAGAGGAAAACACTTAATAGTACCTATCCACTTTTAGGGAGTATTCAGGGGCAGTAACTGACCGATGTCTCTTATTTATAGTTTGTAAATAAAATTATTGTTTTTTGCTATGTTATTTCACATGATCGTAATATATGGAAGTCGTGATAGCGCATAAGTAGCGCGTTCGCTTTAGGTATGAAAATCCCGGAGTGGAGTTCGAGCCTCGATGGAGCCGTTGCGATTGCGTCCTTAGGCAAGGCATTTTAATTCCACGTTGCATATTCTCTCTCCCTCGTGGCGATGGATTCCATAAGGAATGAGGTCTCGAAAGTGATTAGTATAAGTTGTAAGAACTTGTTTGGCAATCGAGCTAAAATAAATGTGTATAAACGAACACACATATGAATTAAGAGATGTTCTTAATTGTAGATAAGGACATACTTCAAGTGCTCTAGGATCAATCCTCGTGTTATAAATGACATGTGGTATGCATTATCAGTTCCGCTCTGATAGCTTAGTTATATACAGTGTGGTGTCCCCCCTCGTCTGCTCTTACTCTACGTCTGGTCTATTTATGGCTCTTTCCAAGGATTAAGCTATATAAACTCTCTGGTCGGTTGTCTAGGGGTATATTTCAGTTCTCTATCAGTTCAATAATAACGTAGTTATTAAAGTTCTTTTCTATCTATTTTACTCTATCGTCTATTTTTATGTTCTTCTATTTCGTTTATTCACATCTCGTGAATCTCTGATCTCTTATCTATATCATAGTCACTTCAAGCCTCATTAATTTCTAGTGTCTTTATTAGATCACCGCCCTGTCGATAATTGGATTACATCTTTAATCTTCAATATACAATCAAGGATATCTCAATTAGACTGTCTACGTTGATCTCGCGTCTCTCAATAACTTCAATATCTCAAAGTACTGTTCTGGTATCAATTTATTACCGCTATATATTAGAGATAATTTGTATCTCTTATCTTATTATATTAGCTATCACGTATTCTATTCAAGCAATACGGTGCTTCTCACTCCATTAATATCCAATGTTCTCTTATTATATTAGCTATCACGTATACTATTCAAGCAATACGGTGCTTCTCACTCCATTAATATCCAATGTTCTCTTATTATATTAGCTATCACGTATTCTATTCAAGCAATACGGTGCTTCTTAATCCATCATTACCCAATGTGTCCGTAACACTTAAGTTCAGTTTATAGTTCGATTTATAAGTATATTAAATTAATATACTGAAGACATCTCGTCTATAGTATCATAGAAACAGTAATTGTTTTCTATTTGAGATACACAATCAATCCTTGCATAAGGAAAGCCTTTTGTGTTCTGATTTCTCTTTAATTTTACTCGGATTTATATACATTTCAGTCAGACAGCTTGGCACTGACCACCTGTTACCTTACGCAATCAAAATCGTAACTTTAATGAAACAGCCAGACATATTGGCGCCTCATCAAAAGAAACCGACACCTATTACATAATATCTCGCTGTGAGATAATATTTACGTACATCAGCCTCGCTATAAGCTAAATTAACGATACACAAATAAAGTTCCCAAGTAATCATTCTTTTTTGCGCGTCAAAATAGCTTGTTGATTTTAGGCGCGAACATTGCAGAATATAGTACGGTCAATTCTATTTATAATACATACATTAGTATCGTGTGCAAAATAGCTGTTTTTGCACAACAGACACTGTACAGTCCAAATCCATTATGCAGTTTTTATTAAGCATACATACTTTTGGACACAATATGTGTTTATTGTTTGTTCGAGTTTTACGCCTGCATCAGCACCATGTTTGGCTATATCGCCGGCGGGCAGTTTACCACTAACTAGTAGTAATAACACCTTGAACAAGTTATATGTTATATTTCGGGTTTTACGCCTGCATCAGCAACAATTCGGGCTATATCGCCGGCGGGCAGTTTACTTAACAACACCTTTCCTGGGCAGGCTCCAGCGGTTAACCAGTACTTGGGTGCACCAACATCCGTAAGAAACTGCCAACTTTTTCATAAAATGAGACACGGCCTGAGCGGGGCTCGAACCCTTGGCCATCAGAGATTATAGGTTACAGTGGTATACAAGTCAACGACCGTAACCACTCGACCACGGAAGCGGACCCTTGAACAAGTACTTGGGGCACTAAGCTCCAACTTTTCCATATAGCGAGACACGGTCTGAGCGGGGCTCGAACCCGTGACCCTCAGTGATGATAGGTTATAGTGGTATACAAGTCCGCTTACCAAGTTACAGACATATCTGTAGTTCAGTGGTTAACACGCTGGACTGTAATCCAGGGATCGCATATTCGATCGACTGACCCTAATAAAATTAACATTCTTTCAGATGGGACTTTAAACCGAGGTCTCGTGTCGGTGTTTTATACCGTGCACGTAACAGAACCAGAGGAGACTCTGGAATGGGTATATCTCTGTATCATTGCACTATCCTCCAAAAATCTGAAATGATTAATCTCTTCAGGAGGCGTCGCTCATATGGGCAACCGGTAGCGACAATAAATAAACGCAAACGCACACGCACGCATATACACTTGACATCAAGGGGCATAACTCGTTAGGTCACAGTCAGTGTTAACGTGTGCTGTTTGGCGACTGCTCACCTGTCATTATCAAACCAGTTAGATACGTTCCGTGATTACAATACATGTTCATTCCACTATCGAGGCAATTCCCTATTAATTATTCAAAGCCGTTGTTTGGCGTTCAATTGATCGATGCACAGCAATAGATCGATACATGGCAATAGTTTAGTTTCATCCACAGTCGAGATACAATATTGTAAAGTCAGGCTTATACCTATTTGGGGACGCTAATACAGATCAAAGTTATTAATACTTAATAATGAATAATAGAATATTGTATGAAACATGTTGCATGTCATCTAGCTAGCTACCACTATCACATGTTGCATGTAATCTAGCAACCTACCACTATCACATGTTGCAAGTAATCTAGCAAGCTACCACTATCACATGTTGCAAGTAATCTAGCAAGCTACCACTACCACATGTTGCATGTAATCTAGCAAGCTACCACTACCACATGTTGCAAGTAATCTAGCAAGCTACCACTACCACATGTTGCATGTAATCTAGCAAGCTACCACTACCACATGTTGCAAGTAATCTAGCAAGATACCACTACCACATGTTGCAAGTAATCTAGCAAGCTACAACTACCACATGTTGCAAGTAATCTAGCAAGCTACCACTATCACATATTGCAAGTAATCTAGCAAGCTACTACTATCACATGTTGCATGTAATCTAGCAAGCTACCACTATCACATATTGCAAGTAATCTAGCAAGCTACCTCTATCACATATTGCAAGTAATCTAGCAACCTACCACTATCACATGTTGCAAGTAATCTAGCAAGCTACCACTATCACATGTTGCATGTAATCTAGCAACCTACCACTACCACATGTTGCAAGTAATCTAGCAAGATACCACTATCACATGTTGCAAGTAATCTAGCAATCTACCACTATCACATGTTGCAAGTAATCTAGCAAGCTACCACTATCACATGTTGCAAGTAATCTGGCAAGCTACCACTACCACATGTTGCATGTAATCTAGCAAGCTACCACCACCACATGTTGCATGTAATCTAGCAAGCTACCACTATCACATGTTGCAAGTAATCTAGCAAGCTACCACTATCACATGTTGCAAGTAATCTAGCAAGATACCACTACCACATGTTGCCAGTAATCTAGCAAGCTACCACTACCACATGTTGCAAGTAATCTAGCAAGCTACCACTATCACATGTTGCATGTAATCTAGCAAGCTAACACTATCACATGTTGCAAGTAATCTAGCAAGCTACCACTATCACATGTTGCATGTAATCTAGCAAGCTACCACTACCACATGTTGCAAGTAATCTAGCAAGCTACCACTATCACATGTTGCATGTAATCTAGCAAGCTACCACTATCACATGTTGCAAGTAATCTAGCAAGCTACCACTATCACATGTTACATGTAATCTAGCAAGCTACCACTATCACATGTTGCAAGTAATCTAGCAAGCTACCACTATCACATGTTGCAAGTAATCTAGCAAGCTACCACTACCACATGTTGCATGTAATCTAGCAAGCTACCACTACCACATGTTGCATGTAATCTAGCAAGCTACCACTATCACATGTTGCAAGTAATCTAGCAAGCTACCACTAATACATGTTGCATGTAATCTAGCAAGCTACCACTACCACATGTTGCATGTAATCTAGCAAGCTACCACTATCACATGTTGCAAGTAATCTAACAAGCTACCACTAATACATGTTGCAAGTAATCTAGCAAGCTACCACTACCACATGTTGCCAGTAATCTAGCAAGCTACCACTATCACATGTTGCAAGTAATCTAGCAAGCTACCACTAATACATGTTGCAAGTAATCTAGCAAGCTACCACTATCACATGTTGCAAGTAATCTAGCAAGCTACCACTATCACATGTTGCAAGTAATCTAGCAAGATACCACTACCACATGTTGCCAGTAATCTAGCAAGCTACCACAACCACATGTTGCATGTAATCTAGCAAGCTACCACTACCACATGTTGCATGTAATCTAGCAAGCTACCACGACCACATGTTGCATGTAATCTAGCAAGCTACCACTATCACATATTGCAAGTAATCTAGCAACCTACCACTATCACATGTTGCAAGTAATCTAGCAATCTACAGCTATCACATGTTGCAAGTAATCGAACAATCTACCTCTATCACATGTTGCATGTAATCTAGCAATCTACCACTATCACATGTTGCAAGTAATCTAGCAAGCTACCACTATCACATGTTGCATGTAATCTAGCAACCTACCACTACCACATGTTGCAAGTAATCTAGCAAGATACCACTATCACATGTTGCAAGTAATCTAGCAATCTACCACTATCACATGTTGCAAGTAATCTAGCAAGCTACCACTATCACATGTTGCAAGTAATCTGGCAAGCTACCACTACCACATGTTGTATGTAATCTAGCAAGCTACCACCACCACATGTTGCATGTAATCTAGCAAGCTACCACTATCACATGTTGCAAGTAATCTAGCAAGCTACCACTATCACATGTTGCAAGTAATCTAGCAAGATACCACTACCACATGTTGCCAGTAATCTAGCAAGCTACCACTACCACATGTTGCAAGTAATCTAGCAAGCTACCACTATCACATGTTACATGTAATCTAGCAAGCTAACACTATCACATGTTGCAAGTAATCTAGCAAGCTACCACTATCACATGTTGCATGTAATCTAGCAAGCTACCACTACCACATGTTGCAAGTAATCTAGCAAGCTACCACTATCACATGTTACATGTAATCTAGCAAGCTACCACTATCACATGTTGCAAGTAATCTAGCAAGCTACCACTCTCACATGTTACATGTAATCTAGCAAGCTACCACTATCACATGTTGCAAGTAATCTAGCAAGCTACCACTATCACATGTTGCAAGTAATCTAGCAAGCTACCACAACCACATGTTGCATGTAATCTAGCAAGCTACCACTGCCACATGTTGCATGTAATCTAGCAAGCTACCACTATCACATGTTGCAAGTAATCTAGCAAGCTACCACTAATACATGTTGCATGTAATCTAGCAAGCTACCACAACCACATGTTGCATGTAATCTAGCAAGCTACCACTATCACATGTTGCAAGTAATCTAGCAAGCTACCACTAATACATGTTGCAAGTAATCTAGCAAGCTACCACTACCACATGTTGCAAATAATCTAGCAAGCTACCACTATCACATGTTGCAAGTAATCTAGCAAGCTACCACTAATACATGTTGCAAGTAATCTAGCAAGCTACCACTATCACATGTTGCAAGTAATCTAGCAAGCTACCACTATCACATGTTGCAAGTAATCTAGCAAGATACCACTACCACATGTTGCCAGTAATCTAGCAAGCTACCACAACCACATGTTGCATGTAATCTAGCAAGCTACCACTACCACATGTTGCATGTAATCTAGCAAGCTACCACGACCACATGTTGCATGTAATCTAGCAAGCCACCACGACCACATATACTCTGAACAATATGCTTAACTTCCCTCCCTCCCATATGTTCTGTCTTGACGAGGGTAAAGAACTCTCATACCGTCAGATGTTATATTTAAGCATGCCTGTAATTGGCCTCAAATCTGTCTATATATAGTGTCAAACATATGATGTATGAACATGGTCGTAAGTTTAAAAAATACAAAAAAATGGTTTTGAACCCGAAACCATTTATCCAGACCCCAAGCGTCTGCGTATGCACACTGTGAATGCAGGGATCAGTCACCAGCCATGCATACTAAAGTCCCCCCTATCATAGTATTTCGGAGGATCCTTCATACCGTTGTGTCATGTCGGTGCCATACACACTACACGTGGAAGTCGTGATAGTGCAGTTGTAGCGCGTTCGTTTCCGGTGCGAACGGCCCGGAGTTCGAGCCTCGCTGGGGCCGTTACGATTGTGCCCTTTGGCAAGGTATATAAATTCCACGTTGCATATTCTCTCTCCTTCATGGCGATGGATTCCATCAGGAATGAGGTCTCGAGAGTGATTAATATAAGTTGAAACAGCTTGTTTCGCAATCGAGCTAAAATAAATGTTTATAACAAAACAAAACCTCGATTGCGCGCTGTACTTTTGTTATTGTATTGATAAAATCTGTAAATGAACAACTGCAGTGCAATGTCTGACGATTTAGACGACACAGATTATTCTAACATTTTACATATAAATTAACAGCAGTATACTGAAAGGGGTTAGAACGAAAGAAAACGTGTATAGTTCTTTTCCCTATCAATTGCAGGAGAATAATATATATAACAACGAATATACATGAAATATATTCCAGGTATATGCTAAAGAATTTCAGAGGTTATTGTATTAGTGAGTCAATATAGTTTTGGATGTTAAAAGGAAAATGTTAATATTTAAAGGAATATTTGAAGAAAGCTCAAGAACGTGAAATATAAAATTGGAGCACGAGAAGAAAATATTAGTATAAAGAAAAGTGGTTGAATAGGGTGTTTTCACAAATAAAACAACACGTTATTTAAAATTGTATGATACATGTACGTGTGGGTAGATGTTGTTGCAAAGTGTATGTAATATGCCATTCTCTGTCTAAGCAGTTTTGACATCATAATTAAATAATACCTACCTTAACACCTACTGTACGTATCCGATTACATGATGTATCTATTAACACATGCCATGGATGCAACCACAACATAATTTATTCCCACCTCCTGGAGCGATTTCTTTTGTATTGGAAGGTGTTATGATGGTTTCAAAGGAAAATAAAGTATCTGATTTATGACAGTTTATTTCATTTTTGCAAATATAATATTTTTCCCGAATATTCGAATACTGGAATAGTATTCAGATATTCGGACGTCCGAGCGAATATTCGAATATTCGCATATTCGTTGACATCCCTAGTATAAACAATACACGTAAATAAACTGAGGATCCTCTGTGAATGAGGTTATGTCTATATAATTGCACTATCCTCACTCTGGCAATAAATCCTTAGAACGTAGGTTACTTACGACACTGATTTATGTAGAATAACATTATCTGTAACAGTAAAGTCGCAGCCGTCGTGAACCACACCACACACGTCAACTGTATCCATGCCATTGCTACGACCACGCCTGCAACATTCAAATAAATATATATATGCAAGGCATTTAAATTCCACGTTGCCTCTTCTCTCTCCCTCATGGCGATGGATGCCATCAGGAATGAGGTCTCGAAAGTGATTAATATAAGTTGTAAGAACTTGTTTCGCAATCGAGCTAATATAAACAGACGGATATGTAGTCCAGTGGTTAACATGTTGGACTGGTAATCCAGGGGTCGCAGGTTCGATCCCCCGTCTGACCCTAATAAAACAGTCTTTTAAATGGGACTTTAGTTTAAACATTATTTATTTCAGTATTGTACAGGTACATAACAGAATTAACATTTTACAATATAAATTAACAGCAATAGACTGAAAGTGATTAGAACGAAAGAAAACTTATATAGTTCTTCTCCCTAACAATTGATTGTTATATAAGGTCGGAGCATAATATATTTAACACTGAAAATACGTGAATCCTAATCACGATATATGCTAAACAATTTCTAATGATTGCGATAAACTATTGACAATAGTGTGTAAACATTTGAGGTTCTTAACAAGAAATTTATTAACACTTAAATTAGAACTTGTGGCCCAACCCATTTGCTAAATTTCTAGACTTCTTGTACAACGATTATGATTGTTATATACATGTATAGAGAGCAATCAAATATTATCAAATCATAAATCAATCACTTATTTGATATTATAAGTTTATATATTTGAAGTAAGTCCACGAACATAAATGAAATTATTCACGTTTGCCATCGTTACTCTATTCTAGTCCATCTTTATTCATGCCATCAGTATAATGAGTTTGCTCTATGCCTTCTATTCATGTTTTGAACGTAATTTTCGTGATTATCATCTGTGTACCTATATACAAGCGCAGTTTACACAATATCTTCACTCGAGGCATATTTTGACAGCAGTGAGGTACTTTCTAGTTATATATGGTTATTCCCAGCCCGCCCTCCCAATACAAGATATATGACTCATTAAACAAGGCTGTTGTTTTTCATCGATCTTCAACTGAATTTTGATAGTAATCATGAATAATTATTTATTACTTAAGACACTTTCAATATGCTTTTACTTTAAAGCATGTTAGTATTTTTCAGGTTTATCAAGATCCGTCCAAAACGTTCAGCCCGGATCCATTTACGTTCTATATTGTGCTTCCTACCATCAGTGTTTAATGATTGAGAATTCGATGGACATAATTGAGCCAGGACTATAATAACAATTTAAGACAGAGTGTTGTTACTGATTAAGAGCGTGATATTGTACAAAGGAGTTGGAACTAGTATATAGATGTTAACCAGTTTTATCGTTATGCTAATCCCTGGGAAGGTCGCAGGGCAACAAGGAAGGCCTTTTCACACTGGATAGTTTGCGTGGATTCTTTCTACTTCCCCCTCCTTCACAAAAAAGAAATAATAGAAAAAGATGAGGAGATTATACTTCATGTATAATTAGGGGAGTGGGTTGGAGCAGCCGGCACTACAGTTTAGTATTTACGTGATTTGCTGAGGGATTGGCTTACGTTGGAACATATGGTGTAACATCGCAGACATATTTATTCCACGATAATTTTAATCATTCGCACTCCGGATACTTTGGGGGCATGTACAAGATATTTGCTACCAATGCATACATTATAAATATTGAATGCTGTCAAATACAAATGCCTGAATCCTATTTTGTAGTTGGTAGGAACATGGGATAAGTGAATAATTGATTTACTCACGATACAGAGTGAGTAACATATCAAATCTGAGGACGAAAAGAAGAAGAGATTAATATAAAGAGAATGAAGAGATGGGACTTTAAACCGAGGTCTCGTGTCGGTACTCTACACCGTGGACGTAAACGAGAACTAGAGGAGACTCTGGAAATGGGTCTCTGTCTGCATCATAGCACTATCTTCCAAAAATCTAAAAGGACTAATCTCTTCAGAAGGCGTCGCTCATATGGGCAACCGGTAGCGACGATAAATAAACGTAAAACACCACCACCATCTCCCCCTCGTGGCGATGGATTTCATAAGTAATGAGGTCTCGAGAGTGATTAATAAAAGTCATAAGAACTTGTTTCGCAATCGAGCTAAAATAAATTTGTATTAACTAAACTAAACGTTGATGCATTTAACAAAACAGTACTAAACACTAAACATTGGAAACGCCTAAACGAGACACCACAGTGGAAGTCGTGATAGCCCAGTGGATGCGCGTTCGCTTCAGGTGCGAAATGTCCGGAGTTCGAGCCCCGCTGGAGCCGTTACGATTGTGCCCTTAGGCAAGGCATTTAAATTCCTCGCTGCCTCTTCTCTCTCCCTCGTGGCGATGGATTCCATCAGGAATGAGGTCTCGAGAGTGATTAATATAAGTTGAAATAACTTGTTTCGCAATCGAGCTCATATAAATGTGCATAAATAAAGAGACACCACTATTTAATATAATAAGCGTTAGGGTGAGCACATAAAGACAAACAGTTGGTCTACATTAATACTTTATAGATATATAGATAGATAGTTTTATTCTGGTAAAATAGAATATATGTCATAAAACAAATACCAAATCAATGTCAACATAGTACCTGTGAGCATTAACGTGCAGAGTAGATGACATATAATCAATGTCAACATAGTACATGTGAACATTAACGTGCAGAGTAGATGACATATAATCAATGTCAACATAGTACATGTGAGCATTAACGAGCAGAGTAGATGGCATATAATCAATGTCAACATAGTACATGTGAGCATTAACGAGCAGAGTAGATGACATATAATCCATACCAACATAGTACATGTGAGCATTAACGTGCAGAGTAGATGACATATAATCAATGTCAACATAGTACATGTGAGCATTAACGTGCAGAGTAGATGGCATATAATCAATGTCAACATAGTACATGTGAGCACTAACGTGCAGAGTAGATGGCATATAATCAATGTCAACATAGTACATGTGAGCACTAACGTGCAGAGTAGATGACATATAATCCATACCAACATAGTACATGTGAGCACTAACGTGCAGAGTAGATGACATATAATCCATACCAACATAGTACATGTGAGCACTAACGTGCAGAGTAGATGACATATAATCCATACCAACATAGTACATGTGAGCACTAACGTGCAGAGTAGATGACATATAATCCATACCAACATAGTACATGTGAGCATTAACGTGCAGAGTAGATGACATATAATCCATACCAACATAGTACATGTGAGCATTAACGTGCAGAGTAGATGGCATATAATCAATGTCAACATAGTACATGTGAGCATTAACGTGCAGAGTAGATGACATATAATCAATGTCAACATAGTACATGTGAGCATTAACGTGCAGAGTAGATGGCATATAATCAATGTCAACATAGTACATGTGAGCATTAACGTGCAGAATATATGGCATATAATCAATGTCAACATAGTACATGTGAGCATTAACGTGCAGAGTAGATGGCATATAATCAATGTCAACATAGTACATGTGAGCATTAACGTGCAGAGTAGATGGCATATAATCAATGTCAACATAGTACATGTGAGCATTAACGTGCAGAGTAGATGACATATAATCAATACCAAGGATTACACAAAAAGAGAGCAAGAAAGCTCTCTTATTTCCATTGTGGTCCTTCGATTACAGTTTATTTATTTAGACGTATACATATAGTTCATAGTCATAATTATATACATGTTATACATACTATTTACACGTGATCAATGTAATACATAAAGTACATAGTCATAATTATATACATGAAACGAGTGCTAGCCGTTTCACTATTGCATACAACACGATTCTGCTACTTATCAATGTATTCCTCACACACACTTACTGCTATACAAACTCTATCCCAAATAATGCAATGCGAGAGTATATATATGGTAGGTATGCTCCTTCTGAACTAATATGCTTGTAAATCATGAAGACATCATGATACTAAAGAAAACAGGTATGTACATAGACAATGGAAGGATCTCTTGGACGGAGCCATCCATGGAAGGAGCAATCCACAGAAGGAGCAGTCCATGGAAGGAGCAATCCATGGAAGGAGTAATCCATAGAAGGAGTAATCCATGGAAGGAGTAATCCATAGGAGTAAACAGAACTTGTAAATACATGACCGAATCGCGGGGATCAGACTTCAATCAAGCCCTGCGAAATACATCAAATACCAATTTCGCTACATACATGTTATACATACTATTTACACGTGATCAATGTAATACATATAGTACATAGTCATAATTATATACATATTATACATACTATTTACACGTGATCAATGTCATACAAGCAAATTATACATGCATTGAGTAGAATTTTTAGAATAGATTTAGAATAGATATATAGAGGATATTTGTTATTAGAGAGGATAAACTTTAAAATTACCAATTACTTATTTAGTATGTATGCATATATACATGTGCATGTCTACTTGTTTATTCTGGGAAACAAGGTAAGTATATTGAAGGCTGCTTACTGCTTATTCTACGTACAACTATATACAACTTGATCAATATTATACTGTATTTAATGACCTATTATAGAGGTTAATGCAAAGTGTATGTATTTATCGATATATGTATATGTATATGTATTTATAGATCGATCTGAAAACTGCATATTAAACTCTTTAAGTAAGCAACAAGGAGGCTTTCAGAAACAGTTAGGTTGTCTCATGTCGTCATTCATGCTGAAAGAATCCATTCTTTATGCGAAGGAACACACAAGTAAAGTCTTCGTTTGTTTCTTAGATGCCCGCCAGGCGTTCGACAGAGTCTGGCACCAAGGCCTGCTTTACAAACTATCCGAGACAGGAGTTGACCCTTACATATTTCATGCTTTTCTCAACATGTATTCGTCAATGCAAAGTTGTGTGCGCAATCAAGGATACCTATCCGACTGGTTTAAGTTATTGTAGGGCACGAGACAAGGCGGGCGTAGCTCTCCGTTACTGTACCTCCTCTTTATAAATGGATTAATACTTGAACTTGAGTCCAGTAACCTCGGTATTTGTGTGTACAACATGAACATCTCAAGCCCTACTGTAGCTGACGACATGCTTCTAATTTCATTCTCGAAACATGGACTTGAAGATATGTTGTCTATCTGTCACAACCACGCAAATAAATGGCGTTATGCATACAATCCAACCAAATGTGCTGTAATCGTATTCAATGAATCATCGAACGATTGCGCCAAGAGTAACAGATACTGGAACCTTGGCGATAACGCTATCAGTGAACGGGAACAATATACACATTTGGGTGTTCTAGTGGATAAATACATGTGTTGTACCAACTCAGTGAGTGACGCTAAAACAAAACTAAGAGGCACATTGTTTAGTATCATGAACAGCTATCTAACCAGTGAAAGTAATCCTACTACATGGAGAACGATTTATAAGTCTGTTATGCTACCTAAAGCTCTATACGGGTGCGAACTCTGGAGTAATGTTTCGCCCTCGCACATGCTTTCCTTAGAAAGATCGCATAGATTTTGTGTAAAATTAGTACAGAATCTGCCTCCCTACACGAACACCGATATTGCTTTGAGTCTCCTGGGTGTCCTACCTATAGAAACTGAAATAAACTATAGAAAACTGCAATTCCTAGGACAGTTGTGTAGATTGCCTTGGATTTATTTAGCAAAACAGATGTTTATACAGAGACTTGTACATTACATCAATGATGAAAGGCAGGTACTTGCTACATCCCTGATATCTTTAAACGTTTACATCAGTACAATCTTGCAGACTACCTGATAAGGTATAGCATGTCTGGAATATTCCCATCGAAACATGAGTGGAAGTCTATTCTTGTCAGACATGTCTACAAGCATGACTTCTCAACAATACTAGATCGTGTTATATGCAATAGTGAAGTCGTGGGTGTTGAGAATATTATGAATTTCAACAAACCCTGCTTGTTCTGGACCTTGGGAGCAGTGAGCCCAGAACTGAAATACCAGTGCAGATGTGCGGTAGAAACAATTGCCAAATTATTATCGTTTACAAATCATGTCAATTGTTCAAAATGCAATTCTCTGGTAGAAAATGTGATTATACACAAGATTTTCTTTTGTGCACACAATATCCGTTTACGAAATGTTTTATGGAAGCAGATATTACAAGTTGCTGGTTTTCAGTGTTCTTATGATCAGTGAACGGCCAGTACAACAAGTGTTTGATATGTTAACAGGTCTTTATACATATCCAATTAGTGGTGCGAGCTCTGAAGCTTTACAATTACAGTGTCTTAAAATAAGCTATAGAATGCTCATGTAACCATAACTATATGTGTGTATACATTTAGTGTATTGCATCTTTGCTGAATGGCATAGCCATCAGATACATTAACTCCCTACGAACTTTTTGTGTTTCGTATCGGCAAGATTGCTCACTGTGGGGTTGTTCGTATCACATGTTTGCCATGCCTTTTCAACTTCACCGATAGTAGTATAGGATGGCACTATGGGCCGAGTTTTATTGAATATGGGCCGTTTTACCGAGGTGGATGGCAGTATGGGCCGTTTTTTTTATGGCGCTATGGGCTTTTTTTTGGGGTTACCATGTCCCATAGTTCCACCCCTACTAAAAATAACATAACACATAATAAATTTCAATATAATTTTTTTATTTACTAATAACTAATAACTAATTAACTAATAACTAAAACATTAGTAACATACATGTTATATTAATTTGAATACATGTTAATTTAAAGTTTTTTCACATTTACAACATTGGTTATAATTAACATAAACAGTGTCTAGTTCCTTCATCAATATACCATGTTTATATAATTTTCCATAATGTTTATCAAACCAAGTTTTAATAATAATGTCATTTTTATTCAAATATTCATGAGTATATTGTAACTATTACTAAAAAACATTAATATTTTCCCCAATAAAATATCTAATATCCATTAATATTTCTCCAAACTTATTTAGTCCTTGCCATTTTGCTTGCACTGTCGCATTTTTATGCCACATATTTAAGCCAATACCCCAAATACAGTCTCGTGGGTTAGCCTCTGCAAGAATTTGATTATTTGTATTTAATAAAAATCTCTTTAAGTATTCGTTTTGTTTATATTTTAACCAGTTTCCATCAAAAAGCACTTGTTCTGAATCTCTGTTCCATTGTTGTACATCAAAAAGTTCAGATCTTGACCTTCCTAGGTGTCGTATTTCTGCTGCATTTGTAGAAATAAGGATTTTCTCTGCAATAGTATGTTCTTGACAGTTCACCATTTTTTTATGTTGAAAATATTGTTCAGTACATATATATTTCACTCCATCACTATCTATAAAGTCTGCAAGGTAAAAATTACTGAAGACACTGTTTTGTCCATAAAATAAAACCATATCGTTTGTTATTCTGTCATCCATAGTTCTCTTCAAATCTTTCTTTCTAAATGATACGATAGTAATACCTCGCATACATTTATATAATCATCATCCTCTGGAGTTATTTTTGTCTTCTTTAAATAGTCATTATATATTATATACCAATCATCTATATCGAGTGTTTCTTTTAACACAGTTTCTATATCTCTATGTTTAACACTCGCAATATTTTTGTTATATAAATAATGTTTAATAACACTTTCCATATCTATATATTGACCCAAATGTAAACGTACATTTGACAACATATTACCAAAATTCTCTTCTTTTGGTGTTCTCTTTCGTGTTATTTCATCATTAACCATATCAATCAACACCTCCTCCCCTATATCTAAATGTATAATACTATTAACAAATTCCGAACCAATATGCCTGGGTTCCGCATCGAATTTTACTATATGTGCCATGTTATACTACCGTTCTGGTTAGTACTTTTCTTTCTAAATGATGCTGCAGTATTACATCACATACATTTATATAATCATCATCGTCTGGAGTTATTTTCATCTTCTTTAAATAGTTATCATATATTATATCCCAACTGTCTAAATCAAGTTTTTCTTTTAACACACTTTCTATATCTTTATGTTTAACAATCGCAATATTTCTGTTATATAAATAATGTTTTATAACACTTTCCATATCTATATATGACCCCAAATGTATATATACATTTGACAACATATTACCAAAATTCTCATCCTTTGGTATTCTCTTTCGTGTTATTTTTTCATTAACCATATCAATCAAAACCTCAGGCCCTAAATCTAAATGTATAATACTATTAACAAATTCTGAACAAATGCGGCCCTCCAAACCAGTATTTACTATATGCGCCATGTTATACTACCAATCTCTCTTTGAATGATGGTATAGTAAGACATCAAGTACATTTATATAGTTTGCATCAATTGGTAATGCTAATCTATTTCTAGAAACAACATAATCAGTGTACATTGATATCCATTTCTCATACCCCATACCTAATGTAGTGTACATAAATTCTATATCATCTAATTCAACAATATCTAAATTACGTTTCGATAAAAAATGTGATAATATACTTTCTATATCCATCTCATTTCCTAAATATTTTTGTGCATATGAAAAAAGCATTCCATAATAATTGTTATATGGTTCCCCATCTAAAATTAAAATATGTTCAGGAGTAATTGTTTTTAAGTCAACATCTCCTACTTTTCTGATTATTTCCTCATTTACCATTTCTATATAAAGATCTGTATCTAAACCCAATTGTACTTTAGAATATTGTAGTCCTTCATTTGTAGATACTATATGATTTGCTTTCATTTGTTTAGTATTCATGATTGATGTCGATATCATAAGTAAAAAATGATAGTATGTTATAGTTGTTGTGACTTATATATTGTCTCTTTAGGTTCTGTGTTATATTAATAGAACAGTCTATTAATAGTTCCATGAATATAATATATTTAAATGTCTATGTAATTGAATTACATTTATAGTATCTGGTGTATCTGGTATATTGAGCGTACTTCTTGACAAGATAATCATTATACATTATAACCACAAAACCCAAACACAACCAACCCCAAAAACAACAAAAAACAACAAACCAAACCCCAAAACAACACCAACCAAAAAACAAAACACCACAAAAAAACAACAACACAACCACCAAACCCAACACAAAAACACCAACAAAACAAAAAAACACCCACAAACAAACACAAAAACCAAAACCCAACACAACAAAAAAACAAAAAAACAAAAAAAAAAAAAAAAAACAATGACAAAATATGAGAGCTATATTCTTATCGAGATATATGTATTGGTCCTGAAAAGGACCGTTTGTTTATTCTCAACAATAAGAACACTTTACGTTTTCTAGTTCTTTTTGATTGTTCCCACAGGTGTAGGGTTGATAATATCCGGAGGAAATATTGTGTTAGAGATAGATTCTCCACAATAATCCACCGGCGTAAGCCCTCCATAAACAGGAACATAGCTCATCATTCGTCTGATATAATCATCATCAGTCTCTGGGGTTGGTGGTGGTTCTGTTGATGAAACAGCTGACTTCATAATCAGCTCCACGATGTGACTCCACCGCCCTCCTAGCATAGGATCATTCAAATAATCTATCAAGCTTGACATTGTGAGATAATCAATAATGAATAAAAACATAAACAACACACCATATATAGCAGAGGTATTGGATTGACCTACTAGCTATAAATAGATTCTATATAACATAGTATTGGTTTTTTGACCTACTACATATTATACGTTATATATAGATTTTTATACACTCTAGATAATATTTTAATACAAGTATATGTTTGGGTAGGACTAGATATTTTGACAAACTTGAGAGATTTTTCTTATCGAAAAATATGTAGTGGTCCTGAAAAGGACCGTTTTATATCAGCTCTAAAAAGGGCTATTTTTGGCCCTGAAAAGGGCCGTTTTATCAATACTAAACAATTAGTATAAATCCGGACATGATGTAGTTTCCACATCCCCAGCATCACACATACACGCCCCTGTCATACTGCCCTCCTGCAAAGAGTCCTCGGAAACCCATATAGGTTGAATCTCATCATTGGGGGCTTTTGCAGCACCCCCATTTTTTGCTGGTCTGCCGAAACCTGTCATTTGATACGTTTGAGGATGTTGCGCCTCAGATCTTGGGGCTGGCATACCGAAGTATCGTACCGCAGTCTCCGTAGCTACAGGCATTTCAGGCTCGATTCCGAAGTAACGCGCAGCACTTTCAGACTTTATCGGGGTAGAATACCCGAGGCATGGATCCATCTCTGGTGTTGTCTCAGGTTCTGGAGAATCTGGAGAATCTGGAGAATCCGGAGATCTTGGAGCCTGTTCTCTAGGAGGTGCTGTACTTGGTGATCTTGGTGTCTGAGCCGTAGGTGGTGCTGTAACTGGAGATCTTGGAACGTTGTTTCTAGGTGGAGATCTTGTAACTCGTGCCGCTGTATATGGTCTGTATCTCGGGTCGTTGATATTCCTTAGAGCGTGCCGTGCCTGTCTAGAAACTCGCCGTCTACATCCCAACTCAACCGCCTCAGCTCTCAACAAATCAGCTGTCTCCAAATACAACTGTTCTTCATAACGCTGTATAGCCTCTAACACTTTCATACGTCTGATAATATCCGCCATATATAAATTCGACATGATGGTTTTCACTGTAGCTGAATAACAGTAATGGTAAAATATGAAGCGTACGCGTTATTTTATAGGAAAATGTAGGATTGACCTCCATGCTAAAAATAACTTTTTTGTAAAAGTATAGTGTATGTTATTATTACATCGGATTGACCTACTTTACTAGTATAAAAAGCCAATATTGAAAAATAGGTTACACTCTTATTCACGATGAATGACCTACAAGATTTGTTATCTATAGCGATGAATAATACTGGACTCCCTTCAGATCCATAGTATCAGCAACCCCCAGCAATGGTATATCAACCAACACAGACTACACCACAACAAATACCTGTGCAAAATAAAGAAGAGAGCCAGATGAAAACCAAAGTACTCTTTGGTATATATGGGGAACTACAAAGAATGAATATTAACTTGGCTACAATCGCTAATAATATTGAAAAAGTAGCTCAAAATAAGACAACAACAAAAGATCAAGAACCACCGAAAATGTCAGCAGCGGAAATTAAATTAAATTTTTCATGTAATGCGCTTGAAATTCCGATAGTATGCGTATGTACAAAACCGGTGGAAATAGAAGTGTGTACTGATGAAGAAAAACATAGGCAGAGCCATAAAAAAAGGAAAGAGCCGTATCATAAGAAAGACAGAAAAGATGAGAAGAAAGATAAAAAGAAAGAGGAGCATACAATCCATACAACCCAGACGAAGAAACCATTAAATGATGGTTAAGGGAACTACGGGAAAAATATGTTTATTAAATAAATATATATTTTTTAATAAACATAAGATAAGATAAGAAATATCTCTCAAATTTGTCAAAAACAATATCTAGTCCTACCCCAAACATATACTTGTATTAAAATATTAGTTAGAGTGTATACAAATCTATATATAGCGTATAATATGTAGTAGGTCAAAACACCGATACTATGTTATATAGAATCTATTTATAGCTAGTAGGTCAATCCAATATTCCGCTATAAATTATCAGTTCAATATGAAATTTATATCAGTTATCAAAAATGCTTCAAAACCGATTACTGCGTGTGGTTAGAGGAATCTATAAGAAGATAAGAAACTATAGGAAGATAGTACACGGAAAGTCAGAGATGCAGGTCAATACTGTAAATGAAGAATATACGGACTACAAGGAACAACGTCGATATGATCTGGAACAATTCTTCCTTAGACGGAATGTTGTTTGGCCGAGAAAACAACCATATGTGGTTAAATTGGTGAATATATACCCTGATTTATCAGAGTTTTATGAACCATATGTTAAACTGGTTAATTTATATCCAGATTTATCAGAGTTTCACGAATAAAACTTGATATAAAAACAGCCCTTTTTAGAGCTATATAAAACGGTCCTTTTCAGGACCACTACATATTTTTCGATAAGAAAAATCTCTCAAATTTGTCAAAATATCTAGTCCTACCCCAAACATATACTTGTATTAAAATATTATCTAGAGTGTATAAAAATCTATATATAACGTATAAAGTGTAGTAGGTCAAAAAAACCAATACTATGTTATATAGAATCTATATATAGCTAGTAGGTCAATCCGATAGTTTATTATAAAATACAGAGGTTTAGAGGTAGCGTCATTCATTATTTTTCAACGACGGCAGCTCTTAATGAAGTACAAATTCAGGGTGTGATGGAACAGTATCAAAGGCTTGGGGATGTTATTGAAGACTACAAGAATCAAGTAAAGCATATGGAGGCTACAATTAGAGTATATGAGCATAATTATAACCATTTAGCGGGTATAATATCGACCATTCGACCTTCGATTCCTGGTTCAGAATCCGAAAACTTGGCGCAAACAGAACAACCACCTCAGAGTTCTAACTTTGTAACAGAGCCTGACAATTGGAACAATGATGACGAACCATTGTTCACCTTAACGGAAGGCAATGGACGATTGATGGGTGGCGCTTACTGTCGTGGTAAGGTTACAAGTGGGGCATATTGTCCTACATGTCGTAGCAAACATTGCGGTGAATAGTTTTTAAAAACTATCAACAGCCCTTTTCAGGGCCCAAAATAAAATGAAATAAAAGCCTCTTAGATTTTGTCAAAGTATTATTTTATTATATATTACAATCACAACATCAAAATATAAAAATGAAATAACCACAATACATAACTAATACAGGTTATACAAATAATAATATGTACATCTAATACAATGAGTGTTATAAAGTTAACTCTATTTATAGGTATTTCAATGTCAATTTTATACCATATCTATTAGTGTCATTTTAATAACATAATTTTTAAAACACTGTAATGCCATACAATCATCTTATAGATTTAATAGTCTCTTTTTGCGAAATGCCTTCAATGGAGCCCTCTCCTTAGTTGGGTCTTCAACTCGTGGCCTCTTTTTCAATGGTTCCTCAAAATCATCTAGGGTGTCCATAAGGGTTCTTTTTGGTTTTGGAGTCGAACAGGTCATATTCGGAAGCTCGCCTTTAAATGGTACTCCAGGTGAAATACCGGAATCCATTTCTACATCCATGATGTCCTCTACATCCCATATTTTATCGGCATTGGTGTTGGTTTGTGGTACAATTTCTGTTTGGTTGCTGACCTCAAACCCGCTCGATTCAGGTTTATCATAGGTTGGATAAATAGTATTCTCCTTTTTCAATGTATATTTTTCAGGGCATGTAGTAGCATAATGCCCCTGTTTGTTACATTTATAACATGTTATATTATTTATAAACTTGGTCGGCTGTGTTTTGTTAATACATTCATTCGCATAGTGTCCTTTTTTCTTACAAATATAACAATAAATGTTTTTCTGTCCCTGTTCATTTCCATATGCTTTATACCATAAATCATTTAACTTCAAACTCATTTCATTTAATTGTTGCTGCATACTCATGATTGTTACTGAATGATTGCCAAAGTAGTGAATAAATAATGTCTATGAAATAACCTATATTTATAGTAAACTGATGTAGCTATATTTAGATAATTAAAATATAAATAGATAATGGTTATTAATAGCTCAAAAGAGTGTATATAAGAATAAAAATCAAAATAACAAATCAGTCATATAATAATGGCTACAAAATTAGTAGAATATTCAGATTCTTCTAGTAGTGATGAATCTTCAAATGAAGATTCTTCAAATGAATCTTCAAATGAAGAATCTTCAAATAAAATATTATACACTAATGATAAATATTATAAAATTAATGAATTGCAAAGTAGAAAATCGAGAAAATATAGATCTCAAAGTAAAGTATATGATTTGACCTTTAACCAATATGATAAACCATTTGATTTTACTAATGAATTATTTAACAATTTAGTAACCCAAATAAAAGAAAAATCAAACGTACAACCAAATGATAAAATTAGATTTTCTATTACTCATTCTACATTAGAATTTGGCATTCATATACCATTTAATGATGCTGAAAATATATCAGGAACAACATTATTGAATGAAATCGAAAGAGTAAGTCAAAGTAATAAAGAATTTAAAATACATGATAATGGTTTGAGAATTGAATTTACTCATACATCAATGCCTATTGGAGGTAGTAGAAAAACAATGCATCATGGTAGTGAAAAAGGCATTGATAATATGATAAATATAAAACGTAGTATTATTAAAATTGAAAATAGTGAAGATAGTATGTGTTTAGCTAGATCCATTGTTGTATGTATGTGTAAATTAAATACTGATAAAAGTGATGAATGGAAAAAAAAATGGGGGGAAAATTAGAAAAACAGACAAACCTCTTCAAAAACAAGAAGCAGAAAAATTATTAAATAAAGTTGGTATAGACATAAACCAGAAATGTGGTATTGAAGAATATAAAATAATACAAAATGAAATATATCCGGAATATATTATTAAAATACACCAACAACATGGAAAAGGTGAACATTTATTTGAACCATATACAATGACTGATAATAGTAAAGTTATACATTTATATTATCATGGTAATCATTATGATAGTATTATCTCAATTACAGGTTTTTTTGGTTGTAGTTATTTGTGTGAGTATTGTGATGTAGGTTATAGTAATAAAGAGTATCATAATGTAATAATATATGTAAATGTTATTCGCATGAATTATGTGAAAAAAAAGAAAGTATTTATTGTAATAATTGTAGCCGGTGTTTTGTTAGTATATCATGTTATGAAAATCATAAAACAATTAAAGGAAAACATAAGAAAAATATATGTTCGTCTGTACAGTTATGTAAAAAATGTGATACTCTATTGATAGAAGGTAAAAAAAATCATATATGCCAAGGGTTTAAGAAATGTAAATATTGTAAAGTAATAGTACCGTTGGATCATGATTGTTATATACCGATATATGTATCTGAACCATTAAAACAAGGTTCAAAAATAGTACCTTATATATTTTATGACTTTGAATGTCAATTTGATGATGGGGAACATAAACCAAATTATTGTGTTGCTCAACGGGCATGTGTCAAATGTATTTGTAAATCAGTTACCGAATAGTGTGCGCATTGTAATAATATTGAAGGTGAAAAACAAATGATATTTGAAGGCATCAATACATTACAAGAATTCTGTAAATGGTTATTTAGTCCTATTCATAATTATTCAACAGTAATAGCTCATAATGGAAGAGGTTATGATACACAATTTGTTTTAAGATATTTAATTACACATGGTACAATTAAACCTGATTTAATTATGAATGGGAATAATATTATGTTATTAAAATATAAAAATATAAGATTAATAGATTCCTTAAATTTTATAGGGATACCTTTAGCATCATTCCCAAAAACATTTGGATTAAAAGAATTAGCTAAAGGTTGGTTTCCTTTTTGGGCAAATACTGATCAATATCAAAACTATATTGGTCCATATTTATCATTAGACTATTATAAACCAGGGTCTATGAAACCTGAAAATCGTGATATATTTATGAAATGGTATGATGATAAAATTAAAAATCAAGAGTTTTTTGATTTTAGAAAAGAAATGAAAAAGTATTGTATTTCAGATGTTGATATTTTAAGAAGAGGTTGCGGGGAATTTATATTACAATTTTTAAATAGTGATCACATTAACCCCTTTAGGGAGGCGATAACATTACCTCAAGCGTGGAGAAAAAATTATATGCCTAAAAATAGTCTTGGGGTTATATCTGATAGTGGATATCCTAACAAAACTAAATATTCTATTAAAGGTATAAGATGGTTGCAGGCCTATAGTACTGATTTAAATAAGAAAATTTGTCATCCCTTAAATGGAGGTGAAAAAAAAATAGTTAAATATCATGTAGATGGATATTGTGACGGTATAATATATGAATTTCTGGGTTGCTTATATCATGGGTGTGAGAAATGTTATCCAAATAGAAAATATATTAACCCATATACTAAAAAAACAATGCATCAACTGCATGAAGAAACTATTAAACGATTTAACGAATTAAAAATATTAGGTTATAAAATTATTTATATATGGGAATGTGATTTTGATAAATATAAGAATATCAATATCCAATATAAAAATAATATAACTGTATTATATCCATTTAGAGAGCCTATTAAACCTAGAGATGCTCTATTTGGAGGTAGAACAAATGCTGTAAAATTATATCATAAAATAAAAGATGATGAACAAATAAAATATGTTGATATATGTTCATTATATCCATATGTTAATAAATATAAAAAATATCCATGTGGACATCCAAATATATTAAGTCAAGAACAAATTGATATAAAATATATTAGTGACGATCAGGGTTTGATAAAATGCAAAATACTACCCCCTCAAACATTATGGATGCCTGTATTACCAATACATTGTAATAAAAAAATGATATTTACTCTATGTTATACATGTGCTAAGAATGAAGATGATTATTGCAATCATACAGAAAATCAAAGAGTGTTGATTGGTACATGGACAACTGTAGAAATACAGAAAGCGTTAGATAAAGGTTATCAAATATTAGAAACATATCAAATATGGCATTGGAGTGAGTGGAGTTCAGATGTATATAAACAATATATCGATAAGCTTTTAAAAATGAAACAAGAGGCTAATGGTTACCCAAATTGGGTTAAAAATGAAGATGATGAAAAGATGTTTAAAACTGATTATTTTGATGCAGAAGGTATTGTACTTGAAAATATTAAATATAATCCTGGAAAACGCGCATTTGCAAAAACTAGGCTTAACTGTTTATGGGGTAAAAATGCTCAAAATAACATATTACCCCATTGTGAATATATTAGTAAAGTCTCAAGATTTTTTGATATTATGAATGATAGTAATATTGAGGTCAGTAGTATAGATATGTTTGATCATGATAATTTCATATTAATGAATTATAAAGATTTAACTGATGAAATTGAACCTCATGCTTCCTCAAATGTTGTGGCTGCTGCATTTGTAACTGCATATGCAAGATTAGAATTGTACGCAGTTCTTGAACTATTAGATGATAGAGTATTATACTATGATACAGACAGTTGTATATTTGTATATAAACCAGGGGAATACAATATTCCTATTGTAGATAGCCGTTTAGGTAAATGGACTGATGAAGTGCCTGATGGAAAAATTATAAGCTATGTTGGTTTAGGGCCTAAAAATTATGGGTATCAATATGATGTAAATGGTCATATATTCACTAAATGCAAAGTAAAAGGAATTACCTTAGATTACAATACATCTCAAAAAGTAAACTTTGAATCTATGATTAAATGTATAAATGATAGAAAAAATTATTCTATACATATCACATATGAGTCTCGTATTAAAAAATCTAAAAATAGAAAGGTCACTAGTGAAACGCAGACAAAAACATTT
>CM026391.1:7739904-7755286 GCA_014843695.1 Archivesica marissinica
TATCTATCTATCTATCTATCTATCTATCTATCTATCTATCTATCTATCTATCTATCTATCTATCTATCTATCTATCTATCTATCTATCTATCTATCTCTCTATCTATCTATCTATCTCTCTATCTATCTATCTATCTATCTATCTATCTATCTATCTATCTATCTATCTATCTATCTATCTATCTATCTCTCTCTCTATCTATCTATCTATCTATCTATCTATCTATCTATCTATCTATCTCTCTATCTATCTATCTATCTATCTCTCTATCTATCTATCTATCTATCTATCTATCTATCTCTCTATCTATCTATCTATCTATCTATCTCTCTATCTATCTATCTATCTATCTATCTCTCTATCTATCTATCTATCTATCTATCTATCTATCTATCTATCTATCTATCTATCTATCTATCTATCTATCTATCTATCTATCTATCTATCTATCTATCTATCTATCTATCTATCTATCTATCTATCTATCTATCTATCTATCTATCTATCTATCTATCTATCTATCTATCTATCTATCTATCTATCTATCTATCTATCTCTCTATCTATCTATCTATCTATCTATCTATCTATCTATCTATCTATCTATCTATCTATCATCTATCTATCTATCTATCTATCTATCTATCTATTATCTATTTCTATCTATCTATCTATCTATCTACCTATCTATCTATCTATCTATCTATATATCTATATATCTATATATCTATCTATCTATATCTATCTATCTATCTATCTATCTATCTATCTATCTATCTATCTATCTATCTATCTATCTATCTATCTATCTATCTATCTATCTATCTATCTATCTATCTATCTATCTATCTATCTATCTATCTATCTATCTATCTATCTATCTATCTATCTATCTATCTATCTATCTATCTATCTATCTATCTATCTATCTATCTATCTATCTATCTATCTATCTATCTATCTATCTATCTATCTATCTATCTATCTATCTATCTATCTATCTATCTATCTATCTATCTATCTATCTATCTATCTATCTATCTATCTATCTATCTATCTATCTATCTATCTATCTATCTATCTATCTATCTATAAAGTATTAATGTAGACCAACTGTTTGTCTTTATGTGCTCACCCTAACGCTTATTATATTAAATAGTGGTGTCTCTTTATTTATACACATTTATATTAGCTCGATTGCGAAACAAGTTATTTCAACTTATATTAATCACTCTCGATACCTCATTCCTGATGGAATCCATCGCCACGAGGGAGAGAGAAGAGGCAACGTGGAATTTAAATGCCTTGCATATATATATTTATTTGAATGTTGCAGGTGTGGTCGTAGCAATGGCAGGGATAAAGTTGAGGTATGTGATGTGGATCACGACGGCTGCGACTTTACTGTTACAGATAATGTTATTCTACATAAATCAGTGTCGTAAGTAACCTACGTTCTATAGATTTATTGCCAGAGTGAGGATAGTGCAATTATATAGACATAACCTCATTCTCAGAGGATCCTCAGTTTATTTACGTGTATTGTTTATACACATTTATTTTAGCTCGATTGAGAAACAAGCTGTTTCAACTTATATTAATCACTCTCGAGACCTCATTCCTGATGGAATCCATCGCCATGAAGGAGAGAGAAGAGGCAACGTGGAATTTATATACCTTGCCCAAGTGCAAATCGTAACGGCTCCAGCGAGGCTCGAACTCCGGGCCGTTCGCACCAAACGAACGCGCTACAACTGCACTATCACGACTTCCACGTGTAGTGTGTAAGGCACCGACATGACACAACGGTATGAAGGATCCTCCGAAATACTATGATATGGGGGACTTTAGTATGCATGGCTGGTGACTCATCCCTGCATTCACAGTGTGCATACGCAGACGATTGGGTCTGGATAAATGGTTTCGGGTTCAAAACCAATTTGTTTGTATTTTTAAAACTTACGAACATGTTCATACATCATATGTTTGACACTATATATAGACAGAGTTGAGGCCAATTACAGGCATGCTTAAAAATGACATCTGACGGTATGAGAGTTCTTTTCCCTCGTCAAGACAGAACATATGGGAGGGAGGGAAGTTAAGCATATTGTTCACAGTATATTTGGTCGTGGTGGCTTGCTAGATTACATGCAACATGTGGTAGTGGTGGCTTGCTAGATTACATGCAACATGTGATAGTGGTGGCTTGCTAGATTACATGCAACATGTGGTCGTGGTGGCTTGCTAGATTACATGCAACATGTGGTCGTGGTGGCTTGCTAGATTACATGCAACATGTGGTCGTGGTGGCTTGCTAGATTACATGCAACATGTGGTCGTGGTAGCTTGCTAGATTACATGCAACATGTGGTAGTGGTAGCTTGCTAGATTACATGCAACATGTGATAGTGGTGGCTTGCTAGATTACATGCAACATGTGGTCGTGGTGGCTTGCTAGATTACATGCAACATGTGATAGTGGTAGCTTGCTAGATTACATGCAACATGTGGTCGTGGTGGCTTGCTAGATTACATGCAACACGTGGTCGTGGTAGCTTGCTAGATTACATGCAACATGTGATAGTGGTGGCTTGCTAGATTACATGCAACATGTGGTAGTGGTGGCTTGCTAGATTACATGCAACATGTGGTAGTGGTGGCTTGCTAGATTACATGCAACATGTGATAGTGGTGGCTTGCTAGATTACATGCAACATGTGATAGTGGTGGCTTGCTAGATTACATGCAACATGTGATAGTGGTGGCTTGCTAGATTACATGCAACATGTGATAGTGGTGGCTTGCTAGATTACATGCAACATGTGGTAGTGGTGGCTTGCTAGATTACATGCAACATGTGATAGTGGTGGCTTGCTAGATTACATGCAACATGTGATAGTGGTGGCTTGCTAGATTACATGCAACATGTGGTCGTGGTGGCTTGCTAGATTACATGCAACATGTGGTAGTGGTGGCTTGCTAGATTACATGCAACATGTGATAGTGGTGGCTTGCTAGATTACATGCAACACGTGGTCGTGGTGGCTTGCTAGATTACATGCAACATGTGGTCGTGGTGGCTTGCTAGATTACATGCAACATGTGGTAGTGGTAGCTTGCTAGATTACATGCAACATGTGGTAGTGGTAGCTTGCTAGATTACATGCAACACGTGGTAGTGGTAGCTTGCTAGATTACTTGCAACATGTGGTAGTGGTAGCTTGCTAGATTACATGCAACATGTGGTCGTGGTGGCTTGCTAGATTACATGCAACACGTGGTCGTGGTGGCTTGCTAGATTACACACAACATGTGGTAGTGGTGGCTTGCTAGATTACATGCAACATCTGATAGTGGTGGCTTGCTAGATTACATGCAACATGTGGTCGTGGTGGCTTGCTAGATTACATGCAACATGTGGTCGTGGTGGCTTGCTAGATTACATGCAACATGTGGTCGTGGTGGCTTGCTAGATTACATGCAACATGTGGTAGTGGTAGCTTGCTAGATTACATGCAACATGTGGTCGTGGTGGCTTGCTAGATTACATGCAACATGTGGTCGTGGTGGCTTGCTAGATTACATGCAACATGTGGTCGTGGTGGCTTGCTAGATTACATGCAACATGTGGTCGTGGTGGCTTGCTAGATTACATGCAACATGTGGTAGTGGTAGCTTGCTAGATTACATGCAACATGTGGTAGTGGTGGCTTGCTAGATTACATGCAACATGTGGTAGTGGTAGCTTGCTAGATTACATGCAACATGTGGTAGTGGTAGCTTGCTAGATTACATGCAACATGTGGTCGTGGTGGCTTGCTAGATTACATGCAACATGTGGTAGTGGTAGCTTGCTAGATTACATGCAACATATGGTAGTGGTGGCTTGCTAGATTACATGCAACATGTGGTAGTGGTAGCTTGCTAGATTACATGCAACATCTGGTAGTGGTGGCTTGCTAGATTACATGCAACATGTGGTCGTGGTAGCTTGCTAGATTACATGCAACATGTGGTCGTGGTGGCTTGCTAGATTACATGCAACATGTGGTCGTGGTGGCTTGCTAGATTACATGCAACATGTGGTAGTGGTAGCTTGCTAGATTACATGCAACATGTGGTCGTGGTGGCTTGCTAGATTACATGCAACATGTGGTAGTGGTAGCTTGCTAGATTACATGCAACATGTGGTCGTGGTGGCTTGCTAGATTACATGCAACATGTGGTAGTGGTGGCTTGCTAGATTACATGCAACATGTGGTAGTGGTAGCTTGCTAGATTAAATGCAACATCTGGTAGTGGTGGCTTGCTAGATTACATGCAACATGTGGTCTTGGTGGCTTGCTAGATTACATGCAACATGTGGTCGTGGTGGCTTGCTAGATTACATGCAACATGTGGTCGTGGTGGCTTGCTAGATTACATGCAACATGTGGTCGTGGTGGCTTGCTAGATTACATGCAACATGTGGTCGTGGTGGCTTGCTAGATTACATGCAACATGTGGTTGTGGTGGCTTGCTAGATTACATGCAACATGTGGTCGTGGTGGCTTGCTAGATTACATGCAACATGTGATAGTGGTAGGTTGCTAGATTACATGCAACATGTGATAGTGGGAGGTTGCTAGATTACATGCAACATGTGGTAGTGGTAGGTTGCTAGATTACATGCAACATGTGATAGTGGTAGGTTGCTAGATTACATGCAACATGTGATAGTGGTAGCTTGCTAGATTACATGCAACATGTGGTAGTGGTAGCTTGCTAGATTACTTGCAACATATGATAGTGGTAGGTTGCTAGATTACTTGCAACATGTATTAGTGGTAGCTTGCTAGATTACATGCAACATGTGATAGTGGTAGGTTGCTAGATTACATGCAACATGTGGTCGTGGTGGCTTGCTAGATTACATGCAACATGTGGTCGTGGTGGCTTGCTAGATTACATGCAACATGTGATAGTGGTAGGTTGCTAGATTACATGCAAAATGTGATAGTGGTAGCTTGCTAGATTACATGCAACATGTGGTAGTGGTAGGTTGCTAGATTACATGCAACATGTGATAGTGGTAGGTTGCTAGATTACATGCAACATGTGATAGTGGTAGGTTGCTAGATTACATGCAACATGTGATAGTGGTAGCTTGCTAGATTACATGCAACATGTGGTAGTGGTAGGTTGCTAGATTACATGCAACATGTGATAGTGGTAGGTTGCTAGATTACATGCAACGTGTGGTCGTGGTGGCTTGCTAGATTACATGCAACATGTGATAGTGGTAGGTTGCTAGTTTACATGCAACATGTGGTCGTGGTGGCTTGCTAGATTACATGCAACATCTGATAGTGGTAGCTTGCTAGTTTACTTGCAACATGTGGTCGTGGTGGCTTGCTAGATTACATGCAACATGTGATAGTGGTAGATTGCTAGATTACATGCAACATCTGATAGTGGTAGCTTGCTAGTTTACTTGCAACATGTGGTCGTGGTGGCTTGCTAGATTACTTGCAACATGTGGTCGTGGTGGCTTGCTAGATTACATGCAACATCTGATAGTGGTAGCTTGCTAGTTTACTTGCAACATGTGGTCGTGGTGGCTTGCTAGTTTACTTGCAACATGTGGTAGTGGTAGCTTGCTAGTTTACTTGCAACATGTGGTAGAGGTAGCTTGCTAGTTTACTTGCAACATGTGGTAGTGGTAGCTTGCTAGATTACTTGCAACATGTGGTCGTGGTGGCTTGCTAGATTACATGCAACATCTGATAGTGGTAGCTTGCTAGATTACTTGCAACATGTGGTAGTGGTAGCTTGCTAGATTACATGCAACATGTGGTAGTGGTAGCTTGCTAGATTACTTGCAACATGTGGTAGTGGTAGCTTGCTAGATTACATGCAACATGTGATAGTGGTAGCTTGCTAGATTACATGCAACATCTGATAGTGGTAGCTTGCTAGATTACTTGCAACATGTGGTAGTGGTAGCTTGCTAGATTACTTGCAACATGTGGTAGTGGTAGCCTGCTAGATTACATGAAACATGTGGTAGTGGTAGCTTGCGAGATTACTTGCACCATGTGATACTGGTAGCTTGCTAGATTACTTGCTACCTGTGATAGTGGTAGGTTGCTAGATTATTTGTAACATGTGATAGTGGTAGGTTGCTAGATTACTTGCAACATGTGGTAGTGGTAGCTTGCTAGATTACTTGCAACATGTGATAGTGGTAGCTTGCTAGATTACTTGCAACATGTGGTAGTGGTAGCTTGCTAGATTACTTGCAACATGTGGTAGTGGTAGCTTGCTAGATTATTTGCAACATGTGGTAGTGGTAGCTTGCTAGATTACTTGCAACATGTGATAGTGGTAGCTTGCTAGATTACTAGCAACATGTGGTAGTGGTAGCTGGCTAGATTACTTGCAACATGTGGCAGTGGTAGCTTGCTAGATTACTTGCAACATGTGGTAGTGGTAGCCTGCTAGATTACATGAAAGATGTGGTAGTGGTAGCTTGCTAGATTACTTACACCATGTGATACTGGTAGCTTGCTAGATTACTTGCTACCTGTGATAGTGGTAGGTTGCTAGATTACTTGTAACATGTGATAGTGGTAGCTTGCTAGATTACTTGCAACATGTGGTAGTGGTAGCTTGCTAGATTACTTGCAACATGTGATAGTGGTAGCTTGCTAGATTACTTGCAACATGTGGTAATGATAACTTGCTAGATTATTTGCAACATGTGGTAGTGGTAGCTTGCTAGATTAATTGCAACATGTGGTAGTGGTAGCTTGCTAGATTACTTGCAACATGTGGTAGTGGTAGCTTGCTAGATTACTTGCAACATGTGGTAGTGGTAGCTTGCTAGATTACTTGCAACATGTGGCAGTGGTAGCTGGCTAGATTCCATGCAATATGTGGTAGTGGTAGCTTGCTAGATTACTTGCTACATGTGATAGTGGTAACTTGCTAGATTACTTGCAACACGTGATAGTGGTAGTTTGCTAGATTACTTGCAACATGTGGTAGTGGTAGCTTGCTAGATTACTTCCAACATGTGATAGTGGTAGCTTGCTAGATTACTGGCAACATGTGATAGTGGTAGCTTGCTAGAATACTTGCAACATGTGGTAGTGGTAGCTGGCTAGATTACTTGCAACATGTGGCAGTGGTAGCTTGCTAGATTACTTGCAACATGTGGTAGTGGTAGCTTGCTAGATTACATGCAACATGTGATAGTGGTAGCTTGCTAGATTACTTGCAACATGTGGTAGTGGTAGCTGGCTAGATTCCTTGCAATATGTGGTAGTGGTAGCTTGCTAGATTACATAAAGCATGTGATAGTGGTAGCTTGCTAGATTACTTGCAACATGTGGTAGTGGTAGCTTGCTAGATTACATGCAACATGTGATAGTGGTAGATTGCTAGATTATTTGCAACATGTGATAGTGGTAGCTTGCTAAATTACTTGCATCATGTGATAGTGGTAGTTTGCTAGATTATTTGCAACATGTGGTAGTGGTAGCTTGCTAGATTACTTGCAACATGTGATAGTGGTAGCTTGCTAGATTACTAGCAACATGTGGTAGTGGTAGCTGGCTAGATTACTTGCAACATGTGGCAGTGGTAGCTTGCTAGATTACTTGCAACATTTGGTAGTGGTAGCTTGCTAGATTACATGTAACATGTGATAGTGGTAGCTTGCTAGATTACTTGCAACATGTGGCAGTGGTAGCTTGCTAGATTACTTGCAACATGTGGTAGTGGTAGCTTGCTAGATTACATGCAACATGTGATAGTAGTAGCTTGCTAGATTACTTGTAACATGTGGTAGTGGTAGCCTGCTAGATTACTTGCAACATGTGATAGTGGTAGCTTGCTAGATTACAAGCAACATGTGGTAGTGGTAGCTTGCTAGATTACATGCAACATGTGATAGTGGTAGCTTGCTAGATTACTTGCAACATGTGGTAGTTGTAGCCTGCTAGATTGCATGCACCATGTGATAGTGGTAGCTTGCTAGATTACATGCAACATGTGGTAGTGGTAGCTTGCTAGATACAACATGTGATAGTGGTAGATTGCTAGATTACTTGCAACATGTGATAGTGGTAGATTGCTTAGATTACTTGCAACATGTGATAGTGGTAGCTTGCTAGATTACTTGTAACATGTGATAGTGGTAGCTTGCTAGATTACATGCAACATGTGATAGTGGTAGCTTGCTAGATTACTTGCAACATGTGATAGTGGTAGCTTGCTAGATTACTTGCAACATGTGGTAGTGGTAGCTTGCTAGATTACTTGCAACATATGGTAGTGGTAGCTTGCTAGATTACTTGCAACATGTGGTAGTGGTAGCCTGCTAGATTACATGCACCATGTGATAGTGGTAGCTTGTTAGATTACATGCAACATGTGGTAGCGGTAGCTTGCTAGATTACATGCAACATGTGATAGTGGAAACTTGCTAGATTATTTGCAACATGTGATAGTGGTAGATTGCTTAGATTACTTGCAACATGTGATAGTGGTAGCTTGCTAGATTACTTGTAACATGTGATAGTGGTAGGTTGCTAGATTACTTGTAACATGTGATAGTGGTAGGTTGCTAGATTACATGCAACATGTGATAGTGGTAGCTTGCTAGATTACTTGCAACATGTGGTAGTGGTAGCTTGCTAGATTACTTGCAACATTTGATAGTGGTCGCTTGCTAGATTACTTGCAATATGTGGTAGTGGTAGCCTGCTAGATTACATGCACCATGTGATAGTGGTAGCTTGCTAGATTACATGCAACATGTGGTAGTGGTAGCTTGCTAGATTACTTGCAACATGTGATAGTGGTCGCTTGCTAGATTACTTGCAACATTTGATAGTGGTCGCTTGCTAGATTACATGCAACGTGTGATAGTGGTAGCTTGCTAGATTACATACAACATGTGGTAGTGGTAGCTTGCTAGATTACTTGCAATATGTGGTAGTGATAGCGTTCTAGATTACTTGCAACATGTGGTAGTGGTAGCTTGCTAGATTACATGCAACATGTGATAGTGGTAGCTTGCTAGATTATTTGCAACATGTGGTAGTGGTAGCTTGCTAGATTACTTGCAACATGTGGTAGTGGTAGCTTGCTAGATTACTTGCAATATGTGGTAGTGGTAGCCTGCTAGATTACATGCACCATGTGATAGTGGTAGCTTGCTAGATTACATGCAACATGTGGTAGCGGTAGCTTGCTAGATTATTTGCAACATGTGATAGTGGTAGGTTGCTAGATTATTTGCAACATGTGGTAGTGGTAGGTTGCTAGATTACATGCACCATGTGATAGTGGTAGCTTGCTAGATTACTTGCAACATGTGTTAGTGGTAGCTTGCTAGATTACTTGCAACATGTGATAGTGGTAGCTTGCTAGATTATTTGCAACATATGATAGTGGTAGTTTGCTAGATTACTTGTAACATGTGATAGTGGTAGGTTGCTAGATTACATGCAACATGTGATAGTGGTAGCTTGCTAGATTACTTGCAACATGTGGTAGTGGTAGCTTGCTAGATTACTTGCAACATGTGATAGTGGTAGCTTGCTAGATTACTTGCAATATGTGGTAGTGGTAGCCTGCTAGATTACTTGCAACATGTGATAGTGGTCGCTTGCTAGATTACATGCAACGTGTGATAGTGGTAGCTTGCTAGATTACATACAACGTGTGATAGTGGTAGCTTGCTAGATTACTTGTAACATGTGGTCGTGGTAGCTTGCTAGATTACTTGCAACATGTGATAGTAGTAGCTTGCTAGATTACATACAACATGTGGTAGTGGTAGCTTGCTAGATTACATGCAGCATGTGATAGTGGTAGGTTGCTAGATTACTTGCAACATGTGGTAGTGGTAGCTTGCTAGATTACATGCAACATGTGATAGTGGTAGCTTGCTAGATTATTTGCAACATGTGGTAGTGGTAGCTTGCTAGATTACTTGCAACATGTGGTAGTGGTAGCTTGCTAGATTACTTGCAATATGTGGTAGTGGTAGCCTGCTAGATTACATGCACCATGTGATAGTGGTAGCTTGCTAGATTACATGCAACATGTGGTAGCGGTAGCTTGCTAGATTACTTGCAACATGTGATAGTGGTAGATTGCTAGATTACTTGTAACATGTGATAGTGGTAGGTTGCTAGATTACATGCAACATGTGATAGTGGTAGCTTGCTAGATTACTTGCAACATGTGGTAGTGGTAGCTTGCTAGATAACTTGCAACATGTGGTAGTGGTAGCTTGCTAGATTACTTGCAATATGTGGTAGTGGTAGCCTGCTAGATTACATGCACCATGTGATAGTGGTAGCTTGCTAGATTACATGCAACATGTGGTAGTGGTAGCTTGCTAGATTACTTGCAACATGTGATAGTGGTAGATTGCTAGATTACTTGCAACATGTGATAGTGGTAGCTTGCTAGATGACATGCAACGTGTGATAGTGGTAGCTTGCTAGATTACATACAACGTGTGATAGTGGTAGCTTGCTAGATTACTTGTAACATGTGGTCGTGGTAGCTTGCTAGATTACTTGCAACATGTGATAGTAGTAGCTTGCTAGATTACATGCAACATGAGGTAGTGGTAGCTTGCTAGATTACTTGCAACATGTGGTAGTGGTAGCTTGCTAGATTACTTGCAACATGTGGTAGTGGTAGCTTGCTAGATTACTTGCAACATGTGGTAGTGGTAGCTTGCTAGATTACTTGCAACATGTGGCAGTGGTAGCTGGCTAGATTCCTTGCAATATGTGGTAGTGGTAGCTTGCTAGATTACTTACAGCGTGTGATAGTGGTAGCTTGCTAGATTACTTGCAACATGTGGTAGTGGTAGCTTGCTAGATTACATGCAACATGTGATATTGGTAGCTTGCTAGATTACTTGCAACATGTGATAGTGGTAGCTTGCTAGATTACTTGCAAAATGTGGTATTGGTAGCTTGCTAGATTACTTGCAACATGTGGCAGTGGTAGCTTGCTAGATTACTTGCAACATGTGGTAGTGGTATCTTGCTAGATTACATGCAACATGTGATAGTAGTAGCTTGCTAGATTACTTGCAACATATGGTAGTGGTAGCTTGCTAGATTACATGCAACATGTGGTAGTGGTAGCTTGCTAGATTACATGCAACATGTGATAGTGGTAGCTTGCTAGATTACTTGCAACATGTGATAGTGGTAGCTTGCTAGATTACATGCAACATGTGGTAGCGGTAGCTTGCTAGATTACTTGCAACATG
The DNA here is from genome assembly GCA_014843695.1 of Archivesica marissinica. Lineage (NCBI taxonomy): Eukaryota > Metazoa > Mollusca > Bivalvia > Venerida > Vesicomyidae > Archivesica > Archivesica marissinica. The sequence goes on from CM026391.1 coordinate 7,751,198, forward strand.
TGATAGTGGTAGCTTGCTAGATTATTTGCAACATGTGGTAGTGGTAGCCTGCTAGATTACATGCAACATGTGATAGTGGTAGCTTGCTAGATTACATGCAACATGTGGTAGCGGTAGCTTGCTAGATTACTTGCAACATGTGATAGTGGTAGCTTGCTAGATTATTTGCAACATGTGATAGTGGTAGGTTGCTAGATTACTTGTAACATGTGATAGTGGTAGGTTGCTAGATTACATGCAACATGTGATAGTGGTAGCTTGCTAGATTACTTGCAACATGTGGTAGTGGTAGCTTGCAAGATTACTTGCAAAATGTGGTAGTGGTAGCTTGCTAGATTACTTGCAACATGTGATAGTGGTATGTTGCTAGATTACATGCACCATGTGATAGTGGTAGCTTGCTAGATTACATGCAACATGTGGTAGTGGTAGCTTGCTAGATTACTTGCAACATGTGATAGTGGTCGCTTGCTAGATTACATGCAACGTGTGATAGTGGTAGCTTGCTAGATTACATACAACATGTGGTAGTGGTAGCTTGCTAAATTACATGCAGCATGTGATAGTGGTAGGTTGCTAGATTACTTGCAACATGTGGTAGTGGTAGCTTGCTAGATTACATGTAACATGTGATAGTGGTAGCTTGCTAGATTATTTGCAACATGTGGTAGTGGTAGCTTGCTAGATTACTTGCAACATGTGGTAGTGGTAGCTTGTTAGATTACTTGCAATATGTAGTAGTGGTGGCCTGCTAGATTACATGCACCATGTGATAGTGGTAGCTTGCTAGATTACATGCAACATGTGGTAGCGGTAGCTTGCTAGATTACTTGCAACATGTGATAGTGGTAGTTTGCTAGATTATTTGCAACATGTGATAGTGGTAGATTGCTAGATTACTTGTAACATGTGATAGTGGTAGGTTGCTAGATTACATGCAAAATGTGATAGTGGTAGCTTGCTAGATTACTTGCAACATGTGGTAGTGGTAGCTTGCTAGATTACTTGCAACATGTGGTAGTGGTAGCTTGCTAGATTACTTGCAACATGTGGTAGTGGTAGCTTGCTAGATTACATGCAACATGTGATAGTGGTAGCTTGCTAGATTACATGCAACATGTGGTAGTGGTAGCTTGCTAGATTACTTGCAACATGTGATAGTGGTAGCTTGCTAGATTACTTGCAACATGTGATAGTGGTAGCTTGCTAGATTACATGCAACATGTGATAGTGGTAGCTTGCTAGATTACATGCAACGTGATAGTGGTAGCTTGCTAGATTACTTGCAACATGTGGTAGTGGTAGCTTGCTAGATTACTTGCAACATGTGATAGTGGTAGCTTGCTAGATTACTTGCAACATGTGATAGTGGTAGCTTGCTAGATTACTTGCAACATGTGGTAGTGGTAGCTTGCTAGATTACTTGCAACATGTGATAGTGGTAGCTTGCTAGATTACTTGCAACATGTGGTAGTGGTAGCTTGCTAGATTACTTGCAACATGTGGTAGTGGTAGCTTGCTAGATTACTTGCAACATGTGGTAGTGGTAGCTTGCTAGATTACTTGCAACATGTGATAGTGGTAGCTTGCTAGATTACTTGCAACATGTGGTAGTGGTAGCTTGCTAGATTACATGCAACATGTGATAGTGGTAGCTTGCTAGATTACTTGCAACATGTGATAGTGGTAGCTTGCTAGATTACTTGCAACATGTGGTAGTGGTAGCTTGCTAGATTACTTGCAACATGTGATAGTGGTAGCTTGCTAGATTACTTGCAACATGTGGTAGTGGTAGCTTGCTAGATTACTTGCAACATGTGATAGTGGTAGCTTGCTAGATTACTTGCAACATGTGATAGTGGTAGCTTGCTAGATTACTTGCAACATGTGGTAGTGGTAGCTTGCTAGATTACTTGCAACATGTGGTAGTGGTAGCTTGCTAGATTACTTGCAACATGTGGTAGTGGTAGCTTGCTAGATTACATGCAACATGTGATAGTGGTAGCTTGCTAGATTACTTGCAACATGTGATAGTGGTAGCTTGCTAGATTACTTGCAACATGTGATAGTGGTAGCTTGCTAGATTACATGCAACGTGTAATAGTGGTAGCTTGCTAGATTACTTGCAACATGTGATAGTGGTAGCTTGCTAGATTACTGGCAACATGTGGTAGTGGTAGCTTGCTAGATTACTGGCAACATGTGGCAGTGGTAGCTTGCTAGATTACTTGCAACATGTGGTAGTGGTAGCTTGCTAGATTCCTTGCAACATGTGATAGTGGTAGCTTGCTAGATTACATGCAACATGTGATAGTGGTAGCTTGCTAGATTCCTTGCAACATGTGATAGTGGTAGCTTGCTAGATTACATGCAACATGTGATAGTGGTAGCTTGCTAGATTACTTGCAACATGTGATAGTGGTAGCTTGCTAGATTACTTGCAACATGTGATAGTGGTAGCTTGCTAGATTACATGCAACATGTGATAGTGGTAGCTTGCTAGATTACTTGCAACATGTGATAGTGGTAGCTTGCTAGATTACTTGCAACATGTGGTAGTGGTAGCTTGCTAGATTACTTGCAACATGTGGTAGTGGTAGCTTGCTAGATTACTTGCAACATGTGATAGTGGTAGCTTGCTAGATTACTTGCAACATGTGATAGTGGTAGCTTGCTAGATTACATGCAACATGTGATAGTGGTAGCTTGCTAGATTACTTGCAACATGTGATAGTGGTAGCTTGCTAGATTACTTGCAACATGTGGTAGTGGTAGCTTGCTAGATTACTTGCAACATGTGGTAGTGGTAGCTTGCTAGATTACTTGCAACATGTGGTAGTGGTAGCTTGCTAGATTACATGCAACATGTGATAGTGGTAGCTTGCTAGATTACTTGCAACATGTGTAGTGGTAGCTTGCTAGATTACTTGCAACATGTGATAGTGGTAGTTGCTAGATTACTTGCAACATGTGGAAGTGGTAGCTTGCTAGATTACTTGCAACATGTGATAGTGGTAGCTTGCTAGATTACATGCAACATGTGATAGTGGTAGCTTGCTAGATTACTTGCAACATGTGATAGTGGTAGCTTGCTAGATTACTTGCAACATGTGATAGTGGTAGCTTGCTAGATACAACATGTGGTAGTGGTAGCTTGCTAGATTACATGCAACATGTGATAGTGGTAGCTTGCTAGATTACTTGCAACATGTGATAGTGGTAGCTTGCTAGATACAACATGTGATAGTGGTAGCTTGCTAGATTACATGCAACATGTGATAGTGGTAGCTTGCTAGATTACTGCAACATGTGGTAGTGGTAGCTTGCTAGATTACATGCAACATGTGTAGATAGTGGTAGCTTGCTAGATTACTTGCAACATGTGGTAGTGGTAGCTTGCTAGATTACTTGCAACATGTGATAGTGGTAGCTTGCTAGATTACTTGCAACATGTGATAGTGGTAGCTTGCTAGATTACATGCAACATGTGATAGTGGTAGCTTGCTAGATTACTTGCAACATGTGATAGTGGTAGCTTGCTAGATTACTTGCAACATGTGATAGTGGTAGCTTGCTAGATTACATGCAACATGTGGTAGTGGTAGCTTGCTAGATTACTTGCAACATGTGGTAGTGGTAGCTTGCTAGATTACTTGCAACATGTATTAGTGGTAGCTTGGTAGATTACTTGCAACATGTGATAGTGGTAGCTTGCTAGATTACATGCAACATGTGATAGTGGTAGCTTGCTAGATTACTTGCAACATGTGATAGTGGTAGCTTGCTAGATTACTGGAAAAAAAGGGGAAACGGGGGGAACAAGAAGAAAGGAGGGGTGATGGGGGAACCTGGAACTAGAGCAGGAACTTGGTTTGCCCCGCCGCGGGCTGGAACGAAGTGTCGCAGATGCAGAAGGAGGGAAAGGAAAGCCGCGATCACCGCCGTCCTTATCCCCGGAGTGAAAGGCAATAGCAATCAAGCACTGGGAGTAGAGGTAAAGGGGCGCGTGACTTTTTTTTTTTTTTTTTTTTCTTCCTCCCCTTTTTTCCGCGATTCCCCGCCAGCCCCCAACCCACAGTCGAGCCTGAG
>CM026391.1:7756286-7869336 GCA_014843695.1 Archivesica marissinica
GTAGTGGAGCATGGGGGTAGTGGAGCAATGGGGGTAGTGGAGCAAGGGGGTGGGGGTAGTGGAGCAATGGGGGTAGTGGAGCAAGGGGGTAGTGGAGCAATGGGGTGGGGTAGTGGAGCAATGGGGGTAGTGGAGCAATGGGGTAGTGGAGCAATGGGGGTAGTGGAGCAAGGGGGTAGTGGAGCAATGGGGGTAGTGGAGCAATGAGAAATGGGGGTAGTGGAGCAATGGGGGTAGTGGAGCAATGGGGGTAGTGGAGCAAGGGGGTAGTGGAGCATGGGGGTAGTGGAGCAATGGGGTAGTGGAGCAATGGGGTAGTGGAGCAAGGGGGTAGTGGAGCAATGGGGTAGTGGAGCAAGGGGGTAGTGGAGCAAGGGGGGTAGTGGAGCAATGGGGGTAGTGGAGGGATGGGGTAGTGGAGCAATGGGGGTAGTGGAGCAATGGGGGTAGTGGAGCAAGGGGGTAGTGGAGTAATGGGGGTAGTGGAGCAAGGGGGTAGTGGAGCAATGGGTAGTGGAGCAAGGGGGTAGTGGAGCAATGGGGTAGTGGAGCAAGGGGGTAGTGGAGCAAGGGGGGTAGTGGAGCAATGGGGGTAGTGGAGCAAGGGGGTAGTGGAGCAAGGGGGTTTCTTGAGTATATTTAAAGGGTAGCTCTAGTATGGGGGACATTTGTGGCATTAGTAGTCCACTATTTTGATCTATCAATTAGTGGAAGTCGTGATAGTGCAGTGGATGCGCATTCGCTTCAGTTGCGAAAGGTCCAGAGTTTGAGCCCCGTTGGAGCCGTTATGATTGTGCCCTTAGGCATTAAAATTCCACATTGCCCCTTCTCTCTCCCTCATGGCGATGGATGGATTCCATCAGGAATGAGGTCTCGAGAGTGATTAATATAAGTTGTATGAACTTGTTTCGCAATCAAGCTAAAATAAATTTGTATAAACTCTAAATTAGTGGGTTTTTTTATACAATTAATTGTTCTACAACTTATATTAATCACTCTCGACACCTCATTCCTGGTGGAGGGAGAGAGTGAGGCATGTGGAATTTTGTGTGACTGATTCAGGTCTTTGACTTCAAACTACTTGCCCCTCACTGCTGTAGGCTGGAATCCCACTAGCTTGCGGAAGGTCGGTGGTTCTACCCGGGTCTTCCCCCACCAAGCTGGAGAGGCTGGAGAGGCGCCATATGACCTAAAGTTTTTGTGCGACTTAACGCCCAAAACAAACAAATATTGACTGGGCAAGACATTTTTTTAATAGTGCTATGAGATAGGTTATATGCATGGGAGGATTATGTAAAGTATAAAATACAGTCAAACCTGCCTTAAGCAGCCAGCCAAGGGAATCACAAAAAGTGGCTGCTTAGCACAGGTGGCTGCTTAATAGAGGTCAAATGTATAGCAAAACAACATAGTGGGAATCTGGAAACTGGCTGCTTAATGCAGGTTGGCTGCTTAATAGAGGTGACCACTAACACAGGTTTGACTGTAATATGTTATTGGTATCAGACACACTTAGCATAGTAATCTCATAGGCCTATATACTTGTTTTATTGCGAAATATATGTTTGTGATGTGATCGCCGTTCATATCCCAATGAATTGCAAAATTATTCTATTCTCATTAATATTCATAGCGGACTATTTTTTCTATTATGTGACGAATCAAAAAGACAACTTGTTTTGTAAATTTGTGAAATAGAAAATTGAGTGTTCTTTTTCTGCATTTCATCAATGGTACGAAATGTCAGTATTTTACGCCTACTTTGCTTAAAAACCGAAAAGATCATTCAATTGTTTAATGTACATTTTACGATCATGAAACTGAAATATGTATGTCCGCTTAATGTATTGATAATATGCATTTAATTCATACCGTTTAGCTCGACGTGTCGCGCAGAATTATCTACAACAGGCATTGAGAATGGTACAATTCTGCATTCATGAATGACGTGCTTAAAATCTGTGATATTATTGTGTATTATTTGTTATAAATAAACAAATGAAATAAACAAAATCTCAAATATTGTTTTTTGATACACTCTGTGAAAACAAATTGTTGTGAAAACAAATGTGTGTGTTTTACGTTTATTTATCGTCGCTACCGGTTGCCCATATGAGCGACGCCTCCTGAAGAGATTAGTCATTTTAGATTTTTGGAATATAGTGCAATGATACAGACAGAGACCCATTCCGGAGTCTCCTCTGGTTCTTTTACGTGCACGATGTAAAGCACCGACACGAGACCTCGGTTTAAAGTCCCATCTGAAAGACTGTTAATCTTATTAGGGTCAGACGGGGGGTCGAACATATGTGCTTGAACAACATCCTTATATAATATTGTAAGGCGAGTACTATACGCGAATACTAATGACAATACGATAGTGTGAGCTTTACTGTGGAAACTGTTAAATTTTAGCTTCATTACGTTACCATGCGCCTCAATACAGCTATCGCAACTGCACCTGTTTCCATGGGGAACTAGATACTTTAGGGCACCTATGCACGGCGTACATGAACTGTTTTATTTATGCACGGGTAAATGTTGAATATATTATTTTGACTTAGTAACATCAATAACTAACAATATTACAACTCATAAGAAACTTTTTTTCTGGTTATTTGTACATGTTTTCCCCAATTCGGATAGCTACCCGAAATGCTCAGAAACCGCATTATTTCGGTGGGGAAAAAATCTCCCAACAAGTTGTTTATATTCGGCTACTGAACCAGTCAGGTGACAGTTGCATTAGGCTACCAGTACACACAACATAATGCTATTGAACCATGCTTCACCTCTGTCAGCCAACATAGGTTAAAACTATTTAAATATTTTAAATACGGATGTAAATGGGAAAAATACGTCGAGCCTAGGAATACGCCGAGTATAGTTTCTGTCATAGGGTGCAATTGTTGTTAATAAATACAAACTCTTTGAACACATATATTTGCTTGTCATTTTTGCCCCTATTTGAAGCAGTGAGTTGAAACGTTGTAACACCTTCAGTTAGTTTGTAACGTAGCATATGTAGTACAGTGTAGTATAGTTTTAGTTATTTCCCTTGGACCAATAGTTATAGTAAGTGACACGTACATTTGACCTGACACGTGACAATATTTAAGCACGTGCTCTTTACTAACCAATCACTGCATGCATATGAGACATCCGCCATTTTCACAAAACATAAACAAGACGCCATTAATTATGTGCTACAAATAAACCATATTATGTAGGAATATATATATATATATACCTTCAGGTAACTATTGCTACTCTTTTTGACTACCATCCCGATAATATATTATTCATGTACATTGACTGATAACCTGTTAGTTTTTGAGAAATATCGATCAGATGTAAAGACTTGATTTTCATTGTCTAACTTAAACTACACCATCGTATATTGTATTTCTTAAATTCGTCAATGCAATTGTCGTCATTATATATGTCTGATGATATGGTATAACTTATGTGATTGTTAATTATGTGATGTATATAAGTATGAAACTGTATATTTGTATATATTGATTGCAGATAGAGATATCGAGAGATAGAGATATCGAGATATAGCGATAGAGAGATAGAGATAGAGAGGGATAGATAGAGACGGAGAGAGAAACGATGGCTATATTGCGAGGAATAAAGTGCAGTAGACATTAATAAAAGAGTTTTCCTCTTTCTTTGTCGATCTCGACCCCCACACCCTTAGTGCTCGCCGGCGGTCTGCGACATTTCCACCACTCTATCCTAATTACAGAAACTGGCTTGTATTAGCGCATCGGTATTTCGCGGAAGGTATTTGACAACACCTAATGACTATAAACCTGTTGATCATTCTATCTGTTCAGTGATCTATTCCGTTCTGATGGCGGCTCCTTTGAAGATTTGGAGAGTAAACGGATCTACATTTTGAACGGCGCATGCTCATGGAACTAATCGCTGAACTGTTGTTGTAATGGAACATGCCGATTGGTGAACGGATTTATATACAGTTACGATTGGTTACTAGGGACACACCTACAGGGTGAAACTGAGTGCATACGCCCCCAAAGTCTATATATAGGAGGACAACACTCATTCGACAGATAACAGACGGATATGTAGTCCAGTGGTAACATGCTGGACTGGTAATCCAGGGATCGCAGGATCGATCCCCGTCTGACCCTAATAAAATTAACAGTCTTTCAGATGGGACGTTAAACAGAGGTCTCGTGTCGGTGCTTTACACCGTGCACGTAAAAGAACCAGAGGAGATTCTGGAATGGGTCTCTGTCTGTATCATACACTATCCTCCAAAATCTAAAATAACTAATCTTTTCAGGAGGCATCGCTCATATGGGCAACCGGTAGCGACGATAAATAAACGTAGAAAGACGCATTCGACAGATCGCTCGCTCATATGGTTCGCCGGAGGCGAGGGTAAATAAGCTCAATCATCATCATCATTCGACAGATAGACCGCCTCCGTGGTCGAATGGTTAAGGTCGCTGACTTGCATACCACTGTAACCTATCATCTCTGATGGTCACGGGTTCGAGCCCCACTCAGACCGTGTCTCATTTATATGAAACAGTTGGCAGTTTCTTACGGAGGTTGGTGCACCAAGTACTGGTTAACCGCTGGAGCCTGCCCGGGAAAGGTGTTGTTAGGTAAACTGCCCGTCGCTCATATGGGTAACCGGTAGCGACGATAAATAAACGTAAAACACACAAACACACATTCGACAGCTTCCAAAATATCCGTTCTCAGATTTAATAACGAAGACATAAATCCGCTATAGATTCTATATAAATGAGAAATTCGTAAATCCATTCTGTCAAAAAATTGAATAATATTAAAAGAAGTGTTGAAATGGCCATCATTGTGTTTCGTCTTCGTTCACTTCCTCGTATGCAACGGCCGTAGGTATAAATATTGAAACATGAAATAAACGTTTCTGTGTTTCAATTCTAACTCAATCACCATAATCAAGTACATTCTAACTTAAAACTAACCGCAGAATGAATGAATGTTACACCGAGCATTCGTTATCTAGATAAGAGATCAAATATCATTAAGGAGTGTACTACATGACATTGTGATTTCAACGAATTACCTGGGCAACGAAATATCTCTGAACGCTTTATCTAATAAAAGATGTGTTTAAATAGCCAAGATTAATATTTGTTTTGGACATTTCAACTTTTCAACAATGCACGTCACAGCTTATGTATCTGCATGTGTCTTCATTACCTCATGTTGACATGTTAAATTGTAGACTGGTTCACTGATTGTATGGCTTTATGTCCGTCCGTACGCCCGCCCGCATGCACGCCAGCCCGCCCGGCAGCCGTTCTTCCAATCTCCCACAACCCGCCCAAATCCCGCACACCCGTTCCGACAACCGTCCGTCCGTCCATCCGTCTTCCTGTCTGTGCACCTTCATAATACGAGCACGTCTATATACCGACTAACTACATAAAATAACACTTAATTTAATTTAATGCGTGTCATTTATGTATTAATTCATGTATATATCACAGAAAAATGGAAATATAGTGCGTGGTAACACGCTGGACTGGTAATCCAGGGATCGCAGGTTCGATCCCCGTCTGACCCTAATAAAATTAACAGTCTTTCAGAAGGGACGTTAAACCGCGGTCTCGAGTCGGTGCTTTACACCGTGCACGTAAAAGAACCAGAGGAGAGTCTGGAATGCGTATCTGTCTGTATCATTGCATTATCATCCAACAATCTAAAATTACTAATCTCTTCAGGAGGCGTCGCTCATATGGGCAACCGGTAGCGACGATAAATAAACGTAAAACACAAACACACATTCGACAGCTTCCAAAATATCCGTTCTCAGATTTGATAACGAAGACATAAATCCGCTAAAGATTCTATATAAATGATAATTCGTAAATCCATTCTGTCAAAACATTGAATAATATTAAAAGTGTTGAAATGGCCATCATTGTGTTTCGTCATCCTTCACTTCCTCGTATGCAACGGCCTTGGGTATCGCTATTGACTTTTCATTCACTAATCCGAATGCCCATTGCGGTTAGTAATTATTTATAACGACCTTTAACAATCAATTATACATGCATACGCCAAATTTCAACCTGCAAGCATATCGATGGCGCAGTCACATATCAATACAATTACGCGGATGCAGTGCGAAAGGAAGACCAGTGCCTCAGAGGATATGACATTATGGGAATACACCTAATACATGTAAGTGTTTTATACGAAATACGCGATAAAAATTGTTGTGTGTACGTAATGGTGTGCATGCAGGTATCACTTTAAAACGATGTGCTTTAAGTATTCATTTGCTTTATGGCAGATTCATCCACGCCAGAATGTATGTTATGCATAAATGTTAAAATCATATACAATATGTTTTATTGCAAAATCGGCAATAACCTTGCCTTTGGCAATACAATATACATACATAATAGTATACATGGCATGAGAAACAACATGTAATATACACAAATTACATTAACGATAGGTTGACATCGTGTTACTTAAAGCAACGATATACAAGCTAAGAAGCTATATTGGCAAAGAGCGAAACCAATTTGTCTTTTTGTGCTAATACATATTAATAAAATTATCATAGCATAAATATACATTCATTATTGTTATATATATTGTTTCATATGATTTGTTCTTAGTTTAAAGGCATTCTTAATATATTTAGCAGTATTTATTAATATTTTACTATTCTTACTTTGAGAGTGACATATTTATTTAAGGTAGGCCAACTTGTTCCGCCTAAAAAATTTCATATGGTGCTTACTGCAGAATATAATGCTATTTTATGAATAAATGTGTTTATTACATGTTAAGCTCGGAATGAATGAAAGTAAGTAAGTAAATTATTTATTTAATCATAATTTGATTGTATACCATTCTTCCCCCAGGGCCCTCTATGCTAAATTGTTAAACTCGGAAATGGTGTTTACTGGAGAATGTATGGTATTTGAAATATTAAACATGGAAATGGTGTTTATTGCAGAATGTATGGTATTTTATGCATAAATGTTAAACTCGGAAATGGTGTTTACTGTAGAATGTATGGTATTTTATGCATACATGTTAAACTCGGAAATGGTGTTTACTGTAGAATGTATGGTATTTTATTCATAAATGTTAAACTCGGAAATGGTGTTTACTGTAGAATGTATGCTATTTTATGCATAAATGTTAAACTCGGAAATGGTGCTTACTGTAGAATGTATGCTATTTTATGCATAAATGTTAAACTCGGAAATGGTGTTTACTGTAAATGTATGCTATTTTATGCATAAATGTTAAACTCGGAAATGGTGTTTACTGTAGAATGTACGGTATTTTATGCAGACATGTTACACTCGGAAATGGTGTTTATTGCAGAATCTATGGTATTTTATGCATAATTGTTAAACTCGGAAAGAGTGTTTATTGCAGAATGTATGGTATTTTATGCAGACATGTTAAGCTCGGAAATGGTGTTTACTGTAGAGTGTATGCTATTTTATGCATAAATGTTAAACTCGGAAATGGTGTTTACTGTAGAATGTATGGTATTTTATGCCGACATGTTAAACTCGGAAATGTTGTTTACTGTAGAATGTATGCTATGTTATGGAGAAATGCTAAGCTCGGAAATGGTGTTCACTGTAGAATGTATGGTATTTTATGCCGACATGTTAAACTCGGAAATGATGTTTACTGTAGAATGTATGCTATGTTATGGAGAAATGCTAAGCTCGGAAATGGTGTTCACGGTAGAATGTATGGTATTTTATGCCGACATGTTAAACTCGGAAATGATGTTTACTGTAGAATGTATGCTATGTTATGGAGAAATGCTTAGCTCGGAAATGGTGTTCACGGTAGAATGTATGGTATTTTATGCATACTTGTTAAGCTCGGAAATGGTGTTCACGGTAGAATGTATGGTATTTTATGCAGACATGCTAAGCTCAGAAATGGTGTTTACTGTAGAATGTATGGTATTTTATGCAGACATGTTAAACTCGGAAATGGTGTTTACTGCAGAATGTATGGTATTCTATGCATAAATGTTAAACTCGGAAATGGTGTTTACTGTAGAATGTATGCTATGTTATGGAGAAATGCTAAACTCGGAAATGGTGTTTATTGCAGAATGTATGGTATTTTATGCAGACATGTTAAACTCGGAAATGGTGTTTACTGCAGAATGTATGGTATTCTATGCATAAATGTTAAACTCGGAAATGGTGTTTACTGTAGAATGTATGCTATGTTATGGAGAAATGCTAAACTCGGAAATGGTGTTTATTGCAGAATGTATGGTATTTTATGCAGACATGTTAAACTCGGAAATGGTGTTTACTGCAGAATGTATGGTATTCTATGCATAAATGTTAAACTCGGAAATGGTGTTTACTGTAGAATGTATGCTATGTTATGGAGAAATGCTAAACTCGGAAATGGTGTTTATTGCAGAATGTATGGTATTTTATGCAGACATGTTAAACTCGGAAATGGTGTTTATTGCAGAATGTATGGTATTTTATACATACTTGTTAAACTCGGAAGTAGTGTCTATTGCAGAATGTATCGTATTTTATGCATAATTGTTAAAAATGAGAAATGGTTTTAAATTGTTAATGCATAATGTATGCTATTCATTAATATGCAGACATACAGATAGTGGCGACTGTCATTCAGCGGTAACATATTTGCATGGGTGTGGAGTTTTCATGAACTGTTGGCTTTGTAAGAAAAATATATCAATACTTGCTAAAATACTGAAATTGAATGAAAACGTTACAGACAGCTTAAATGTACGTTGCAAATAAATTAAATAATAGCTTAGTACTTTAAAGCCGTGATGTGATAGAGCGTTCGCTTCAGGTGTGAAAGATCCGGGGCTCGAGCCCCGCTGGAGCCGTTACGATTGTGCCCTTAGGCAAGGCATTTAAAGTCCACATTGCCTCTTCTCTCTCCTTCATGGCGATGAATTCCATCAGGAATGAGGTCTCCAGACCTATTTAGATTGTATCTCTATTCGTTTATACAGATTTATTTTAGATTGATTGCGAAACAAGTTCTTAGACGTTATATTAATCACTCGAGAGAGCTCATTCCTGATGGAAGCCATCACCACGAGGGAAAGAGAAGAGGCATGTGGGATTATAAGTGCCTTGCATAAGGGTACACTCTTAACGGCTCCAGCGGGGCGCCAACTCCGGACCGTTCGAACCCTGACGCGAACGCGCTACCACTGCGCTATCACGACTTCCACAAATGAATTCGGACTAGTATATAGTACATCGTAAAATATAACATATACATACTAATTCACGTGAATTGGTACAAAACAGTTTGCAATATCACCAATAACAGAGGATGAACACATTACATGATAATATTTAAAAGTGTTGTTCTAACTTTCAACGATTCTTTGATAAATTTAAACTAGATTAGCGAACATAGATTTATTGGTAGATTGCATTTGGTCAATAAACTTTGATGGCCGTTGATAGAAATATGTTTTAATGTGGTTTTCCTGGGCTCATTAAAACAAGAACATATGCATATAAAATGATACTCATCTTCAATATCTGCAGTATTACAACATAAACAATATCTTTCATTTATCTCAATTCTATTTCTAGATAACCGCTGCACATTGTTATGTATGTATAATTAAGTTGATCACAAGGCAGTTGTGTCTCTATGGTGCAGAGTTTACATGATTATCACATTAGCCAGGTCTTTGGGAGTTCGAATCACTTTTAACTTATTTATTCAGTTTTTATCTGTTTTCAATTCATTTATCTTGCACGAAACAATTCACGGAATCATTAAAACATGACATATTAACTTTAAAGATTCAATATTTTATTAAAGAACGTCAACATACAAAATGTGTTTAGTTACATGCTCAAATGTATTAACATTTAGTCTACAACCGTTATGTCAAAGTATGTTATGTCGAATTAACCGGTTATCTCGAAGTCGGATCAAAGTCCTGTTTCAGACACTATCATTTTTACATATAACTGACTCCGTTTATATCGAATTTCGTTAAATCGAACTTCGGTTATGTCGAAGTATTTTGTTCGGTCCGACGGAATTCGACACAACGGATGTAGACTGTATAAGTTATCAACATGATAACAGTTTGTTTTTATGCTACATATACAATATAACATGACATGGATTGTACATATAAGTAATATGCTACATATACAATATAACATGACATGGATTGTACATATAAGTAATATGCTACATATACACTATACAATATAACATGACATGGATTGTACATATAAGTAATATGCTACATATACAATATAACATGGCATGGATTGTACATATAAGTAATATGCTACATATACAATATAACATGACATGGATTGTACATATAAGTAATATGCTATATATACAATATAACATGACATGGATTGTACATATAAGTAATATGCTACATATACAATATAACATGACATGGATTGTACATATAAGTAATATGCTATATATACAATATAACATGACATGGATTGTACATATAAGTAATATGCTACATATACAATATAACATGACATGGATTGTACATATAAGTAATATGCTACATATACAATATAACATGACATGGAGTGTACATATAAGTAATATGCTACATAGACAATATAACATGACATGGATTGTACATATAAGTAATATGCTACATAAACAATATAACATGACATGGATTGTACATATAAGTAATATGCTACATATACAGTATAACATGACATGGATTGTACATATAAGTAATATGCTACATATACAATATAACATGACATGGAGTGTACATATAAGTAATATGCTACATATACAATATAACATGACATGGATTGTACATATAAGTAATATGCTATATATACAATATAACATGACATGGATTGTACATATAAGTAATATGCTACATATACAATATAACATGACATGGATTGTACATATAAGTAATATGCTACATATACAATATAACATGACATGGAGTGTACATATAAGTAATATGCTACATAGACAATATAACATGACATGGATTGTACATATAAGTAATATGCTACATAAACAATATAACATGACATGGATTGTACATATAAGTAATATGCTACATATACAGTATAACATGACATGGATTGTACATATAAGTAATATGCTACATATACAATATAACATGACATGGAGTGTACATATAAGTAATATGCTACATATACAATATACAATATAACATGACATGGAGTGTACATATAAGTAATATGCTACATACACAATATAACATGACATGGATTGTACATACATGTATAAGTAATATGCTACATACACAATATAACATGACATGGATTGTACATATAAGTAATATGCTATATATACAATATAACATGACATGGATTGTACATATAAGTAATATGTTACATAGACAATATAACATGACATGGATTGTACATATAAGTAATATGCTATATAGACAATATAACATGACATGGATTGTACATATAAGTAATATGCTATATATACAATATAACATGACATGGATTGTACATATAAGTAATATGCTATATATACAATATAACATGACATGGATTGTACATATAAGTAATATGCTATATATACAATATAACATGACATGGATTGTACATATAAGTAATATGCTACATATACAATATAACATGACATGGATTGTACATATAAGTAATATGTTACATAGACAATATAACATGACATGGATTGTACATATAAGTAATATGCTATATAGACAATATAACATGACATGGATTGTACATATAAGTAATATGCTATATAGACAATATAACATGACATCGATTGTACATATAAGTAATATGCTATATATACAATATACAATATAACATGACATGGAGTGTACATATAAGTAATATGCTACATATACAATATAACATGACATGGATTGTACATATAAGTAATATGCTACATATACAATATAACATGACATGGATTGTACATATAAGTAATATGCTACATATACAATATAACATGACATGGATTGTACATATAAGTAATATGTTACATATACAATATAACATGACATGGCTTGTACATATAAGTAATATGCTACATATACAATATAACATGACATGGATTGTACATATAAGTAATATGCTACATATACAATATAACATGACATGGAGTGTACATATAAGTAATATGCTACATAGACAATATAACATGACATGGATTGTACATATAAGTAATATGCTACATAAACAATATAACATGACATGGATTGTACATATAAGTAATATGCTACATATACAGTATAACATGACATGGATTGTACATATAAGTAATATGCTACATATACAATATAACATGACATGGAGTGTACATATAAGTAATATGCTACATATACAATATACAATATAACATGACATGGAGTGTACATATAAGTAATATGCTACATACACAATATAACATGACATGGATTGTACATATAAGTAATATGCTACATACACAATATAACATGACATGGATTGTACATATAAGTAATATGCTATATATACAATATAACATGACATGGATTGTACATATAAGTAATATGTTACATAGACAATATAACATGACATGGATTGTACATATAAGTAATATGCTATATAGACAATATAACATGACATGGATTGTACATATAAGTAATATGCTATATATACAATATAACATGACATGGATTGTACATATAAGTAATATGCTATATATACAATATAACATGACATGGATTGTACATATAAGTAATATGCTATATATACAATATAACATGACATGGATTGTACATATAAGTAATATGCTACATATACAATATAACATGACATGGATTGTACATATAAGTAATATGTTACATAGACAATATAACATGACATGGATTGTACATATAAGTAATATGCTATATAGACAATATAACATGACATGGATTGTACATATAAGTAATATGCTATATAGACAATATAACATGACATCGATTGTACATATAAGTAATATGCTACATATACAATATAACATGACATGGAGTGTACATATAAGTAATATGCTACATATACAATATAACATGACATGGATTGTACATATAAGTAATATGCTACATATACAATATAACATGACATGGATTGTACATATAAGTAATATGCTACATATACAATATAACATGACATGGATTGTACATATAAGTAATATGTTACATATACAATATAACATGACATGGCTTGTACATATAAGTAATATGCTACATATACAATATAACATGACATGGATTGTACATATAAGTAATATGCTACATATACACTATAACATGACATCGATTGTACATATAAGTAATATGCTACATAGACAATATAACATGACATCGATTGTACATATAAGTAATATGTTACATATACAGTATACAATATAACACGACATGGATTGTACATATAAGTAATATGCTACACATACAATATAACATGACATGGAGTGTACATATAAGTAATATGCTATATATACAATATAACATGACATGGATTGTACATATAAGTAATATGCTACATATACAATATAACATGACATGGATTGTACATATAAGTAATATGTTATATATACAATATAACATGACATGGATTGTACATATAAGTAATATGTTACATAGACAATATAACATGACATGGATTGTACATATAAGTAATATGTTACATAGACAATACACAGCAGGGAATAACAAATACACGAGGTTGAACATGCATGAGCGTGACTGGGTATTTACAAGATCCTTAAATTTAAGGCATTTCTAACCTATTCTGATGACGAGATGAACATCGGATGACGATAAAATATTGGGGGTTTTCTCAAGTTTATTGTACAATATAAAATTAATGCATGGCTGTAGCAAGGGGTTATTTATTTTGTGAGGCGTACACTATACTGTGAACTGTACATTACTGTCCTTTGTAGTTGGCATGACTGTGTAGGATTTCTATATGGACTGTTGCCTTCTATTTATCTGGGTTAGCCGTGCCAGTAAAATGAAAACCCCATACATCCAAGCCAACTTGTAACGACAATAATTCAAAGAAAAGAAATCGGATATAGCCATACTATTTTATTTCTTAAAGAATCAGTTCCATTTGCTTGCGCCTACACACAACGAAACACATATGGACACCGTTTGGGACAACATATTTCTGGGGTTTCTCCACACAGTACCAACACATTTATAACATTTGATATCTGCCATAGCATGCTCTACGCGCACTCTGTATTTTGTGGTATATCTATTTAGTTTACGACACTTTTGTCTTTCTCCTGGCTGCTTTCGAGGTATATGCGTTCATAACATAATCGCGATTAGGGTAGATTTGTGTCGCCTAAAATAAGCAAATCGTCTGGAAAATATAAGTCTGGTCCAACCTGTTTCATCAAGCCGTATTGTTGGGCATCGTCAAGATGACCTAGATAACCACTCTCGATGTGTCGATGCACATCAACCACCACATGTGAGTGCATGCAATGATAGTTACGGTGCCGCGACTAATACCGTTATTGTGGTTCCATTTCTTGTCGATACATTTGATGGGATGTTCGATCTATAACAACCACAGCCATATGTAGTTTGGCCCATGTACCCTCCATAGCCATTCAACCACTGTCGGCCAAACAACAAAATGCCTTAACTTGTCATAAATCAGTGGGATAATATGTCTGACTTCAAGACTCACAGTGCCAACACTTACACCAAACATAGTGGCCAACACATGGTATGTTGGATATGTTCTTGCCCAAATCATAAACAATAATGTTCTGTTCCTTGCTGACAGCAAGACGGTAGTCTAAAGGATATATATATAATTTACACATCCACAATCATGATAACCAGCCCGTGCAAGTACAGGGTGATAACCAGCCCGTGCCAGTACAAGGTGATAACCAGCCCGCGCCAGTACAGGGTGATAACCAGCCCGCGCCAGTACAGGATGATAACCAGCCCGTGCCAGTACAGGATGATAACCAGCCCGTGCCAGTACAGGTGATTACCAGCCCGCACCAGTACAGGATGATAACCAGCCCGTGCGAGTACAGGGTGATAACCAGCCCGCGCCAGTACAGGATGATAACCAACCCGCGCCAGTACAGGGTGATAACCAGCCCGCACCAGTACAGGATGATAACCCGCCCGCGCCAGTACAGGATGACAGAGGCCAAGAGCAGACGGCCGTGCCCCACGGAGGGCGGGTAACCAGGTTGCCCGTGCTCCTTAAAGAGCGGCTGGTCGTCGTGCTACTGCAGCCGGAGATCGTCGCGACAACATCACTGTGAATCTAAGTTCTGACGATGAGCAAGTCGAGCCCCCGCGTCGTCGGTGACGACTGGCGGATCTAATCCGCGAGAACAATGAATTGCACAATGACTTTATGAGAAACACATTACACTACTACAAGATTATGGATTGGATTAGAATTGAATAAAAAAAAATCGACACCTGCTTATTGATTTATATTTTATTTGAAAGAAACCAGTATTTATTTTGGCTTTGCCTAAACGCTTATTAAATTTATATTTTGAGATAACCCCTACACAGTGCGTCCTTAATCCGGTGTATATCTCGTCATCAGAATAGGTTAGAAATGCCTTAAGGTAGACACATGCTCTATACAATACGTGCAACTTGATAGCATAGCACTCGATAGTTCCTGCACTAGAATAGCCAGTTATAAGTCGTAAATAACACCAGTAGTCATAAGCATGGAGGAGTGCATACATTGTTGTATTTAGATGCTTTTGTATTTTATTTTTATATTGAGGTCCCTAGCGGGTAACCCCTTTTATTTCCAGCTGTATACATATACTGTACAATATGCATACAATTGTCAGAGTTATATATCTGTATATATCTATGATCTTCTGAAAATGTATCCATGCCTTTCCATTGTACGCTGTTTATGTATTGTTTGCTATAAATATGTTATCACATTTAATGCAATAAATATATTGAATTAAATTGAATTGAATATAATATACATGCACTTTTACCGTCATACATACATCTAAGCATTTATTTTACATTTGTTGTGTTACAATCAGGACCTTTCTTATTTCTATCTAGATTCCTGATGTGTGTGTTTTACGTTTATTTATCGTCGCTACTGGTTGCCCATATGAGCGACGCCTCCTGAAGAGATTAGTCATTTTAGATTTTGGAGGATAGTGCATGATGCAGATAGAGTCCCATTCCAGAGTCTCCTCTGGTTCTTTTACGTGCACGGTGTAAGCACCGACACGAGACCCTGACACGAGACCTCGGTTTAACGTCCCATCTGAAAGACTGTTAATTTTATTAGGGTCAGACGGGGGATCGAACCTGCGATCCCTGGATTACCAGTCCAGCCTGCTACCACTGGACTACATATCCGTCTGTGATTCCTGATGCAATGTACATACATATATATATATATATATATATATATATATATATATTTAGCATCCCATTTTGGTCAGACGGTGTTATTGATATAGTGGTCTGGGATTGGTTGAAAAAAGTGTAGGGAAGCCCTTAAGAGTTATTGATACATGAACTGATTGGCTGAGTAGGTATTGTCAGCAATAATGAAAATGACTTCTAAATATTAAAATACAATATATGAGCTGCATTTTGGAATATTTTAGAATATTTGCATACTATTTGGTGACAAATAAACACCATATTATAAATGCAGGTGTCAGTGCAACATTCACCACCAAATTACCTTCAGAGTAGGGGTAGGGTGCCTTTAGTGGGAATTGGTCAACCCCATTGAAATTTGACATTTTCCTGTGGCTCAATGGCCAGTCTGTTGGAAACTACTGTCTTTTGTGCCAAATTATTTTTGGGGAAAATCTAATGGCACTGTGTGTTATAATAGTGGTCTATGGAAATTGCAATAGCGGTGTCTGACCTTTAGTTAAGAGCTTACCAAAATGAGTGACAAAAGCGATGGAATTATCTTCTGACACTGCATGCAAGCTATGATAATTTTTACACCAATTTCTTTTAATTTTTTCACCCTTTTAATGTTTCTCTGAAACGAGAATTTACCCAATGCTTTTGTATTTTAATTACAAACGATGTAGAAAAATCATTACATTTACTGTTTAAACTTTATTTATTTTACAACGATTACGAAGCAAGTTCTAGCATCATATATATTAAGCACTCTTGTTGGCGCGGATGAAAGCGTATATGTGGCCATTCGTGTGAGAGGAAACAGGAGTACCCGGGAGAAAACCTACCTGTCCGATCTGGCGAACACCATACCATCTCACATACTTCCCAGTCCGAGGATCGAACCCTGGTTGCATTGGTGTTTATCACAGCATATACATGTGAATGTAATTAACGCCAATCTAAGTTTGCAAGAACTGTACGCTAAGCATAGGACATAAGCCGAAAACAATCCAATATGTAAAATATTGGACTGTGTGAGACGCGTAACGCCGATGACAGTACCACTATTTTACATATTGGATCGGCTGGAGTCTTATATCTTACTTAAAACACACACTTTATATAAGAAGATCCTATTAATTAAAATTGTTAATTTCGTGCATGTACTTTTAGAATTTAATACGTTTTATTTGATAAACCTTCAAATGGTTAGTACAATTAATAAATGAATGGGATATAGAAACAGTCTTAAGTCTTATTTAAGCCTCTTACTTTGTATCATTAATTACGTTTAGGTATTTAAATTATTGCTCAAGATGTTGTCTTATGTTTTACAAAGTGTCAATTTTATTTACCCATAGTCTCTCATTAACTCATTATTGAGTGGCTTTGTATTTTATTTGATAATACATGTATAATATCATGCATTTTGTGTATACTATTTATGTTGTATCATTTACTGTATAATGGTGAGACTTAAATAAATCATCTGTCTGTCTGTCTGTCTGTACGCGTAGTATTTAATATAATACGTTAGCCTTTTGACACCAGTACAATATTAATAATAATGGACTACACGTACAAAGGTATGACGTCACGACAGTGTTTTAACTCGGACTATAGTAGGCAGATCATATAACATACACATTCTTCAATTAGAACACATATGGTAACGTATATCGAACAATACTGCAGTAAATATGTGAGGATATAGGCTGTCGCCAACTATCTAGTTTTCAGGTTTCCATCCACTTAGACGACATCTGTTACAGGCGATATTTCGTTAAGAAAAGAATTTCTCGTGAATAGGTCAACATATCATATGATTGTATATTTATGAATATCGTGTTTTCTACGTTCGACGCATTGCATGATTTGAATGGATGTACGAGGCCCGGGAACAAGTTTCCGTCGACTCAGACGACATCTGTCACAGGCGATATTTCGTTAAGAAAAGAATTGCCAATGTCTCGTGAATAGGTCAAAATATCATATGATATTTCGTTAAGAAAAGAATTTCTCGTGAATAGGTCAACATTAGGGATGGCAACAAATATTCGAATATTCGCTCGAACGTCCAAATATCCGATTACTGTTCCAGTATTCGAATATTGGGGAACAAATATTATAGTGTCCTCAAAAATGCCACCTGTACCTATCACACGTTTGGAAATGATTGACTCGCTCTGAGAATAAGAAAACTGCTAGGTGTAATATATGCACGCTGGATTTACCATTTTCGGGTACAATATCAATGTCAATAATCATTTGAAGAAGATGACTTTTACACGTAAAACAGAAATTAGGTTAGTTTGGCAATTTTTACAAGAGTTTGAGTGATTTCGAGTTTTTGATAAAATTCCACCAAATATTCGAATATTCGAATACCTTCCCAACCGAATATTCGAATAGTTTAATCGCAATTCGTTGCCATCCCTAGTCAAAATATCATATGATTGTATATTTATGAATATCGCTTTTCTACGTTCCACGCATTGGATGGTTTGAATGGCTGTACGAGGCCCGGGAACCAATGGAAGACAATTATTTAGCCTAAGTACGCAGTATTATAGCCATTTGCAGAGGAATGAGGAGATACTCAATGAATACAATGTACGGATCATGTGTGTTTTACGTTTATTTATCGTCGCTACCAGTTGCCCATATGAGCGACGCCTCCTGAAGATATTAGTCATTTTAGATGTTGGAGGATAGTGCAATGATACAGACATAGACCCATTCCAGAGTCTCCTCTGGTTCTTTTACGTGCACGGTGTACAGCACCGACACGAGACCTCGGTTTAACGTCCCATCTGAAAGTCTGTTAATTTTATTAGGGTCAGACGGGAGATCGAACCTGCGATCCCTGGATTACCAGTCCAGTGTGCTACCACTGGACAACAGATCCGTACGGATCACGGTGTGAGAGGTACATATATGAATATCGATGGTAGTACTGGTAAACACAATATAGCGTGACAGGTAATGAATCCATATCGATGGTATTACTGGTAAACACAATATAGCGTGACAAGTAATGAATCCATATCGATAGTATTACTGGTAAACACAATATAGCGTGACAAGTATATGAATCCATATCGATGGTATTACTGGTAAACACAATATAGCGTGACAATTAATGAATCCATATCGATGGTATTACTGGTAAACACAATATAGCGTGACAATTAGTTGACTCCATATCGATGGTATTACTGGTAAACACAATATAGCGTGACAAGTATATGAATCCATATCGACGGTATTACTGGTAAGCACAATATAGCGTGACAAGTAGATGAATCCATATCGATAGTATTACTGGTAAACACAATATAGTGTGACAATTAATGAATCCATATCGATGGTATTACTGGTAAGCAGAATATAGCGTGACAAGTAATGAATCCATATTACTGGTAAGCAGAATATAGCGTGACAAGTAATGAATCCATATCGATGGTATTACTGGTAAACACAATATAGCGTGACAAGTATATGAATGTTTTAAAGCGACACTACATCGGTGAAGATTTCTACATAATGTAATTTCCTATGTATTATGTTATTTTTTCCTCCAAATAGTTGCCACATAATATGGCATTTTATTTAACAAACAAGCGTCGTATACGACGTTTGTTGACATATCAAAGTAATGTGAATAGTGTCAATATCCATGCGTAATACAACGCGTGTATCATGAATAACAACATTCGTGGTACATATTTACCGTTAAATCTCACTTTTAAAACACTGTCGTGACGTCATACCTTTGTACTTGTAGTCCATTATTATTAATATTGGACTGGTGTCAAAAGGTCAGAGTATTATATTAAATCCTACGCGTACATGTACGAAATTAACAATTTTAATTAGTAGGATCTTGTTATATATGTGTGTGTTTTAAGTAAGATATAGGCCTCAAATCTAAACTAGTTTACATATTGGATCGTTTGCGGCTTATATATGAAATTATTCACGTTTTCTATCGTTATTCTATTCTAGTCCATCTTTATTCATGCCATCAGTATAATAAGTTTGCTCTATGCCTTCTATTCATGTTTTGATGTCATGATTATCATCTGCGTACCTATATACAAGCGCAGTGTACACAATATCTTCACTCGAGGCAATATTTTGACAGCAGTGAGGAAACAGTTTTATCGTTATGCTAATCCCTGGGATGGTCGCGGGCAGCAAGGAAGGCCGTTTCACACAATAGTTTGCGTTGATTCTTTCTACTTCCCTCTCCTCCTCCCCTCACAAAAAAGAAATAATAGAAAAAGATAAGGAGATTATACTTCATGTATAATTAGAGGAGTGGGTTGGAGCAGCCGACACTACAGTTTAGTATTTACGTGATTTTCTGATAGGGGTTGGCTTACTTTAGAACATATGGTGTAACATCGCAGACATATTTATTCCACGAGAATTTTAATCATTCGCACTCGGGTTACTTTGGGGGCATGTACAAGATATTTACTACCAATGCGTACATTATAAATATTGAATGCTGTCAAATACAAATGCCTGAATCCTATTTTGTTTCTTTATTGTATTTGTAGTTGGTAGGAACATGGGACACGTGAATAATTGCTTTACTCACGATACAGAGTTAGTAACCTATACGTATGTCTGTTCTATATTTAATTTTAGGCAAATCTGATTTAAATTATCTCTAAGCGATAGTAGCACGCCCTTGCTATAGACTCCAACAATAAACACACGTTAATTCAGGAGCGTAGCTGACCGTTTTATGAAATCCTACTTTCTCGTTTGAGAGTTTGTAGATCGCAAAAACACGTTTTTATTCATTTTGCCAGTTAGCAGTTTGAGATTTAGCAGTGTGAGATTTAGCAGTTTGAGATTTGCTACTTTGATATTTGCCAGTTTGAGATTTAGCAGTTTGAGATTTGGCATTTTGAGATTTGCTAGTTTAAGATTTGCCAGTTTGAGATTTGCTAGTTTGAGATTTAGCAGTTTGAGATTTAGCAGTTTGAGATTTAGCATTTTGAGATTTGCCAGTTTGAGTTTACCAGTTTGAGATTTACCAGAGATTACTGATGTTTATACAATGAGAGACATCGCTGGCTTTTCTATTACCTCCCTTGGCATATAAAGTCCGATATATTCCGAAATGTATATTCGTTTAGTCCATTCAGTTTGAATCCTTTGTGTTTACTGTTGTTTCCTTACCAGATGTTGCGGTATGATAGTGGTTATTGTATTAAAATTGTGTTCAAAAGGTGAAGGTAAGTACTCATTGGATATATGTAGGATATATGACGAGATATAGTAATTTAATAATTATAAGATGAGAATACGGATTAAAATAGATAGCATGTTGTGCAAAGGAAACAGCGATAAAAACAGAGGTAAACCATTTCTTAATGGGACCTTTATTCTTTTAGCGATAATTCAGAATTGCTCATGTTCATGGCAAAGGAGACGGCAGTAGGCTTCCAGCAGACTGTATTCTGTTAGAACATGACCAACTATGGATAATTTGTTGACCTAGTTTGCAAAGGAGATGACAGTAGGCTTCCAGCAGACTGTATTCTGTTAGCACATGACCAACTATGGATAATGTGTTGACCTAGTTTGCAAAGGAGACGGCAGTAGGCCTCCAACAGACTGTATTCTGTTAGAACATGACCAACTGTTGAGTCATGACACTGGCTAATGTGTTGACCTAGTTGTTACTAATCTCCCAGCATTAGCTGCCAACTTATATTAAGTAAAACAAGAGCATGAGCAGGATCCAATTGTTGTACATGATAACAAAAATAGGCTTGTGAACCATGCATAATTAAATGACGATATGGCGGAGGGGATATCAGTTAACAAATGCATGTGATGAAGGGAAATAGGGTAATTATACAGGCCCGTCCGTAGCTAGGGTGGTCGACATAATTCCCAGAGGTCCACTGTTGTATGCACTCTATCAGAATGTTTACACAGTTACAATAATACTATTGATGCAAGTAACACCTGGGAATAGTTTATAAGTGGCTTTCTTTGATGCAAGCAACACCTCGGAATAGTTTATAAGAGGCTTTCTTTGATGCAAGCAACACCTGGGAATAGTTTATAAGAGGCTTTCTTTGATGCAAGCAACACCTGGGAATAGTTTATAAGAGGCTTTCTTTGATGCAAGCAACACCTGGGAATAGTTTATAAGAGACTTTCTTTGATGCAAGCAACACCTGGGAATAGTTTATAAGAGGCTTTCTTTGATGCAAGCAACACCTGGGAATAGTTTATAAGAGACTTTCTTTGATGCAAGCAACACCTGGGTATAGTTTATAAGAGGCTTTCTTTGATGCAAGCAACACCTGGGTATAGTTTATAAGAGGCTTTCTCTGAACTTTCTCTATATGCTGTCGCTTTTTAGCTATATATGTACACATTTAATATTAACGAAATGGCGGGCGACACGAGTTCACAGAGTTTACCGTGGAAGACGAGTTGGTTGTTTCTACATACAGTCAAACCTGTCTTAAGCAGCCAGCCAAGGGAATCACATAATGTGGCTGCTTAGCACAGGTGGCTGCTTAATAGAGGTCAAATGTATAATAAAACAACATATTGAGAATCTGGACACTGGCTGCTTAATACAGGTTGGCTGCTTAATGGAGGTGACCACTAACACAGGTTTGACTGCTTAATGGAGGTGACCACTAACACAGGTTTGACTGCTTAATGGAGGTGACCACTAACACAGGTTTGACTGCTTAATGGAGGTGACCACTAACACAGGTTTGACTGCTTAATGGAGGTGACCACTAACACAGGTTTGACTGCTTAATGGAGGTGACCACTAACACAGGTTTGACTGTATATGTCCGAACATTCTCAGACATCCTTTGACATATATTAAAATCAAATAATTATACCATAATATGTACTCCGTCATTGCCAAGAATGCATGTAATGGAGTTTCAGACCATCTAGATTCCCGGACTACCTAGCGGCCTCGGTCACTTCGTTGAGGTCCTTGAAACTACCCCCATACAATAAGCTGGCTACGGGTCTGTTATACCTACACATATTAGAGAAGACATTTGATCTAGCTTGTATGACAAACGTTATCTGGGTATTACAAACTGGTAAGATGAGAAGTCGGGATAGTGTTGGTGGACATGACTATCCATTTAGTTTAAGCATTATGTATTTCAGTATATTTACATATAAATAAGATATGAACATTTTACATATCAGGCACATCGGAAGCCAGCTGACATTGAGGGCTAGGGGGTCCGGGGACATGCTCCCTTTAATGGCTTCTGGACATAAAATGTAAATTTATTTTTTATAATACGTGTTGCCATTTTACAAAGATATTTTTAGTTTATACAAATTTATTTTAGCTCGATTGCGAAACAAGTTATTTCAACTTATATAAATCACTCTCGAGACCTCATTCCTGATGGAATCCATCGCCACGAGGGAGAGAGAAGAGGCAATGTGGAATTTAAATGCATTGCCTAAGGGCACAATCGTAACGGCTTCAGTGGGGCTCGAACTCCGGACCTTTCCGCACCTAAAGCGAACGCGCATCCACTGCGCTATTACGACTTATATAATTCTCAGAGATATAATTATGAATTATGTTCCAGTCACGTCACCGTCAATTCACGTCGACGCCAATTGGCGGTGACGTCTTGCCGATGACGATGGTTAATAACAAACAGAAATGTGCGTTCCATAAACGGGTACCCGGTACATGTTACCCACCATGCTTACAGTAGTGCGTATGAACCCAGAGTAGATCTACAGAGCCGTCACTTGCAATGTGGCGTATAAATTCCACAAATATAAAATACAAACACACCCGGCTTGCCAAAATATTGGGGTCGCGGACATAACTTCCACAAGTATAAAATAAAAAATCCGCCTGTCTGACCAAACTATTGGGGCCGCGGTCGCAGCCCCTGCGGCCCCTGCTCCGACGTTTATGCATATACATTAACATCAGTAGACAGAAAGGGATTTGAACTAAAGACACCTTATTTAATTGGATGATATGCAATTTAGGTAGTAGAATAGTATATTGAGCTGTCAGATTAGCGCACGCTGCTCGCTTCACATCAATGCCACCCATGTTCGATCCTCGGACCGGGAAGTATGTGAGATGGTACTGTGGTCGCCAGATCGGACATGTGGGTTTTCTCCGGGTACTCCGGTTTGTATACAGATCACGTCATGTGTGCAATGTTGCCGCGTGAAACCGATCATGCAAATCCAATGATCAATACTGACTCTGTAGACAGACAATGGACATATTTGAGTTCAGATTGTTGGCTCGGATGAAAGCGTAAATGTGGTCATTCAAGTGGGAAGGAAACCGGAGTACCCGGAGAAAAACAACATATCCGATCTGACGACCATCGTACCATTTCGCATACTTCCCGGTCCGATGATCGAACCCGGGTTGCATTGGTGAGAAGCGAGCACGCTAACCACTGCGCTAATTGGACAGCCGACTTGTAGACTAAATATAAAATGAACTCTTAATTTATTTCTACAAATTCCAAACGTTATCCGAATACTTATCCGAAATCTCTGAAAACAAATCTAGTGTATCCGATAAATTCTAACTCATAACGATTATTTCGGAATATAACAATTACTGTATATATACCTCATTCACGTTCGTATTCACGCGCTACCAACTCTGTTTCTATTCGGTTATATAATGATACACATGTGTTTGATTACTGTTATTTAGAACTGGTAGCCGTAGCATGTCATTATTTAACGTAAAACTGGAATATGGACTACTATAAGGTAATGCACTAAACTGCTGTGTTTATACATTATAGATCTGTGTTACATGTATACTATCCTTGGTCATGTACATAAGATACACTGTAATAGTGCACCAATCTATTTGAATGAGCATTTTAAATTAGCAAATGAGGTACACTCTTTCTTATTCAACTAGTTTCATAGAGAGTAACAGTTATTCCATTCAGGTTAAGGATTTTGGGGGGAAATAATTCGCTTATAATGGCTGTCAGGTGTGGAATGGGTTGCCGTCACATTTTAGATCTATTAGTAATGACAGTCAGTTTAAACAAATCTGTGAAGGAATATTTTATGCAATCTGTATCAATCTAGTCCTTTTATCTGGTCATTATTTTTATTTCATTTAATGTTTTATTTCAAAATGTATTGAGTTTTAGTAAATACCTGTTCAATGTCAGGCAATTCCCTGTGATATTATATAAATATTCATGCAATCATGTGCTATGTTACTGTAATTCACTATGTGCAATAATTTGATTGACTAGTTTGCCTTTCCGGTGCCATATGATTACGTCTGTATTGAATTGTTACAATCAAACAATAGAACTATATTATTGAACTTAGCATTATACTACAAACAAGCTGTTGCCATAAGAACTTCGATATTAAATATCATAGTGCACTAACCTCTATAATAGGTTATTAAATACAGTATACTATTGTTGTTGATCAAGTTGTATATAGTTGTACGTAGAATAAGCGGTAAGCAACATTAAATATACTTACCTTGTTTCCCAGAATAAACAAGTAGACATGCACATGTATATGTGCATACATACGAAATAAGTAATTTGTAATATTAAAGTTTATCCTCTCTAATAACAAATATCCTCTATATATCTATTCTAAATCTATTCTAAAAATTCTACTCAATACATGTATAATTTGCTTGTATGACAGTGATCACGTGTAAATAGTATGTATAATATGTATATAATTATGACTATGTACTATATGTATTACATTGATCACGTGTAAATAGTATGTATACCATGTATATAATTATGACTATGTACTATATGTATTACATTGATCACGTGTAAATAGTATGTATACTATGTATATAATTATGACTATGTACTATATGTATTACATTGATCACGTGTAAATAGTATGTATACTATGTATATAATTATGACTATGTACTATATGTATTACATTGATCACGTGTAAATAGTATGTATAATATGTATATAATTATGACTATGTACTATATGTATTACATTGATCACGTGTAAATAGTATGTATAATATGTATATAATTATGACTATGTACTATATGTATTACATTGATCACGTGTAAATAGTATGTATAACATGTATATAATTATGACTATGAACTATATGTATACGTCTAAATAAATAAACTGTAATCGAAGGACCACAATGGAAATAAGAGAGCTTTGTTGCTCTCTTTTTGTGTTATCCTTGGTATTGATTATATGTCATCTACTCTGCACGTTAATGCTCACATGTACTATGTTGACATTGATTATATGCCATCTACTCTGCACGTTAATGCGCACATGTAATATGTTGACATTGATTATATGCCATCTACTCTGCACGTTAATGCGCACATGTACTATGTTGACATTGATTATATGCCATCTACTCTGCACGTTAATACTCACATGTACTATGTTGACATTGATTATATGCCATCTACTCTGCACGTTAATGCTCACATGTACTATGTTGACATTGATTATATGCCATCTACTCTGCACGTTAATGCTCACATGTACTATGTTGACATTGATTATATGCCATCTACTCTGCACGTTAATGCTCACATGTACTATGTTGACATTGATTATATGCCATCTACTCTGCACGTTAATGCGCACATGTACTATGTTGACATTGATTATATGCCATCTACTCTGCACGTTAATGCTCACATGTACTATGTTGACATTGATTATATGTCATCTACTCTGCACGTTAATGCTCACATGTACTATGTTGACATTGATTATATGTCATCTACTCTGCACGTTAATGCTCACATGTACTATGTTGACATTGATTATATGCCATCTACTCTGCACGTTAATGCTCACATGTACTATGTTGACATTGATTATATGTCATCTACTCTGCACGTTAATGCTCACATGTACTATGTTGACATTGATTATATGTCATCTACTCTGCACGTTAATGCTCACATGTACTATGTTGACATTGATTATATGCCATCTACTCTGCACGTTAATGCGCACATGTACTATGTTGACATTGATTATATGCCATCTACTCTGCACGTTAATGCTCACAGGTACTATGTTGACATTGATTATATGTCATCTACTCTGCACGTTAATGCTCACAGGTACTATGTTGACATTGATTTTGTATTTGTTTTATGACATATATTCTATTTTACCAGAATAAAACTATCTATCTATCTATAAAGTATTAATGTAGACCAACTGTTTGTCTTATGTGACCGCTCACCCTAACGCTTATTATATTAAATAGTGGTGTCTCTTTATTTATACAAATTTATTTGAGCTCGATTGCGAAACAAGTTATTTCAACTTATATTAATCACTCTCGAGACCTCATTCCTGATGGAATCCATCGCCACGAGGGAGAGAGAAGAGGCAACGTGGAATTTAAATGCCTTGCCTAAGGGCACAATTGTAACGGTTCCAGCGGGGCTCGAACTCCGGACCTTTCGCACCTGAAGCGAACGCGCATCCACTGCGCTATCACGACATCCACTGTGGTGTCTCTTTTAGGCTTTTCCAACGTTTAGTGTTTAGTATTGTTTTGTTAAATGCCTCAACGTTTAGTTTAGTTAATGCAAATTTATCTTAGCTCGATTGCGAAACAAGTTCTTATGACTTTTAATCACTCTCGAGACCTCATTCCTTATGGAATCCATCACCACGAGGGGGAGATGGTTGTGGTGTTTTACGTTTATGTATCGTCGCTACCGGTTGCCCATATGAGCGACGCCTTCTGAAGAGATTAGTCATTTTAGATTTTAGGAAGATAGTGTAATGATACAGACAGATACCCATTTACAGAGTCTCCTCTGGTTCTTTTACGTGCACGGTGTAAAGCAACGACACGAGACCTCGGTTTAAAGTCCCATCTCTTCATTCTCTTTATATTAATCTCTTCTTCTTTTCGTCCTCAGGTTTGATATGCTATGTTCGTGGACTTACTTCAAATGTATAAACTTATAATATCAAACAAGTGATTGATTTATGATTGGATAATATTGTATTGCTCTCTGTACACGTATATAACAATCAGAATCGTTGTACAAATAGAAATTTAGCAAATGGGTTGGGCCACCTGTTCTAATTTAAGTGTTAATAAATTTCTTGTTAAAAACCTCAAATATTTACACACTAGTGTCAATAGTTTATCGTAAACCTTAGAAATTGTTTAGCATATATCGTGATTAGGATTCACGTATTTTCAGTGTTAAATATATTATGCTCCTACCTATTATATAACAACCAATTGTTGGGGAGAAGCACTATGTAAGTTTTCTTTCGTTCTAATCACTTTCAGTCTATTGCTGTTAATGTATATGTAAAATGTTAATTCTATTATGTACATGTAAAATACTGAAATAAATAATGCTTAAACTAAAGTCCCATTTAAAAGACTGTTAATTTTATTAGGGTCAGACGGGGGATCGAATCTGCGATCCCTGGATTACCAGTCCAACGTGTTAACCACTGGACTACACATCCGTCTGTACGATGGAAAGAGAAGATGCGATGTGGAATTTAAATATCTTGCCTAAGGGCACAATCGTAATGTTTACCTCTGATCGCGAAATCGGGGCCTTTCGAATCTGAAGTGAACACCCTATCTGTGCGCTATCATGACTACTTCAAAGGGGAGGACTTAGATTTATGTTGACAGAGCTAGTTGGCCAACCATTGTTAACTCATTTTGATAAATTAACTGGTCCAAATGTAATTTTCTTATTAATTTATTGATCTAAAAATATCATATACCAGTCCATGTCAGTTGATTGGTGTTGAATGGGTTAACTATCATGCACCAGTCCATGTCAGTTACTTGGTGTTGAATGGGTTAAATATCATACACCAGTCCATATCAGTTGCATGGGTTAACTATCATGCACCAGTCCATGTCAGTTGCATGGGTTAACTATCATGCACCAGTCCATATCAGTTGCATGGGTTAACTATCATGCACCAGTCCATGCCAGTTGATTGGTGTTGAATGGGTTAAATATCATGCACCAGTCCATGCCAGTTACTTGGGGTTGAATGGGTTAAATATCATGCACCAGTCCATGTCAGTTACTTGGTGTTGAATGGGTTATATATCATGCACCAGTCCATGTCAGTTACTTGAAACGTTGAATGGGTTATATATCATGCACCAGTCCATGTCAGTTACTTGGTGTTGAATGGGTTAAATATCATGCACCAGTCCATGTCAGTTACTTGGGGTTGAATGGGTTAATATCATGCACCAGTCCATGTCAGTTACTTGGTGTTGAATGGGTTATATATCATGCACCAGTCCATGTCAGTTACTTGGTGTTGAATGGGTTAAATATCATGCACCAGTCCATGTCAGTTACTTGATACGTTGAATGGGTTAAATATCATGCACCAGTCCATGTCAGTTACTTGGTGTTGAATGGGTTATATATCATGCACCAGTCCATGTCAGTTACTTGGTGTTGAATGGGTTATATATCATGCACCAGTCCATGTCAGTTACTTGGTGTTGAATGGGTTATATATCATGCACCAGTCCATGCCAGTTGATTGGTGTTGAATGGGTTATATATCATGCACCAGTCCATGTCAGTTAATTGGTGTTGAATGGGTTATATATCATGCACCAGTCCAGGGCAGTTACTTGGTGTTGAATGGGTTAAATATCATGCACCAGTCCATGTCAGTTGATTGGTGTTGAATGGGTTAAATATCATGCACCAGTCCATGTCAGTTACTTGGGGTTGAATGGGTTAAATATCATGCACCAGTCCATGTCAGTTACTTGGTGTTGAATGGGTTAAATATCATGCATGTTGAATGGGTTAAATATCATGCACCAGTCCATGTCAGTTACTTGGTGTTGAATGGGTTAAATATCATGCATGTTGAATGGGTTAAATATCATGCACCAGTCCATGTCAGTTACTTGGGGTTGAATGGGTTAAATATCACGCACCAGTCCATGTCAGTTACTTGGTGTTGAATAGGTTAAATATCATGTACCAGTCCATGTCAGTTACTTGGTGTTGAATGGGTTAAATATCATGCACCAGTCCATGTCAGTTGATTGGTGTTGAATGGGTTAAATATCATGCACCAGTCCATGTCAGTTACTTGGGGTTGAATGGGTTAAATATCATGCACCAGTCCATGTCAGTTACTTGGTGTTGAATGGGTTAAATATCATGCATGTTGAATGGGTTAAATATCATGCACCAGTCCATGTCAGTTACTTGGTGTTGAATGGGTTAAATATCATGCATGTTGAATGGGTTAAATATCATGCACCATTCCATGTCAGTTAATTGGTGTTGAATGGGTTAAATATCACGCACCAGTCCATGTCAGTTACTTGGTGTTGAATAGGTTAAATATCATGTACCAGTCCATGTCAGTTACTTGGTGTTGAATGGGTTAAATATCATGCACCAGTCCATGTCAGATGCTTGGTGTTGAATGGGTTAAATATCATACACCAGTCCATGTCAGTTACTTGGTGTTGAATGGGTTAAATATCATGCACCAGTCCATGTCAGTTGTTTTGCCAGATTACTATTTAAGACGATTTGCAACATATTTCCACAAGACAGTAGATGATGCATTTCAGTGAAACATAGTTTTGTAGAACTATGGAATGCAATGCTAAATGTTTAATTGTTGCTTTGCTTTATTAAAACTACCTTTAAGGACTATTAGTATTTAAAAGCGACTTGTTTTCTATGTCATCATTTGAATATGACATCATAATCATATTTGTGTGTGTTTTACGTTTATTTATCGTCGCTACCGGTTGCCCATATGAGCGACGCCTGCTGAAGAGATTAGTCATTTTTTATATTTGGAGGATGGTGCAATGATAATGACAGAGACCCATTCCAGAGTCTCCTCTGGTTCTTTTACGTGCACGGTGAACTCGGTTTAACGTCCCATCTGAAAGACTGTTAATTTTATTAGGATCAGACGGGGGTTGAACCTACGATCCCTGGATTACCAGTCCAACGTGTTAACTACTGGACTACATATCCGTCTGTGCAGATTAAAACTGAGGTTCTATTTTCTTTGAAGATAGTGCACGATACAGAAGATGCTCCAATTGTAGAAACATTCCTGTTTCTTTTGTTTGTCTATGCTCATTCTGAGCTTGTCTGTCTGTCTGTCTGTCTGTCTGTCTGTCTGTCTGTCTGTCTGTCTGTCTGTCTGTCTGTCTGTCTGTCTGTCTGTCTGTCTGTCTGTCTGTCTGTCTGTCTGTCTGTCTGTCTGTCTGTCTCTGTCTGTCTGTCTGTCTGTCTGTCTTGTCTGTTGTCCTGTCTGTCTGTCTGTCTTGTCTGTCTGTCTGTCTGTCTGTCTGTCTGTCTGTCTGTCTGTCTGTCTGTCTGTCTTAAAGGCATCTTGTATACGATTAGGACACATTGGACAGAGAATGTAAATAATATATTTCATTTGTAGGGTCGCTGCCCTGCCCTTTTATCACCGCCCATTATCCCCATTAGCCCCGCCCTATTGCCTACCCCAGCCTATTGCCTAGCCCACCCTATTGCCAAGCCCGCCCTATTGCCTAACCCGCCATATTGCCTAGCCCACCATATTGCCTAACCCGCCCTATTGCATAGCCCGCCCTATTGCCTAGCCCGCCATATTGCCTAACCCGCCCTATTGCCTAACCCGCCCTATTGCATAGCCCGCCCTATTGCCTAGCCCGCCATATTGCCTAACCCGCCCTATTGCCTAGCCCACCCTATTGCCTTTAAAAAAATTTTTTTTTTATATATATACGCCTCAACAGATGAGTGCCTTCGGGCCGCTAGACGTATATAACTTAGTACTCGTCTGCCATTTTCACCAATATGTACTGTCGTACTGCCTCTTTGATCAATCATCGTAATTTAGGACATGTTTCTAGGGGTAGGGGTTAACCACAATATAGCCACACACCTCCTCCCAGTTCAAAATGCACCCTGCTATTTTCTGACCCATCCTCTCCGTGTTTTTTGTGCAACTTTTGTGCAACCCAATATCCGGTAATTATTTTAGCAGGACTTATAACCCTTATACTAGAATAACAAAGAGTTTAACAGTTTAATGTATTTTACAACGATTGCAAAGTAAGTTTTAACAACTTAATATATTAATCATTCTGGTTAGTGCGAATGAATGTGAAACCGGAGAGGAAACCGGAGTACCCTGAAAACACAAATAGTTAGAGCGCAAAGATACAATAAGCCATTTCATTCACATACGTAAAGGAAATAAAGGCAATACGGTTTGTACACAAACATTTATATCAACATTATCCCATCGTAATTCACTTGCTTAGAATGAATAAATTAGATCCATCGGACAGTTACTGCCCCTGAATACTCCCTAAAAGTAGATAGGTCCTATTAAGTGTTTTCCTCTGTTTTTATCGTTGTTTCCTTTGCACAACATGCTGGCAATTTTATTCTACTATTGCTTCTTATAATTTATTAAAATACTATATTTCAACAGATCTCATACAGTATATGCAATGGGTACTTATTTGTAAAATAATGATATCACTTAATTGACATATTTTTTTATAAAATCACAATTATCATACCGCAACATCTGGTTAGGGCACAACAGTAAAAATAAAGGATTCTAACAAAAAGGACCTTTTCACATTTTGGAATAAATCAGACTTTATCTGCCGCCAAGGGAGGTAATAGAAAAGTACAAACGTATGACATTGCCAATTGGATTCCTCCGAAATTCTTAATACAGTCATGATCTTGTTTTACATTTTCTATAATTCACAAAGACATCGTCATTATTTTTGCAATCATTACGTCATGTGTCTATCTCCATCATGATTGCATATCATAATATTGTACTATACCGGTATATATTGTAAATATATCTAAATGTTATAAACACAGACGGATCTGTAGTCCAGTGGTAACACGCTGGACTGGTAATCCAGAGATAGTAGGTTCGATCTCCCGTCTGACCCTAATAAAATTAACAGTCTTTCAGATGGGACTTTAAACCGAGGTCTTGTGTCGGTGCTGTACACCGTGCACGTAAAAGAACCAGACGAGACTCTGGAATGGGTCTCTGTCTGTATCATTGCACTATCCTCTAAAATGGCTAATCTATTCAGGAGGCGTCGCTCATATGGGCAACCGGTAGCGACGATAAATAAACGTAAACACACATGCTATAGAAACGGGTAAGTTCAAGTCGTAATAAAGAATTCTTATTCTTCCTTATGTATAACATGATGATTGAGCTTATTAACCCTCGCCGCCGGCGAACCATATGGGCGAGCATAAAAGCCAAAGCTCATTTCTATATCCGGCTATATATACTAGAGGACATAGTAAACGCACACCTACATTATATACTAGAGGACATAGAAAACGCACACCTACTTTATATACTAGAGGACATAGTAAACGCACACCTACATTATATACTAGAGGACATAGAAAACGTACACCTACATTATATATTAGAGGATATAGAAAACGCACGCCTACATTATATACTAGAGGACATAGAAAACGCACACCTACATTATATATTAGAGGATATAGAAAACGCACAACTACATTATATACTAGAGGACAGAGTAAACGCACACCTACATTATATACTAGAGGACATAGAAAACGCACACCTACATTATATACTAGCGGACAGAGTAATCGCACACCTACATTATATACTAGAGGACATAGAAAACGTACACCTACATTATATACTAGCGGACATAGTAAACGCACACCTGCATTATATACTAGAGGACGTAGAAAACGTACACCTACATTATATACTAGAGAACATAGAAAACGTACACCTACATTATATACTAGCGGACATAGAAAACGCACACCTACATTATATACTAGAGGACATAGAAAACGTACACCTACATTATATACTAGAGGACATAGTAAACGCACACCTACATTATATACTAGAGGACATAGAAAACGTACACCTACATTATATACTAGAGGACATAGAAAACGCACAACTACATTATATACTAGAGGACATAGAAAACGCACAACTACATTATATACTAGAGGACATAGAAAACGCACACCTACATTATATACTAGCGGACATAGAAAACGCACACCTACATTATATACTAGAGGACATAAAAAACGTACACCTACATTATATACTAGAGGACATAGAAAACGCACACCTACATTATATACTAGCGGACATAGAAAACGCACACCTACATTATATACTAGAGGACATAAAAAACGTACACCTACATTATGTACTAGCGGACATAGAAAACGTACACCTACATTATATACTAGAGGACATAGAAAACGTACACCTACATTATATACTAGCGGACATAGAAAACGCACACCTACATTATATACTAGAGGACATAGAAAACGCACACCTACATTATATACTAGAGGACATAGAAAACGTGCACCTACATTATATACTAGAGGACATAGAAAACGTACACCTACATTATATACTAGCGGACATAGAAAACGCACACCTACATTATATACTAGAGGGCATAGAAAACGCACACCTACACTATATACTAGAGGACATAGAAAACGCACACCTACATTATATACTAGAGGGCATAGAAAACGCACACCTACATTATATACTAGAGGACATAGAAAACGCACAACTACATTATATACTAGAGGACATAGAAAACGCACAACTACATTATATACTAGAGGACATAGAAAAACGCACACCTACATTATATACTAGAGGATATAGAAAACGCACACCTACATTATATACTAGAGGACATAGAAAACGCACACCTACATTATATACGAGAGGATATAGAAAACGCACACCTACATTATATACTAGAGGACATAGAAAACGCACACCTACATTATATACTAGAGGACATAGAAAACGCACACCTAAATTATATACTAGAGGACATAGAAAACGCACACCTACATTATATACTAGAGGATATAGAAAACGCACACCTACATTATATACTAGAGGACATAGAAAACGTACACCTACATTATATACTAGAGGATATAGAAAACGCACACCTACATTATATTCTAGAGGACATAGAAAACGCACACCTACATTATATACTAGAGGACATAGAAAACGCACACCTACATTATATACTAGAGGACATAGAAAACGCACACCTACATCATATGATTATTATTATAGTGAAAACGAAATACGAAGGATTCCATCAAAGATATATCACATCGTTATTACAAAACACAAACTGAACAACTAAACATATTCCATAATGTTAAAAGCTGTGTATTTATATAGTTATTGTTTTTCATGAAAAACACACTTATCCGAAGTTTGCGTTTTCTATGTCCT
Organism: Archivesica marissinica; assembly: GCA_014843695.1. Classification (NCBI taxonomy): domain Eukaryota; kingdom Metazoa; phylum Mollusca; class Bivalvia; order Venerida; family Vesicomyidae; genus Archivesica; species Archivesica marissinica. Next base: position 7,792,110 of record CM026391.1, read on the forward strand.
CTAGTATATATATTTAGTTTATACACATTTATTTTAGCTCGATTGCGAAACAAGTTCTTACAACTTATAATAATCACTCTCGATACCTCATTCCTGATGGCATCCATCGCCACGAGGGAGAGAGAAGAGGCAACGCGGAATTTAAATGCCTTGCATATATATATTTATTTGAATGTTGCAGGCATGGTCGTAGCAATGGCAGGGATAAAGTTGACGTATGTGGTGTGGTTCACGACGGCTGCGACTCTACTGTTACAGATAATGTTATTCTACAGAAATCATTGTCGTAAGTAACATACGTTCTAAGGATTTCTTGCAAGAGTGAGGATAGTGCAGTTATATAGAGGATCCTCAGGTTATTTACGTGTATTGTTTATACAAATTTATTTTAGCTCGATTGCGAAACAAGTTCTTTCAACTTATATTAATCACTCTCGAGACCTCATTCCTGATGGAATCCATCGCCATGAAGGAGAGAGAAGAGGCAACGTGAATTTAAATGCCTTGCCCAAGGGCACAATCATAACGGCTCCAGCGAGGCTCGAACTCCGGGCCGTTCGCACCGGAAACGAACGCGCTACCACTGCGCTATCACGACTTCCACGTGTAGTGTGTAAGGCACCGACATGACACAATGGTATGAAGGATCCTCCGAAATACTATGATATGGGGGACTTTAGTATGCATGACTGGTGACTGATCCCTGCATTCACAGTGTGCATACGCAGACGCTTGGGGTCTGGATACATGGTTTCGGGTTCAAAATCAATTGTTTTGTATTTTTTAAACTTATGAACATGTTCATACACCATATGTTTGACACTATATATAGACAGAGGCCAATTACAGGCTTGCTTAAAAATGACATATGACGGTATGAGAGTTCTTTACCCTCGTCAAGACAGAACATATGGGAGGGAGGGAAGTTAAGCATATTGTTCAGAGTATATGTGTTCGTGGTGGCTTGCTAGATTACATGCAACATGTGATAGTGGTAGCTTGCTAGATTACTTGCAACATGTGATAGTGGTAGCTTGCTAGATTACATGCAACATGTGGTAGTGGTAGCTTGCTAGATTACTTGCAACATGCGATAGTGGTAGCTTGCTAGATTACTTGCAACATGTGATATTGGTAGCTTGCTAGATTACTTGCAACACGTGATAGTGGTAGCTTGCTAGATTACATGCAACACGTGGTCGTGGTAGCTTGCTAGATTACTTGCAACATGTGGTAGTGGTAGCGTGATAGATTACATGCAACATGTGGTAGTGGTAGCTTGCTAGATTACTTGCAACATGTGGTAGTGGTAGCTTGCTAGATTACATGCAACACGTGGTCGTGGTAGCTTGCTAGATTACTTGCAACATGTGGTAGTGGTAGCTTGCTAGATTACATGCAACACGTGGTCGTGGTAGCTTGCTAGATTACTTGCAACATGTGGTAGTGGTAGCTTGCTAGATTACATGCAACATGTGGTTGTGGTAGCTTGCTAGATTACATGCAACATGTGGTTGTGGTAGCTTGCTAGATTACATGCAACATGTGATAGTGGTAGCTTGCTAGATTACATGCAACATGTGGTTGTGGTAGCTTGCTAGATTACATGCAACATGTGGTTGTGGTAGCTTGCTAGATTACATGCAACATGTGATAGTGGTAGCTTGCTAGATTACATGCAACATGTGATAGTGGTAGCTTGCTAGATTACATGCAACATGTGATAGTGGTAGCTTGCTAGATTACATGCAACATGTGATAGTGGTAGCTTGCTAGATTACTTGCAACATGTGATAGTGGTAGCTTGCTAGATTACATGCAACATGTGATAGTGGTAGCTTGCTAGATTACATGCAACATGTGATAGTGGTAGCTTGCTAGATTACATGCAACATGTGATAGTGGTAGCTTGCTAGATTACATGCAACATGTGGTTGTGGTAGCTTGCTAGATTACATGCAACATGTGGTTGTGGTAGCTTGCTAGATTACATGCAACATGTGATCGTGGTAGCTTGCTAGATTACATGCAACATGTGATAGTGGTAGCTTGCTAGATTACATGCAACATGTGATAGTGGTAGCTTGCTAGATTACATGCAACATGTGATAGTGGTAGCTTGCTAGATTACATGCAACATGTGATAGTGGTAGCTTGCTAGATTACATGCAACATGTGATAGTGGTAGCTTGCTAGATTACATGCAACATGTGGTAGTGGTAGCTTGCTAGATTACTTGCAACATGTGGTAGTGGTAGCTTGCTAGATTACATGCAACATGTGGTAGTGGTAGCTTGCTAGATTACTTGCAACATGTGGTAGTGGTAGCTTGCTAGATTACATGCAACATGTGATAGTGGTAGCTTGCTAGATTACATGCAACATGTGATAGTGGTAGCTTGCTAGATTACATGCAACATGTGATAGTGGTAGCTTGCTAGATTACATGCAACATGTGATAGTGGTAGCTTGCTAGATTACATGCAACATGTGATAGTGGTAGCTTGCTAGATTACATGCAACATGTGATAGTGGTAGCTTGCTAGATTACATGCAACATGTGATAGTGGTAGCTTGCTAGATTACATGCAACATGTGATAGTGGTAGCTTGCTAGATTACATGTAACATGTGATAGTGGTAGCTTGCTAGATTACTTGCAACATGTGGTCGTGGTAGCTTGCTAGATTACTTGCAACATGTGATAGTGGTAGCTTGCTAGATTACATGCAACACGTGGTCGTGGTAGCTTGCTAGATTACATGCAACATGTGATAGTGGTAGCTTGCTAGATTACATGCAACATGCGATAGTGGTAGCTTGCTAGATTACATGCAACATGCGATAGTGGTAGCTTGCTAGATTACTTGCAACATGCGATAGTGGTAGCTTGCTAGATTACATGCAACATGCGATAGTGGTAGCTTGCTAGATTACATGCAACATGCGATAGTGGTAGCTTGCTAGATTACATGCAACATGCGATAGTGGTAGCTTGCTAGATTACATGCAACATGCGATAGTGGTAGCTTGCTAGATTACATGCAACATGCGATAGTGGTAGCTTGCTAGATTACATGCAACATGTGGTTGTGGTAGCTTGCTAGATTACATGCAACATGCGATAGTGGTAGCTTGCTAGATTACATGCAACATGCGATAGTGGTAGCTTGCTAGATTACATGCAACATGTGGTTGTGGTAGCTTGCTAGATTACATGCAACATGTGGTTGTGGTAGCTTGCTAGATTACATGCAACATGTGGTTGTGATAGCTTGCTAGATTACATGCAACATGTGGTTGTGGTAGCTTGCTAGATTACATGCAACATGTGGTTGTGGTAGCTTGCTAGATTACTTGCAACATGTGGTTGTGGTAGCTTGCTAGATTACTTGCAACATGTGGTCGTGGTAGCTTGCTAGATTACATGCAACATGTGGTTGTGGTAGCTTGCTAGATTACATGCAACATGTGATAGTGGTAGCTTGCTAGATTACATGCAACATGTGGTAGTGGTAGCTTGCTAGATTACTTGCAACATGTGGTAGTGATAGCTTGCTAGATTACTTGCAACATGTGGTCGTGGTAGCTTGCTAGATTACATGCAACATGTGGTTGTGGTAGCTTGCTAGATTACATGCAACATGTGATAGTTGTAGCTTGCTAGATTACATGCAACATGTGGTAATGGTAGCTTGCTAGATTACATGCAACATGTGGTAGTGGTAGATTGCTAGATTACATGCAACATGTGGTAGTGATAGCTTGCTAGATTACATGCAACATGTGGTAGTGGTAGATTGCTAGATTACATGCAACATGTGATAGTGGTAGCTTGCTAGATTACATGCAACATGTGGCAGTGGTAGCTTGCTAGATTACATGCAACATGTGGTAGTGGTAGCTTGCTAGATTACATGCAACATGTGGTAGTGGTAGCTTGCTAGATTACATGCAACATGTGGTAGTGGTAGCTTGCTAGATTACATGTAACATGTGATAGTGGTAGCTTGCTAGATTACTTGCAACATGTGATAGTGGTAGCTTGCTAGATTTCTTGCAACATGTGGTTGTGGTAGCTTGCTAGATTACCTGCAACATGTTGTATTGGTGTTTCATACAATATTCTAGTATTAATAACTTTGATCTGTAGTAGCGTCCCCAACTAGCTATAAGCCTGATTTTACAATATTGTATCTCGACTGTGGATGAAACTAAACTATTGCCATGTATCGATCTATTGCTGTGCATCGATCTATTGGACGCCAAACAACGGCTATGAATAATTAATAGGGAATTGCCTCGATAGTGGAATGAACATGTATAGTAGTATTGTAATCACGGAACGTATCTGTAACTAGTTCGATAATGACAGGTGAGCAGTCGCCAAACAGCACATGTGAACATTGACTGTGACCTAACGAGATATGCCCCTTGATATCAAGTGTATTAATTTTCAGACGCAGACGGAGTGTGCGTGCGCGTGTGCGCGTGTGCGCGTGTGTGCGTGTGTGCGCGCGCGTTTATTTATCGTCGCTACCGGTTGCCCATATGAGCGACGCCTCCTGAAGAGATTAGTAATTTCAGATTTTTGGAGGATAGTGCAATGATACAGAGATATACCCATTCCAGAGTCTCCTCTGGTTCTTTTACGTGCACGGTATAAAGCACCGACACGAGACCTCGGCTTAAAGTCCCAATCGAAAGAATGTTAATTTTATTAGGGTCAGCCGATCGAACATGCGATCCCTGGATTACCAGTCCAGCGTGTTAACCACTAAACTACAGATATGTCTGTAACTTGGTAAGCGGACTTGTATACCACTATAACCTATCATCACTGAGGGTCACGGGTTCGAGCCCACCTCAGGCCATGTCTCATTTATATTAAAAAGTTGGCAGTTTCTTACGGAGATTGGTGCACCCAAGTACTGGTAAACCGCTGGAGCCTGCCCAGGAAAGGTATTGTTAAGTAAACTACCCGCCGGCGATATAGCCCGAATTGGTGCTGATGCAGGCGTAAAACCCGAAATGTAACATATAACTTGTTCAAGGTGTTGCTACTAGTTACAGGTAAACTGCCCGCCGGCGATATAGCCAAAAATGGTGCTGACTCGAACAAACAATAAACACATATTGTGTCCAAAAGTATGTATGCTTAATACAAACTGCATAATGGATTTGGACTGTACAGTGTCTGTATATAACTAAGCTATCGGAGCGGAACTGACAATGCATACCACATGTCATTTATAACACGAGTAATGATCCTAGAGCACTTGAAGTATGTCCTTATTTACAATTAAGAACATCTCTTAATTCATACGTTTGTTCGTTTATACACATTTATTTTAGCTCGATTGCCAAACAAGTTCTTACAACTTATACTAATCACGTTCGAGGCCTCATTCCTTATGGAATCCATCGCCACGAGGGAGAGAGAAGATGCAACGTGGAATTAAAATGCCTTGCCTAAGGACACAATCGCAACGACTCCGGGATCGAGGCTCGAACTCCACTCCGGGATTTTCACACCTAAAGCGACTTCCAAGACAATTCTATTTTAATTAATTAGACGGCCGCCATTTTGTTGGTCACGTGACCTATCCGCCATTACACCACTGCAAAACAAGCCGCAAAATTCCTGCAAATCTTAGAAAGATCTGAACGAGATATCACTGTAGAAATAAGACTTCAAATGGACGACAACAGTCAAATTGGTAAGTAAAATATGTGGAATATGATTTCAGAACTTAACTGTAATGTTTTTGTAGTATTACGGAGTTGTAATGTTTACTATGGAGATCAAGGTCAACTGAGCCGTGTAAAATCAATATTGCTGGCAAAATGAAATATTTACGCAGTTTTTGGATAATTTACTGAAGGTTTGTTGAGCAACTTGTATTATTTCACCGCAATTGCTACTTTAGACAGTATTTTACAATAATTTAAATCTTTCTGAATCTGAATCTGAATGGATACGACGTAGAATCCTTGCGGCATGTACACGTCGGAGAGAGAGTCTATAATAATTTGGCTGAAAGAGCTGACCTAAAGCTCTCAGTTGATTTGGCGCACACAAAACTATCTTCAAGTTTGTTCCAGTCTTTTATAGTTTTGGGGAAGTAAGAGTTTGTATATTTGTCTGTTCTACCCTGCTCTATAACGAAACACTTTGTTCACATAGTTTTCTAACACATTTTTTACGACACAGTCTTTATTGTTTTGGCTTGATTCTGCGTTTAGGTCTTTCTGATGTAAGACAATCTTGGCACGGGAAGGCTGGCACCAGCCCCTCGACCACCTTGTAGAAGAATACTAGGCGATTCATCTTCCGTCGGTCTTGTAATGAGGGGAGTTTCAAGTCGCTTAGCATCTTGGTGACGCAACCTTCATCTCTACTCTTGTAGTCGCCAGAGATGAATCTTGCAGCTTGGCGTTGCACTCTTTCTATCCTATCGATGTCCTTTGCATAATAGGGGTCCCAGACTGTTGAACTGTACTCTAGTGTGGAGCGTACCAGTGCCAAATATGCTGATCTTCTGCATGATTGAGGGCAGTATTTCAAGTTTCTTCTCAGGAAACCAAGTGAAGAGTTTGCTTTTTTGACTAATTTAGTGATATGCGAGTCCCACTTCAGATCTTCGGAGATAGTGGCTCCTAAGTATGAATTTTCTTGAACTTGTTGAAGTATCTGGTTATTTAAACTGTAGAAATTTGATGATTTGCTGTTGATACTCATTAAATAACATTTCTTGGCGTTAAATTTCATTCCCCATGTGGTGGCCCATTTCTCAAGTGCTAAAAGATCTTGCTGTAAAATAAGATGGTCTTGTCTGGTCTTAATAATTCGATAAAGCAAGCAATCGTCGGCAAAAAGTCTGACCTGTGATTTCACTGTTTCTGGGAGGTCATTTATGTGGCACAAGAATAATAATGGCCCTAATACTGTACCCTGTGGTACACCGGAATCCACTGTGACCGATTCAGAGTGTTCACCTTCGACAACGACTTAGTGCTGGAATATCGCCTGCAAGCAGGGTGCAATCTGTACAGCGCAGTTCTTTAGAATGATGTTGGCTATACTGTCTGGTCCGGTAGCCTTGTTCTGGTTTATGTTTAATAGCAACTTTTCGACTCCTTTAGTTGTGATAACTAGTGAGGGGATTGTCTTCTTTACTTTGGTGGACATTTCCGGTAATTGGGTTGAGGTATCATCCTTGGTGAAGACTGACTGAAATTGTTCTACAAGTATTTGAGCTTTCTCTTTACTGTTGTTAAATAATTGTCCCATCCTTTTCAATGGCGAAATTCCAAAATTATCCTGTCGTTTGGATTTTACATATCGCCAAAAGGGTTTGGTGTTTTTATCATCGAGACCTTGCTGGATCGTATCGTTTATATGGTCTATCTCGGCCTTTTTGAATTCTTTTTTGCAGACTTTCTGGAAGGCTCGGTAGCTGTTCCACTGGTTAGTCTTCTTCGCGTGCTTGTAGAGACGGGCTTTCCTGTTAGTCATCTTTCTTAACCTCCGACTGAACCATGGCACTGATTGACGTTTTTTCGATGTCTTAGATGGAATGTTTTTTGATACCGTTTCATTAATTCCGTGTTTAAATTTACACCAGAGTTCATTAATAGAAATATCCTGTTTGGTACTTTCGACAATGATGTCATCTGAAAGAGCATTAATATCGTTATAAATGTTATCCCAGTTTGCTTTCGAGTAGATAAAGATCTTTCTAGGTATCTGTTTCACATAATGAGGCAGGATGTTGATGTCTGTGACTACCATTGCATGATCACTAATTCCTGGGACTGATGTTGAAGTCTTGACCAGCGACGGGTTGTTGGTGAATACAATATCAAGCAGGTTGTCATTTCTGGTTGGTTGGTCGTGGATCTGTGTTAGGTTGTGCTCGATGGTAAGATCTAGGAGCGCCTGTTGAACATCTCTATTTGAAACGCCCGGTTTCACATCTCTATTTGAAACGCCCGGTTTCACTTGTATAGTCTTCCAATCAATGTCAGGACAGTTAAAATCTCCTGCTAAAATGATGTGCTTACTTTTGTCGTTGTCGGTGAGTTTGAGGAGCGAGTCATTTAGTTTTTGAATATCATTCATATTTCTATGCGGCATGTAAAAAGTTCCCACAAATAAGTGTTTCTTCCGTTTAAGTTTCACTTTGGACCAGATGATTTCACAGTCGGTCACTAATGTAGATTGTTCTTCGGATACTATTCCTTCGTTGAAAGCAGTGAAGACGCCACCGCCTATTCCAGAAGTTCTGTCATTACGGTGAACTTTCATAGTTTTAGGAAAAATTTCACTAGTCTTAATGGCATTCTTTTCAGGGTCTTTACCCGGTTTGATACCTCTAAGCCAAGATTCTGTCGCACATATAATATCAGGTTTTATGTATTCTGCAGAGGCTTTAAATTCTGATTTTCACACTGCAACAGTTTACGGTTAAAAGTCTAAGGTTGGAGCTTTTTGGTTGGATAATACCATTTGCACTCGTTCTATGAGAACTATGCCAGGACAGGGCAGAGCCTGATGATGAAGTACGATTCACACGTCTTGATGTTATGGGTCTACATTGAGGACTACTCGTATGAAGTGGACTAAAACATGATGATGTTACCGACTCCATAGATATATCACAATTTGATAGTGGTTCGAACATGTTGGTTGTATACAGTTCAAAGCTGTTAAAAGTGAAACTGTCAACATTTATACTTTCGCATTTACAGCAGTGCCAAATAACGCTTGATCTACCAAGATAGGATAGGTTTTTAGAACTAATATCACCACAAGTTTTATGGTACCACACACTGCAGTTGTTGCAGCAAACACCTTGTTGAGTCCATGTTACAGGGTCTTCACATGTACCACACGGAAAAATGGAAGCATTTCCAGGTCCTGGATTTAGTTGGACATCACCAGATATAATTATTAATAATACACATAAAGTGTGTCTGTCTCTGCCTGGTGAGGTGTTACAATGTTTACTGGTCGAGATGTTTCTAGTCTCAGCAAATGAGAAGGACTTCACATGGTGGGTTCTAAACATTAATCCCACAGATACAGTAGGAGAGAATAGTGTTGAAGATGGTTGACTGTGGCTGATACGGTAGATGACAAACACCGCAAGCAGAAATTCTAGTACAAGTGATTTCAAAACTCTGGGGGCCTCCATCTTTTCCTCTAGTACGATGAAGACAAGGGGTCGAGGGCGGTAACCAGCTTCAAACGCCTAGCCAGACATATCTTACTTAGCCAAATTGAGCAGGGAGATAAAATACAATATTCAAACCAGATGAAAACCTTCAAAACACTCTACTCGCTGTGTAATTAATTAATTAGTTGCCAATTTTTATCAGCAATGAAAAACGCGACTACTTCCGGTTGCGCAAGCTCTCTCGTCTCCCTTTTTCTTTAAAACAAAACAAATTTGAGATAAACCTGTGCGTATAAAACATTACACAGCCCGTGTCACAGGTGTCTGCATGGTTATTCATAACAGTGTGAGGTGTAGATACATATCTGGACAGAATAGGGCTAGTATATGCCGTTACTAACTTGAGTCCTAAAAATTGTGGTATGAAAGTGTCACACACTGGGCTACGAACATGGTACCTTCCATGTATGTATGTACCATTAATGATTAATGTCAAACCCCTCGCGGGGACTTAGACATGTTTTCCTGGGCAGGCTCAGCCGACCTAAGCGATTAACCAGTACTAAGCAATGTGTGTGAGGTGCCTTGCTCAATGACACTACATACGTGGCCTGACTGAGTATCGAACCCGGGACCGTTCAATTCCAAATCCGACGCTCAACCACGGACGCCACGCTACATTGATCATAGCCGGAAAGCTTACCTCAGAGCTAACCTACATGTAGTCATCCTGGCATTGTATCATTTGTACATGTACACCATTACATTATACAGTTGAGCCATGAAAAATGCGACATGAATAAGTGCAACCCGATTACCCAGGATCAAACCTAGTACATATACATTCATATTACTTTAAAGCCGGAAAGCCTCACCATAATAGAAATTAAATGTCCTACGCGCCCACTCAGGGAGTTGATTTCTTCAGGAAAATATGATGTTAGCTTAAAAGATGGACAGGAATATTTAAATCCTAAGGGAGGCAATGGATATTATTGCCAAGTGCAAATGACCATGTTTTGCACAAAGGCCAGGTTATGTAAATTTGTTGTCTGGACATCCAAATTCCAATGTATTGTTGACGTTCCATTTTGCTCAGAATATATCAGTAGTCTATTACCACGACTCAGGAAGTTTTACTTCAAACATTTACTTGTGCGCTTGACGGATGAGCACCATGATGACAGACTGAGACTTTCTAAAGACTACAAAAGGCTTTGTAGTACATGAACATTATATTCTGTTAGCATAGATCTGAGATTTGTAAACTTGTCAATCCAGTAACACATCATGTTGATGTAAAGTACTGTGGCATCATTTAATTTAAATAACAGATTTAAAATTTCAAGTAATATCAAAAGTAACAGAGACTAGTCTGTACATATTTTATTTGGCATACAATTTTAGCACGATACATGTAAGTGAAACTGGTAAATTAAGCATATAAATAAATCCATTTGAACAGTTTGTTATCTTGTGTTTCTCTATATTGTACTCGATGTAACTGTAGGTCTGGTATTGTTTGTGTGATATTTGTTTCGCTAATTTCATTATATCTCTTAAATATTTACAGTCACAACTTCACACATACAGTTCATTCCAGATTTTTATCATCTTTGATTAAGGGGTCCCTCAAGTTGCATAAAGCTCCAATTACATGCAGCTGTTTATTCCCCTTTTTCAATGTCTTTATGCCCAATGTTGTGTTGAGAATCCTGAAAGATTTAAGTCTCATTATTGCTCTTTCAACATGTATGCGCTCAGCAGCAATCCGTCTGGAATCGATTACTTCTTCTTCGGACAACTGGCTCCTTCCTTTCATAAATGCTGGAATGTTCAATTTCACGCGCCTAGCACAAAGTTCATCGGCCACAGTAAAACCCCGGTCTGCCATTACTTCATCTCCAGGCAATAAATAGTTCAAGAAACCACTATTCTTTGTAATGAAATTGTCACTTGCCCTTCCGCCATATAAAGAAGAAATGTACATAATAAACCCATTTGGGGCAATGGCTATCAAAAATTTGGTAGTGTTGTGACTTTTGTAGGTGCTCCATGTTTGTGCTCGAGCTTTTAATGAAAATGGCCTTTGAATGAATAATTCCGAGCAATCAATAATGCAGGTAGTTCTTGGATATGAAGTTCTGAATGATGAAGGAAGTGTTCTCCTAATAGTATCTCTTGGAAGCCATATAATTAATGAAGAGAGCTCTTCGGACATAATATCGATCCATGTATGGAATATGTTACTCGCAAGCTGATGAGAAATTCCAAATCGCCGCCCAATGTCCCTGAATGTAAGAGCTAGTCTCAGTCGTATCAATACAAGAAAATTTGGTTTTGGATGTCTAACTTGTATGGCAGCTGTTTTCCAAACTGCGTCAATGTAGATATTAATGTCATGAATACAGTTAAGCTGAACCCAGTGTAAAACCTACAATCTGTGTCGTTTGTCATACTGTTGACCACTGAATTCTGGGGTGTTGCACTGAGTTGACGCATCTCTTGTTCGTTTACTGTAAAAGTAAGAGTGGTCTAAAGCAACCATGTCCACAGTTTGAGTGCTGGTGTCAACTAATCTCTTTTTTGTTAAATGTTTACACAATGATGGATATCTATGGCAGCAAACTGATTCACACTGATCATAAAAATGGTCACATTCCATATGTTCTCCATTGCCTGGAGGGGGTGGCAGTTAATATTTCTTCTGCAGTTTCCAACGACATTACTCTATGGTCTGGCTTTGCAGGGGTCTTTAAAGAAAGACTGCGTCTTACTAAGGGTCGTCTAGTTGGTGTTGGCTCTTTTGTTGTATACCCCATGTTAATGATCGGAACAGGGTTTTGTTTGGTCGGTCGTCCATCAACGAAGTGCACTGAACAAACCTGAAAATATATCAAATGACCACCAATAAGTACCATATTAGACTTTACAGCCTGCATGCTGTCGCAAACTACCACAGTTACAACTTTATAGCAATTTTATAGAGACCGAGATAGGATTCAAACATTAGTAGACACTGGCTGTTTACATATAAACAAAGTGTATACGAAAAAGGTTTATCCGAAATCTGATAATTTGCAATTTACTAAAATCATTGCTATGGTCTTACCACTGTTTCAGTGACTGGATCAAAGTCCTTCCTATTTATAGCTTTCAGCCAGGCGCGCCTAACATCCAGATTTTTCGGGATACAATGCAGCTTGTAGATTTCAAGGCATGGGCAATCTTTGTGTTTTTGTCGTTGGCCTTCGGCTTCATGTATTTCACAGTCGGAATTTCTCCATGTGTACAGTTTCTTCTGATTATTATTACATCCCACAATAACACATTGTTTCCGCGAACTGTTTGTGTACGGCATTTTCCCCAAATTGCGCAATAAATGATCAAAATTATTAATTATTCATTTAAACTATCGGTATTTTGATCTGCAGTGGTGTAATGGCGGACGTGAAGAGTGATAAGGGGAGATAATCGGGTTGGACTAAATTTGATAGAATTGTCTATATTACGCTCATGTGAAATAGCATAGCAAAAAAACAATTTACAAACTTTAAATAAGAGACATCGGTGAGTTACTGCCCCTGAATACTCCCTAAAAGTAGATAGGTCATATTAAGTGTTTTCCTCTGTTTTTATCGTTGTTTCCTTTGCACAACATGCTAGCAATTTTATTCCACTATCGCTTGTAATGAGTACTAAATTATCTCGACATATCTCATACAGTATATGCAATGGGTACTTATTTGTAAAAGAATGTTATCACTTAATTAACACGATTTTGATAAAATCACATTTATCTTACCGCAACATCTGGTTAGTGCACAACAGTAAAAACCAAGGATTCCAACTAAAAGGACCTATTCACATTTTGGAATAAATCAGACTTTTGCTGCCAAGGGAGTTAATAGAAAATTAGAGATGTCTCTCATTAAGTTAATGATTCTTTTGTAAATAAATATCCATCAATGTGTGGCATGGGGTGGGTATTTTACAAATAGTATGTTTAAGCTTAAACTTTATTTCTTATATTAATCACTTTCGTTGGCGTGGATGAACGCGTATATGTGGTCATGCGTGTGGGAGAAAACCGGACTACCCGGAGAAAACCCACCTGTCCGATCTGACGAACACCGTATCATAGCACATACGTCCGGACCGAGGCTTGACACTATACTTACAGACAAGTTAGGCCATATCCAAGCATATTTAAAATAGATCAGAATTACTCTGACCCGTTACGGGCAGTCATATTTAAATATGCTTATATATGGCCTCAACAAGCATATAGTTTATCAAAATGTTCTTAAAAAAAGAAAATAATTGGTTTTTACCCGAAACCACGTGTCCAGACCCCGACGCATATGTGCTATGATCTGCATTAAAAAGACACCAATTTGAAAAATACACTAATTGTGTGTATTAAAGCGACATTACATCGCAAAAAGGAAAATAAAATGCATTATTTCACGTGTAAATGCATTGCTACTACAAATTCTTCGAATACATTCGAACACTAACATTGAATCAATAAACAGTATTTTTGTGGATTGAAAGTATGATTTCATATAACGGTCATCCACGCTCCTGAATTGACGTTTGTTTGTCATCGGAGTCGATATTAAGCGCGAGATAATGTCGTTTAGAGATAATTTAACTAAGAATAGTCTACAAATAAATAGGCACAAATGTGAGATACAACGGTAAATCTGTACCATAAATCGTGTTATTCAGGATACACTAGTTGCATTACGCATGTATGTTTACAATATTTTGTTATGTCAACAAACCGTGTATACGACGTTTGTTTATTAGTTGAAATACTTGGAAACACATCAATTATACCATATAATAGGAAAATACATTCTGTACAAATGTGCGCGTTCACTGATGTAGTTCCGCTTTAAGAACTGTTTGACATGTATCCCCCAAATCAGAGTTTTGATCAGAATCTAGCCTGGGTTCCAGTCTGTCGATTTTTCACTTTTTAGCTTCTGGAATTTTTTTTATATTATCAGACACTCAATACGGCCCAATTAATAGTATCGGTGTTAAACTGACCAAATTATATCGACGCCTGTTCCCAGGCTAATCAGAATCTACACCACAGCATAACCAACTACACACATTAACAAGACAAAAACTGATATAAATACGAAAACACAGCACTATCTTTCAGATGGGACGTTAAACCGAGTTCTCGTGTCGGTGCTTTACACCGTGCACGTAAAAGAACCAGAGGAGACTCTGGAATGGGTATGTGTCTGTATTATGCACTGTCCTCCAAAATCAAAAATTGACTAATCTCTTCAGGAAGCGTCGCTCATATGGGCAACCGGTAGCGACGATAAATAAACATAAAACACAGCACTATAATGAACATTAATCGTGCATGGTACCCGTTACCATGGTGTCCGTCCTTGGCTGGAGGGGGGGCACCCGAGTTCTTCCTCCATCAACAATATCTGGAGTCAGCTCGGATAGCGCGTTCGCTTCAGGTGAGAAAGGCCCGGAGTTAGCGCCCAGCTGTAGCCGTTACCAGTGTGCACTTAGGCAAGGCGCTTAGAATCCACAATGCCTCTTCTTGGACGCCATCAGTAATGAGGTCTCGAGAGCGAGTAATAAGGTCTCGAGAGCGAGTAATAAGGCCTCGAGAGCGATAAATTTAACATTGGGAAACTTGTTTGGCATTGGAGCTAAAACAAATGTGTATTTATAAACTAATGCTATCTGGAGAGTGGTCATATTACCTAAGCTGTCGGTGCATCTTTATACCACTCAGACAAACAACTAATATGGCTGACGACAAGGAATATACATGTATATACAGTCTACATCCGTTACGTCGAATTCCGTCGGACCGAACAAAATAATTCGACATAACCGAAGTTTGACGTAATGAAATTCGATATAAACAGATCCAGTTATATGTAAATGATAGTGTCTGAAACGGGACTTTGATCCGTCTTCGAGATAACAGGAAAATTCGACATAACCGACTTTGACATAACGGATGTAGACTGTATATGCACAACTCGTTTGTTTTCTTCCAGATGTTTCAAATGCACAAGAGAAGATTTCCAAAAGACAATTACAAAGTGTTGAGGAATTATACAAACCCGTACGTATATTTAAGCCCAACGAGCCCAGGTGCTAGCCCGTGCCAGACGTGTACTGCTCGAAGTGGCACCCGGGGTCTGCCTCCACCAATAATAGTTAGTTTAGGTTAATCATATTCTATTGCATTCATTCTATATATACAATGTACAGATCCCAGGAAAGGTGTTGTTAGGTAAACTTCCCGCCGGCGATATAGCCCAAAATGTTGCTGATGCAGGCGTAAAACCCGAAATAAATATATATAAATAAACAATGTACAGAACAGAACAAATGAACACACTTGTATAATTATGCATAGTATATACGATTTATGTCATTGTTGTGCACAAGAATTGTTAATAAATGTTGAAGAAAATGGGTTGGGCAACACATTTAACAGCATTAGTTACGGCCCTCCCCTAAATACTAGATTGTAACAAACAACGTGATTGAATATATGAATTGTGCAAATACTGAAATTGATGATTACTAATATAAAAGGAAAATGAAGATGAAAATTAGCAAAATATAGATAACAAGAATTTAGAACCAAAAAAAAGAGAACAATACCAACAAAAATATAATAGTTGGGAGAGTCGCCATATGACCTAAGCTGTTGTTACGACAGTACACCCCACACAATAAACAAAGAAACGGATGTAGCAACATGACGTGAAGTCAACATTCCAATAGTTATACATCGTCGTTGCATTTCATTCGGTGAACGTATATATATGCTATGTCTATGTTTATTTTCATGTAAATTTCCTCACTAATGATATGCAGGTGAACATATATATATGCCATGTCTATGTTTATTTTCATGTAAATTTCCTCACTAATGATATGCAGGTGAACATATATATATATGTCATGTCTATGTTTATTTTCATGTAAATTTCCTCACTAATGATATGCAGGTGAACATATATATATGCCATGTCTATGTTTATTTTCATGTAAATTTCCTCACTAATGATATGCAGGTGAACATATATATATGCCATGTTTATCTTGATAATAATGATATGTAGCTGACATGCTTACTCGAAGTTACAGGCATGCGCATTCGCAGTGTTGGTCAACACACACTTTAAAACACACACTGTAATTCATACACCGATGGAAAATATTAACCGCGATTCATTCCTAGAGTGCATTATACAGCCACGCGAAGGAGAATATAATTAAATTAATTAAACATATATGAAAGCAGACTGCCGTGGCCGTGTTATTCAGATTATTTACTTCGCCGCTGTGGCCCGAATCTCACTGGGGATTTTTTATGATACGCCTTTTTTGCGGAAGGTCGGTCGGCCTGCCAGAGTACCTGCCCGTGCCTGAAATACTGCACGGAGAGGACCCGGGATCTTCGCCAATATTAGCTGAGAGTCACTAGTTTCTAAATTTCTATTTGTACAACGATTGTGGTTGTTATATACCGTATATAGAGCAATACATATGGGCATCCGTGATCCAGTAGAGCGTCGGATTTGGAATCCATCGGTCCCGGGTTCGATACTCGGTCAGGCCACGTATGTAGTGCTATTGAGCAATGCACCTCACACACATTGCTTAGTACTGGTTAACCACTTTCACTGGCTAAGCTTGCCCAGGAAAACTGTATACATCCCGAAGGGGTTTGACATTAATGGCATACATATAATATTATCAAATCAGTCCTATTTGATATAACATAAAAGAAAACCTTTAATGAAGAATTTATAGAACATTAAACATGAATATTTGAATATGTAATCATATGCTACACCTATTGGTTGATATAACATAAAAGAAAACCTTTAATGAAGAATTTATAGAACATTAAACATGAATATTTGAATATGTAATCATATGCTACACCTATTGGTTGATATAACATAAAAGAAAACCTTTAATGAAGAATTTATAGAACATTAAACATGAATATTTGAATATGTAATCATATGCTACACCTATTGGTTGATATAACATAAAAGAAAACCTTTAATGAAGAATTTATAGAACATTAAACATGAATATTTGAATATGTAATCATATGCTACACCTATTGGGTTATTAAATTAAAAATTGTAACATACGCATACATGTATTTACAAAATGTATTTACTATATTATATTTTGAACATTATATGCTTTCAGATAACTAATCCAACCAGTCGACCACTGTTTGAAAACACACAGCGCCCTCTACCACTGAAACCTGATAACAAACGTAAGTTTAGTTGTATGAAAAGTATACGTACATGTATACATGCGTGCCATATTATGTACCACTTGCCGATATTAATACAAGTGAGGAAGCTATACAACTGACTTGTGGTAGGTCGGTGGTTTTACTGGGATACCCATAACACACACGGCTTTCCTCCACCATGTCTCCTAGCGATGCCATAATGTACGAATTGAAACTCGAAAATCAAATAACCAAATCTGACTACTCGGCTATCATTCCAGATACTGTTGCTTGGAAGTCGTGATAACGCAGTGGTAGCGCATTCGTTTCAGGTGCGAAAGGCCCGGAGTTCGAGCCCCACTGGAGCCGTTACGAGTGTGCCCTTAGGCAAGGCATTTAAATTCCACGTTGGCTCTTCTCTCACCTTCGTGGCGATGGATTCCATCAGGAATGAGGTGTCGAGAATGATTAAGTTGTAAGAACTTCTTTCGCAATCGAGCTATAATAAATGTGTATAAACTACGCTGTTGGTTAATATGAGGTCCAATATACAGTCAAACCTGTGTTAGTGGTCACCTCCATTAAGCAGCCAACCTGTATTAAGCAGCCAGTTTCCAGATTCCAACTATGTTGGTTTATTATACATTTTACCTCTATTAAGCAGCCACCTGTGCTAAGCAGCCACTTTTTTATTAATTGGCTGGCTGCTTAAGACAGGTTTGACTGTACGCTGATAAAGTGGTGTGCGATACATCTACTGATGGTAGATTTATTTGTTATAGAAGCAACGTTTTATTAAAAAAGTTTATTTGTTTAAATCCAGAAGGTCTCAGACCCATGTGGCATACATGTACATATACACAAATATGGCGACAGCAAATCATTATATCAATATATCTAATTAATTATGTAACACTAAAGCAAATATTTATATGTGATAATATGTGATAATATAGAAGAAGAATGCTTTAATAACATATGTATGCCATGTTAACTTACTTTAAATGCTTTTATTTGTATTAATAACATACCAAACATCCTGCATGCAATTATTAAGAATATATTAGGAGAAGACCTCTATTGTACAGTGGATGCGCTTTCGCTTCAGGTACGAAAGGTCCGGAGTTCGAGTCCCGCTGGAGCCGTTACGATTGTGCCCTTAGACAAGGCATTTAAATTCCACATTGCCCTCATGGAGGTCAATTCCGAATTCCACCAGGAATGAGGTGTCGAGAGTGATTAATATAATGTTGTATGAACTTGTTTCACAATCAAGTTAGAATATATGTGTATAAACCAAAGACTACATGTATATATAAATAGAGAATACCTCTATTACTTGTATAAACCAACTATATATCAGCCAGAGGGTCGGAGGTTATAAAACTTTTCTTAGATCTCAAACTCAGGTATAAAGAATTTGATTGGTCGAGTCAGACTTTTACACTTAGCAGAACCAATCAGAAGCTTGAGACTGAGTTTGAGATTGGGGAAAAGGTTTATAACCTCCAGGCCAGGTGGTGCAAAGAACAGACCAATAATCTAATAAAACTGATAATTGACACCTATACATGGATATAAGTATTAGTTCTTGCAGCTTATATCTTATTTCCTACGAAAGCTTTACTGGTTATTGTTTACACGATTCATTATGCTAGTTCATGTTTTAATTTGTTGAGGCCCTCATGGTATATCGACTTAATTGTTCAAATGAGTTCTCTCGTTAAATAAAGTCTTCATTAGTATTATAAAATATTATTATTATTATATATTATTATTTATTATTATTTATTGTTATTATTATTTATTATTATTATTGTCCGCCTACGTGGTCGAGTGGTTAAGATCGCTGACTTGTATACCACTGTAACCTATCATCACTGATAGCCCCCCGCTCAGACCGCGTTTCATTTATATGAAAAAGTTGGCCGTTTCTTACGGAGGTTGGTGCACCCAAGTACTGGTTAACCGCTGGAGCCTGCCCAGGAAAGGTGTTGTTAGGTAAACTTCCCGCCGGTGATATAGCCCAAGATGCAGGCGTAAAACCCGAAATATAATTAATATTATTATTATCATTATTAGTATTATTATCAATGTTTTACAGGTCGTCTAACTATAGCAATTCCTACAATCAACCGGCGAGATGGCAACTACTTCAATGACATGATCAAATCAATGTTCAACAAAACATTGGAAAACGACTTAAAAGATATCATTTTCGTAATTTTTCTTGCTGATTTTAATAACACAATTTGGAAAACGGAAACGGAAGCTGCGCTTAAAACTAATTACTGGAACTATGTAGAATCTGGGTCATTGCATGTTATACAGGCTCCAGAAGAATTTTACAACGGCTTGCGTCGCTATGGAAACAATTCGTATATGAACTGGAGGACAAAACAGAATTACGATTATGCGTATTTAATGAAATACTGCGAGCATTTATCAGAATATTATATGCAAATGGAGGATGACGTCATAGCATCTGACGGTTACTATTCCGCCATAAATGAATTCATTGAAATTCAAACAGACGACACGTGGATTTGCTTAGAATTTTCAGAACTTGGTTTTATTGGGAAACTTTACCATTCAAAACATATAAGAAACTTGTCTGATATGCTTGTCATATTTAGTGATACTCAGCCCGTTGACTATACATACCTGTACTATAACATGCTACTGAACAATGGACTGAAGAAACTTAGACGACCCACCCTCTTCCAGCACATGGGATACCATTCCAGCTTAACCAACAAAATCCAAAAATTGCGAGACAAATATTTTGAGTTTCCCTCCAAAGATTGGAACGGCGATAACCCGTCTGCTAAAATTTATACAACTTTAAAAGAGAACAAGGATTTTGCTTCTAATTTACCGTACGTCAGTGGACCAGGCCACTTTTGGAGTTATAGTGGAGCAAAAGAAAATGACACTTATTCAATAATGTTTGATTCTGCTCATTTGATTGCTAAAGTTGTAGTAGTGACGGGCTCCAAAGATCACCCGGGTGACGTCATACATAATGGCATTCTAGAAGCCAGCGCTGTGGTATCCGGTTCACCTGACGATCCAGTCTGTGATGATTTTATTGTTCTAGGAACATTTAAAGACGGAAACATTCTCGTTGACACACCAGTAATAAGATCAAAGCTAGGTCTTGTTAAAATACGATGCCTGCAAATACGAATAACCATGCCACAAATAGAATGGGTTATACTTAAGGAAATAGCCGTATTTTATGCGCGAAATTAAGCTTAGACATGTAAATGATGATGTAAATGAGATGGTGCTTATACAGTATTACAGTATGAAATAGCCGTATTTTATGCGCGAAATTAAGCTTAGACATGCAAATGATGATGTAAATGAGATGGTGTGTACACAGTATTACAGTATGAAATATCCGTATTTTATGCGCGAAATTAAGCTTAGACATGTAAATGATGATGTAAATGAGATGGTGTGTACACAGTATTACAGTATGAAATAGCCGTATTTTATGCGCGAAATTAAGCTTAGACATGTAAATGATGATGTAAATGAGATGGTGCGTATACAGTATTGCAGTATGTACTACTAGTCCTATTTGATTTATTATTCTTATTATTTAACGTCGCTACTGGTTGCCCATTTCCGGAACGACGGGAAGTTTACCTAGCATCACTGTTCCTGGGCAAGCTCCAGTGGTTAATCGGTACGCTGTGCACCAAAACTGCCAACTGTTTCATATAAACCAGACCCCGAGTTAACCACCGGAGACGGATCTGTAGTCCAGTGGTAACACGCTGGACTGGTAATCCAGGGATCGCAGGTTCGATCCCCCGTCTGACCCTAATAAAATTAACAGTCTTTCAGATGGGACTTTAAACCGAGGTCTCGTGTGGGTGCTTTACACCGTGCACGTAAAAGAACCAGATGAGGCTATGGAATGGGTCTATGTCTGTATCATTGCACTATCCTCCAACATCTAAATTGACTAATCTCTTCAGGAGGCGTCGCTCATATGAGTAACCGGTAGCGACGATAAATAAACGTAAAACACACTTAACCACTCGACCACGGAGGCGGTATAGCATTTGATTTGTTATTCTTTGTTGCATGTATCGAGCCATTTATGGCGAAAACGTGTGTAATGTTAAATCTGAAGAATATGTCTAGTAAAATATATGGTACCAATCAAGTGTTGTCTAAGTATTAATTAAAATTCCTACCACATCATATATTGGTAGTGGATCAGAGGTCCAGTGGTTAACACATTGCACGTAATCCATGGGTCACATGTCCGGTCCTCCGATCCTCGCCATACCATCTTAAAATGATTTGTATCATACATATTATGCAGAATAAGACTTTAAGCCGAGGTCAGTGCTTTGAAACGAAGTCAGTGCTTTGAACCGTGGTCAGTGCTTTGAACCGATGTCAGTGCTTTGAATCGATACTGCAAAGGAGCTATTTTATTTACATACATAGTATAAAGAATTAGACTTTAAACCGAGGTCAGTGCTTTGAAACGAAGTCGGTGCTTTGAACCGAGGTCAGTGCTTTGAACCGGGATCAGTGCTTTGAACCGATGTCAGTGCTTTGAATCGATACTGCAAAAGAACTACTTGACCCGTCGGTGAGTAACAATCTGTTACTTGTCCATGCTATTCTTGGTTGTGGTACCGTATCACGTGCATATGGTCTGGGTAAATGTTTTGTGGTGAACAAGCTCTGGAATGACGTAGCATTTCCTCAACGGGCAAAAGTATTTATGAAAGCTGGGGAAATGTAGTAGTCCTCTGGCTGCGGGGGGTTCTGTTTTTGTGCCCGGACCTAAACTCTTCAAAATATTAAAGTACATACCCAGACCAGGTTTGCTGGAATTGGTCGATTATGTTTTGTTTAACCAGTTTGTGGACATTGTTGCTTACTGCATTTCGTTGGTTAAGCCAAATGTAGGAGTATCCAGTAGTATCAAGAATTCTCCTTATATATGATGACCATTTGTAAGCATGATTGGCTTGTAACATATATTGGTAACATTTGTATGCTATTTTGGAATGGTAGGAATTAACCATTTTACTCCAATATTTTATCATGCGAGTTTTAATAGTAATTTCTAGAGGGTGGCTTCCCATTTCGGCATATAACATATATCTGGGGGTGCTTTTCCTACTTTTAGTTAATGTCCTTAAAGCAGCATTACATCGTAATAAAGGATGTTTTGGGTAAAATATAAATACTAATGTGCGTGTGTTTACAAACATCGAAATAGTCGCCCAGAAACGATAAAATTCCAATAAATTTAAACCGTCGTATACGCGAATTTGTTTTATCAACACACGAACTGTCAGCACGCACAGCGCGCATGCGTGAAACAACAGAGGATGTAGAAAACAACGTATATATTTTGAACATGAAAGACTATCTATCTATCTTCCTCTAGTGTCGAACCCCTCGCGGGGATGTAGACATGTCCCTAAAAGACTTAGCTAACAGAGGTATGAATCAACATATCAAGTAATTTAATTAAAAAAGACAACGTGGGACAAATGGGGACGATGCATTCCGAATGTAAACATAATGCACAACAATGATATAAATCGTATATAATATGCATAAATATACAAGTGTGTTCATTTGTTTTGTTCTGTACATTGTATATATATATATATATATATATATATATATATATATAATGAATGCAATAAAATATGATTAAAATAAACTGTAATTAGTAAGGTTTTAATTTGTTGTTAGGGGTATGTCTTGTGTGTCCGGTTGTAAACAAGTGCGTGACCGATCGACTCGGAAAGTCCTACTTTTGGTTTCGAGTTTGTGTTATCGCCAAAAAACACTGTTTACCAAATGAACATAAGCATACAAAGTATAATGGTAGAATGTGTAGCAGCATTGCTACCCATACGTAAATTTTTTTCAAATATCCGTTATTTCATACGATGTAATGCTGCTTTAAGAAGTCACAGTGAACTTGTTCCAGTATATTGAGATTTTCATAACCCCACGTTTCACAGACATATGTTAAAATTGGTATTATGGTATGGTCAAACAATTTAATCTGAAGGTCAATTGGAAGATTTAAATTATTAATTCGTATAAAAAGGGCATACATGGCTTTATTGGCTTGGCTGACCAGATACCTTCTACATGTAAGAAAGCTACCAGAGGAAGCAAAATAAATTCCAAGATACTTGAATTCCTTAACCGTTTCAATATGTATACCATTAATAGTAAATAAATACTTTTCTGGTTTATTTGTTCCAAACACTATAACCTTTGTTTTGGAAAAGTTGACCTTTAACCTCCATATTTGACAGTAGGAATAAAAATCATCAAGTGTGGACTGGAACATTGCTTCATCTTCACCAACAATAATAGTATCGTCAGCATATAAGAGTATTAATATGTTCATAAAATGGATGGTATCCTCTTCATTGATATATATCTGTAGTCCATTATTTCTCGACAAATGTGACTCAATGTCATTAGGAAAATGGAAAAAGGTACATGGGACAGATTATCGCCTTGTCGGATCCGACAATTGGTTGTAAACAAGTTTGAAGAGCGGCCATTAGAAGACACGCATGTTTTCATGCCAGAGTACATATTTTTGATTACTTGTAAGATTTTGCCTCTAATACCTGTTTTGAAAAGTTTACTCCAGAGCCCAGCGTGCCAGACAAGGTCAAATGCTGAAGTAAAATCAATAAGGCCACATAGCAGTTTATTTTTCTGTGAACGCAGTTTCTTTATTAAGAAATTTAAAGTAAAAATGTCTGTCGTTGAATAGTTAGCCCTAAACCCTGCCTGATTTTCAGCCAAGTGATTATTATCCTTCAAAAATGTACTTATTCTGTCATTTAATATCGCTGTGAATAATTTCCCCAAACAGCTTAATAAGGTAATGGGTCTATAGTTGCTAGGGTCTAAAGATGAGCCTTTATTTTTATAGATTGGCTTTATGGTTCCAATAAGCCATTCATCTGGAAAAATAGCTGAATCTAAAATGTTATTGAACAACGAGCAGAAGATAGGGGATAAAATATGTTTTGTGTTTTTCAGGTATTCATTAATTACATTATCGTACTGCGATGATGCTTTCCGTTATTACATTTTGTTATACATTTTTCAATTTCAATTTGGGTTATTGGTCGATTTAGGCAATCTACGGAGTACTGAGGGGAGCTATCAGAATCCTGTGACGGTAGGTCACTATTGGTGAGTGAATCCTGGTTGATATTTTTAAAATGTTCGTAAAAGGCTGCGATGCTCGGGGTCTTTTCTGATTTATTCTTAACAATAGAGTTAAAAAAATTCCAATAATCCTTGGGCTTACGCGTGGACATCGCACGTAATTTAGTTTCGCTAGTAAATGTATGCCTATGGATGTACGTATTGATCGTCTGTTTATAGTGTCTACTTGCAGTATTTAATCGCTGCTTATTTAGGTCAGACTTGTGCAAATAATAAGTTTTACGCGCTATGTTGTACAATGTCCGTTCTTTTTTTACTCTGAGGCCCGAACCATATTTTATTTTCACTATTCATGTCAGTGCAGTTAGAGGACCAGTTTTTCTTGTTGGCACGATGCAATGTTGTATCAGCCGCGTGTTTAAATAGTTCTGATATTTTAATTGTAACATCGTTAATAAATGATTTTGTCGTGGGTCCATGACTTGTTTGGAGCATAATAGTAATCTCCTGTACTAACTGGGGATCAATGTTTTGGACAAATCCTTCCTTTTTAGTGTCTGACCATTTAGGCCGGGGACTATGCTTAGCTGGGATTTCCTTACAATATTGTTTAATTAATAAGTTCATTGACAATAGACTGTGGCCATCTGAGAATAGTGGGTCCAGGTCAATAATTTCAAACCTATCAAGGAGGGGTAGAAGCTTTGTAGACGAAATGGAGTAATCAATCACCGATGTTTCTCTGAATGTAAATTTTCCAGTATTATCTAGTCGCCTGTTTAGTATAAATAAATTATTGAACTTACACATGTCTAGGAGTCTACGGCCAGACTTGTTTACCTTACTATATTGTGATACTCGCTCACGCGGTATGTTTAAAATATTGAGTTGGTTTACCTGGTTAAATAGACTCAGTGTAACCTCGTCACCTGCTTTTTCCATTAAAGATACATATTGAAAATCAGGACGAATTGTATCCTCTAGCCAGACAGTTTCATGTTTATAATTAATTGATTTTGTTTTAATATTTCTTACTGCTAAATAAAAAGAATCATTTGTGGCATTTATGTTAATTACATGTGATGGTATAATTAGTTCAACTAATGCAACTTTCCATTCTTCTTTTTTAAAATTAATTGTTTTAGCTAATTTAGTTGTAAAATCACTTTTATTTGTTGAACGTTCGGCTTTATCACTTAATAATGTTATGTAAAAAGAATTTGTAATATTCATATTTGTAATTGTTTCCTTTGTCTAAAATGTAATGTTAATATTGTCTTACCACTAACAAAGTGATTCTCCTGTTATATATATTTTTATTTCATCAAAAATAGATTTTGATATTGATAAATAATGTTTGTGTACAAATTCTCTATGCACCTGAAATGATTTTCTTTTATTTTCAAATGGTACTATTCTTAAAATAGGACTTTCTAGACCTCCTAATAAACTATAATCTATTATATCGGAATAAATAAATAATTGATTTGAACCTATATTTAAATCAGATGCAAAAGGAAAAGAATCTAGATCATTATTATCATAAATAATACGATTATTGTTTTTATCTCCACCTAATTTTTCAAATAAAGAATCTGAAAATAAAAGACCTATATTACCTAGAGTTGTTGTTGTATCCTTAACATTTACAATATAATTAATTTCAGGTCTTTTACTAGATTTTGATAATGATATAGATAAACTTGCTTCATTATGAGGAATACTATACTTTAAACATTTTTGTAAAGAATTATTAATTTCATATACAACATGACCAATTCCTGAATATACACCTGGTTTTATACTACATTTCATTTTATGAAGTCCATTATCATATGTATAATTAGAACTAGTAACTACGAATATAAAGTTTCCTAATATATCACTAGTAGTAACATAGTGAAAAACCGAATCTTCTTTATTTATGTTTATAATTTGTGATGGATGAATTAATTCAACTAAAGCTACTTCCCAATTTTCTTTTTTTATATTTATTGATTTAGGTAATTTTGTTGTAAAATTATGTAATGTATTATTTGGAAATGTTTCATATGAAGAATCACTAAGTAAAGTTACATAAAAAGAATTAATTTTTTCTTATCGAATTTTAAATTTGGAGATGGTAATATATATCCTAATGAACTACTTAATAATATTATCCATAAATCTTTGTTTGTATTTTGTAGACTTAATTGGATGATAGCTGCTATAATAATGAAATAAATCACAATGATTTGGGAAATAAATATTAATGTATTTTTTGGTTTTCTGTCACAAAATGGTATTGTAATATTTGATTCATCGGACGACATTATATTAAATTTGTTTCTGGAATCCAAGAATTAAATGTTTTTGGATACCCTTCCCAATGTACATTTATTTCTTTTATTTTCTTACCGTTTATTATCCGTGTACGTTTTCCAACAACTGAATCAATATCATAAATTTTATTGTCTTTTATAGTTTGAATTTCTTGTAAATAAAATGACCCTTTTATTATATCATTATTTAAATCCTTTATTTTCACTGATACAGGATTTGAATTATTAATTTTATAAACTTTAAATAATTCAGTTGTCCAATTAGGTAAATAACCTTTATCAAATGTTTTTTTAGTTTTATTAATTCTAACTAAATCGTTAATTTCTATTTTATTTGTTTTTATTTCTTTTTTAATATTATCACCAAATAAGATATCGGTTATTTCTGGTTCATTTTTTTCTGTAACAAGTACAGGAGATGTATGAATACTTCTATGAAAGCTATGATTATAAGCATAAACTATATCATTTAATTTATTTATATATTTTCTAGTTTTATTATGTGTAAAAAACTTCCACATTCTATTCTTTAAAGTGCGCTGAAAACGTTCAACAATACTAGCTTTTGTTTCCGGGTTTTCAGTTGTAAAAAAATAAATATTATTATTTTTTAAAAATGTTTGAAATATTTTATTTTTAAATTCCGAACCTTTATCTGTTTGTAATGATTTAGGAATTCTTTTAGATTTATTTAAAATAGTTTGAAATGCTTTAATCATTGTATCTCCACTTTTATTTTTAATAGGTATTACCCATGCATATTTAGAAAAACATCTATAACACATAATAGATATCTAAAATTATTATTAAATTTGCTATATTTTTGTAAATCTGCTAAATCAGCTTGCCATTGATAATAAATACCTCCTGAAATGGTTTTTCTTCTTTTAAAGTTTCTTATTATAGGTTTATGTAATGTATAAGTATTTTGTTTTTGTAACCAATTCTTTACTATATTTAACGAAACATATTTACCTATAGTTTTATATTTTTTAATTGTTTGATATAATTTATTTATACCTGAAAAACTTGATGGATGTTTAGGATTATAATAGATACTTTTTAAAGTATATTCAATTTTATTTAATAAACCTGCTTTTAATAGTTTTCCCATTTTTGTTTCCCTTTTTTATTTATACTTTTTTTTTTATACCTGATGTTGAAGGTTCTATACCTGATGTTGAAGGTGTTGATGGTGTAGGTGGAAAAGAAAAACTTGAATCTACTATATTACTTGTGTCAAAAAATTCATCATCATCATCACTATCAAAACCTTTTTGCATTGATGCCCAGCGTTGTTTGTTGCCTATATATTCTTTTGGTATATTAATATCTTTTAAAATTTTAGAAAAATAATTCCAACCAGTAGGAGGTTTGTATGATTGTTTTCTTTGTCTAATTACATCATTAACTAAATCTATTATATTTGAACCTGCAAATGTTTTACCATTAATTTCTAAAACACCTTTTTCATCCCATTTTATATTTGGATCTTGTTTTAAACGTTCTAATACTAATGTACCTTTACGTTGCATAGTTTTAGGAATACTTTCAATAATAGCATCATTAATTCCATGTACATGTTTTGGTTTAGTATTTTCAGAAATATTGGGTTGCGGTGATGATGATATAGCTTTAGTATGGGATAATTTAAATTTATGTAATGTTTCACCAAATAATCTTGATTTATCTGATTCATTTAAATCATCTCGTTTTAAAATATCCCCCATTTCAGATTGTAAATTTGATGTTTTACTAATATCAGGATTAACTGGTAAAGTAGGTCTATGCTGAGTTTTCCATTGATTCATTTCTTCTAATGTTTTCATCGGAACAATAACCATTTTTTTCATATTTCTTTTAAAATAGGTTTAATAATAGTTCCTAATAATGAAAGTAAATCACTATTATTTTTATTATTTAATATTTTTATCTTTTGTTTAATACTTATTTTATGGTCAGCTAATTTCCGTATGTGTTTACTATGAGCTTTCAACTGAGATGTATGACCATTTGACATGGCTACATTACCCTTTAAAACATTTTTACAACATTCACATATACTATTAATAAGTTCATTTGGTGCATGTACAATTATATTTCTTCTAAATTTCTGAGGTGAATTTGACAATGCTATTAACATTTCACAAGTTGATAATGTGGTGCTAAAGGTAAATGTATTGGAGTATGACTACTATTAATACTATTATTAATACTGTTATTAATAAATGAATTGCTATCAGGGAGATTGTTTTTTTCTATGGATGTTAATAATTTTGATACATTATTTGGAGATAATGAAGGTAATATAGGTGATGGAGTTCTAGATTTTAAATTTTGATTATCTAAAATAAATGAATTTTCTGATATTAAATCTGATAAATTTTGGGTTTGATTTTGATGATTTATATTTATAACCGGAGTTCCTAATATTTTTCTAAGTTCTGGATAACTAGTAGGGTTTTGTTTATTTAATATTTTATTTTTAATCTTAGTTTTAAATTTGCTTGACGATCGCTATTTAAAATGGTTTTTCTTAAAAGATTCATATTTTTACCTATTGGTTTTTTTGTCACTGGCGATTTTTTAGTTTGTTTCCTAGGTTGTTTTTTAACAACTTGTTTTTGTTTACCCCCTGCTGGTTTTTTAGCCTGTTTTTTACGTCCATTATTTTTATTAGGAGGTTTTTTTTAGGAGATTTAAAACTTCTAATCATTTTTTTACCATCCCATTTTATTAGTGTTTTTATTAAACCACCACCCAAAAAACCCATACCTCCAGGAGTTAAAATTAATTCTCTCTTTTTATCTAAACTTACATTATCATCAACAATTTGTTCGAGGATATGTTTATTTTTATCCATAAATTTTTGTGTAGGTTTAGGTAATTTAATTTTTTTATCTAAAATATTTTTGGAAGCTAATATAAACCATTTCATCATTTGGGCTAAACCCTTATTTAATAAAATAATTCTATTGTCATGATTTCTTTCAGCCCCCAAATTTGTTAGCGCTCTAATTAATGAAATTGGTGTAGTCTCCATGATTGCTAAAATGTAAATGAAAAAATAACATCTAATGTGTATATATTATAGCTCCTCTATCATCCCCTGTTTGCCAATGATGAAAAATGTCTGTCCTAATTCTAAATTGTTCTGGAGTTGATGGATGAAAATCTAATAATAAATAACCATGAGGGTTAGTAGTTGCATCGTGGTAAGCATGTAATAGATGGGGTAATTGTGTTTGATTAGCTAATACTTTTATTTGACCTTTATCTCTACTATTTTGAAATAACACCATATAATGTGAATTTAAACTTATTGTTCTAGATGATTTAGATTGTTGGTACATATTTTGAGTTATATATATTATACTAGCATTAGGATGATGCCCTTTACGTGTAAACCATAATTTGATTTTTTCTTCATCAACATCCCCCAACATATCGTCAAAAACTATTAAACTTGGAGTTGATGTATCAGATGTAATATCTTCATCATTTTCAGGTATTCCATTAATAAACTTAATCGAAGTACCCTCACTTTCTTGTAAATCTCCATAAATAGATTGCCATTCTTTATAACACCATATTATTCTGTCTGGAACAATATCAAATATATCTTTTTTATATTTGATTAATTGTTTAACAAATTGTGTTTTACCAGAACCACTCGGACCACACATAAAAATATTACATGGATGATGTAAAAACATACTGACCTCCATGGTGTACAAGTAATGACTAACATAAATAATGCTAAATATGATATTTAATAATATTCTCAATCAAAATCTAAAAATAGTTCAATATAGTTCATATATTGTATTGTCCATAGTTCATATATTGTATTGTCCAAAAAATGAATTACAATTCCAGCATATATTGTAATTCTTTCATGCCATTATCCTCAAATAGTCTCCGTATAATATAGCTCTTCCAGGTCATCATCTGTAACATTGTACCATCCTGGTTTAATATCCATCTCCATATACGTCTTCCAACATTTAAATAACCATACTGGAACATTGTCGTTGTTTACTATCTCAGCGGTAAATTCATCATGACTCCAACGTACAACTTCACATAGAAATATAAGGCTCATGTACTCGACGCTGTCTAGAAAGTCACTGTAAAAGTGGGGTGACTTCAATTCTTGATCTATAATATCATAGCTCATATCGTCAAGTTCATCCGTGTTATACATAAATGCACGTATTAATGCAGCTCTGTATACTGTAGTATCTAATGTACGTGGTTGTTCAGCCATTGTAATGCTCTAACTGATAAGTTTCTATAACACAATCTTATATATGAGCTATCACAAAAAATCTATTATTAGTTATATAACCAACATTTAAATAACATTGGGATAAGACCCTTGTTGTTTACTATTCCAGTGTTAAATTCATCAAAACTCCTCCAATGTACAACTTCACATTTATATAGATCTCCCATTATGTCAAGACATTCTAAAAAGTCATTGTAAAAATATGGAGACTTCAATTCTCGTTCTATAATATCATAGCTCATATCATCAAAATCAACTGTACTATTCATAAAAGCCTGTATTAATGCTGCTTTGTAGACATCGCTAACTGTATGTGTGTATTCAACCATTTTAAAGTTCTAACTGCTAAGGCTCTATAACACAATCTTATATAAGAGCTATTACAAATCTATTAATAGTAACAGGTCAATTTATAAAAAGTCTAATATAGGTCATGTACCATTCACATTTACATTTCTAAATAACTTTTTAAAGCTCTAACTGATAACGGTTATATATCCATGATCTTATAATGGTTATTACATCTCTATTATTAGCAACATATATTTTCCAATCATCAAAGTTTATTGCATCCATATTCAGAATAACATCGTAATAGTCCATTTGTAAAAGTTCCTCTATATTCTTTTGAAATATATCAAAGGTTCTTATTTGATATAATTTATCATATATTTCTTCATCTGTTTTCATATCGAAGTCAATAGTTTGGTGTAACGCTTCTGTATATAAACTATATTCAAGAATATAATACAATGAAATATATGATTTCGACCATATCTTTGACATCTTCGTTAATTATTGTTGATTATAGCTACTAGTTCAGGCGCAATATTAGGACTACCCCCTTGTAATATTACATTGCAGTATATTTGTAAATCATCGTATAATGTATTTATAGGTATATTCATTGCAACCTGGCTCACATCACCTTTTCTAATGATTTGTCTAATTGTATATTTGCCTACACGATGATTTAATATTATAAACCCTCGTGCTGTAGGTATAGTATAGGGTTTTGTCGAATATCCAAGAGTAAACCTTGTTTGTAAATATTGTGAAATACACATATAACAATCGGTTCTATTTCTGCATGAAATAATTATATTATTTATATCATCAAATGTTGCATTTCTTATTTCAAATTTCCATATTGTACTAGTAAGATCTTCCAAGTCTTCTATTCTTTGGTTGATTAGATCAAATAGTGTTTGTTTAACACAAAACGAAA
This sequence comes from Archivesica marissinica, assembly GCA_014843695.1. NCBI lineage: Eukaryota > Metazoa > Mollusca > Bivalvia > Venerida > Vesicomyidae > Archivesica > Archivesica marissinica. The sequence goes on from CM026391.1 coordinate 7,824,606, forward strand.
AATCATCTCTTGATTCTATGTCTCTTTTTTGGTTTGTTTTTGGTTTTGTGGTTTTTGTTGTTTTGTTGGTTGGTTATTAATTCATGTTTTAATGTTTTATTCATTATAGAACTATTAACAAGTTCCTTATATATCATATGTCTAATTTCAACTGGTACAACATTTAGGTTTATCTCTTCCATTTTTAGAATGGTAGTTTGTAGATGTAATAATTTCTTCTCATGTCATCACTTATTTCTTTAAACAATTCTCTATGAGTATCAATGAACATATATTCTTGCTCATCGTTTAATAATGTTCTACTGGTCTGTTTGTTATTTGTTATATAATAACCGTAGGCTAACATTAAGTTTGGAGTTATACCCCATAATGGTAGTATATTTATAGCTACACGATACCAACTATTAAATAATGCTGCTAACAAAATAATATTATCAGCATTAAATCTTTTTTTAAGTATGGTAATATTAGTGTCAGGAATCCCAATAGCGTCACAAATACTATTAATATTTGGCGTATTTTTAACAAAAATTGTTCTTAACTCTATATATTCTTTTTCATAGAAACCCATGGTTTAATCATGGTGAAAACCGTATGGTACAGTCAAATAGTTATCTACAACTAATCGTTTTGTATATACCGATCGAAATGTTTTTGTCTGCGTTTCACTAGTGACCTTTCTATTTTTAGATTTTTTAATACGAGACTCATATGTGATATGTATAGAATAATTTTTTCTATCATTTATACATTTAATCATAGATTCAAAGTTTACTTTTTGAGATGTATTGTAATCTAAGGTAATTCCTTTTACTTTGCATTTAGTGAATATATGACCATTTACATCATATTGATACCCATAATTTTTAGGCCCTAAACCAACATAGCTTATAATTTTTCCATCAGGTACTTCATCAGTCCATTTACCTAAACGGCTATCTACAATAGGAATATTGTATTCCCCTGGTTTATATACAAATATACAACTGTCTGTATCATAGTATAATACTCTATCATCTAATAGTTCAAGAACTGCGTACAATTCTAATCTTGCATATGCAGTTACAAATGCAGCAGCCACAACATTTGAGGAAGCATGAGGTTCAATTTCATCAGTTAAATCTTTATAATTCATTAATATGAAATTATCATGATCAAACATATCTATACTACTGACCTCAATATTACTATCATTCATAATATCAAAAAATCTTGAGACTTTACTAATATATTCACAATGGGGTAATATGTTATTTTGAGCATTTTTACCCCATAAACAGTTAAGCCTAGTTTTTGCAAATGCGCGTTTTCCAGGATTATATTTAATATTTTCAAGTACAATACCTTCTGCATCAAAATAATCAGTTTTAAACATCTTTTCATCATCTTCATTTTTAACCCAATTTGGGTAACCATTAGCCTCTTGTTTCATTTTTAAAAGCTTATCGATATATTGTTTATATACATCTGAACTCCACTCACTCCAATGCCATATTTGATATGTTTCTAATATTTGATAACCTTTATCTAACGCTTTCTGTATTTCTACAGTTGTCCATGTACCAATCAACACTCTTTGATTTTCTGTATGATTGCAATAATCATCTTCATTCTTAGCACATGTATAACATAGAGTAAATATCATTTTTTTATTACAATGTATTGGTAATACAGGCATCCATAATGTTTGAGGGGGTAGTATTTTGCATTTTATCAAACCCTGATCGTCACTAATATATTTTATATCAATTTGTTCTTGACTTAATATATTTGGATGTCCACATGGATATTTTTTATATTTATTAACATATGGATATAATGAACATATATCAACATATTTTATTTGTTCATCATCTTTTATTTTATGATATAATTTTACAGCATTTGTTCTACCTCCAAATAGAGCATCTCTAGGTTTAATAGGCTCTCTAAATGGATATAATACAGTTATATTATTTTTATATTGGATATTGATATTCTTATATTTATCAAAATCACATTCCCATATATAAATAATTTTATAACCTAATATTTTTAATTCGTTAAATCGTTTAATAGTTTCTTCATGCAGTTGATGCATTGTTTTTTTAGTATATGGGTTAATATATTTTCTATTTGGATAACATTTCTCACACCCATGATATAAGCAACCCAGAAATTCATATATTATACCGTCACAATATCCATCTACATGATATTTAACTATTTTTTTTTCACCTCCATTTAAGGGATGACAAATTTTCTTATTTAAATCAGTACTATAGGCCTGCAACCATCTTATACCTTTAATAGAATATTTAGTTTTGTTAGGATATCCACTATCAGATATAACCCCAAGACTATTTTTAGGCATATAATTTTTTCTCCACGCTTGAGGTAATGTTATCGCCTCCCTAAAGGGGTTAATGTGATCACTATTTAAAAATTGTAATATAAATTCCCCGCAACCTCTTCTTAAAATATCAACATCTGAAATACAATACTTTTTCATTTCTTTTCTAAAATCAAAAAACTCTTGATTTTTAATTTTATCATCATACCATTTCATAAATATATCACGATTTTCAGGTTTCATAGACCCTGGTTTATAATAGTCTAATGATAAATATGGACCAATATAGTTTTGATATTGATCAGTATTTGCCCAAAAAGGAAACCAACCTTTAGCTAATTCTTTTAATCCAAATGTTTTTGGGAATGATGCTAAAGGTATCCCTATAAAATTTAAGGAATCTATTAATCTTATATTTTTATATTTTAATAACATAATATTATTCCCATTCATAATTAAATCAGGTTTAATTGTACCATGTGTAATTAAATATCTTAAAACAAATTGTGTATCATAACCTCTTCCATTATGAGCTATTACTGTTGAATAATTATGAATAGGACTAAATAACCATTTACAGAATTCTTGTAATGTATTGATGCCTTCAAATATCATTTGTTTTTCACCTTCAATATTATTACAATGGTCACAATATTCGGTAACTGATTTACAAATACATTTGTCACATGCCCGTTGAGCTACACAATAATTTGGTTTATGTTCCCCATCATCAAATTGACATTCAAAGTCATAAAATATATAAGGTACTATTTTTGGTCCTTGTTTTAATGGTTCAGATACATATATCGGTATATAACAATCATGGTCCAACGGTACTATTACTTTACAATATTTACATTTCTTAAACCCTTGGCATATATGATTTTTTTTACCTTCTATTAATAGAGTATCACATTTTTTACATAACTGTACAGACGAACATATATTTTTCTTATGTTTTCCTTTAATTGTTTTATGATTTTCATAACATGATATACTAACAAAACACCGGCTACAATTATTACAATAAATACTTTCTTTTTTTTCACATAATTCATGCGAATAACATTTACATATATTATTACATTTATGATACTCTTTATTACTATAACCTACATCACAATACTCACACAAATAACTACAACCAAAAAAACCTGTAATTGAGATAATACTATCATAATGATTACCATGATAATATAAATGTATAACTTTACTATTATCAGTCATTGTATATGGTTCAAATAAATGTTCACCTTTTCCATGTTGTTGGTGTATTTTAATAATATATTCCGGATATATTTCATTTTGTATTATTTTATATTCTTCAATACCACATTTCTGGTTTATGTCTATACCAACTTTATTTAATAATTTTTCTGCTTCTTGTTTTTGAAGAGGTTTGTCTGTTTTTCTAATTTTCCCCCCATTTTTTTTTCCATTCATCACTTTTATCAGTATTTAATTTACACATACATACAACAATGGATCTAGCTAAACACATACTATCTTCACTATTTTCAATTTTAATAATACTACGTTTTATATTTATCATATTATCAATGCCTTTTTCACTACCATGATGCATTGTTTTTCTACTACCTCCAATAGGCATTGATGTATGAGTAAATTCAATTCTCAAACCATTATCATGTATTTTAAATTCTTTATTACTTTGACTTACTCTTTCGATTTCATTCAATAATGTTGTTCCTGATATATTTTCAGCATCATTAAATGGTATATGAATGCCAAATTCTAATGTAGGATGAGTAATAGAAAATCTAATTTTATCATGTGGTTGTAAGTTTGATTTTTCTTTTATTTGTTTTACTAAATTGTTAAATAATTCATTAGTAAAATCAAATGGTTTATCATATTGGTTAAAGGTCAAATCATATACTTTACTTTGAGATCTATATTTTCTCGATTTTCTACTTTGCAATTCATTAATTTTATAATATTTATCATTAGTGTATAATATTTTATTTGAAGATTCTTCATTTGAAGATTCATTTGAAGAATCTTCATTTGAAGATTCATCACTACTAGAAGAATCTGAATATTCTACTAATTTTGTAGCCATTATTATATGACTGATTTGTTATTTTGATTTTTATTCTTATATACACTCTTTTGAGCTATTAATAACCATTATCTATTTATATTTTAATTATCTAAATATAGCTACATCAGTTTACTATAAATATAGGTTATTTCATAGACATTATTTATTCACTACTTTGGCAATCATTCAGTAACAATCATGAGTATGCAGCAACAATTAAATGAAATGAGTTTGAAGTTAAATGATTTATGGTATAAAGCATATGGAAATGAACAGGGACAGAAAAACATTTATTGTTATATTTGTAAGAAAAAAGGACACTATGCGAATGAATGTATTAACAAAACACAGCCGACCAAGTTTATAAATAATATAACATGTTATAAATGTAACAAACAGGGGCATTATGCTACTACATGCCCTGAAAAATATACATTGAAAAAGGAGAATACTATTTATCCAACCTATGATAAACCTGAATCGAGCGGGTTTGAGGTCAGCAACCAAACAGAAATTGCACCACAAACCAACACCAATGCCGATAAAACATGGGATGTAGAGGACATCATGGATGTAGAAATGGATTCCGGTATTTCACCTGGAGTACCATTTAAAGGCGAGCTTCCGAATATGACCTGTTCGACTCCAAAACCAAAAAGGACCCTTATGGACACCATAGATGAATGTGAGGAACCATTGAAAAAGAGGCCACGAGTTGAAGACCCAACTAAGGAGAGGGCTCCATTGAAGGCATTTCGCAAAAAGAGACTATTAAATCTATAAGATGATTGTATGGCATTACAGTGTTTTAAAAATTATGTTATTAAAATGGCACTAATAGATATGGTATAAAATTGACATTGAAATACCTATAAATAGAGTTAACTTTATAACACTCATTGTATTGGATGTACATATTATTATTTGTATAACCTGTATTAGTTATGTATTGTGGTTATTTCATTTTTATATTTTGATGTTGTGATTGTAATATATAATAAAATAATACTTTGACAAAATCTAAGAGGCCTTTATTTCATTTTATTTTGGGCCCTGAAAAGGGCCGTTGATAGTTTTTAAAAACTATTCGCCGCAATGTTTGCTACGACATGTAGGACAATATGCCCCACTTGTAACCTTACCACGACAGTAAGTGCCACCCATCAATCGTCCATGGCCTTCCGTTAAGGTGAACAATGGTTCATCATCATTGTTCCAATTGTCAGGCTCTGTTACAAAGTTAGAACTCTGAGGTGGTTGTTGTGTTTGCGCCAAGTTTTCGGATTCTGAACCAGGAATCGAAGGTCGAATGGTCGATATTATGCCGGCTAAATGGTTATAATTATGCTCATATACTCTAATTGTAGCCTCCAGATGCCTCACTTGATTCTTGTAGCCCTCAATAACATCTCCAAGCCTTTGATACTGGGCAATAATACCCTGGATCTGAACTTCATTAAGAGCTGCCATCGTTTGAAAAATAATGAATGACGCTACCTCTAAAAACCTGTATTTTATAATAAACTATCGGATTGACCTAAACAAAATAGAACAACCACTATAAATAGATTCTATATAACATAGTATTGGTTTTGACCTACTACACATTATACGTTATATATAGATTTTTATACACTCTAGATAATATTTTAATACAAGTATATGTTTGGGTAGGACTAGATATTCTTGACAAATTTGAGAGATATTTCTTATCGAAAAATATGTAGTGGTCCTGAAAAGGACCGTTTTATATAGCTCTAAAAAGAACTGTTTTTATATCAAGTTTTATTCGTAAAACTCTGATAAATCTGGATATAAATTAACCAGTTTAACATATGGTTCATAAAACTCTGATAAATCAGGGTATATATTCACCAATTTAACCACATATGGTTGGTTTCTCGGCCAAACAACATCCCGTCTAAGGAAGAATTGTTCCAGATCATATCGACGTTGTTCCTTGTAGTCCGTATATTCTTCATTTACAGTATTGACCTGCATCTCTGACTTTCCGTGTACTATCTTCCTATAGTTTCTTATCTTCTTATAGAACCTCCTAACCACACGCAGTAATCGGTTTTGAAGCATTTTTGATAACTGATATAAATTTCATATTGAACAGATAATTTATAGCGGAATATTGGATTGACCTACTAGCTATAAATAGATTCTATATAACATAGTATCGGTTTTTTTTTACCTACTACATATTATACGTTATATATAGATTTTTATACACTCTAACTAATATTTTAATACAAGTATATGTTTGGGGTAGGACTAGATATCGTTTTGACAAATTTGAGAGATATTTCTTATCGATAAATATGTAGGGGTCCTAAAAAGGACCGTTATTTAAAATATATATTTTATTTAATAAACATATTTTTCCCGTAGTTCCCTTGACCATCATATAATGGTTTCTTCGTCTGGGTTGTAGGGATTGTATGCTCCTCTTTCTTTTTATCTTTCTTCTCATCTTTTCTATCTTCTTTCTTATGATACGGCTCTTTCCTTTTTTATGGCTCTGCCTATGTTTTTCTTCATCAGTACACACTTCTATTTCCACCGGTTTTGTACATACGCATACTATCGGAATTTCAAGCGCATTACATGAAAAATTTAATTTAATTTCCGCAGGTTTCATTATTGGCTCTTCTTGATCTTTTGTTGTTGTCTTATTTTGAGCTACTTTTTCAATATTATTAGCGATTGTAGCCAAATTAATATTCATTCTTTGTAGTTCCCCATATATACCAAAGAGTACTTTGGTTTTCATCTGGCCCTCTTCTTTATTTTGAGGTATACTTGTTGTGGTGTAGTCTGTGTTGGTTGATACACCATTGCTGGGGGTTGCTGATAATATGGATCTGAAGGGAGTCCAATATTATTCATCGCTGTAGATAACAAATCTTGTAGGTCATTCATCGTGAATAAGAGTGTAACCTATTTTTCAATATTGGCTTTTTATACTAGTAAAGTAGGTCAATCCGATGTAATAATAACATACACTATACTTTTACAAAAAAGTTATTTTTAGCATGGAGGTCAATCCTAAAATTTCCTATAAAATGGAACGTGTGCTATTCATTTTTATCATTGCTGCTATCCTAACCGCAACGAATACATCATGTCTAATTTGTACATAGTTGATATTATCAGACGTATGAAGGTGTTAGAAGCTATACAGCGTTATGAAGAACAGTTATATCTGGAGACATCGGATCTATTGAGGGCAGAGGCAACCGAATTGGCCTGCAGACGGCGAGCATCTAGACAGGCAAGACACTCATTAAGGAATATTAATGAGTTACGCTATCGACCATATACAGCGGAACGAGTTACAAGATCTCCACCTAGGGACCACACTCCAAGATCTCCAGTTACAGCACCACCTACGGTTCAGACTCCAAGATCACCAAGTACAGCACCTCCTAGAGAACAGACCCAAAGATCTCCGGATTCTCCAGAACCTGAGACAACTCCAGAGATGGATCCATGCCTCGGGTATTCTACCCCAATAAAGTCTGAAAGTGCTGCGCGTTACTTCGGAATCGAGCCTGAAATGCCTGTAGCTACGGAGACTGCGGTACGATACTTCGGTATGCCGTCCCCAAGAACTGCGGCTCAACATCCTCAAACGTATCAAATGACAGGTTTCGGGAGACCTGCAAAACATTGGGGTGCTGCAAAAGCCCCCAATGATGGTGTTGACATTCAACCTACATGGAGTTCAGACACACCTTTACAGGAGGGCAGTATGCCAGGAGATTGTATGTGTAATGCTGTGGATGTGGAAACTACATCATGTCCGGATTTATACTAATTGTTTAGTATTGATAAAACGGCCCTTTTCAGGGCCAAAAAAAAATAGCCCTTTTTAGAGCTGATATAAAACGGTCCTTTTCAGGACCACTACATATTTTTCAATAAGAAAAATCTCTCAAGTTTTGTCAAAACAATATCTAGTCCATTCACAACATATATAGCATTACACCAGCATAGTTCATATTTTATACTTAGCAAAAATAAATATGGCTATATATTTAAAAGATATAGCAGGGGAATTTTATGAAGTAAAATTTAATCATACTATTATATTAGAAGCTGATTGTCAATGTTGCGGGTGTAGTGTTTGTTTCGATAGTGAATCAGATATCTGGGAAAAACTGTTAGGTTATTTTTGTCATTGGTGCTGTAAAGAAACATATTACTGTGATCTATGTTATGAACATAACAATTTCTTACATATGCATGGATTATGTTTATTTTGTTTTAATGGAGTATTTAAATGTAGGTTACCATAACGTTACACATTTTGACATGTTACTATTTATACACTTGTATTAAAATATTATCTCATAATATGTAGTAGGTCAAAAAAACCGATACTATGTTATATAGAATCTATTTATAGTGTGTAGGTCAATCCAATACCTCTGCTATATATGGTGTGTTGTTTATGTTTTTATTCATTATTGATTATCTCACAATGTCAAGCTTGATAGATTATTTGAATGATCCTATGCTAGGAGGGCGGTGGAGCCATATCGTAGAGCTGATTATGAAGTCAGCTGTTTCATCAACAGAACCACCACCAACCCCAGAGACTGATGATGATTATATCAGACGAATGATGAGCTATGTCCCTGTTTATGGAGGGCTTACGCCGGTGGATTATTGTGGAGAATCTATCTCTAACACAATATTTTCACAGGATATTATCAACCCTACACCTGAATACAACAACTCAACATGATATATCAGGTGTTTTTATTGTTAGGAAACAATATTAAGGCCCTTTTCAGGGCCATTACACATATTCCGATATGGGAACATCTCTCAAATATTGTCATTAGTTATATTTTATATATTACAACAAACATATATATATATTAGATATCTTTTATGTTTTCATTTAGTTGTAGCATTGCAAAGAGATAACACCTTCACAATGAGTTATTTACAAGATAGAATAACACATATAGTATCTACAAGTGAAGGACTGTATTTTTCTAAAGTACATTTAAGATTAGGAACAAATGTATTTATAGAAATGATACATGAGGAAATAATTAGAAAAGTAGGTCCTGATGTTGACTTAGAAACATCATCTTCACAACATATTGTAGAGAATGATAAACCATTTGTACATTATTATGGATTAGCGCATACAAAAGCAAAATTGTATTTAGGAAAGGAAATAAATATAGAAAGTTTGATTGTAAATTATTTAACAAAACGAAAATTAGATATTATTAAAAAGGAGGATATAGAAAAAGTATGTAAAGATTTAGGGATATATTACCCCAGCTGGCTTATAATGTATAATGATTATCTTATGGAAAGAAATAAACTCAACATGCCAGAACAACCAGATACTATAAATATAATTCATGTCTTATTACATAGACATTTAAATAGATTATATTCATGGAACTATTAATATAATCCAATTCTATTAATATATACCAAGAGTAAATAAGCTATATAAGTTAGAACAACCATAGAACACTATCATTATTTTTACTTGATATTGTAGCAAAGACATCAATCATGAATAATAGCAATATGAAAGCAAATCATATGGTATCTACAAATGAAGGACTACAATATTCTAAAGTACAGTTAGGTTTAGATACAGATCTTTATATAGAAATGGTAAATGATGAAATAATCAGAAAAGTAGGAGATGTTGACTTAACAACAATACATCCAGAACATATTCTAATTTTAGATGGGGAACCATATAACAATTATTATGGGATGCTTTTTTCACATGCGCAACAATATTTAGGCAAAGAAATGGATATAGAAAGTATATTGACTCATTTTCTATTGAAACGTAAATTAGATATCGTTGAAATAGATGATATAGAATTTATGTACACTACATTAGGTATGGGATATGAGAAATGGATCTCAATGTATGACGATTATGTTGTTTCTAGAAATAGATTAGTATTACCATATGATGAAAGCTATATAAATGTACTTGATGTCTTATTATACCATCATTCAAAGAGAGAGTGGTAGTAACATGACGCATATAGTAAAATTCGATGGGGAAGTAGGATTCTGTTCGGAATTTGTTAATAGTATTATACATTTAGATATAGGGGAGGAGGTGATGATTGATATGGTTAATGATGAAATAACACGAAAGAGAACACCAAAAGAAGAGAATTTTGGTAATATGTTGTCAAATGTACGTTTACATTTGGGTCAATATATAGATATGGAAAGTGTTATTAAACATTATTTATATAACAAAAATATTGCGAGTGTTAAACATAGAGATATAGAAACTGTGTTAAAAGAAACACTCGATATAGATGATTGGTATATAATATATAATGACTATTTAAAGAAGACAAAAATAACTCCAGCGGATGATGATTATATAAATGTATGCGAGGTATTACTATCGTATCATTTAGAAAGAAAGATTTGAAGAGAACTATGGATGACAGAATAACAAACGATATGGTTTTATTTTATGGACAAAACAGTGTTTTCAGTAATATTTACCTTGCAGACTTTATAGATAGTGATGGAGTGAAATATATATGTACTGAACAATTTTTTCAACATAAACAAATGCTACAATGCCAAGAACATACTATTGCTGAGAAGATCCTTATTTCTACAAATGCAGCTGAAATAAGGCACCTAGGACGGTCAAGATCTGAACTTTTTGATGTACAACAATGGACTAAAGATTCAGAACAAGTGCTTTTTGATGGAAACTGGTTAAAATATAACCAAAACGAATACTTAGAGATTTTTATTAAATACAAATAATAAAATTCTTGCAGAGGCTAACCCACGAGACTGTATTTGGGGTATTGGTTTAAATATGTGGCATAAAAATGCGACAGTGCAAGCAAAATGGCAAGGACTAAATAAGTTTGGAGAAATATTAATGCATATTAGATATTTTATTAGGAATAAAATGTTGTAAATGTGAAAAAACTTTAAATTAACATGTATTCAAATTAATATAACATGTATGTTACTAATGTTTTAGTTATTAGTTAATTAGTTATTAGTTATTAGTAAATAAAAAATATTATATTGAAAATCACGTGTTATGTTTTTTATAGTAGGGTTGGAACTATGGGCCATGGTAACCCAAAAAAAGCCCATAGCGCCATAAAAAAACGGCCCATACTGCCACCCACCTCGGTAAAACGGCCCATAGTGCCATAGACACGGCCCATAGTGCCACCCTATACTACTCTTCTATATCTGAAAGCTATACAAATGTATAAAATATTACATGCAACTGCTCCAGAATAATTAAAATCGTTGTGTGTTTTACGTTTATTTATCGACGCTACCGGTTGCCCATATGAGTGACGCCTCCTGAAGAGATTAGTCATTTTAGAATGTTGGAGGATAGTGCAATGATACAGACAGAGACCCATTCCAGAATCTCCTCTGGTTCTTTTACGTGGACGGTGTAAAGCACCAACACGAGACCTCGATTTAAAGTCCCAACTGAAAGACTGTTAATTTTATTAGTGTCAGACGATCGAACATGCGATCCCTGGGTTCGACAATATACATAGCACTATATGTAGTATATCTATAGACCGCTTCCGTGGTCCAGTGGTTACGGTCGCTGAATTGTATACCATTATCACCTATCGTCATTGATGGTTACGGGTTCGAGCCCCGCTCAGACCGTATCTCTTTATATGAAACAGTTGGCAGTTTCTTACGGAAGTTGGTGCACAAGTACTGGTCAACCGCTGGAGCCTGTCCAGGAAAGGTGTTGTTAGGCAACCTGCCCGTCGTTCAAATGGGCAACCGGTAGGGACGTTAAATAAACCTAAATATTAATATTTATTTTTTATTTATATATTCATTTAAACTGTGATACATGTAATAAGCTTACATTTATTTCAGATTTCAAAATTCATTTATGTGGAAGAAGTATGTATATTTTATAAAATAAGCTATTTTGAAATTTGACCCTCGTTTGTCTGAAGGGTATATTTTAAAAAGATTAAAAGTACATGCACGAGTTTAAATGCTTCAGAACAAATCATTTTAGATTTTTGGAGGATAGTGCAATGATACAGACAGTGGCCCATTCTTGAGTCTCCTCTGGTTCTTTTACGTGGACGGTATAAAGCACCGACACGAGACCTCGCTTTAAAGTCCCATCTGAGAGACTGTTCATTTTATTCGAAACTCTTTTTGTAAAGAATACATTAACAACACTACATCGGTAAAAACGCAAATGTCTGCAGAATGTAATTTACTATTATATGGTATAATTGTTTTTCCAACATTTATTTTAACAAATAAACAAGCTTCGTATACGCGGTTTGCTGATATAGCAAAATAATGTAAATAGGGTCGACATTCATGTGTAATACATTGCGTGTATCCTGAATAGCACAATTTATCGTACATATTTACCGTTATATCTCACAATTATGCCTATGCATATGTATTTGTAGACTAATCTTAGTATATCTAAACGAAAGTATCGCGCGTTTAGTATTGACTCCAATGACAAAAAAAACGTCATTTCAGGAATCCTACTTTCACTTTTGAAAGTTTGTAGACCCCAGAAACGCTGTTTATTGATTCAATGTTAGTGTTCGAATGTATTCGGAAGAATTTATAGTAGCGTGAAAACATGCATTCTATTTGCTTATTGCGATTTAATGTCACTTTAATGATGACTGTCACTTTGAACAGAAATATGACATTAAAGGCTTTTTGTCACGTTGTCACGTCATAAATATTATGTCACTTGTATATCTATGAGGGATAAGGTTCAGTATTTGTGTCATTTATTTGACTTCATCCGTCATTCAATATCATTGCTTTTAGTTGTATTATATCAGGTTCTATGGGCGCTAACACGCTTGCTACGGAGGTATCTTCAAATCTTGCTAGTTTTAGACATGTTTTGTTCATTGTTTTTCTTGCCCAATCTTTTCTGCATGCTCTAAAGTGATGTATGGTTCCTTCGTTTTGGCTAGCTTGATATCTGAAAAGAAAGAGTTAGTTCATCTAGTGAAATTGCAACACCCCATACTTATGTGGACGTCGTGCTAGCGCAGTGGTAGCACGTTCGCTTCAGGTGCGAAATGCCCGAAGTTCGATCATCACTGGAGCCGTTGCGATTGTGCCCTTAGGCAAGGTATTTAAATTCCACGTTGCCTCTTCTCTCTCCCTCGTGGCGATGTATTCCATCAGGAATGAGGTCGAGAAAGTGATTAATGTAAGTTGTAAGAACTTGTTTCGCAATTGAGCTATACAATAAATTAGTTATGTACAGTTTGGTTTGTTTTTGTTTTGGGGGTTCAAAGTCGCGCTAAAAGCTTAGGTGACTCTTATTATTGGTGGAGGAAGACCACGGGTGCCTTTCCGAGCACCATTTCAGGCACGGACGGCTGGATAGCTTCCTACCATGAGATAATTCGACACCCCAACCTATATACAGTTACGAGGAGAAAGTTATTTGAGGTCAGCGACCGTAACGTCTCGGTAACGGTGTCTACCACACCTCCCTTATGTACACTGGGCGACACTATGCTTTCAAGTTTTGCGTGACGTTGTATCAACTTGTCACATAGTAAATGCGAGATGTTGTATCACGGTTCATATGGTGCTTATTTGTACGTTTCTATGGTTTCCGTTATAGTGGACACTATTTTGGTTCGTTCGAACATAATCATTCCGCAGGGTCCGTTGTTTTGTTTTATTATAGTGCCATCTCTATTGAAAGGGGCAGCCATGTCTGGCTTAAGGAACACAACTTATGGACACCAGTACTCCCCGAATATTCTTGCAGGCCAAGCGCCAGGCTGCATCATGATAGACAATCACTATGCGAGATGTGAGATGGTACGGTGGTCGCCAGATTGGACAGGTGGGTTTTCTCCGGGTACTCCGGTTTCCTCCCACACGAATGACCACATATACGCTTTCATCCGCGCCAACGAGAGTGATTAATGTAAGTTGTTAAATCTTGCTTTGCAATCGTTGTAAAATAAATAAAGTTTAAAAAAGTAATAGACACTCACTACTCATTATATTTAACTAGCTCGTGATCTATATATCCGGATTAACCCTGACGATGTTCGACCGCTTGAATGCCAACTCCGTAGGCGGTCACACTAACCATTAGACCACGGATAAGATATGTACTAATAAGCCACCATCAGTGTCAGGTAATGTGTCTTTCTCAAGGGCACGTCGCATACATGTACACTTCAACAACGGTTCGTACGAACGTCTCCTAGGTCGCAAGACAGACCTCTTAACAGTTAAATATCTGCGTCATTTCAGTTCAAATGATCTTATTTTAAGAAGTGTGTGTGTTACGTTTATTTATCGTCGCTACCGGTTGTTCATATAAGCGACGCCTCCTGAAGAGATTAGTCATTTTAGATTTTTGGAGGATAGTGCAATGATACAGACAGAGACCGATTCCAGAGTATCCTCTGGTTCGTTTACGTGCACGGTGTATAGCATCTCGGTTTAAAGTCCCACTTGAAATAATTATTTGTATTATGGTCAGTCGGGGGATCGAACCTGTGATCCATGGATTACCAGTCCATTTATTTATATTTCGGGTTTTACGCCTGCATCAGCACCATTTCGGGCTATATCGACGGCGGGCAGGCTCCAGCGGTTAACCAGTACTTGGGTGCACCAACCTCCGTAAGAAACTGCCAACTTTTTCAAATAAATGAGACACGGCCATCAGTGATGATAGGTTACAGTGGTATACAAGTCAGTGACCTTAACCACTCGACCACGGAGGCGGACCATTACCAGTCCAACATGTTAGCCACTGGACTACATAGTCGTCTGTATATATTAAGAACACAATCGATGTACCTTTTATATTTCTTTTCCCATTTTGGAGTAAACTGATGTGTAGATAGACCACCCGTGGCTAGTCTGTCCGGCCGGGTGACGTGTTTCACTCTATCCGACATGGCGGCAGTCCGGTTGATATACCTACCGATAGTAAACTGGGACAAGTTATTAGTTACGCCCCATGATGTTATGTGTAGCTGCACTAGAAATGTGTAACCGGCTGCGTGTGGTCTCAATTTCCATAATTTGTCCTGAAAAATATACACGCAGTTACATCGTTATAGATCGTTTATTTGTTGGTTTAAACATATTTATTCGATAATAATGTACATTACATATACATTGTATACAAAACGGAAATGGATTAAATCGGAAGCTTAAAGCTTATTGAGATTTTCTCTTGTGGAAGTCGTGAAAGCGCAGTGGTAGCGCGTTCGCTTCAGGTGCGAATGGTCCGGAGTTCGAGCTCCGCTGGAGCCGTTACGATTGTGTCTTTAGGCAAGGCATTTAAATTCCACATTGCCTCTTCTTTCTCCCTCGTGGCGATGGATTCCATCAGGAATGAGGTCTTGAGAGTGATTAATATAGTTTATATGAACTTGTTTCGCAATCGAGCTAAAATAAATTTGTTATGTTATGTTATGTTATATTTCGGGTTTTACGCCTGCATCAGCACCATTTTGGGCTATATCGCCGGCGGGCAGTTTACTTAACAACACCTTTCCTGGGCAGGCTCCAGCGGTTAACCAAAAATAAATTTGTATAAACTAGATTTATTGTTGGGGGTTTAAAGTTGCACACATATGGCGCCTCTCCAACTACTGTTGACGGAGGAAGACAAAGGGCAGTATTTCAGGCACGGACATACACCCAGGTAGAACCACCGATCTACCGGAAGCCCGGTGGATAGCTTCCTCACATGAACGATTTCGAAACCACCAGTGTGATTCGAACCAGCAGCGATGAGGGGCAAGTGGTTTGCACTCAACAATCTTAACCACTCGTCCACGGAAGGAGGCCCCTGTGTCGTTATATATAATAAATAATATACAGTTGATGTTGATGTAAGTGAGGTATATAATATATTATAGTATTTATAATGTTTATCAATCATTCTCGCTTCAAATATTGATACTAAGATGATTTCTTCACGTTTACAAACAAAATGGCGGTGTCACGTGGTATTGGGATACGTGATTGCAGTTTTATGAATTTGCTTCTGATAAATCCCATTGTTCTTGTGAGTCTAAAATCATTTCACATGCACGCGTAGACGGATCTTTTTCACAATAAAAAAATCTTTTTTTGTGGTGGGTGAAGTTTTTTTAAACTTTATTTATTTTACAACGATTGCGAAGTAAGTTTTAACAACTTATATTAATCACTCTCGTTGGCCCGGATGAGAGCGTATGTGTGGTTATTCGTGTGGGAGGAAACCGGAGTACCCGGAGAAAACACATCTGTCCAATCTGGCGACCATCGTACCATCTCACATACTTCCCGGTCCTAGGATCGAACCCGGGTCGCATTGGGGAGAAGCGAGCGCGCTAACCACTGCGCTAATCGGACAGCCAGTGGTGGGTGAGGTTTATAAACACCAACTGCTGTTAATATACATGTATGCCTTTGTGTTCGAAAAAAAAATAGTCATATTCTTGTACATATTATTCACTTACAAACAATTGCAGCCAAGTGTGTCCATGGTTGGGTATAATATATTCATCAATGTCCAGCAATACCAAGTATTTATACCCCTTTAACTTCTCAAGGCAATCATATACGGGTATCTGTTCGTCGTTCCAGGCCTGTATGTTTTTAACACCAATTTCTACATGTTTTCGTCCTCTGGCTGTAAGCACAAGGTATAACAAATAAACATGAATTTCCGAAATTTATATATTTGTGTGCGTTTACTGAGGATACACAACTCCATTTACGAAGTAGCCGCGCACATTTGATCATGTTTAAGCAACTCCATTCACGAAGTAGCCGCGCACATTTAATACTGTTTAAGCAACGCCATTCACGAAGTAGCCACGCACATTTAATACTGTTTAAGCAACTCCATTCACGAAGTAGCCGCGCACATTTAATACTGTTTAAACAACTCCATTCACGAAGTAGCCGGCACATGTAATACTGTCTAAGCAACGCCATTCACGAAGTAGCCGCGCACATTTAATACTGTTTAAGCAACTCCATTCATGAAGTAGCCGCGCACATTTAATACTGTTTAAGCAACTCCATTCACGAAAGAGCCGCGCACATTTCATACTGTTTAAGCAACAATTCACGAAGTAGCCGCGCACATTTAATACTGTTTAAGCAACTCCATTCACGAAGTAGCCGCGTACATTTAATACTGTTTAAGCAACTCCATTCACGAAGTAGCCGCGCACATTTAATACTGTTTAAGCAACAATTCACGAAGTAGCCGCGCACATTTAAAACTGTTTAAGCAACATCATGGTTAAGCAACTCCATTCGCATAACTAACCCGCTCACATTTGATAATATTTAAGTAACTCCATTTCACAAATTGTGTAAAGTAGTTCTCATGGCAGACTATAGCACACGTTACTGTAGCCTATTACTTACATGGTTTTGGTAGCCTAAATGGAACAAATTCTGCCATTCCTATGGACTGGTAGTACTGCAACACCTTGCTGGCATTTGTATTTAGGTCGTAGGTATAAGTTAGCACCTTGTTGACACCCATCCTACGGTGTATCTCGAACCAAGTCAGAATATCGTCTGCTGACAGACCGCCGTAGACAAGCTGATATATAGAGACACAATAAATGGATGACAATATGAATACAGACAACATTCAACTAGCTAGAATGTCAGACAACAATTATCTACTAACTATATTGTCATATGCTAAAAGAGCACCAATCTAAGCTAGAATGTCGTATAATGTACGCTGGCTATGTCGTATAATGTACGCTGGCTAGAATGTCGTATAATGTACGCTGGCTAGAATGTAGTATACTGTACGATGGCTAGAATGTCGTATAATGTACGCTGGCTATGTCGTATAATGTACGCTGGCTAGAATGTCGTATGATGTACGCTGGCTAGAATGTCGTATGATGTACGCTGGCTAGAATGTCGTATAATGTACGCTGGCTAGAATGTCGTATATTGTACGATGGCTAGAATGTCGTATAATGTACGCTGGCTAGAATGTCGTATACTGTACGATGGCTAGAATGTCGTATGATGTACGCTGGCTAGAATGTCGTATAATGTACGCTGGCTAGAATGTCGTATACTGTACGATGGCTAGAATGAAATGTGCAGGTATACCACCAAAGTCTACTTAGATTGCCGTCTATACTGACAGACCACCGTCAGTACGCTAGCTAGAATGACATCTACAGACAAACCATCAAAATCTACTTAGAATGCGGTCAGTCGACAGACCACCGTCCGTACGCTAGCTGGAATGACATCTACAGACAAACCATCAAAGTCTACTTAGAATGCAGTCTACTGACAGACCACCGTCCGTACGCTAGCTAGAATGACATCTACAGACAAACCATCAAAATCTACTTAGAATGCAGTCTACTGACAGACCACCGTCCGTACGCTAGCTAGAATGACATCTACAGACAAACCATCAAAGTCTACTTAGAATGCAGTCTACTGACAGACCACCGTCCGTACGCTAGCTAGAATGACATCTACAGACAAACCATCAAAATCTACTTCGAATGCAGTCTACTGACAGACCACCGTCCGTACGCTAGCTAGAATGACATCTACAGAAAAACCATCAAAATCTACTTCGAATGCAGTCTACTGACAGACCACCGTCCGTACGCTAGCTAGAATGACATCTACAGACAAACCATCAAAGTATACTTAGAATGCAGTCTACTGACAGACCACCGTCCGTACGCTAGCTAGAATGACATCTACAGACAAACCATCAAAATCTACTTCGAATGCAGTCTATTGACAGACCACCGTCCGTACGCTAGCTAGAATGACATCTACAGACAAACCATCAAAATCTACTTAGAATGCAGTCTACTGACAGACCACCGTCCGTACGCTAGCTAGAATGACATCTACAGACAAACCATCAAACTCTACTTAGAATGCAGTCTACTGACAGACCACCGTCCGTACGCTAGCTAGAATGACATCTACAGACAAACCATCAACATCTACTTCGAATGCAATCTACTGACAGACCACCGTCCGTACGCTAGCTCGAATGACATCTACAGACAAACCATCAAAATCTACTTCGAATGCAGTCTACGGACAGATCACCGGTACACAAAAGGAAACACATGGCGCATCTACACCAGGTGGGCATGTTATATGGGTATACAATAGTAGATTTAAGTTGATACCTTCGTACAAACTGCTATTTCTTCTTTGTGCGCATAGGCATAATACGGTGTCAAGTACCAATTATATCTATTATGACACGCGGTCTGTTTCGTTCCGCCGGATATAGTTACAAGTTCAGGTAGGTCGTTGAGAGCGTGCCTGGGATTCGGACACAAATACTGCTTCACGGGCATTTGGGCGTTCTCCTTGTAAGCCCAGTGGATTTTCCTTGTCATCTTCACTGACAACATGATGCCTGACTTGTATTTAATGCAGCAGCCGAAAGTTGCATTCTCGTACAGTCTGTGTTCCCAACCTTGCATAATAATTATGTCCCATGTTTTGTCTTTTGTAGAATTGCCAATGACTACAGAGAACAAGAATACGTCATAGGAAAATCCGAACACACGTTTATATAAACCAGAAATTGTACTTGAATCCGATTGTCCTACAGCACTGTTGTTTTTTGTTAAATTTTGACTAGGAATACCATCAAAAACGATTTTGAATTCTTCGTCTGCTTTATCAGCTGATTGCTGCAACAGAGAAAACAATTCCGGATTTATGACATATCCGAACATCAGCCTTGTGCTGTTTGGCTCGGGTTGGAAATGGAAGCTAGATATTGATTGAAAATTGCTTGAATCACTAAATATGTATTTTGAAGTCACATTTGGTATATCCTGCGCAAGTAATGTCACGACTTTCAATTAGTGAGTTACGATTAGAATAATGGTTTCATTATTATAATATACAAATAGTATTTTCATTAATTCCATTATTGTAAGTAACATACTACAACGAGTAATAGTTTCATTAATTCCATTATTGTAAGTAACATACTACAGCGAGTAATAATTTCATTAATTCCATTATTGTAAGTAACCTACTACAACGAGTAATAGTTTCATTAATTCCATTATTGTAAGTAACATACTACAGCGAGTAATAGTTTCATTAATTCCATTATTGTAAATAACATACTGCAGCCAGTAATAGTTTCATTAATTCCATTATTGTAAATAACATACTACAACGAGTAATAGTTTCATTAATTCCATTATTGTAAGTAACATACTACAGCGAGTAATAGTTTCATTAATTCCATTATTGTAAATAATATACTACAATGAGTAATAGTTTCATTAATTCCATTATTGTAAGTAACATACTACAGCGAGTAATAGTTTCATTAATTCCATTATTGTAAATAATATACTACAACGAGTAATAGTTTCATTAATTCCATTATTGTAAATAACCTACTACAGCGAGTAATAGTTTCATTAATTCCATTATTGTAAATAACATACTACAGCGAGTAATAGTTTCATTAATTCCATTATTGTAAGTAACATACTACAACGAGTAATAGTTTCATTAATTCCATTATTGTAAATAACCTACTACAGCGAGTAATAGTTTCATTAATTCCATTATTGTAAGTAACATACTACAACGAGTAATAGTTTCATTAATTCCATTATTGTAAGTAACATACTACAGCGAGTAATAGTTTCATTAATTCCATTATTGTAAGTAACATAATACAGCGAGTAATAGTTTCATTAATTCCATTATTGTAAATAACATACTACAGCGAGTAATAATTTCATTAATTCCATTGTAAGTAACCTACTACAGTGAATAATAGTTTCATTAATTCCATTATTGTAGGTAACATACTATAGCGAGTAATAGTTTCATTAATTCCATTATTGTAGGTAACATACTATAACGAGTAATAGTTTCATTAATTCCATTATTGTAAGTAACATACAATAACATACATATAATATGTTACAATAACAATAACAAATATATGAAACGATCCATTCCTCGCTAAACAATAGTTATGCTATGTTAGTTTATACAGATTTATTTTAGCTCGATTGCGAAACAAGTTATTACAACTTATCAATCACTCTCGAGACCTCATTCATTATGGAATCCATCGCCGCGAGGGAGATAGAAGAGGCAACGAGGAATTTAAATGCCTTGCATAATGGCACAATCGTAACGGATCCAGCGGGGCTCGAACTCCGGACCTTTCGCACCTGAAGCGAATGTGCATCGACTGCGCTATCACGACTTATGCTATGTTAAGTAGAATATTGCAATTACAGAAACTAAAACATGTCAAAATATGGCTTCCAATTTCTATTTTGGTGGACCGAGAGAGTTCAATATGATAAATAATGATATATGAAGCCAACTCTCTCCGACATCTGTTTTACATACCTTGAAAACAACACGGTGTTTACTATTATCGGGACCCAGTGGTATCCGACCCCAAAGCGGTACCCTAGCACCGGGCGTTATCCTAGCCGACGTGTCGTCTGTCTGCAGAAGGATCTGTGTAAAATAGACACACGTGAGTAGAATACTACAACACGTTAGTCCAGTCTTCACCTGTCTGAACAGCCACCTCGCACGCATTGTCACGACACGTGTACACGATCAATTACTGAAACATTTCCAATATGTAACACGTGTACAGGATCAATTACTGACACATATACAATACACAGCACGTGTACACGATCAATTACTGAAACATATACAATATACAACACGTGTACGCGATCAATTACAGAACCATATACAATATACAACACGTGTACACGATCAATACAGAACCATATACAATATGCAGCACGTGTACACGATCAATTACTGAAACATATACAATATACAGCACGTGTACACGATCAATTACTGAAACATACACAATATACAGCACGTGTACACGATCAATTACTGACAAAAATACAATATACAGCACGTGTACACGATCAATTACCAATGCAATATACAACACGTGTTCACGATCAATTACTGAATACATATACAATATACAACACGTGTACATGATCAATTACTGAAACATATACAATATCCAACACGTGTACACGATCAATTACTGAAACATATACAATATACAGCACGTGTACACGATCAATTACTGAAACATATACAATATCCAACACGTGTACACAATCAATTACTGAAACATATACAATATACAGCACGTGTACACGATCAATTACTGAAACATATACAATATACAGCATGTGTTCACGATCAATTACTGAAACATATATAATATACAACACGTGTACACGATCAATTACTGAAACATATACAATATATAGCAAGTGAACACGATCAATTACTGAACCATACAACAATATATAGCAAGTGAACGCGATCAATTACAGAACCATATACAATATACAGCAAGTGTACACGATCAATTACAGAACCATATACAATATACAGCACGTGTTCACGATCAATTACTGAAACATATACAACATACAGCAAGTGTACACGATCAATTACAGAACCATATACAATATACAGCAAGTGTACACGATCAATTACAGAACCATATACAATATACAGCACGTGTACACGATCAATTACTGAAACATATACAATATACAGCACGTGTTCATGATCAATTACTGAAACATATACAACATACAGCAAGTGTACACGATCAATTACAGAACCATATACAATATACAGCAAGTGTACACGATCAATTACAGAACCATATACAATATACAGCACGTGTACACGATCAATTACTGAATCATATACAATATACAGCATGTGTTCACGATCAATTACTGAAACATATACAATATACAGCTAGTGTACGCGATCAATTACTGAAACATATACAACATACAGCTAGTGTACACGATCAATTACTGAAATATATACAATATATAGCACGTTTACATGATCAATTACTGAAACATATACAATATACAGCACGTGTACACGATCAATTACTGAAACATATACAATATACAGCAAGGGTACGCGATCAATTACAGAACCATATACAAAATACAGCAATTGGTCGCGATCAATTACAGAACAATACACAATATACAACACATGTACGCGATCAATTACTGAATACATATACAATACACAACACGTGTACATGATCAATTACTGAAACATTTACAATATCCAACGCGTGTACACGATCAATTACTGAAACATATACAATATACAGCACGTGTTCACGATCAATTACTGAAACATATATAATATACAACACGTGTACACGATCAATTACTGAAACATATACAATATATAGCAAGTGAACACGATCAATTACAGAACCATATACAATATACAGCAAGTGTACACGATCAATTACAGAACCATATACAATATACAACACGTGTACACGATCAATTACTGAAACATATACACTATACAGCACGTGTACATGATCAATTACTGAAACATATACAATATACAACAAGTGTACACGATCAATTACAGAACCATATACAATATACAACACGTGTACACGATCAATTACTAAAACACATACACTATACAACACGTGTACACGATCAATTACTGAAACATATACATTATACAACACGTGTACACGATCAATTACTGAAACATATACAATATACAGCACGTGTACATGATCAATTAATGAAACATATACAATATACAGCACGTGTACACGATCAATTACTTAAACATATACAACATACAGCACGTGTACACGATCAATTATTGAAACATATACAACATACAGCAAGTGTACATGATCAATTACAGAACCATATACAATACACAGCACGTGTATACGATCAATTAATGAAACATATACAATATACAGCACGTGTACACGATCAATTACTAAAACATATACAATATACAGCACGTGTACACGATCAATTACTGAAACATATACAACATACAGCACGTGTACACGATCAAACAAACCAACACAAAACACACAACACACAAACAACAAACAAACAAACCAAACAAAACACACACACACAAACAAACAAACAAACACACACACAAACAAACAAACAAACACACACACACAAAAAAATATACAACATACAGCAAGTGTACATGATCAATTACAGAACCATATACAATACACAGCACGTGTACACGATCAATTATTGAAACATATACAACATACAGCACGTGTACACGATCAATTACAGAACCATACACAATATACAGCACATGTACACGATCAATTACTGATACATATACAATACAAAACAAACAAAACACACACACAAAAAACAAACAAAACACACCACTATACAAAACACAACAACAAACAACAATACATAACAGCACGTGACAGATCAATTTGAAACAATACAATACACACGTGTACACGATCAATTACGAACATAACAATATACAGCACATGTACAGATCAATTATGAACATATACAATTTACAGCACGTGTACACGATCAATTACTTAAACATATACAACATACAGCACGTGTACACGATCAATTATTGAAACATATACAACATACAGCAAGTGTACATGATCAATTACAGAACCATATACAATACACAGCACGTGTACACGATCAATTATTGAAACATATACAACATACAGCACGTGTACACGATCAATTACAGAACCATACACAATATACAGCACATGTACACGATCAATTACTGATACATATACAATTTACAGCACGTGTACACGATCAATTACTTAAACATATACAACATACAGCACGTGTACACGATCAATTATTGAAACATATACAACATACAGCAAGTGTACATGATCAATTACAGAACCATATACAATACACAGCACGTGTACACGATCAATTATTGAAACATATACAACATACAGCACGTGTACACGATCAATTACTGAACCATATACAATATACAACACGTGTTCACGATCAATTACCAATGCAATATACAACACGTGTACACGATCAATTACTGAAACATATACAGCATACAGCACGTGTACACGATCAATTACTGAAACATATACAACATACAGCTAGTGTACACGATCAATTACTGAAACATATACAATATACAACACGTGTACACGA
This sequence comes from Archivesica marissinica, assembly GCA_014843695.1. Classification (NCBI taxonomy): domain Eukaryota; kingdom Metazoa; phylum Mollusca; class Bivalvia; order Venerida; family Vesicomyidae; genus Archivesica; species Archivesica marissinica. The sequence continues at coordinate 7,850,113 of CM026391.1, forward strand.
TCAATTACTGAATACATATACAATATACAACACGTGTACATGATCAATTACTGAAACATATACAATATCCAACACGTGTACATGATCAATTACTGAAACATATACAATATACAGCACGTCCACACGATCAATTACTGAAACATATACAACATACAGCACGTGTACACGATCAATTACTGAAACATATACAATATACAGCACGTGTACACGATCAATTATTGAACCATACAACAATATATAGCAAGTGAACGCGATCAATTACAGAACCATAAACAATATACAGTAAGTGTACACGATCAATTACAGAACCATATACAATATACAGCACGTCCACACGATCAATTACTGAAACATATACAATATACAGCACGTGTACACGATCAATTACTGAAACATATACAATATACAGCACGTGTACACGATCAATTACTGAACCATACAACAATATATAGCAAGTGAACGCGATCAATTACAGAACCATAAACAATATACAGCAAGTGTACACGATCAATTACAGAACCATATACAATATACAGCACGTGTTCACGATCAATTACTGAAACATATACAACATACAGCAAGTGTACACGATCAATTACAGAACCATATACAATATACAGCAAGTGTACACGATCAATTACAGAACAATATACAATATACAGCACGTGTACACGATCAATTACTGAAACATATACAATATACAGCACGTGTTCACGATCAATTACTGAAACATATACAACATACAGCAAGTGTACACGATCAATTACAGAACCATATACAATATACAGCAAGTGTACACGATCAACTACAGAACCATATATAATATACAGCACGTGTACACGATCAATTACTGGAACATATACAATATACAGCACGTGTTCACGATCAATTACTGAAACATATACAATATACAGCACGTGTACACGATCAATTACTGAAACATATACAATATACAGCACATGTACATGATCAATTACTGAAACATATACAATATACAGCACGTGTACATGATCAATTACTGAAACATGTACAATATACAGCAAGTGTACACGATCAATTACAGAACCATATACAATATACAGCAATTGGTCGCGATCAATTACAGAACCATATACAATATACAACACATGTACGCGATCAATTACAGAACCATATACAATATACAGCACGTGTACATGATCAATTGCTGAACCATATACACTATACAGCACGTGTACATGATCAATTTCTGAAACAGATACAATATACAACACGTGTACACGATCAATTACTGAAACATATACAATATATAGCACGTGTACATGAACAATTAATGAAACATATACAATATACAGCACGTGTACACGATCAATTACTGAAACATATACAATATACAACACGTGTACACGATCAACTACACAACCATATACAACATACAGCACGTGTACACGATCAATTAATGAAACATATACAATATACAGCACGTGTACACGATCAATTACTGAAACATATACAATATACAACACGTGTACACGATCAATTACACAACCATATACAACATACAGCACGTGTACACGATCAATTATTGAAATATATACAACATACAGCAAGTGTACATGATCAATTACAGAACCATATACAATACACAGCACGTATACACGATCAATTATTGAAACATATACAACATACAGCACGTGTACACGATCAATTACAGAACCATAAACAATATACAACACGTGTTCACGATCAATTACCAATGCAATATACAACACGTGTACACGATCAATTACTGAAACATATACAACATACAGCAAGTGTACATGATCAATTACAGAACAATATACAATACACAGCACGTGTACACGATCAATTACGGAACCATCTACAACATACAGCACGTGTACACGATCAATTACTGAAACATATACAATATACAGCACGTGTACACGATCAATCATTGAAACATATGCAATATACAGCACGTGTACACGATCAATTACTGAAACATGTACAATATACAGCACGTGTACACGATCAATTACTGAAACATACACAATATACAGCACGTGTACACGATCAATTACTGACACATATACAATATACAGCACGTGTTCACGATCAATTACTGAAACAAATTCAATATACAGCACGTGTACACGATCAATAACTGAACCATACAACAATATATAGCAAGTGAACGCGATCAATTACAGAACCATATACAATATACAGCAAGTGTACACGATCAATTACAGAACCATATACAATATACAGCATGTGTTCACGATCAATAACTGAAACATATACAACATACAGCAAGTCTACACGATCAATTACAGAACCATATACAATATACAGCAAGTGTACACGATCAATTACAGAACCATATACAATATACAGCACGTGTACACGATCAATTACTGAAACGTATACAATATACAGCACGTGTTCACGATCAATTACTGAAACATATACAACATACAGCAAGTGTTCACGATCAATTACAGAACCATATACAATATACAGCAAGTGTACACGATCAATTACAGAACCATATACAATATACAGCACGTGTACACGATCAATTACTGAAACATATACAATATACAGCACGTGTTCACGATCAATTACTGAAACATATACAATATACAGCACGTGTACACGATCAATTACTGAAACATATACAATATACAGCACGTGTAAGTGATCAATTCCAGAACCATATACAATATACAGCAATTGGTAGCGATCAATTACAGAACCATATACAATAAACAACACGTGTACGCGATCAATTACAGAACCATATACAATATACAGCACGTGTACATGATCAATTGCTGAAACATATGCAATATACAACACGTGTTCACGATCAATTACTGAAACATATACAATATACAGCAAGTGTACACGATCAATTACTGAAACATATACAATATACAGCACGTGTTCACGATCAATTACTGAAACATATATAATATACAACACGTGTACACGATCAATTAGAGACCCATATACAATATACAGCAAGTGTACACGATCAATTACAGTACCATATACAATATACAACACGTGTACACGATCAATTACTGAAACATATACACTATACAGCACGTGTACATGATCAATTACTGAAACATATACAATATACAACAAGTGTACACGATCAATTACAGAACCATATACAATATACAACACGTGTACACGATCAATTACTGAAACATATACACTATACAGCATGTGTACATGATCAATTTCTGAAACAGATACAATATACAGCACGTGTACACTATCCATTACTGAAACATATACAATATACAGCACGTGTACATGATCAATTAATGAAACATATACAATATACAGCACGTGTACACGATCAATTACTGAAACATATACAATATACAGCAAGTGTACATGATCAATTACAGAACCATATACAATACACAGCACGTGTACACGATCAATTATTGAAACATATACAACATACAGAACGTGTACACGATCAATTATAGAACCATATACAATATACAACACGTGTTCACGATCAATTACCAATGCAATATACAACACGTGTACACGATCAATTACTGAAACATATACAATATACAGCACGTGTACACGATCAAGTATTGAAATATATACAACATACAGCACGTGTACACGATCAATTACAGAACCATATACAATATACAGCACGTGTACACGATCAATTATTGAAATATATACAACATACAGCACGTGTACACGATCAATTACAGAACCATATACAACATACTGCACGTGTACACGATCAATTACAGGACCATATACAATATACAACACGTGTACACGATCAATTACTGAAACATATACAACATACAGCAAGTGTACATGATCAATTACAGAACCATATACAATATACAGCACGTGTACACGATCAATTAATGAAACATATACAGCATACAGCACGTGTACACGATCAATTACAGAACCATATACAATATACAGCACGTCCACACGATCAATTACTGAAACATATACAATATACAGCACGTGTACACGATCAATTACAGAACCATATACAATATACAGCACGTCCACACGATCAATTACTGAAACATATACATTATACAGCACGTCCACACGATCAATTACTGAAACATATACATTATACAGCACGTGTACACGATCAATTACTGAAACATATACAATATACAGCACGTGTACACGATCAATTACTGAAACATATACAATATACAGCAAGTGTACACGATCAATTACTGAAACATATACAATATACACCACATGTACACGATCAATTACTGAAACATATACAATATACAGCACGTGTACACGATCAATTACTGAAACATATACAACATACAGCACGTGTACACGATCAATTACAGAACCATATACAATATACAGCACGTCCACACGATCAATTACTGAAACATATACATTATACAGTACGTGTACACGATCAATTACTGAAACATACACAATACACAGCACGTGTACACGATCAATTACTGAAACATACACAATATACAGCTAGTGTACACGATCAATTACAGAATCATATACAATATACAACACGTGTACACGATCAATTACTGAAACATATACAACATACAGTAAGTGTACATGATCAATTACAGTACCATATACAATACACAGCACGTGTACACGATGAATTATTGAAACATATACAACATACAGCACGTGTACACGATCAATTACAGAACCATATACAATATACAGCACGTGTACACGATGAATTATTGAAACATATACAACATACAGCACGTGTACACGATCAATTACAGAACCATATACAATATACAACACGTGTACACGATCAATTACTGAAACATATACAACATACAGCAAGTGTACATGATCAATTACAGAGCCATATACAATATACAGCACGTGTACACGATCAATTACTGAAACATATACAACATACAGCACGTCCACACGATCAATTACTGAAACATATACATTATACAACACGTGTACATGATCAATTACTGAAACATACACAATACACAGCACGTGTACACGATCAATTACAGAACCATATACAACATACAGCACGTGTACACGATCAATTACTGAAATATATACAATAAACAGCATGTGTTCACGATCAATTACTGAAACATATACAACATACAGCACGTGTACACGATCAATTACTGATACATATACAATATACAGCACGTGTACACGATCAATTACTGAAACATATACAATATACAGCACGTGTACACGATCAATTACTGAAACATATACAATATACAGCACGTGTACACGATCAATTACTGAAACTTATACAATATACAGCACGTGTACACGATCAATTACAGAACCATATACAATATACAACACGTGTACACGATCAATTATAGAACCATATACAATATACAACACGTGTACACGATCAATTACAGAACCATATACAATATACAGCACGTGTACACGATCAATTACTGAAACATATACAATATACAGCACGTGTACACGATCAATTACAGAACCATATACAATATACAACACGTGTTCACGATCAATTACCAATGCAATATACAACACGTGTACACGATCAATTACTGAAACATATACAACATACAGCAAGTGTACACGATCAATTACAGAACCATATACAATATACAACACGTGTACACGATCAATTACAGAACCATATACAATATACAACACGTGTACACGATCAATTACAGAACCATATACAATATACAGCACGTGTACACGATCAATTATTGAAACATATACAACATACAGCACGTGTACACGATCAATTACAGAACCATATACAATATACAACACGTGTACACGATCAATTACTGAAACATATACAACATACAACAAGTGTACATGATCAATTACAGAACCATATACTATATACAGCACGTGTACACGATCAATTACTGAAACATATACAACATACAGCACGTGTACACGATCAATTACAGAACCATATACAATATACAGCACGTCCACACGATCAATTACTGAAACATATACAATATACAGCACGTGTACACGATCAATTATTGAAACATATACAATATACAGCACGTGTACACGATCAATTACTGAAACATATACAATATACAGCTAGTGTACACGATCAATTACAGAACCATATACAATATACAACACGTGTACACGATCAATTACTGAAACATATACAACATACAGCAAGTGTACATGATCAATTACAGAACCATATACAATACACAGCACGTGTACACGATCAATTATTGAAACATATACAACATACAGCACGTGTACACGATCAATTACAGAACCATATACAATATACAGCACGTGTACACGATCAATTACAGAACCATATACAATATACAGCACGTCCACACGATCAATTACAGAACCATATACAATATACAGCATGTGTACACGATCAATTACTGAAACATATACAATATACAGCACGTGTACACGATCAATTACTGAAACATATACAATATACAGCACGTGTACACGATCAATTACTGAAACATATACAATATACAGCACGTGTACACGATCAATTATTGAAACATATACAATATACAGCACGTGTACACGATCAATTATTGAAACATATACAATATACAGCACGTGTACACGATCAATTACTGAAACATATACAATACACAGCACGTGTACACGATCAATTACTGAAACATATACAATATACAGCACGTGTACACGATCAATTACAGAAACATATACAACATACAACACGTGTACACGATCAATTACTGAAACATATACAATATACAGCACGTGTACACGATCAATTACAGAACCATATACAATATACAGCACGTGTTCACGATCAATTACTGAAACATATACAATATACAGCACGTGTACACGATCAATTACTGATACATATACAATATACAGCACGTGTACACGATCAATTACTGAAACATACACAATATACAGCACGTGTACACAATCAATTACTGATACATATACAACATACAGCACGTGTACACGATCAATTATTGAAACATATACAATATACAGCACGTGTTCACGATCAATTACTGAAACATATACAACATACAACACGTGTACACGATCAATTACAGAACCATATACAATATACAGCACGTGTACACGATCAATTACAGAACCATATACAGCACATGTACACGATCAATTACAGAACCATATGCAATATACAGCACGTGTACATGATCAATTACTGAAACATACACAATATACAGCACATATACACGATCAATTACAGAACCGTATACAATATACAGCACGTGTACATGATCAATTACTGAAACATACACAATATACAGCACATGTACACGATCAATTACAGAACCATATACAATATACAGCACGTATTCACGATCAATTACTGAAACATATACAATATACAGCACGTATTCACGATCAATTACTGAAACATATACAATATACAAATGTCATATCACAAATAATACTCTATGTTCGAACCAGATTCAAGAAGTCAGTTTATGATAAAAGAATTATTTCTCTCACGTGATTCGAGAATAGAATATGCAGGGGTGTAGCCGTACCATTTCGAATATAGGGCTAAAATGACTAATCTCTTCAGGAGGCGTCACTCATATGGGCAACCGGCAGTGACGATAAATAAACGTAAAAAAACACAAAGGTGAGAGGTGAGTTCCGATGTTCAACTTGACCACGGAGTCACTTAACCTAATTGTTGAACGTAATCTACGATCTAATTAATTACTTGTATGTATGTTCCATTAATGTCAAACCCCTCTCGGGGACCTAGACATTTTTCCTGGGCAGGCTTAGCCGACCTAAGCGATTAACCAGTACTAAGCAATGTGTGTGAGGTGCCTTGCTCAATGACACTACATACGTGGCCTTTTCGAGTATCGAACCCGGGACCGTTCGATTCTAAATCCGACGCTCTACCACTGGACCACGGACGCCACACGTCATACGGTGGTGGTGGGTGTGTCTGCCCAATCCTGACTCGAGGAGACTAACAGTTCACTATGTATACCAACGTGACAATAAATAAGCATTACTAAACCAATGCGTATACATGTACTTAGAAAACGTTACCCATTTAAGCAGTAAAATGTGTAACAAACGCATTATTTACAAAATAATCCTGATTTTCCTTATTCCTACATCAACTGTAAGAAACATATACACCTACCTTTATGTAAATAAATAAATAACAAACAACACAGTACACAATTCCATTATTTTGAATGTGTTCAACAGAATGTTTAAGTAGAATGGCTAGAGGCCTGTCAATGAAGGTCAAAACATGTAGAGGAAGTGTTATTTAATCGATAATGCATTAATATTATTTTTGTACAATTGAATTACTCAACCATTAAATAACCGCATTATTCCGGGTGTACTAGTGTACACAGTGGGCATGCTATAACGGTTATACGTACAACTGGTTAGTGACATCACATAACATGTTAACATTCTTTCAGATGGGACTTTACACAGAGGTCTCGTGTCGGTGATTTACATCTTTCACGTAAAAGAACCAGAGGAGACTTTGGAATGGGTCTCTGTCTGTATCATTACACTTTCCTCCAAACATCTAAACTTTAATCTCTTCAGTCGATCATAAGGGCAACCGGTAACGACCTTAAATAGGCACACGCACGCACGCACGCACGCATTACATAAGCCGCTATAGAAAACTGCAAGGGTGAGCGGTGTTTTGTGCTTATTTATCGTCGCTACCGGTTAAGGAGGATAATGCAGACCAAGTCCATAGTATCCACATGTTCATTTACGTGTGCGATGTAAAATACCGACACGATACACTGGATTCGCAGTCCAACTTGTTAACCACTGGTCTACACGATTAGATAAATTTATGTCACAACCCTAAAACGGCGCCAAAAGCCTGTCTATAGACGTGAGAGAAAAGGTGATCGTCTGGAGCTCATAATGGGAAATTAGGGTGCTAGGATAAATAAACGTATCCACACACAAATCGTGTGATATCTTTAAAATAACAATTCCCTATAGAGCTGGTTAACCTTAGCAAATACACCCAGGAAGCTTTACCTCTTTGTAATGCCTTTGTTTAGACTGAATGAGTTGCCAGTTGGATACATCCTACATTTTACATTTTCTATAATCCATCATGACATTTGTCTTTATTGTTCCATGTATGTTCGTAATCATTAGTGATTACATATTGTGTGTTTTACCTTTATGTATCGTCACTACCGGTTGCCCATATGAGCGACGCCTCCTGAAGAGATTAGTCATTTTAGATTAGTAGTATGGTCAGCTGACTGTAAACAAACGGGCGCCATTTTGAATACGTTTTATAGTAACTCATTTGCATATAAGGGAATATAAAGTAGGTCACGCGCGTGCGCGTCACTATATAGCCTATTGATGACGTATCGCGCAACTACCGAGCTCTTTGTTTTTTAGTAAACCCGGCTCTTTGCATATAAGTTAATATAAGTAGGTCACGCGCGTGCGCGTTTATTGATGACGTATCGCGCAACTACCGTGTACGAAGGCGTATCGGCAGATCTAGTAACGAGTCTCTACGCGGCGTCCATTTTGGATGACCTCGGTTTATCGGATAATCTTATAATTAGCGAATAATGCGACATATGTCCGCTATTATATATCCGGAGCGTCGTCGCATTTCTTCGAAGACACTAGTCAGAATAATCGGTGGCCCGCCACGTACCCGGATGACACCCTCACGCTTCCAGTCGCATCCGTTCTCGAGTCAATAACATCCGAACAGAGCCGCTTCCAACGGGTCCGTACCGGGGGGTACCTCCATTCTCCGCCCACACAAGGATTCAGATCCGGGCTGGCCCGGGGTAGAGTTATCGCTGCATCGGCCCTCATTTACGGTACGCGCTATGTGAGACCGTGTACCGAGGTCGTGTAGCGAGTGGTTGTCGCGGGACAACGACTGGATGTCATGGATATCCGGTTACCCGATGGTGACCAAATCCAGCTCGCAATCATGGGTCGCCACCTCCGTACGACAGGAAGTCGTGATAGCGCAGCTTCAGGTCCGGAGTTCGAGCCCCGTTGGAGCCGTTACGAGCGTCGCCATTTGAATTCTCTCTCCGTCAGGAACGATAAGTCGGAATAACTCGTTTCGCGATCGAGCTAAAATAAATTTGTATAAAAAAACGACGTTCTTTTACGACATCGATATACCGATCTGTATAGTAACAGAGTGAAAGTGGTGTATAAGAAAACGAAGCGACTACACTACACTACATACCCTATTACAGCGACCAATGGAAACGAACCGCTCTATAAATAGCCAGCGCGTACGTTTCTATAAATAACGACTACGAACCGCTTTATAAATAGCGATCTCGTACCATTCTATAAATATAGACTACGAACCTATCCATAAATAACTATTACGAACGCTTCTATATAAATATAGTCCGATTAGAACGGTCTTAGTACTCAAGCAGCTTCACGAGCTTCAACGAATATGCGGGTAAGTTCATTATATTATTCGAGCTAGGCGTACGTTTTTATCGAGTAAGAAATCCTAATTACAAACTTAACCTATGTACGAAAATGAATAATATATATCCTTACGTATACTTCCATAAAAACGCGAGAAATTATTAATAATCCGTAATGTACGTTTTACAGGGCGATGGATTCCATCAGGAATGAGATATACATAGCGATAAGTCGTAACAACTTGTTTCGCGATCTAGCAATTTTGTAATAAAATAATAGTATCCATTCTATATGAGACGCCGGATGCAACGATTAATATAAATGTTCAAATTATAAAACCCGTCCGCGCGAACGTATGTCTGGTGTCAATAGAGCTTAGTCATATAAATAACGCGTATATCTCCGAATAAATCATATCGGTTAGTATGACGCATACTATCTCGTCTGTTCGATACAACGGAATGGCTCCAATAATGAATGCGATGTATGAGGTTATATGTTGACCCTAAATAACCTTATCCGGGAATGCGAGAAAAATCGCCAGCTCAGTAGGCACACGAAATTAAAACAGCATGGAACCAAACACTGACACATTCATACAGGTAATTATAAATATGATTCTAAGGTAATTAATATGTTTACATACCGATGTTGTTAATGCCGATCGTTAAAAGCTAAAGGTATGACCAACAACATGTCTCCTAACGCATTAACCGATAAGCCCGGAGCGCGTACATAAATTAATCAGTAGGTCATCCGAGCGATTGAGCTAATATACATTTGTATATTAATTACAGCCCCAGGTTCAATAAAATATTCCACGCGTTCATAAAATATTAAGTTCTTGCAAGTTAAGAGTACATCGAATCAAAATATTTTATTCCCAATATATCTGCTGCTGAAATATCAGTGATTATTTTGGCTCTAGCCAGACGAATCAGGTATTTTTAGAAACATGTATAGCGCTATTTCAAGATTTGATGTCTGTCCCGTCCGTCCGTCCGTCTGGCGGTCTGTCTGTCTGTCTGTCTGTCCGTCTGTCTGTATGTCTGTCTGTCTGTCTGTCTGTCTGTCTGTCTGTCTGTCTGTCTGTCTGTCTGTCTGTCTGTCTGTCTGTCTGTCTGTCTGTCTGTCTGTCTGTCTGTCTGTCTGTCTGTCTGTCTCTGTCTGTCTGTCTGTCTGTCTGTCTGTCTGTCTGTCTGTCTGTCTGTCTGTCTGTCTGTCTGTCTGTCTGTCTGTCTGTCTGTCTGTCTGTCTGTCTGTCTGTCTGTCTGTCTGTCTGTCTGTCTGTCTGTCCGTCCGTCCGTCCGTCCGTCCGTCCGTCCGTCTGTCTGTCCGAACCTTTTATTCTAAAAAATCATGCGCACCTTATCAATATATCTGATAAGAACTAAAAATGTCGTAGCTCCCATCTAATGTATACGCATATAGGATTAATTGCAACAGGAATAGCAGACGGAATGACTGGAAAATGCAATGTCAAAAATGAGAACGAAATATTTATTTCGCTATAAATCCCGACATGTCTGCTTATCAGGTCAAATTATTCGCCATACGGAGGAATTCCAGACAAAGTGAAAGCAGCATGGAGTCAGACTGACACATTCATACAGTTAATTCTAAATAGCTCGCGTCGTTAAATATGTCCCAAATGCACATTACAATCTAAAGGTAATTAATTTCGAATTACTACAAATCGACGCGGAAATCCGTAAATGTAATTAACAAATGTTAAATGTCAAATACTCGCTTCGCTATCGTGCTAACATTAATTTGTATAAACTATTTACATCCCCGATGCTAATCACGTGATAGGTGCTACATCGCGCATCCTTTATTACGGTTGTAGAGAACATTCGTATGTGTCAATGTTGTTATCATAATACGATCAGTTTCACGCGAAGCCTATTTTATGGTAATACATGCTTTATTTGATAGACGACGTCGCTCGGAGATTAGGGTTCGAACATGGCTTATGAATGTATACGTCCAGACTGGTGTGACAACAGAGTGGTCGCTACAGGAAAATGTTGCTTTCCAATATGCTCATCTGTTAGCCTTCCTTATTTATTTATCATCGACCCCCTCGTTAATAGGGGTGACGCCTCTAAAAGTGCATTCGTTAATTCATTTTTGTTGCAGGATACGCTCCAATTCCAGAAGCATACAGGCGCGTAGCTGCCATTAGGCCAGGGCCTGTATTAGGGGTAGAGTCGCGTACGCTGTTTATAACGGTGTTAAAAGACTCGGCCTACAACGTCATCAATTTTTCTACTCTGAGTTAGAGCGTAGACATCCGTATAAATCGACGTAGCTCGGCGAGACCGACACGACCATATCTTTCATTTATTTATACGACCAGTACTTTTCGAGAAATAGCGGTATAAAGATTTGATATATTCTTAAAGTCCATAGATGAAAATAAAAAAATAAATATTTAAACGTAACTATAAGTTAGTTCTAATATACGCGTATCGACGTCACGAGTCCGACGCTACCCTTCATTTTGATCTATCATTAGTCGATATATCTATAATACTGATTATCTCCCTTTAATCGTAACTGAGTTTGAAGAAAAATGAACTTTCGAGGAAACTGGCCTTGTTTGGTATCGGCGGAAAGATCTCGAAGAGACAATGACGAATCCGCTACTCAATTAATGGTCCGACCTCATACCGGAAGTAGTGATCCGAAAAACCGGAAATACCGATATAAATTCGCTATATAAGCTTTATCATAGGACCTATCTATCCAGGGGGTTTCGATAAAGGATTATACGTTCTGAGCCTACGATTTTCAAAATGGAGGATAAAAATGGCGGCAAAACACTATCTCGCTTATTAACGGTCCATTCGACTCGGGGTGTGCCATTTCTGTCCGTACATACCATTAATTCTAATTACGTAGCTAATGTCCGTACACACTCCCTCTGCACATTCTCGTTATACCGAATATATTTATTATCTTCATTTCGATCTTAAGATGTTGATATTATATAATACGTATACGTGCCTAAATATCCTTACACTTTGGCATCCGATACTTAAGTCGCTGACCGTTTCAGGCATATTGCATCAGTCAGTCGTTGGCGTCACGAAATCATGTCCAGACACGTATAGACCTATCCTATAAATGAACTAAGGTGCTATAAATAGAAAAATAGTTGGAACGGGTTATTTATATTCATCCGATCAGAACGTATTGCTATAAATAACAATGACATACGTTACTATAAATAGAAAACTAGTTAGATCCGGTATTGTTATTTTTATTTATCCGAGGAGAGCGTATTGCTATAAATAACAATTAACTACGTTACTATAAATAGAAAACTAGTTAGAACGGGTATTGCTATTTTTATTTATCCAATGACGTTATAACCGACCAATCAGAATCCATGATAGTGACATATACCGATAAAATGATTATATTACTACAATATATACACACTATCTCACCATATTTACGTACATTACTACAAGATACACACACTATATCACCATATATACACACATTACTACAAGATATACGCGCTGTCTCACCATATCTACATACATTCCTACAAGATAGATCCACTATCTCACCATATATACGTACATTACACAAGATATACACACTATCTCACTATATATACGCACATTACTACAAGATATACACGCTGTCTCACCAAATATACATACATTACTACAATATATACACACTGTATCAACATATCTGCATATATTACAACAATATATATCCAATAGCTCACCATATATACATACATTTCTACAAGATATACACACTATCTCACCATATATACATATATTGCTACTAAATATACACACTTTCTCACCAAATCTACACACATTACTACAAGATATATCCACTATCTCACAATATTTACATACATTACTACAAGATATACACACTATGGCACCATATCTACAAACATTGCTACAAGATATACACACTATATCACCATATCTACATACATTCCTACAAGATATATCCACTATCTCACCATATATACATTCATTACTACAAGATCTACATACTATTTCACCATATATACATTCATTACTACAAGATCTACACACCATATCACCATATCTACGTACATTCCTACAAGATATATCTACTATCTCACCATATTTACATTCATTAATACAAGATCTACACGCTATATCACCATATCTACATACATTCCTACAAGATATATCCACTATCTCACCATATATACATACATTGCTACTAAATTGACACACTATCTCACCATATATACATTCATTACTACAAGATATACACGCTGTCTCAACATATCTACATACATTACTACAATATATACACACTATTTCACCATATTTACATACATTACTACAATAACTACACGCTGTCTCACCATATCTACATAAATTACTACAATATCTACACACTATATCACCATATCTACATACATTCCTACAATATATATCCACTATCTCACCATATTTACATTCATTACTACAAGATCTACACATTATATCACCATATCTACATACATTCCTACAAGATATATCCACTAACTCACTATATTTACATACATTACTACAATAACTACACACTATTTCACCATATCTACATACATTAATACAATATATACACACTATCTCACCATATCTACATATATTACAACAATATATATCCACTATCTCACAATATCTACATTCATTACTACAAGATCTACACACTATTTCATCATATATACATTCATTACTACAAGATCTACATACTATTTCACCATATATACATTCATTACTACAAGACCTACACACCATATCACCATATATACGTACATTCCTACAAGATATATCCACTATCTCACCATATTGACATGCATTAACACAAGATCTACACGATATATCACCATATCTACATACATTCCTACAAGATATATCCACTATCTCACCATATATACATACATTGATACTAAATTTACACACTATCTCACCATATCTACATTCATTACTACAAGATCTACACACTATATCACCATATCTACATACATTCCTACAAGATATATCCACTAGCTCACCATATTTACATATATTACTACAATAACTACACGCTGTCTCACCATATCTGCATACATTTCTACAAGATAAACGCACTATCTCATCATATCTACATTCATTATTGCAAGATATACGCACTATCTCATCATATCTAAGTACATTACTACAAGATATAAACACTATCTCACCAAATATACGTACATTACTACAAGATATACACGCTGTCTCACCATATCTAAATACATTACTATAATATATACACGTTATATCACCATATCTGCATATATCACAACAATATATATCCACTATCTCACCATATCTACATACATTTCTACAAGATATACACACTATCTCACCATATATACATACATTACTACAAGATACACACACTATCTCACCATATATACACACATTAGTACAAGATATACGCGCTGTCTCACCATATCTACATACATTCCTACAAGATATATCCACTATCTCACCATATCTACGTACATTACTACAAGATATACACAATATCTCACTATATATAAGCACATTACTACAAGATATACAAGATATATCTACTATTCTCACCATATTTACATTCATTAACTACAAGATCTACACGCTATATCACCATATCTACATACATTCCTACAAGATATATCCACTATCTCACCATATATACATACATTGCTACTAAATTTACACACTATCTCACCATATATACATTCATTACTACAAGTATACACGCGTCTCAACATATCTACATACATTACTACAATATATACACACTATTTCACCATATTTACATACATTACTAAATATACACGCTGTCTCACCATATCTACATAAATTACTACAAGATCTACACACTATATCACCATATCTACATACATTCCTACAATATATATCCACTATCTCACCATATTTACATTCATTACTACAAGATATACACATTATATCACCATATCTACATACATTCCTACAAGATATATCCACTATCTCACCATATATACATACATTGATACTAAATTTACACACTATCTCACCATATCTACATACATTCCTACAAGATATATCCACTAGCTCACCATATTTACATATATTACTACAATAACTACACGCTGTCTCACCATATCTGCATACATTTCTACAAGATAAACGCACTATCTTATCATATCTACATTCATTATTGCAAGATATACGCACTATCTCATCATATCTAAGTACATTACTACAAGATATAAGCACCATCTCACCAAATATACGTACATTACTACAAGATATACACGCTGTCTCACTATATCTAAATACATTACTATAATATATACACGTTATATCACCATATCTGCATATATCACAACATTTCTACAAGATATACACACTATCTCACCATATATATATACATTACTACAAGATACACACACTATCTCACCATATATACACACATTAGTACAAGATATACGCGCTGTCTCACCATATCTACATACATTCCTACAAGATATATCCACTATCTCACCATATCTACGTACATTACTACAAGATATACACAATATCTCACTATATATAAGCACATTACTACAAGATATACACGCTGTCTCACCAAATATACATACATTACTACAATATATACACACTATATCACCATATCTACGTACATTACTACAAGATATACACACTATCTCACTATATATATATATATATATATATATACGCACATTACTACAAGATATACAAGCTGTCTCACCATATCTACATACACACACTATATCACCATATCTGCATATATTACAACACTATATATCCACTATCTCACCATATCTACATACATTTCTACAAGATATACACACTATCACACCATATATACATACATTGATACTAAATATACACACGTTCTCACCAAATCTACATACATTACTACAAGATATATCCACTATCTCACTATATATACGCACATTACTACAAGATATACACGCTGTCTCACCATATATACATACCTTACTACAATATATATATATATATACACACTATATCACCATATCTGAATATATTACAACAATATATATCCACTATCTCACCATATCTACATACATTTCTACAAGATATACACACTATCTCACCATATATACATACATTGCTACTAAATATACACACTTTCTCACCAAATCTACATACATTACTACAATATATATTCACTATCTCACAATATATACATACATTACTACAAGATATACACACTATGTCACCATATCTACAAACATTGCTACAAGATCTACACACTATACCACCATATCTACATACATTCCTACAAGATATACACACTATCTCATCATATATACATACATTACTACAAGATATACGCACTATCTCACCATATCTACGTGCATTACTACAAGATATACACACTATCTCACCATATATACACACATTACTACAAGATATACACGCTGTCTCACCATATCTACATACATTACTACAATATATACACACTATATCACC
Organism: Archivesica marissinica; assembly: GCA_014843695.1. NCBI lineage: Eukaryota > Metazoa > Mollusca > Bivalvia > Venerida > Vesicomyidae > Archivesica > Archivesica marissinica. The sequence continues at coordinate 7,868,094 of CM026391.1, forward strand.
ATATCTGCATATATTACAACAATATATATCCACTATCTCACCATATCTACGTACATTTCTACAAGACATACACACTATCTCACCATATATACATACATTACTACAAGATCTAAGCACTATAGCACCATATATACGTACATTATTACAAGATATATCAACTATCTCACCATATTTACATACATTACTACAAGACATACACAGTATCTCATTATATCTACATACATTATTACAAGATATACACACTGTCTCACCATATCTACATACATTAATACAATATATACACACTATATCACCATATCTGCATATATCACAACAATATATATCCACTAGCTCAACATAACTACATACATTTCTACAAGATATACACACTATCACACCATATCAATGTATATTAATACAATAACTACACACTGTCTCAACATATCTACATACATTACTACAAGATATACACAGTATCTCACCATATCTACATACATTACTACAAGAAATTATTCACTATATCACCATATATACGTTCATTACTACAATATCTAAACACTATCGCACCATATATACAATCATTACTACAAGATATACACACTATATCACCATATCTACATATATTACTACAAGATGTACGCACTATAGCACCATATCTACATAAATCCCGCATATTCCAACACAAAACATGGATCTTACCATAACATTAGGTCGTCAAAACATGTATTACACCGTAGCGTTTCAGTTTTTGTATCTAACGTTTCAATTTTTTGACAGTAACTTTTCAGTTTCTGACACGAGCGTTTCAGTTTTTGACACTAGCGTTTCAGTTTTTACCCGTTAACACGTAATTCTCCATAGAGTCCGTTTCAGTTTTTGACACTAGCGTTTCGGTTTCTGACACAAGCGTTTCAATTTCTGACACAAGCGTTACAGTTTTTGTCATTGTTATTTCAGTTTTTGTCTCCGTCGTTTCGATATGCGAAGCTACAAGCGCATGTTTGTGTCGTTAATCTGATAAAAAAATTAAACGCGTTTAATTTTTTTATCAGATTAACTACACCAAAATGCGATTGAGGTAGTGTGTATGTCTTGTAGTAATGTATGTAGATATGGTGAGATAGTGTGTATATATTGTTGTAATGTATGTAGATATGGTGGTATAGTGTGTATATATTGTAGTAATGTTTGTAGATATGGTGAGATAGTGTGTATATCTTGTAGTAATGTGTGTATATATTGTGAGATAGTGTGTATATCTTGT